>VMRM01000030.1:3737500-4937500 GCA_010277075.1 Poeciliopsis retropinna | reverse complement strand
CGTGACGCTGTGGAAATTACCCACTGGTTGCCCGAGTTCCCAGACTCATCTCCTCCGTCTGATCACAAGTCCTTCCTGGATTCCTCGACTGGCAGTCGCACCGCTCCTCTGTTCCAGTTCCGCCTGAACTTACCTGTCCGCCCTCCGACGCACTTCCTCGTTGCTTTCTGGACTCTGGTGGCTGAGCGCTGGCCCTCCTGGACCCTTAGAGAAGCAAGGACCCCGAACACCTCAGTTGCCCCTCCAAAACCACGAACCTCCGTACAACAAGTAAGACTTGTCCAATATTCAGTCAACCCTCCCGTCTCCGACGGTCCTCGAACCGTCTCTCCGCTGTTTCTCCCTCAGTGTGCAGACCGTTCCGTGAACCCATTCCCTCCCTGGACCAGACCCGTTACCTCACTGTCTTCACTAAATCATTGTTGTTACTATAAATCCACTTTATACTATAATTCTATCTCTCCTGTATTGTGTTCTGCATGTGGGCTAGAAACCTAACATCCAACATGACATTCCCATTATTGAATGTGTATTTATTGGTCTCCCAGCAACAACATGCTTTAATGTACTTTGTTGAAACTGCTGAGCAGCTTTTAACCTCACTGCTATTATATGAGCAACTTTTCTGCAGTGAGATTCATGTGTTTGGTGTTGGACCGCGTCTTTGCTGCCACTCCAGTCTTCAGCTTCGAGATGAATTCTGTGTCTAAATCAGGTCAGAAATCTGGAACCAAAATGCTGCGAACAGGAAGAACAAACATGTTGATCCAGTTCTTGGTATGGAGCTGAAGATTGTGGCACACTGCTTCTTATTTGTATATCCAGCGCAAAGAAGATGAAAGATGAGTTCATAAAACACTGTTCACATAAACTATCATTTTTGAGACTCAATGTTAAGAAGCCAGAAGTCTGATTTGGTCTTGTGTTGGCTCCAACATATCAGAGGCCTGACGGTTATCTACTGCGGGTAAAATATAAGCTGCTGAATGAATGTTATAACAGAAGCTTTTGTAAAACATTTCTGAAGCATTGTTTTAGCTGATGAAGAAATGTTTTCAAAATAGTCAAAACTCCTCCATCAAACATAATGTGCATCATAAAAATGGAATTTGAAAGCACGAAATTATCTCTCTAAATTAGAGATGAACAGCTCCAGTCCAAGGTGGCTCACATTAACTTTAAGTCTGATTTCTAAACAAGCGTATTGTATTTGCAAGATAAAATATCAAAAAAATGAGTATGAATCTTAAACACTGGCAATCTGCATGTGATACTTGCTGGCAGCCACACCTGAGACAATAAGTCTTTGGGGGTGTTTCCCACTTTGATCTCGGGGCTTCCAGTCCATATTCTGCACAGCTGTTTCTGTACACTAGAAACATCTGTGCAGAATATGGACTATATATATATATATATATATACTCTTCATTGAAATACTCTTCATTGTTTACAAAATTAGTACATTTGTGCAGCAACTCAAGGACATCTCAGTCCAACATTCTGAGCAAGATACAAGAAACAATTACAACTATTAGGAGAAATATGTTTTAATTATCAGCAACCCTTGAGGTATGCATTAGCCATGTGCACAGCACATGTAAAGGTACATTTAGAGACCTGTATAAAACTACAGGACAACTTATAGAATACAAATAGAAGATACAAAACTGCTGTAAGACCACTTGAGATTAAGAATCAGTTTTTGTCACTTTCCCTGAATGAAATTTGAAAAGCATACAGAAGGCTACATAACATTATACAGTTCACAGATGTAAAAAAAACAATGTGAAAAGAGAAATTCAGCTATTTTACTACCCTTCACTCCTGATGCATCACCAGATAAAAAGGTTCACCTTCAAGGATTCATAAAATTTGAATAAAACATGTAATTCTTTTCTGCTAAGTCATTTGAACTTTTTCCGTAAAAAGTTTCTTTCTCATTTCTCTATGGCTGTGGTTTAGCTAGTTTATTCATTTTAACATTTCTTTCACTACATTTAAATTCAAAATAAGATTTTATTTTTGACTAGAGACCTTTCAGATAGAATACTCAGATGTCTGGATATATAAGTAGAACATCTTGGTAGGGCAGAAGTGATGTGATTTTGTCACTAACCACACTCAGTGGAGCTTGTGGCTCTTTTTGCAAAAGGTGGGCTTTGCCATTTGCAGCCTGCAGATTTAGGAGTTGGTCTTCTGAGCTGAGGCTGCAGCTGGATAACCAAATAATCAGTTGGGATAAAAGGCTGGCCCAGGGTCATTGGAGTGCATACAGGTAAACATGCTGAACGTCATGCAAAGCAGAAAGACTGCTGAGCAGCGAGCCCAGCTGTGAGCACCAGACACAGCATATGTGTACATATGCTGTTTGTACACAGCATATGTCCTTGAATACTGTGCTGTAGCAGGAGGTGTTTCAGGAGCTGCACACTGTAACTTTAGCACTTGTTTTGAAAGCTGAACTTATGTTTCACAGTTAGCCTGCAGAGTTCAGATCACTCTGAATTTCCACAGCGGGTCGCAGAATTGGCCTTAAGTCACTACAGAAACAGTTTGCATGAGATTTGTTTAAGCTATTTGCACCTGAATAGCTAGCGTGTGCATGCAGCATGTCTGCCTATTCTGCTAATTTATTATCACTATTAGCTACTACTAGCAGAAGGGAAAGCACCGTCGCCCCTAACAAGAGCCTGACTGCTATATTAGCACCATTATTATGGAATGTTGAAATGGAGGTTCCAAATGTCTTTCCCAAAACTGACACAAAAACAGAGAAAATAAGATACTACCTCACTGCAACTGCTGTTATTAAATATTGGCTGAAAACATTGATCACAAAAAGATGAGCAAATCAAGAACCCTAAGCTTTCAGACAACTATTCCAAACCAGCTCTGTTCATTTCAAACTGCCAGCCCTTTTTAGCACCTTCACTTTCAAAATATATACAGAAAAACATTGACTTACAGAGTCTAGCATATAATACGGTTCAACAGATGTCAGTAAATTTTTCTTGCATGATTATTTTGCCTAAAAGTATATCGCAGGGTAAAGATAGCCGGAACGTGACGAGGCACAACTAGGACAACATCGCCACCAGAGCCTGCAGTAAACCTCTAGGACTCAGAGAGACAGAGACAAATGCTAGGAGGAGGGACGGTAGACGACACAAACGTACAGTAAGCAGAAGTAGGTCAGGACAGCAGCTTACACTGGAAGTTAAAGCAAAGACTGGGATGAAGTGTTGGTTTAGTAAAATCCAAAATCTTACAAGCACAGGTGGAAATATTTTTTTCCAAAACTGGGCAACTGCTTGCATCTCACAAAGAATATATATTAATGAATGTTTTCTAACAATGAGGACAGTTACTACGTGTAGCTGAATAATGAGGAGAATTTTTTACAACAATTACTTGAAAATGTCTTATAGGTAAAATTGTAAATTTTCAGTCCTTCAGGTTGGAAATGGATAAACAAATATAATTAACTAAATGTTGTGTTAGTTAATATAATGTGCTTCTTTGCAACTCCTTTTTAAAATGGAATAGAATAGAATTATATACTTTATTGAACCCCCAGGGGATATTGCTTAGGTGTTAAAATATATTAAGTATATTAAATATATTCTAACATATATATTGTGTACAAAATACATGTTATACATAATATATTAATCAATCAAACTAAATTAATTCATTATGAGTGGTAGTGTTTCATCAAAAACTCTTTTCTTTCTAAAAATGTCCTAAATGCCTTTCGTTTGTTATGTAAGCATAGCTACAGAAATTAACCTTGTGCTGTTACACCTCAGAGCCACCAGAGGGGCAGAGTTAAACTGGTGAGCAGGTGTGAAGTGGGAGTAAAATCAGCAGCATGTTTCTGCAGATTTCTGCTGTTTGGAACAGATTTATTGCCACTGACTGTAAATAGTCTGATGTTTGTCCTGAACAAATACACATTTTGTAAATTGTTTCAAGCTATCAAATTGAGTTTCGGATTCCTTTGGATTGAAGTGCTATTTTTATTAACTACACAGTAATTTATGTTATAGTTTTAGTCTCCCTATCTATCCATCTATAGAAATATACAATTATATATATATGCACATATGGTCTGTTAAAGACCATAAAAGCCCACAGTCCTCCACGAAAAACTTGTAATTGACAAAAGTGATAATAAATGAAAATTTACTGAAAACTGGAGGCACATTTATGACACACTAAACAGAGGGATAATGGCAGCAACCAAAGAGCCCAGAACAACCTCCAAAGAAGTCAAAGGTCATCTCCAAGGTCAAGGTACATCAGTGTCAAATCCGTCATTGTTTGAATCAAAGTGGACTCATGGGAGACAACCAAGAAGGAAATCGAAGCATAAAAAGTGAGACTGAAATTTTCCACAATGCATGCTGACAAGCCACAAAGTTTCTGGGAGAATGTCCTCTGTAAGACAGGAGAAAATTGGAAGTGGCTCATCAGCTCTTTGTTTGCCAAGAAAAGAACTCTGGGAAACATGGAGGAGGCTGTGTGATGCTGTGGGGCTGCTTTGACTTGAGTCTGTGCAGGTTTGAAGAAATTTCAAGACTATCGCAGTATTCTGGAGAGAAATGTGGTGCTTAATGTTAGAAACCTTGCTCATGGGTCTTCCAACAGGATAATGACCCAAAACACACAGCTACCCAAGAATGGCCCAGAGCAAAACATTGGACTATACTGAACTGGCCTTTTATGAGCCCTGATCTAAATCTTGTTGAACATGTGTGGATCTGAAACATCTGGAGAAGGCTTTCCCTTCAACTGGAGGCAACTGGAGCGATTTGTTGATGAGGAGTGGACCAGGATACCTGTAGTCAGGTGTAGAAGTTTCACTGATAGTTAAAGAAATGGTTCGATTGCCTCAAAAGGTTGAGCAACAAAATATTAAGTTACAGGTACCATTAGTTTTATTCTGGTCTGTTTCATTTGTTGAATTGCATTTCAAAAGGAATGTCTGATTTTCACTCGTTAATTCTTAGAACATTTTTATTTATTGTTACTTTTGTCAGTTATTTTAGTGACCACTGTGGGCTTTCCCTTCATTAACAGAGTGCTACCAACAATGCTCTGCGTGTGCATGTCTATATTTCTATATTTATATGAGAATTAGAGGTGTCAGGATAGAAGAGACAATGTGTCAGCCCACATTATAAGTTCTGAATGAACTTCTTATTTATTAATCATTTCTTTTTGTATGACAAGCTCTTTTGGAAAGTTAAGAACAACAAGTTTGCAGATTTTTCCACTCAGCAAAGTTGTTCTGATACAGAACAACTTTTTCTGTTTGACAGCTGCCTGACAATAATGCATTACTTGAATAAGAATAGTCTTATCCCAGGTCAAGGCTATTACTTGACTGTTGCATTTCAGTTCTTTGACCTTGCCTATAAACTCCCAAATTTTCCACTTAAATCATGTCAAAGAGGATTCCTCTCCTTACTGTTGGACACAGAGCTCTGACTGAGACTGACGGCAGAAAAGTTCAGAGTTCACCCCTCTGGCAGTGCTATAAACAGACACGGTGGAGGCTGTGGGGTTAACTCTCCCCTCCTCCTCTCTTGTCCATTTCCCCCTTTCTTCTCTGTCCCTCTCTCTCAGTAACATGATACTATTTCAATTAGGCTCCAGAGCCACACATGCTCCTTTTCGCCCAACTTGAGCCTGGTACTGGGTCAATGCTGGACAGAAAACCTTTCTTTTTATCGCTGTTTCCCTCTCAGAGAGAGTCATGTCATTACATCACAGTAAAAAGTTGCTCCAGCTCCTGATTTATGGTATTTCAATCTTCCTCTAGTGTGCGCTAGGTTTTCTTGCAAGAAACTTATGAAACATGTAGCTTTAATTAAAAAAAAAAAAAAAAAGTTTTTTACATATTGTCAAAACTTTCACCATGTCGTGACAGTTAATATGAGAAATCTAATATGAGAAAAATCAAGCTGCTCTGCTTCTCCCTGTGATCCTACAGCCATCTGCAGAAATACAACCTAGGTCAGAAACAACCAGTCAGAGCCAGAAGGAGATGCTTAGTGCTGTCAATAAATCTTATGTGCTCACTGCTAACACCCTCCCCTTTGCTTTCTGCTACACTACAGCTGGTTCACCACAATGGAGCCTGTCATAAATGTTCAGGCTAGTTAGCATTGCCACCAAACACAGCAGCTAAACACAAAGTTGTTTTTCTGCCATTAGCACATTTAGCAGCATGGACATAAGCTTCACTGACAGCACTAAGACCCTCTTCCTGGCTCTGAGTGGTGCAACTCTGTTTTTTACAAGACTCAAAGGCCTGGTTTGTTTGATGCTGTGAGGTTAACTCTCCCCTCCTCCTCTCTTGTCCATTTCTTTGATCCGTCATATCTAGTCAGAGGCTCTGCTGACAGCAGGGTTCAAATAAACAGTAAGCTTCTATAAAATTACTGCAGCAAAGATTAAAAACAAATATGGTACACTGACACTAAGGGATGTCTGCATGGGACAATAGAGTTTTTAAAGTGAGAAAAACAATGCTGATTATTTGGTTAGCATTATGAGCTTATCTTATTCAGTTATAATCAGTAACAGTGCAGGTACTATACTAGAGTAAAACTCTCAAAAAGAGGAATCACTGTAGCTATGTGCCACCAGGATGGGGTTGTCTTTCTGATGCCATCAGGCTATAGGAAAGATAATAAACGGTAAATAAGAGGACATGCTGTCTCTGATGCTGGCACATGAATCCACATTAAAGGAAATGCCTCCGCAGGTGAAATAGAGAAGCATACATTTTGAAGTGTTGCGCAATAAGCACCACATTTTCACACAGACACACATCTTATTTCTGTTCTGAGAAGATTCTGATTGATTCAAACCAATCCCAATTGAACAATGTTATACATATAAACATGTAGGTACCTGATACCTGAGATATCAGGTAGTCAAGTTCACTGTTCACTGTTCTATTTCCTCAAACAGAAATGAGCCTTTTCCCGAATTCTACAGGGAGCAGAAATAATAAAAAAAAGGAAATTAACAGAGCTTCTTTAACTGAAATCTTTACATCAAGACTGAGAGAACTAGAGATGACTTTCTTAAATTGTGACTGTTTAGTAATTATTTGTATAGCATTGTGTAACTAATGCCATACATTTGTTACTCTGCTGCCTCTTGACCAGAACTCCCTTGAAAAGAGGTTTTCAATCTCAATGAGACTTTTCTGATTAAATAAACGTGAAATAAAAGAAAAAAGAAAAAGAAGGTAATATGTTTTACATCTGTGCAAAGAATACATCAAAAGACAGGGTTTCATTCAGTAGCAGCAAATGTCTGATAAATAAGAAATGAAAACATAAATAAATGTCTAGAATATTGACTGTCCCTCAGTGAAAAGACATCCACTCCTATAAAAATACAAAACAGATGTTAAACATAAATAAAAAAACTGAATATGTACAAAGTAAAATATCAAATATGATACACTTACAAAAGTTTTGGAGTGAAAGTGCATCACAGGTTGGAGAAACACCCCCACCCCACCCCATGGGCCTCTCCTGATTGGCTCCCTCCTTCTTCCCATATTGTCTTGAAGTAGATTTATCAGCTCACTAGATTCTTGGCAAGAAATGTGTCACTGTCATCGCTGGTGACACTCTGTTTCCTCTTTTTGTTTTGCCATTCTTACTCAGGCCCATGAACATCCTTGGGTAGGCGGCCGACTCATAGGCATTGTAGTTGTTGGCGAGGAGCTTCTCTCTGAACTTGCACTCGTTGCTGTAGTGTAACTGCAAGAGAAAAGAGATTCTTTTGAAAACGTTAGTTGTTTAAAGACAGAAATAAAACAATGATGTCAGGAAATTTTTGTAGGGGAATTTCAAATCTGCATTGTTCACTGTGATTTCTATCAAACAATTGTGTTATTTTTGACTGCAGGGTTATTATTGTGCATTCAGCCTCATTTTACACAAAAAATCCGATTGTGAAATGATGAATGGTGTAAGTGAAGCAGAACACTGGATTCTGAGTGTGTTGTGCTTTTTGTCCCCAGTTTGAGGAACAATAGCTTCTTGACCTGCATTCACCATCATGCAACTAAATTTAGGTATTAATTCATATTTAGCTGTTATCTCTAATAACCAAACTCTAACCGTACCAAACCTTCCAGTATTATGAAACTGGACAAAGACGAAGAGATCCTTGAATGAATCCGTGGTGTTGTCTTTGACTAGCTTGTGACATTCAGCAGGTGTAAACGCTTAAAAAGCTGGAGCCGGTGTTTGACTGGAGCTTCTGGTTTTGTCTAAGGCAGATGATGTAAAATAACAACAGTATCACACATGACAAGCCCAAACTTTAACATATTTACTGGGATTTTATGTGATAGATCATCACAGGACAACACATACTTGTGAGATGTAGGAATGCCTCAGTTAAGAATGAAAAACAAGCATCAGTATGAATCAAGTCTGCAGGGTCTTTGATCCAAAATAATCTGAAATGTGACAATTACGTGAGGAAAGCTCTAGTTTCTTCTGTTTAAGACCTGCACATGTCAAACTCTGCTCCCAAAACCTTGGTTTACATATCAGTGCAGAAGCATTCATTCATTTTTCTCTAACATTTTAGTTAAAATGTCAGGATACATGTACTTTAATATGAATCTAAAGTTCCCCATATTTGACTTAGAATGAAAAAGATCATGTTCAGAAAATTTTATAAAAATCAAAAAATTGTGGTGATTATTTGTTTTCGTTCTCCAAAGTCATCACTTTACATCACGTTTCACTGAAATTCCAGCGGCAGGTTTTTGGGATATGTTTCGAGCTGTGGACATCTTTAGACTGTCTAAACATAATAAAGTTCAATTAGTAACTAAACATAATAAAGTTCAATTAGTAACTAATGAAAAACAGGCTCTGTCTTGAGTGTTTCCAGTAACATGCATCATTAGTATTCAACCTCATATAGAATTTTGAATGTTTCATTTTGATCTCATTGTGGCCTCATATACTTCACTGGATGCTTGAGCATGCAGCGATGTGAAAAAGTTCCAAGGATATGAATATCTGATATGAATATGCGATTCCTTAGTTTCTGAACAGTGGAACAGATATAGTAGTTTGTAGTTTGTTGTGAAGAAGGGTAGAGAACTTCTGGTACAACCTGTTTTAGTGTTTTTGCTGCTGTGAAGCAGTGTTATTTTCTCCTTAAGAATGCCAAATGTTTAGCAGGCGGACCTATGGAGGTATTTTTGGTGCAAATGTATTGGTGCCTTGTAACTTCTAAGTTAAAGTCAGAGATGAAAAACCTATAAGAGTTTGTAATCGTTTTCAAATCCTTAAGAACAAGTACACAAATTTTATTCTTTGAGTCGCACTTTAAAAAAAATCTTACACTTACAGTTTTTCCCCAAATGATCTAAAACAAATGGTTGCAAACAGATCCACATACCCGTGTCAGAAAAAAATAACTTGACTATTTCTTTATCAATTATAAACAAACCTACTGTTACACTTTCATGGATTCTTCAGTACAGATTTCCATCAGCAGATAGATATTTTCTTTTTCCCATATTGCTTGAAACCTGTGGCCTGCTTAATAATGTGGAACATCCTTCTTAAGTAGATTTTCTTTAATTGAGCTCACCAGCTCACTGAAATTAATTATAGTGATTCAAAGAGCCCTGACACACAACACAATCTATACATTTAATAGCAAAACAACAGAATTAATCTTTATGACACTTAAATCCAATTTACATAGTAATTTGGAACACAGTGTAGAACCATGGGCATGAATATTGTTGTTGAGAACTTTGGACATGCAGGACATATTAAATCATCAAAACAGTCTAAAGATGTGAAAATTAAAACCATCTGTGCAAAATATTGTTTTATAGTTTAGTTTCTTTATACAGAATATAGAGGCCTCTGGGAACTGGATAAATGGGGGAATAAAAGCTAATGGCTTCACACTCAAGAAATGATTAAAGAAACATTTCACTTGGGTTATTTACCAAAACATCTGCTGACATTCCATATTTTAATATCTTTATTAATAGAAAAGAAAACTGGAATTTTGACAGAAAATCTCTTTATTTAGATTACTCGTAACTAAATTTATTTTGATTTAAACCCTTTTGTTACTGCAAGTTCTGTGCAATCTGTTTTCTCATTGTGCAGCTTAAATAACTGCACAATGAGAAACCCATAGAAATATTGAATAAACGCCTAATTCTGAAGTTATAACTTGTTTTGTACAAAAAATATTCACTCTACAACCATAAAATCAACACAAATTCATGTTGTTAACCACTATAATGTGCCTTTTTATTTATTTATTTATTTACTAAAGCTTAGTTCACATAACACAATTTAATTTTAGAATTGTTGGCCAATTTTCAAAACCTGAGAGATAGAAATTCGGGTTTTACCGTACTATGTGTGTTGTGTCCAGCCACAAGGCAGGAGCAACACACCACACACAAACCAATTTCACTCACCAACATTCAGATTCCACATTCCAGACCGAAAATCCCATGAAACCCTATCATCTCATACATGAATTTAGAGTAAACAACCTGCAGGATGAGCAGACAGGAATTCAGTGGTGAAGCTTTTCTGCTCCTCTTTGCTCCATCTCCCACTAATAATAAAATAAAAAATGAAAATAAGGCAGCATACAACCGCTCAATGTATTCTCATAGTTTTAAGGGTTGGAGCTTGAGCCTTCACTCTGTATTTGATTGTTATGTTTGCATGTTACCATTAGCTAATGAGCTCTCAGTGATTCTGTGATGCCTGTCTGACAGAGGAGATGGCAACATCTGCACTTCGAACACGAACATATAAACTTATGACATGTTTGTCTTTCTATTTCTAGTCACAGGAAAACAATTAATTATGGATTTTAAAAATTCTAATCATTTACACGTCAATACAAAATAGAAAAGAAAACATCGGAAAGCATGAAATTTGTTATACGTTTTATGACTTGACTTGGCTTTAAAACCTGAAAATAACATTTCTATGCCCAGATGTTTACATATATTTGCTTAATATTGAAGCAAGTGATCTTCTAAACTGGATGACTTGGGTCAACTCTTCTGGGTTTCCTTCCAGCAGCTTCTCCCAGTGGTTTGTAGAAATTCTGGGTCTGAACCGGTGGATCTGGGTTAGGTTTATAGGCCACCTCGCTCACACACACAAATTCTCTCCAGGACTGTGATCTGGGCTCTGTGATGGCTAGAGCATTGACTCTGTTATCCTGAAGACATTTTATATCCTATTTGACTGCTGAGGGTCAAAGTTCATCTGGAACCCATTTTGACTAAATCTTTAACTTCCAGTTGACGTCTTTAGATGTTGCTTCAATATTTTCCACATAATTTTCTTTCCTCATGATGCCATGTATTTAATAAAGTGGACCAGTTCCTTATGTAGCAAAACAACCCCACAGCATGACACGACCACACCCATACTTCACAGTTAGGATGTCATCATGTCCAAATAGTTCCACTTTAGTTTCATCAGATCACAAGACATGTCTATGTGTTGCAGTGGACATTTGCAAAATGCAATCTGTCTTTCTTGTGCTTCATTTGCAGTAATGGCCTCTTGCTCTCTATCTGGCCTTTCAGCCCATGTTGCTGCAGAACAAGTTTCTTTGTGGATAACGTCTCTGTCTCACAGCAGCATCTTCACAAGGTCTTTGACTTCAGTTCTGGGATTGATTCACACATTTAACAACAGAAGCATCCCCATCCTGAACGTTATGACTGTTGGACTTTCCCATCATGACTAGGACTGAACAGGTGAACTCCACCAGCAGTGGATCAACCAGACTGGAGCAGCTTCGGGATTCTTGTCCTGACATCTGGGCTGATTTCTGCTGTTGACCTTCCCATCATGTCCAACCAGAAAGTAGATTGAGCCTCTAATAAACTCAAATGTGTCAATTAGGCTAATGGAAGTTCCCAAAGCCATAACATCATTATCTGGGCTTTTCCTCACTGTTTAAAGAGACAGGAATCATAATGGATGCAAACTTCTAATTTTAAAGACATTAATAAATCTCTGTTACATTCTTTCTCTCATTATTGTGACATTTAGCAAGAAGAAATCATTCTAACTGACAAAAGAAGTTTGGAATGATTTAACTTCAGAAAGTGAAAACAAGTGGATATGTCCTTATTTAGTATACATCTACTTCTGATTTCAACTGTTAATGACACACCCAGACTCTTAATTTGAGGGATAGAAAAACACAAGACTTTTTAATTCTGAGTGGACAGTTGTAGGGTTTGATTTAAACAGACTTGGAAACACTTAGGCAAATCTGTGTTTTGTCCTTTATCTTTTTAATATTCCATGCAAAATGCCTCCTTTCTCAACTGAGGACAACAACAAGCTCTAACAGAAAATAACAGAAATGAAGATTATGAGTTTGACATCTATGTTAAAGTAAATGCTGTATAAAGAAATGAGACAACCTTATTGAAGATTCCCAACAGTGAAAGATGCCAAAGAAGCACTGCAGCAAAGAGTCCTATATGGAGCTCTCTCTGCGCAAAACTGAAGGACAAATTCTTTCAAATCCCTCAAAGGAAGACGTTAAAATGGAAAATGGAAAACACATTCCAGGTTCACTGCAAATTTGGATGCCAACAACCATACAAAAGAGGAAGGCCTCATCAACCACTGTCCCAAAGACAGAAACCTTCACACGAGTTTACTTTCCCATCTCTTGTAATGGAGTAGATGAGTTATAGTAAAGAAATAGCTTTCATTCTAAATTTTCAGACATAATTGATTCTGTTGCATTAGTAGGAAGAAGTCTCTTAGGAATGTTCCACTGCCAAGTGGAACATTCTTTTCTTTTTCATTTCTTTTCTTTTTGCTGAAAAAGAAAAGAAAGAAATTGGAGGAAAACTCCTCCAGGTTCACTGCAAATTCTACAAAAGGAGACTTCACAGATATCACTTAACACTGAAGCATGTATGGGAATCACTCTTCTCTAAAATCACAAACAAAACATGCATAATGCTCAAGTGTAGATGTTACTGCAGCCTAGAAGCTGTAAAAACAGCAGCTATTAGACCACTGATAAAATCTAATCTGGACAAGTCACAACTGCAGAATTACAGGACAATTTCCAACCTTCCATTTATCAGCAACATTATTGAAAAAGCTGTTTCAACAGTTGAATAGTTTTTTTAAAATGACCAACCACTTTAATTACTTTCAGTTTGGTTTTTGTGGCATGTTCAATGTGATCCACATAAATACAGACTGTGGAAGAACCACAGTGTCAGTGCAGTATTTAACACTGTTGACCATGACATATTATTGAAGTGATTGGAGAGCTGGTTCAGACTCTCTCCTACAGTACTTGCCTCGTTTGAGTCTCACCTAAGGAACAGGAACATGTTTGTGTCCACAAGGTACCAACTGGTAACTCATCAGATTTATGAAGCAGTCATATTCAGGGTTCCCCAAGGTTCCATTTTGGAGGGACGTCTTATTCAATATTTACATGCTCTCACAAGTTCAGATCATTACCAGTAATAAGTTGCAGTGATTATGCTGACGATACACAGCTCTACATCACAATGTCACCAGATAGCAATGAACCCATTTGGCCTTCTTTCACCTGAAGAACATTTCCAGGCGTTACTCCTAAAACAAGAAAATAAAACACATTACCAGAGTTTTAAAGTCCTTACATTGACTCCCTGGAGCTCAGAGGACAAATTTTTAAATATTTTTTGTTGGCACCACAATACATTAAAGACTTATTGTTGTATCAACCTTCCAGATCTCTCAGGTCTTCTGGTTCTGGTTAACTCAGCATCCCCAGAACCAGAACCAAACATGGAGACGATACATTCAGTTTTTATGCTCCACAAATCTGGAACAAACTTCCACAAAACAGCTGAAACACTGAGTTTGTTGTTTACTTTTCCATTTAATCACGTAATCTACTTTGTATTGCATTCCTGCTTTAATTGTGCTATGCAAATGGAATTGCCTCAGGTCATGTAGTTTTGCTTTGCCTTTTAAGGCAAAGCAAAATACTTTGCCTGCTAAGGCCAAAATCCTTAGTAACTTGACCATGCCTTAATGCCTTGAAGGATGTTTATAATGTATTTTTTTCATTATTATTATTTCACATAATTTATTTAAATGCATAAATTATATGTGTGTTTTTTCAATGTGAATTTTACTTTTCATGCCTGCTATTTTGAACATCTTTGTAATGATGCAGCAAACAAAAATGTCTCATAGTTTTATAGTTACAGAACTTTAATCATTAATCATTTTGTTGTCATAATCAAATTAACTTTCATCTTTTTCATTTCTGGGTTTAATTGTTCATGCGGGTCAGGCAACTACAAACGAACACAAAACCCACCAACATGCACTCCACTTGCAGGAGTCGCATCCTTTGCCATTTTAGTCTTTTCATCTGTTATGCCTGTTTTATAGGCAACAGTATGAAAGACTGCAGACTTCACAGTTGTCAGTCACATGAATGCTAAAGGAGCTGGTTGTTCTCAGAGTTCACTATTCAACCATGTTATGAGAGAAAAGATTTGGTGGAAAACGGGTACTGGAAATATGGGTAATCATCACTTTTCAAGAGTTTTGTGGATCTTTGAGGCTGCAGCTGAAATCAGAGCTTCAAGAATCATTAGACAGAGATGTATGCAGGAGGTGGGATATAAAACTGTTTCTATTCTTGAGTTAAATCACTCCTGAACCAGAGCCAAGGAGTAAAGAAGTCCCAAATAATTCAGTGAAATGAAAATAAATATTCCTTTTGTTTTGGATATCAACTCGTGTAGAGGCAGAATGCAGAGGACAGAATTTAAGTTTCTGGAGAGCCAGTGTGACGTTTCAGTCAGTGATGCCCTGGAGGTCAGGTCATGTATTTTTGCTGGTCTAATGTTGCCACTGCGATCTATGTGTGATTTCTGAGCACTTCAATCTTCCTTCTGTCAAAAGTTTAATTGAGATTCTGACTTCCTTTTTCATCTGGACTTGGGACCGGCCCACACTGCCTTAGACACCAACACCTGATTTAATTTGCTCATCATCGTTTTAATGTTTCCTCAGAGAATCAGAATCACACTCTTTAGTGGCTAAGCACACAAACAAGAAACTTCACTTTGCATTCACTTTTCACAAAAAGTACAGACACATAATCTGGACAGTCTGTACATCAGAGAGACAGCCTGGGCCACTTACATGGGCAACAGATATTTATCGATGTATCGGTGTGTATACTGTGTGAGAATTGAGAGAGCAGCTAGGTGAAAAGAGGTGAAAAGGCTGTAGTGCAAAAGAGTTTTAAGTCATGATCATGAGCAGAAAAGCACTTTATAAATTACGATTATTTACCTTAAAGCAATCTGAGCCTTCTTGATCCCTTAGAAGAAATGCTAAAATACATAACCATATCAAATTTATTGACAACACACCTGCTAGAATAAATGGAGAATGTTCACCAGAAAGCATTTTCAAGTCTTCCCATTCTACTGCAACATACAACAAAAGTTTTTGTATGTTGCAAGAAATTACCTTTGAGATTTTGGGGAAAAAAACTAAATGATTTTCTCTGAGACATTGAAGTTTAGTTTAACACTGAGGTGTTATTTCTGCTATTGCTTGTTTGTTATTGATTCTATTAAACCCATTTCATTTCCTTAATATGGAAATGCATACATTTCCACCAGCGAATGGTGGTGGAAATGGTGGTGTGTTTTCCACCACCAGTTTAGTGGAGACAACATAACTTGAATTCATGACATCTAAAATATTGGCCAGCTTGGGAAACTGATATTACATGCAAACACAACTGGTTATTAAAGCAGTAACAACATATCTGTTACAGAAGACAACAGAACATGTATCCATTAAAAGTAGAACTTAATACAGATCCATAAACACTCACAGATCCATAAAGTTTTCCTCTTCGGTTCATGGCCACAAAGAGCCCACTGTGAACACCCAGCAGAGTAACCACCCCTCTCTCCACAGGAGAGATCTGCAGCAGACCTACAGAAACATAAAAAATGCATGTTGAAACCGACTGGCAAGGGGAAAATGTGTCTTCTAACAATTTTAGCTTTCTATCTGTCAGTGATTGGAGTCATCACACTTTGTTTTTCAAGTTGAGAAAACATTTGGGCATTCTTCAGCTCCACAATTTCCAGTCCAAAATTTTGCACAAAAACTCCTTTGTTCATTTTTTTGATAGTAATTTAAAACTATCAAGTGTTTAAATTAAGTTTGGAAACCAATTAAGCAAAATGTCATTTACCATTTTTTTTTTTTTTTTTTTCGTACACTGCCTTGTGAGCCAAACCAGAGGAGAGCTGGTCATTCTTTGAAGAAGGTATTGTACAGGAACAAATGTGAGGTTTAACATGTGTGAATGTTCTGCTGTGGCCCCATGCTGCGTGGAGCGCTTTCTGAGCTTTTGTATCAGATGCTTTTCTGAGATTTTATGTCTTGGCTTTAAATAGAACAAAGCTGTAAGAATAACCTGACAGCTCCACGCTTGTCTTTTAAACATTTTGGATCCACAAGTTAAGCAGCGACGAAAAATGATAAGTGTTCATTATTTACACAGAGGATTTCCTGTCCATAGATATAAAGTGGTGCATAAGTATGCCTGCGCTGGAGCGCGGGGGTTAATCTGTCCTCACAGCCGGGCCTGTCCTAACTTTAGGGTTCTGGCTGGCTACAGGCCCGGATTACAGCAAGCTCTGGTTACACGTCAGGCGCAAAAGCTTGCGCATATTTGTGCTGATTTGCGGAACAGAAGAGGGACTTCAGATGTTTTGAAGCTGCGTGGATCAATATGAGCAGAGCAACGTCGCGTCTTGGGGATCTAGAGGCCTGGATCAGGTGGAAAGAGCTGAGGTGTTGTTAAGGATTCAAACCTGGGTAAGACGGTGAATTAGTTCCTATAGTTTACATTCTAGTATCCCTAAGAATACTAGAATGAAAACATTTTTTTATTATTATTTATTTAGTAACAGCTCGACTTCTCTATGGATTTGGTTAAAAAGCTACGATACAGGTGTCGGAATGGATAATTCGGACCATTGAATAATAATAATAAAAGCCACTTACTGTAACGATTCTCGCTGTGTACTCCTGTTATTCTGCCATCGGGTAACACTTGTATATGAAAACCAATCCCCACGTTGCAGTAGAGGCGCCGCAACCGTTTAATGCCTAGGAGGTAGTCTCCGTCCCGACTGATCTCCTCCCGCTTTTCCCCCGGGATCCGTGCCAGAGAGCGGGAGTAGAGGGCCTCCCAGCGCTCTGCTGTCCCGTTCAAACCGGGGGCGCATCCCGCGAGGGCCGTAACCATGTTCAAAACTAGGACGGTCCTCAGGGCCGACAAAGAACCCATGCCAGGTTTGACTCGGAAAGCAGCCTCCAGCGTGCGCTCTCCCAGTGAGGTGACAGTACAACACAGGCGAAGCAGCGGCGCGACACAGAGAAGCGTGTAAAAGTTGCGCTCATTCCCAGACCGACAGGCGCACTGACTTCAGCGCCGGGGCGACATTGATCTGCACGGACGCTGAGCAGCCATGCCTCTATATTTATACCTGCAGACACATTACATCACAGCTCGACACTTAAAAGAAATCTACAAACTAACACACTCGCTTTACCAAACAGAACAGACCGCTTTGTTGTGACCAAATAATAGAGAACTTATCTCGGAGAAAAGTTCAGACTTTTTGGAAAATATACTAATAAAGGCTTTATTATAATAGAAAACAAGTCTTTGTGCGAGGCGTTCATTATCAGCAACAGAATATCCTAATTTATGTATTGAAGGATGTAAACTCGGAAACAGCCAAGTTAACAGACCGTGTTGCCGAGACAGGAGACAGATCTATAAATGAACAATAACAGGAAAAAACACAGGTCCAATTCAGCTAAATGAAAAAAGCAGCACTTAAGACTGGTGGAGGGGAAACCATGTCCCAAGCCCTTCCACGGAACAATGGTTAGACTAAATACAGCCTGGTAAGCATGTTAAGTACTGTCACTGTCACCAAGCCTTATTTCAACCCTTAGCTGTGTATTAATAGGATTTATTTATTATGTTAAAATTAATTTTGGTAATACAAGTAAACGAATCTCAGTCAGAGAGACTCTTTTGTTCTACAGGATCTACTTTACATTTGTGTGTGTGTGTGTGTGGGGGGGGTGTGCGTGTGCGTGTGCGTGTGTGTGTGTGTTTCTTTTTCCTTTTTTTTGTGGTGATTCATAATGCAAGTCAGTTTTTTCTATCACTGTTAAATTTATGATTTTCTACAACTCAGATAAAACAATTTCAGGCCTCTTTAAGCTTACTCCACTCCACATCGCACACACACGCGCGTACACACCCACACATGCCCACACATCCAAACAGCTGAATATTGATAGTCCCCAGTTCGGGGACTAATTATTTTACAGCACTCACCTTAATATTTCATCCTCAACAGTCTTTCTTATGAAATTATGTGTCGCTGTCTCTTTTTCGATTATCTTACAGTTTGATTTAAGCCAGTAGAGCCACCAGCTCTCTATATTCAGTCATATCCAATAAATGAAAATATTATTGACAGGTTAATTGTAATTTCATTCACTTCAGAGATACATGAAGAAAATGAAGAAGTCAGCCTTCTGAAGAACATTTCCAGGATTAAAAATGTCCCGACAAGATCTAGAGAAAGTTATTGTTTATCTTTGGTTGCATTGCTTACTGGAGCAGTGTCTTCACAGGTCTGGCTGAAACATCAGAAAGCTGCAGCTGATCCAGAACGCTCCTGATTTCAGCCATGACATGTGAGAGCTTGTATGTTTGTTGCTTGCTTATTGTTTTCATCATGTGAAGCAGGTTGACCTGCCTTGTGCTGAGGATGCCATGCAAACAGCCCTACCTTGCCTAAAGTAAAACACATAAGGATTGTTTCAAGTCTTGATTTATGGTAATTATAATACAATAAATCAAAAATATGTAATTTTTTGCTTACAAATTGCCAAAACTTGACATTTAAAATTAAAAATTTATGAGACCAACATTCTTTTTCAAATTTGAGCTTATGAAAATATGTTTACTATCTGTTATTTTCTAAAGGTTCTTTTAGTCTTATCAGCAGGCCTAATCAGAAAACATTTTCTATTTTACTGACTATGACTGAGGAATGGGTACGTTGGATTTTCAGAATCTCTGATCCTTGCTCCAGCTCTGTCTTTCTTCTCAGTGACCATGCATGAAGGGTTTTCTCAGTTTCACATTTGACTTCTCTGAAAGGTATGACTGCATTGTTTCTTTGCAGGCTACAAAATTGTGTGGACACAAATATTTGAGGTTGTCATGAGGTGCCTCATCATGGCTTTGTTGGCCTAGAAATACCAGTAAACCAACCAGGAAGCCAACACACAGGACCAAAAGAAAACAGGCTAAAGTGAGGCCCAGTTTTTCAGGGCCTGAAGAGCTGGAACCATTCACACTCCATAACATGGAGCACTGATGCAGTATTAATCCTCAAGAACAAGCATTTGGCAAAACCTCTGAGCTTTGCTGATGGGTTGCTTGACTGCTCATGTTCAGAATATAGGTCGCTGGACAAAAGAGCCCTGGAATAGTTGCTACTGGACTTTGTCATGTCAAAAAAAGGGGATGACATGCCATAAAACTCTCTGGAGAAGTTTGGATCCTTTGTTTACCGCAACACCTGGCTGAAAATCCATCAGTCCTCTAAGGGGTTATATCAGATATGCAGTCAGTCACAAATGCCTTCTTGGTAAATGATGGAGCCCCAGCTATGTGAGAGTAACGTGGCTCCATTTTCAGGACTTTCAAGACATTTTTGAGCAGTGTAGACAGGCAGGACCGTCGCTGTCCATGGTTCTGTAAACTCTTTTGCTCACAATGAAATAAAGTGGGTTAAGATATCCACCATTCAGTCAAGCAAAGATTTGTAAGTTATGTCCAGCTTTATTTTCTGTTTATGTTGCACTAACGTCATTATGGTTTCAGGTTGCAGGTACGCAATGAATTATGCCAAGGGTTAGGGGTTTTGGATTTCACAGGGTGGCAGCTGCAATTTGGAGCTTAAAATGTCTCAGCATTCAGTGCATGCATTCATTCACTCTCTTGTTTGTTCATCACAAAAAAGGAAGCATATACAAGGCAGATTTAAGATAACTGGCTGTGGAATCTATGTTTGTTCAAATGTTAATATTTCAGAGCAACTGTGAATGAGTCACGATAAAGATTGAAATGTATTATTTTCCAAAGCTGGATTTGGATGAATTTAATATTTTGATATTGAAAAAAAAAAATCCATAGCGCATTACTGTTGCATTTATGTTGAAATTCTGGTCGTGTTATTTTTATTTAGAGATTACATCTTCATTTATAAAAGACAAGAGTTGTGTGTCTGTAAACATTCCTGTTTTTACTAAATGTTGACCAAATTCACTGTAAATTGAGCTCTTATTTAATTACTCCATGCCGAGTTGAAAACCAGTTTAAAACAGAAAAGGTAAAAAGTAAATTAATAAACTAAGAAAAACGTAAAATCACAGAATGAAATGAAAGACGTGATGGTTTCCACCTGTAGAGGTCACTGTTTCCAAATTAATGGTTCCATTCTCAATTGCTGCTCAGCATTTCAGGTTCAGGATTAGGTTCTGTGCTTACAGATGGGATTTCTGATCAAACATTTGGGTAATTATTTGAAAGCAAAAAAAAAAATTATAGATATAAAATAATGATCATGATGAGAATAATTGTTAGGTTGGCTGGACTGTTGTAAGAAAACAATTTTGATCAGTGATATCTTTTTTCACATTGCCATTTCAATAGAATAAAAAACTAATTTAAGGAATGACTGGTTGGTTTAATGTTGCTCAGCTGGTCAAATGAAAAACTTTGCTGAAGCTCCCAAAAAGTGACAAACTTTCTGCTTAGAGAGCCTGTCCATTCACTTTATGTCAATTCATTTCTCTTTGAGATCTTTCAGCTCAGAGTTAGCTAACTAGTTATTAGTCATTATAAATCTAATAAATCTTACTCTGAAGGATCTAATATGATGAAAGAAGACATCATGTAGGAAGAGATTCAGAAGATAAATGCCAGTGAAACAGATGGCTTTTGGACACAGGCCACAAAAGGCCCTAAACGCTGTCAAGTGCTGCATTCCTGCAGAGTAATACTAGAGTGTGGCATTCATAACAAGGTGCAGCAAGGTGTAACACTTTGTATGATACCGTTTCTGCTTTCAGGAGGGCCAGCCTTGTTTATCGACTGCAGCTTTTGGTCGGCTTTTCAAAAAAACTGCCTTAAAGTCTCAGGCGGCATCGCTTCCCAGGCCCCCCCTGGGAGGAACTTTTGTTCTGGCCAGGAAGCCTCCCCTGCCTGCAGGTATAGGATGACAAGGCTTTATATGCCCCTGCCTATAGATGGGAAAGAGGCAGGGCAAAACCTGAACTTCGAATGAGTCGTGCTGCTGCTTGTGGTGAATTTAACACTGATGACTGCAGGTTGTACTCAGCCGTCTTACGCTGACAGAGTGGCTGCAGGAGGAGGCGGATGTTAGCAGGAAAGATGGACTTCCTCCTCATTTGGCTATAAGACAGCAGCAGACTTCACATTGAATTGACAATTTAGCCGCAGATATTAGTTTGTCTTCATTTTCAGTTTCAAATATATAAACATTGTAATCTAATGAACTTTTGCTTTTTGAATTGCCAACAATCACTACAATCCAGTAGCCAGCCGTCATCAGTGTGTGAATGTCCCCTATGAGAGCTTAATGGGATTTATTGACCATTATAAATAAATGGTCAATAAAAAATATAATAATGACAATAAAAGTCATTATTATGACTAGTAATAATAATTGTTATTATTACATTGTGTTATTATGTATACTACTAATAATTATAGCAATCTATTATTATTATTATTATTATTATTATTATTATTATTATTATTATTATAACTTTAAAGCTTATGGTAGAAAAGTAGCATGTTCACCAGAAACACAATAAACCATTAATGACTTCTAATTTTAACAGGGGAAGAATATCGTAAATAGTGCTTACAACACACACGTTTACTAGAAGAAGACTACACACACACTCAAACGCAGTTGGTTTTTTCTTCTTTGGGTCAGTACCATTATGTTTTTTTTAAGTTGGAACCAGGCAGCAAAAGAAAACTGAAACAACATCCATATTGGTAAAATGCAGAAATAGTCTTATCAATAACTTACAACTCAGACAGCAAATAAATATTCATATCATTTGAGGAATATACAAAGTACTTCTTTCAGTTCACACACAGCAGACTATCACATTGTAAGAACATTGCAGATGCTCATGCCTCAAGCTGATTTCCTTATTCTTCTTAATGTGAATCTGACAAAAAGTGCTTCTCCATGTACAATCCCCTCTTCAGCTTCCATAATGATTAATAGTACTTAACAATCGGGAAATAGTACTTGGATTCTGACAAACATAAAGCTTATATGCTGCTGTACAGGCCAGCTGAACATATGCTCTGAGGCTTGTGCACACAAAATAGGATGGATATTACAACAATCTTATTACATTTGTTTACATGACAGTTGCATTTGTAAGAAATTGGACGTCAGTTATCAGAGGATTATACAGCAGTGGAGTTGTAGGCCAGAGTCTCCAGAGAGAGTAAAAACCAGAAACACTTAGGTGGCCTTTGAGTTCCCCTTCCTTATTGATTGAACTTCCCTTTATCTCTGTACACCAACAAGAACTTCCATCAATCCAGAATTTGGGATCCAAGACATTTTCTCACATCATTCCTTGCAGTCAAGCTGCAGTATGTGCCGAGATCAAGGATCCGTGTAGATGAGTCGTAGGCAGAGGGAGATGAAATCCAACCTCATCTCTAAAAGTTTGCTGAGTCATCAGGCTATTGACCTCGACCTTTCCTATGACGATGCCGGCGTCTCCGGCGTTCACCACGCCGCCCCTGCTGATGATGCGTGTGCTGAGCACCTTGAATGTCCCTCAGCTTCCTCACCATCTCATGGTCCTTGTTTCCCAGCACCCGAGGCAAGAAGAGTGAGGCTTTATCAGTGCTCCGAGTTTTAAAGCCTCGCCGCGGCCGCCCTTTCCCGTTGATGGAGATGTACCATTGCCTCCTGACAGTGGCCCGACGCTTGCTGCTGCTGCCTGTTCCCGGTGGCAGGGGCTGCTCTGTGAAGTGTTGCCGTGATGCATAAGTGTTGTACCCCAACTCATGGATCCGTTCCACAAATTCACACTCTTTGTTGAAAACCTCCTGGGGAAAAGAAGAGGGGAAAAGGAGTGACCAAGATGTCAATTTTTGGAGGATAAAACCTGTTTTTGTTTTCCTCCTTTAAGGTTTCTTATATAATAAAAAGTTGGCTGCAAATAAAACAAACTCACTCAGTTTAACGTCATTTAAAACTAAATGTTTCGACTTGTGTGAAAATATTTTTGAACCGTTGTCCTAAATGTGTTGCAGTGAAGCTGAGGAGGACACAGTGACTGGAGTGACAGAAAGCTGAGCAGTGTGAATATTTATTTGTCTTAACTAATAAAATCGGGAATTAGAGTAATTTTCATTTTTAAGTAGTTTTGTTCATATCTGTATGTTACAATCATTTGTGTTTCTCAGAACTGGTAGAGAGGAAATAAATTAACCACCAACATTTGGTGTAAAACACAAAGCTGTGGTTCATGGTCTCTGGGACATAAACAATAGAAAGACAGGCTGTAATTGTGTACTGACCGAGGCGTACAGCCTTCCTTTATCGTTCATGGCTAGATATTTGCCTGAGAAAAGCCCTTTTATGGCCACGACACCCACATCCACTGCTGTGATCTCCATGATGCCTGCAGAGAAACAGAAATATTAAAGGTAAACTTGAAGTCATAGTTTTCATACCTAGAAGTGCAGCTCTTCCGTTTACATGAAACATAAATAAACAATTAACATTTTTTTGTGCTGTTAAAATTGATTTCTTGCGGCAGCCTCATTATGGGGTCCGTTCCGTTTCCTGACGCATTGAGCGCCGCAGACTCTCATTAGATAAATACATCCTCTTTATGCTAATGTTGCTGCCCAGAACCCGGAGATCAACCTGCACGTCGGCAGATTTCAGCCTGAGCGAGGAGCTCCGAGTGGCCCCTAACATCACTGAGATGGATCACTAAATCACACGAATCATTTATGTGAGTAATGCAGACCTAAGTCTAAAATATACAAGGAAAGCAAGAAAAAAAAAGAAAGCCAATGAAAAAGAAAGAGGGCGTTTATGTAGTCCGATAAAATGTTACTCTTAATTTCCTCAAAAATCTCGAAGTTCTTCCCACACGTGAAGCCAGGTCTCCTCGGGTTTGTAATGATCCACTTAAGTTTCTAAAAGTTCTGTTTTGTTTGTGAAAACAGAAAAAAAAAATACTCACTGAACGGATTATTCTCCTCCAGTGATCCATCAATCTTCCCGTTAGGATGGATCTGTAGATGATATTTGGTAGCGCAGTAAAGTTTCCTGCGCCTCGGCGCTCCTCCGAGGTGCTCATACACTCCTCCGCGCCCCCCGGCGTCTCTCCGCTGCCGGGGGTCACAACCTTGGCTAGGTGAGCAACGGGCCCGGGGCCAAACGGGATCCAGCAGGCTCGCCAACACCAGCAGAGGAATCATCAGCATTGTGGCATGGTCGGCGGGGAACGATTGTTGCAAAAATTCGGATAATACCCGGCCAGCCCTCCGGGTCCCATGAACGTGTCGGGCCCCTAAAGCTGGAGAACTCCAGCCTCGGTGTACATCCAAGCCCCACGGGCAGTTCTGACAGCACAGCCGGCCCCCGGGTTGGGATCCTCCTTGCCTCTCCTGCAGGAAAGCCCTCGTGTGAAGCTGACTGAGAGCCTCGCCTCAGACTGAGCGCAGATATAAAAGAAGCTTGCGGCGACAATAGGCTGAACTTCGACCAATTGATACAAAGGAGAGGGGAGGCAAAAGGTATTAGCCCTGTGTGAAGTGAGAGACAGCGGCATGGATAAAATTACATAGTGGCAAAGTGCGAAACGGCTCTCCTCTCTGAACTCCTCTTCTGAAATATCCTAAAAGAGCAAATTAGACATCCCAAATTATACAGGCGGTCTGAGCCTGCGCCAGCCACTGCAGCAGGTGAGGAAGATCTCAGCTGCTGGAACCTTCTTTCATCTCAAAAGTCAGCGAAATAAAAAGTGAACCTTTGTGTCTCTTGGGTCTTTTCAAAGTCACCTATCCTCAGCTCAGAATGTTGAACCTGATGCACTTGTTCATCCTAAGCAGAGTAGGAACATCTGCTGCTGGTACTTGATGTACAGAATCCGATCTACAGCTTCCAGAAGTGAAGAACCCACAGCTTTACCAAGTTTCCCATCTTATTTGCTCCTTAATATTTATAGGCTCCTCCTGACCTGTTACCTTTTACTACCATTATTAAAGACCGTTTCTGGGAAGAAAAGACAAATTTGTTTTGTGTCACAAGGTTCCCTGTTTGCTCCTCACTCTGCAGAACCTCCTCCCCAAGCCTCAGTCGTTATCCCCACCAACAGCATCTCCCAGACTTTTCCCAACCCAATGCCCCAGCTCTGGCTCGGCAGCAGCCGGTGGGCGGAAGAGCAGCAGGCTAAATGACTACTGCTTAAATTGCTTCCATCTTGGTCACATTATGGTTTGCATTCTGGTAATTAGCACCATCTTCTACAAATCTCTCTGCCCTTTGGCGCTACTCCACTGCTGCTATGAAGGCCTCTGCTGAGAATCCCCCAGAGAGCAGACGGTTAATTTGTCTTCCCCTCCCATACATCACTCAGCCAGTTGCCTCTGTCACTTAATTTATCCTGATGATCAGGAAAAAATCTGCTCTTTTAATTACAAATGGGCTTTATGCCTCCAAAACCCCTCACAAGTCAGACAACACACCAAAACATCAGCCAGGCACTGTGTATCAGTGGTTGTTCTGGTGGCCATTTCTAAGCGAGATGGCCTTGATGTGGTCAAATGCTGAAAAGGGTGGAACCTCAGATGTGGTGTGCTGTTTCTCTCAGAAACTATTTTAATTATGCTCCCCTCCACGCCGCCCACAAAGCCTCCCAGCAATAGGCCAGGCAAACGCTCTCAATTTGTGAAGCACACACTCACGTGTATGTCTTCCTTTTTAACATTAGAAAGAGAGTGTGTGTGTGCATGTGCGTGGGCGTGTGTGTGCATGTGTGTATTGTACGACAAAGCTTAAGAGGAGGATACGACCTCAAACACCGCTTGTAATCAGGTTTACAACAACAAAACAGCAACTTTAGCTCTACTTTGACATTTGCCATCATACAGTCAAAAAGCTGACATAGAATGAAAGCCAAATGCAAGACCCTCTGTCTTTTTCTCAGGCCTTTGGGCTGTTGTATTAAGACCACCATGCCACATGAGTGAGATGTTGAAACACACCAGGGGGGCATGTAAAGCTGACAGACAGGAAATCATAAAAAAGGCAGCGCTGCTGTCAAAGGGATGTGAAGACTATATTCCAGAGCTGCTGGGTTGTTGAAGTCGATCCATTATCACTTCCCTCTGGTGGTTCAAGAAAAACTGAAAGGCCAACATTAATATGACATGATGACATGCACCTGGAACATGGAAAATAAATGGTTTCCAATTTATGAATACCATTATTTATTAAAGGTTGTCTGCTATCTAGAAAACTCTGGTAACATTATATTTTAGTGCAACTTCAACACAATAATTTTAATGAGCATTTCGCAATATCGGGGGTTGGAAGCAAAAATGAGACAACTGCATTTTGAAAATACGTGAGCATGTTTAGCTGTGCCTCAGCGTGTGAGGAGACGATCGGAGCAGCTGTTTGATTCCCTGACCTGGATACCGATTTCCCAACCTTTCAAATTGTATGCCAAAGACAAATCAGCTCTGTTTGGGATTTTTGTCCTGCTACCTTCACAATACAAAGTTGACTAATTGGCCCTTCATTAAGCCAGGAGCCATTCGACTTCATATTACACTGCACACTTGCATCCAGGCCACCTCCCAAACAGAAATCACATCTTATCACGTCTCCAGCTCACGTTGGGGACGTTTGAAACTGCGCTCACCAGAAAGTAGATTTTTTAAAAATGCTTTAAAACATCCAATTCATCCAGCTTAACTGAAAATGAATCAAGACCAAACCACATGAAGTGCTCTGACACAAAACCCAAAAGCATACATTTTAACTTTTTCTCCTTTTTTCTCTAATCATGAATGAAAGCGAGGATTTTTCAGCGCTCCTTTTTTAATTGACCTCCCCAAAATTCTCCCCCACCACCAGCTCTCAAAACCCTCTTAGCACAAAAGAGTTTCTTTTCTGCAATAATACAAATGTTATTAGCAAGGCCCTTTTCTTGGCTCCCTCTTTTAATGGAGGGAAAAGGAGGTACCAGTAATCCAGAGCAAATCAAAATGACCTTTGAACCCTTTCTGCTGTACTTTTTCTCATGGGCAGATTTCTTTAGTGAAGCGGTGATCAGAGGGCTGAATCCAGCCGCTGCCTCTCGTCTCCTGACAAATCGCTGCAGAGCCTCTTTTGTCCCCAGGACTTTGATCTCACCTGCTTGTCAGACTCTTGAGAAAGAAGTCTAGTACAGTTCCAGCACATAGCAAACAAATCAGCAACTATTTTAGCACCCCACCACACACACACACGCACTTGCATACACACGCCCACACACCCGCACAAGCACACACACACACATACACACAACACCTCGCTGACCCCCTTGTTTGCTGTCCACTTTCTTTCCCTCACCCTTCTTCAGTTTTGTCAAACTGGTCTGTTGGTTTTCTTATAGGTTTGCCTGTTTTAAACAATTCAGGTTTATTTCCTAGTTTTACTTTTTGTTTCTGGACGTGTGGTTGGCACTGGGACATTTCAACAAAAGGCCTGCGGTTTGAGCCTCAGCTGGGGCTTTTCTGTGTGGACTTAACATGTCCCTGTGCACATGAAAGTTTCCTACAGGAAATCCGTCTCGTTCCCACAGTTCAAGAGTAAGCATGTTAGGTTAATTGGTGATACTAAATTGCCCTTAGGAGAGAGCTTGTGCTTGCAGGGTTGTTTTTCTCACGTCTTGTGTTGCCTCAGTAATAGCCTACCCGTCAAAGCTGCAAGTTCATGGACTCAAAGCTATTTAAAGTTTGCCAGAGCTTCTCTATACTGAGCCCAAGAAAAACTGTCAAAAACATTTAGGCACCAACAGAATTTTTTTTTTGTTGGTGACTTTCATTTTTCCACCACATTTTCATGTTTTTTAGAGAGTGAAGCCATCTTTCTTTCTATTTAATGAGAGGGAGGATGTTTCTCCAAGGGTGATGCCAGCAGTGAGAAAAATTTGTTCCAGGCTCTTAGTTCAGTCAAGACACGTGTTGATGTGATTGCACTTGACATAACCTAAGCAGACGTCTCAGTAACAAAGTGAGACAGGTTTGTCTCATCACTTTGCTTTGTTGAGGCTCCACTATTCTGATCTTTCTACATTAATGCTTTGGAAAGTGATGGAAGGCCACCAGTTTAATTTGTTGTACTGTACCAGTGTACTGACTGTAAGGGAACCAATGTTTCCTGAGGGAAGGAAACAACTTACACTACATCCCAGCCCCTAGTGCATTAGATCTTGAGAAGGAGCAGTACTGATTATGGAAATAAAACATGGAGTGCGTAAATTACCCAACACAGCAAGATTGTCATAATATTAGTGAATGGAATTTATTATAAACTTTTAATTAAATCTCAAATAACTTAAAAATAGCAGATAGTCAGGTTTCCAGGTGGATCATCTGGGAGAACAGAAACAAGGAAAAAATATTAGAAAAGAAGTAAATGCTCACTTGGAGGTTTTTGTTATGTCAAGAAACCAAAGTTTCACCATGGTGATGAAACTGTGTGAAAGTGGAGCGTGGACATCAGGCTATGATGAGTGATAGACATCAGTGTGAAAGCAGGATCCAGAAGCACAGAGTTTCTGCTGTCTGCTGCACCTACAAGACAAATAGGAAGGAGAAAAAAACCATCCAACATGGCTCAGATTGTCTCTGGAGCCTTCAAAAGCTGCCACAGCATCATTAGTCAAACAGTAACAGATGTAAATGTCTTCAGGTTGATATCGAGAAGCCACACACCCCACACTCATCATATATGCATAAAAGGGTTTTGTGTCTCTGGTTAGTGGTTGATATGATATGTGTCTCAATACACTGCCAACAATTTGATTCATTCACATGAAAAGGAAAAAAAAGTGATAAGATTCGCTTTTCTATCAGAATGCAGTTTGATTACGTCATTTTTTATTAACACAGAGTGCTATTACATTGGTAGAGCTTTATTGGGAGCAGATTTTTCCCCCTTTAATAGCTTTGTTCATTTGCCGTTCTGTATGTAGATTTTACCAGTGGACCAGAGCTTTTTTCTTTTTTCTGTGACTACTTCCTGTTTATCAGCCTGGGTCAGGGGTCGGCTGACTGAGAAAAGCCAGGTTTTAGTGGAAATTTCCTCCTGTGAAACTGCGAGAACTTCCTGTCTACTGTCATCACATGCTTTCTTAGGATGAGGTAACTGCTTCATGACATAATCAACTCAACTGAATCCATCATCATAAGCAAGATTGAGAGGATTGTTTCTAAATGGATCTGAATATATGATTGCATTGAAATGCTGTAAACTGGACTGATAATTGTGTATCAGATAAAATATGAAGCTGTTTGTCTTGCAAAGAGTCTTGATTCATGATGGGAAGTGGTGCTGTAGAAATACAATGGAAACATAGCAAGTCTGAATTTGCACTGTACTGTGTTGACTATACTCAGTTAAACCATAGTTATAATAATGACAACATAGTTACATTTTAATAAATGAAACTGAGTTTTTTGTGTGTGTGTGAACTGGAGATACACTCATGCCTAGCAGTTAATGTCAGCTTTATTGGATATTTTTTGGGGAGCTTTACTGAAGTTACCTGATGCTGTCCAGTTACTACACCGTTCAAAAACCAGTTGGGTACAAGAACAAAACGGTGCAGAGGATAGAACATTTCATTTCTGGTGTTGGATTGGAGTTAACACTGCAACATTTGAATAGTTGCATTTTAAGAAACTGTCTTGGATAACGGTCGTCCTCCTGCAGATGGGAGTCAGACAAAATAGTTTGTCCTGTGAGTTCATTGTAGATTAAATTAGTTTTAATGCAGAAAAGAAGAAATGTGAGTGAGGGTGAAATGAAAGACGACAGGAAGGTTAAAGCACCTTCACAAGTTGATTCTATTTTCTCTTTAAAAAGAACTATAATTCAAAATAATCTATGTACCATTTTTGTCCTTTTCTCTTTCTTGCATACTTTCTCTTCCTTCCCACTCTTTTTCTCGCACTGTCAGTCTTTGTCTCTCTTTGACTTGCTTTCCCTCTGTAACCAGATAAGTCTGTCCTATACTTCTACAGCTCTTTGATTGTTAGCTGCAGGTTTCAGATGCCCGTAGAGTGGCTGCACCTTCCAACAGGCAAATGATTGTGGAAGGATGAAACTTTAGAGGGCATCAATGGCTGTGGTAGAAACACACAAGTTCTCTCTCTCTCACACGCACACACACACAAACACCCCCATCCTCCCACACACAAAAAGCATCACACCTACTCCTGAGCACCAGCAGCAAATTGTGGCTCAGTGACCAAAGCCTCTGACCCTGTCATCATATGTTTAATTCCTAATAATGTAAAAAGAAAATTCAGAGGTTTAAAAAAATATGATGTAAATTAACAAACTATTATTCAAACTTCCACCAACCAGCAACACTTTGGCAGACAAAACCAACTACAATAAGGCCATGATCCATTCATTTGGGTTTGTGTTTTGATCCTTTTTGGATTGTGATTCTTATTTAGGTTTTGCTATTTTTCGTTCATTATTGTGTTGTGATTATCTCCTGTGTTCTGGTATCTGCACATTTTGCTTTATTTATGTCAGTGTTAAGCTTTTCTCCTTTTGATTTTATATCTTTTACTATTATAGTTCTTCTCCTTCTGTGTTTGCTGTGTTGGTCTTCTTCCCTCAGCCTCCCTTCTCAGCACTCTACCACAGTTATTCTGCATTCACCTGATTATGCTTACCTGACTTCCATGTCATTAATCACACTCCCTCAGTATTTAGTTTCATTCATCATTGCTGGTTTCTTCTGTTGGACTCGCCCCGGCTCCATGCCTTGTTCTGCTTTTGCCAAACCTGTAAATCTTCTTATTTATTTTTGACCTCTGGTCATCTCCACCAGATATGGTCATCTGGTGGTGATTAAAAAACACCACCAACCTAAAGGAATCATATGATTGGCTGGATTATCAAGCCATTCATAAAATTATCCTACAGAGTTTGCATATATCACTGTAGAGAACAGAAAGTAGCAGTCACTGAGTAGATAGTCTTTTTGTTTGCATAACAGAGCAGAATAACATGTGATTGCTTCTTTCATAAAACAGTAATACAATCTGTGAATTTAACAATCAGTTACAGATTGTGGGTTGCATGGTGGCCTGGTTGGTACCACCATTGTGCTGCAGTAAGAAGCGACGGGTTTTAAATCCTGGAGTGTGAATGGTATCCCCAACAAAAATATGTTGGGGATACCATGAACTTAAAGCTTCAGTATGTGACTCTAATAAACAATGTATGTTTTACATATTTGTCAAAGCTACCACCAAATTGAGCTCTCTACCTCCTCCCTGTAGTCCTACTGCCATCTGCAGAAATACATTGCTCTGTCAGAAACAACCAATCAGAGCCAGGAGAAGGGTCTTAGTGTTGTCAGTCACCATGCTGCTCAATGTGCTAATGGTGGAGAATCAACTTACATGACAACTGTTACAGAACCATTTCAAAACAACTCTACATTCGAGATCATAAGATGATGATCTTGAATGATTCTAATGATAAACATATTGTTTGGATGCTATTTCGGCGTATGTACAAAGACGTTTAGAGTGTGATTAACAGGAAATTCCTGTACTCTGGGGGTCAGTACACACTTCAGCCATTTTGACATCATCATAGACTGAGAGCATGCTGACCAAGAGAGAAGCTTCTGCTCCAAACCCAGTCTCCGCTGACCGCATAGGCAAGAAAAATCTGACACTGGGACACTTAATGAGCATGTTGCTGATACCGTCATACCCTGTGGATGTTTTGATGCTAGTGGACAAGAACTGGTACATTGCTTGAGGAGATGTTCAACCTCAGTTCAAACACCTGAATGGTAAAGACCTAAAAATAATCCCAGTAACATCAGAAGTGTGTGGAGGTTTTGGAATTGATATAACAGGCTAGCATTGAACTGACAGAGTAACCTTCCTAAAATTGTCAATCTTGAAGAAAAGAAGTGGAACATTTTTAAAAACTGTCATTTCATAATAATGAGCAAAATGCTCTCTGTAAGATAATACTACCTTTGAAGGGTCAAACAAATCATCAGAATTAGTGGGACATTCATGCTCGTAATAATTTCATGTAAATTTCAGAAGTTAGTATAATGAAAACAGCAGCATATTGCCTGTGTCCTCCTTTTCATCAGGATGGAACTGGACTAACATCTGGAGTGTTTGATGAATGGGTGGAAGCTCCCTGTGTGTGACAGTGATGAAGCAACTGCCACAAGAAGCTCATTTGAAACTCAATGTTTTTCCATTTCCCTGTTTACCCCGGGACTATTGACAAACTGTAGGTTCTCTGCAGGGGGCACTGGGTGAAAAAGCTCTGGCGAATGGAGAAGAAGATGGATGAGATAGCTTTGGTGAAATGCTTTGGTTGCGACAGATCCATGGTGTCACTCCAGGTGAGTGTAACTGAATTAATCCTGGCTTAGATTCTTTTAGGAATGAACACAACTGATTTACTGAAAAAGTGGAAGCCTTTTCTATAAGGTTTTCCTTTAATGTTTGTTGCTTTTATAGCTGATTCACTGCCAGACAAAGTGAGTTATTCCATCACTCAGTGAGCTGGCTGACCAGATGACAGAGCTCTGTCTTTAAGGCACTTCAGGGAACTGATCTGTTTTCTTTAGTCTTTCAGCAGACATGCTGCAGCTATGTTAATGCCTCTCTCAGGGCTCTGCACTTCAAGGAATCTCCCATAGCTTGTATTTCACTAGGAAGGTTATCACACTTCTCTAGAAAAGTCTGAAAACCTCACTTAAAAAATGTCAGCATCTTTTAAAGCGAATAAAATGTCTTTGTTGGTATGAGGTTCGAGTGCATTATATAACACTGTTTTAGTTAAATGTGCAGCTTCTGGGTTCCTGAGAGGACAGAATGAAGGAAAACAAGTTCCAAAGGAGGTACATAAGGGAATTTGAGGTCAGTGAAGGCTGAGGGGGATTCAAAGCAGTTGGGCGGAAAGGGGGTAACAATGAGTCTGCAGAGAGGAGGGAGTTAGCGTGGGAAGCAAGAACTAATCGCCCTCGTAGTTGGAACAGGTTTTTCTATCTCTTGGACCAAAGTTCCTAACAACCACATGGACTTTTCAATCCTTTGAAGACAGACTTTCATGGGTCTAAACTCTTATTAAAAGGAAATGTGTACAAAAGTAGTTAATTGGTTCATGTCTTCATATCTCATCATAGTGCTAGAAATGGAATTATCTGGTGAAGTAGTCAATGCAAAAGAGTAGTTCAGGATTCAGTCATTTATTAATTACTAGGTGTCAGAGCTTTCACAACAGGCTGTGTTGGCACCAGTACATACAAACACACACATGTAACAAGTCAAGAGCAAAGGTGCTGAGACCAGAATTGGCCCATTGTTTTTGTCTATAGACAGTATATTCACTTTTTATTTGTTTTATATCCTTTTTCTTACTGTCAATGTCAAATTTATTTATATAGCACTTTTAAAAACTGGTTAAAACTGCACCAAATGCTGTACAAAATGATAACACAATAGAATAAATTGATGAAAATAACATAAATAAAATAAAAATAAAACGTCACAACAGAAAAGTTACAGTATTAGGCCTCCATTAAATGGCAACCAATAAAAATAACTTTTAAGAAGCAATTTCAAATGACCGAGACTGTGGGCAGATCTAATCCGGAAAGGTAGTTAATTCTAGAATAATCAGTAGAATTATCAGTATGCCTTTTAAGGTGGTAATTGTATTAACAAACACATGTAAGGAACAGCCAAACAGGTAAACGTATTAATAATGTCAAATGTCATTTCAAGGCTCTTTAAAAAAATTATTTTATTTCAGTCACATCCCAGTTATCAAACAGTATGGAATGCTCAGTTAAATCTTTCAAAGTAGGTTGCATTGAGTCGTTGATTTGCTGTATTCACTGTTCTTGGATGAACACATATGGTTTTCATTGTGTCGACTTACGATTATATTAGCAAAATTGGGTGCTTGCAAATTATTGAAATGAGCCTTAACTACTTTAGTTTTTTTCTCTAGCTAACCATGTGAATCAGTTTGTCTGGATGTTCTGACCACTAACATTTCCAAATAACTACATAAATATTAAAAGTGTTTCATAATATGAAAACTGTACAGTTGTTTAAAATGAATTCCTGAATTTTCAAATCTTGGCCTAGGAATTAAACATGACGAAGCATTATGGACCTTTGAACCCTGCGAAGCATAGATGGCTTTCTTTCAGGGTGGATGGGCTTAAAACCACCGATTCAGTTAAACTCTGTGATTGTGGAAGTCAAATTGCTCTTTTACTCTGAGGAAAGACTTGACAATATGTGTGTGTTGCTGGCCGACAGTCATCAAAGAGACGTATCAGCAGATAGATGCCACACTCATGTTAATGAGGTCTACATGCACCGTGCAGCATGGTGGGCGTCTTAATAAAAAGCAGACCGGCGTGTGTGTTTGTGTGTGTTCAGTGAGTTGCATACTTCAGAGAGGAGGTGTGACACATCATAATGCTTTTCATTCCCCAATAAACACATAGTACTTCCTGTTGCTAGACTTGCTCCAAACAGGAAGCATGGGGTCAAAGTTGCCTGTGCTTCTCTGATGATTTAAGGATTATTAGTGTGGATCAACACAATTAAACAGAGGGGAAAAAAGTGACTGTTCCCTCAGTAATTTTGGGTTATTTAGTTACACTAGCATTGTAGTTCTATACCCTGTTCTGTGCTACTGGAGGATAATATCAGTTTTGGTTACTGAGTGTCTACCACTCCACCTTTCCTATGAAATGTTCAGGACAGGCAGATAGATATAAAAGGTTAGTTATTCCTGCCTGGATTTCTAAATTACTTTTCGGAGACAAAAAACTATTCAGCTGAATACATGCTAAATGTTTTGAAAAAGCCTTCTTTGTTTTTAGGAAGCTTTGTTTTCAAAACTTTCAAGAGGAATTAAAATACGTCCAGTGCTGCTGCCTCACAGCACTGTCTGTCACAAGTAAGAGAAGGGAACAAGATAACTTGGCACCTAATTTTGACACATATGAAATTTATGTACAAGCAAAATGGTACTTAATTAAAAATAATACGATGACTTGAATCAGTTTTAATCAAATTACTGTCAACAATCACTTTTAGTAAGTTACTTTGAACTTGTGGTTGAAACGTCTCTCCAACTCACTCTACTGGAGCTGGATTAAGTTATAAAAAGTAAGCTTTTGATACTTGTGCTTTTTTTTGTGTTTGACTTAATACTGCATAAATCAAGGTACAAATGTTTTATTTGATTTGTTTTTTGTTTTTTTTTACTTTTCTGGTGCCATTAATTTATCTCATCTAACTCATAAAAAGAGATTAATTCCAGTGTTTGCATGAACATAAATACGTTCAGATAAAAGAACACTGTAACAAGTCTCCATGCAATATCTTATTTTAAGCTAGGCTGATAGCACTATGCTAACTCTGGCTGCAAATTATAACACTCTGTGCTTGTCAAAGACAGGACTCCACTGTGTCAACTTATAATTAGGGATATCACCACCGTTAACTAATTTAATGAATTTTCTTGGGTCATTAACACAATTAACTGCATTTTATTACATGCAAAAGTCCCAGGCTGGAACCTCTGTGTTGTGTTTCTGGTATTCCTGTAAATCCGATGCAGAAGTGACACCTACAAATGACAGTGATGGTCAAGAGTGAGAGTGAATTTATCTTTATTGAATATTTAATTAGAGAGAATATTTTTTTGTATATGTCATGATTTTGTACATTGGTCAGAGGGCCTGGTGGCTCTGGTGCATTGCAACCTCGCCTCTATCAGACGGCCCCAGGGCAGCTGAGGCTATTGTCCAGTAACTTCCCACCATCAGCATGTGAGCGTGTGCATGAATGGGTGAATTCCTGTAGTGTGAAGCTCTTGGGGTCCTCTGGACTTGTTAAAGCAATATTCTTCTTACCTTCCCAGTCCGAAACACAAAAATGGATGATCGTACCTGTAATTCTGACAATTATCTTGTGGCTTTTTAAAATGTCTCTACTATTGTTCATTACCCATTACAAAAACCTTATGATGAATGGAATGTTAAAATCAAAAAGATCAATCATTTTGGCTTGGAATAATTTGATCAACAGAAACGTAAATCATGAAGTAGTTGATTAGAACAAATTAAATTTCAGGAAATACTAAGCCAGTAGCAGAAAACATAGATATAGAATCTGTCGATAAAGAGGTGTTATTTCTTTTCTGCACTGAGACATCCAAGCACAGACTTGTTTGTGTGATGATTTCACATGGTAAGAAAATGTACTTATTTAGCTTACCATTTCTTAAAAATGAGACTTCAATTCACATAAATGTCGATGACGAATGCTTGACTCCTCCCAGTGTATGCTGAGATCAAATAGGAAATCACGATGAAAGCAAAAACCACTTACAAGAAGCCAGTTGGATAGTCTAAAATGGAGTGCATATAACAAGAAGTGTGATCAAGTTTTTATTCTCAAGTCTCAAGTCAAGACAGGCAACTGCCAAATCAAATCATTAACATGAAACTTAGAACTTAAAGTCCTTTCAAGTCTTTCTTTAACAATATTGCAATGACATTTTAATACAAACAGTAAACAATATGTTCTTTTTTAAATGTGTATTTATCTCAAATCATAATGAAACATAAGCAATACAATTTACACTGTATAAAATAGTAATTTTAAAATTGGGCCTTTATGTTGTGCAGTTCATTTAAACTTAGCCACAACTTTACCAGATGACGGTTTTACTTTAAAATTAGATTTTCCAGAATAAAGAGTCAGTAAAAAAATGCAATGGCAGAACTCCATGTTCAGACTTAAGGTAAGATAAGGTATTTTATTTATATAGCACATTTTCAGCAACAAGGTAATATAAAGTGCTTAAAATACTGACTGAAGTAAACAGTACATTTATTCTCAATATGATTTCCACGCTCTGATTGCACTGAACCAGTAAATGATGGCCAGTTGCTTCAACCACTTCCAATTTCTTTAGTTCAATCACTTTAACTGTTGAGATCCTTAGTTTTCTGATAATCACTTTATGGCTTTTTGAGCTTCTCACAATATTGTTTTGGTGATCATTGGTTTTCATCAGGATCCATTAATAGAGTCACTTTAGTCACACAACCAATGACAGATTTCTGGTTCTACTCAGTTCACTTGGAACCCCAAAATACTAAAAATGAGCCTGCTACCAATTAACCATTATTGTTGGAAAATCCTAATTACCAAACAGTCTTAGAGCAATCTTACTTTAAAGTCAAGCCATGTTCAGTAGTGGAGCCAGCTCTAATCTTAAGGATTAAGAAAAAAAACACTACTCAAACTGCAAACTTCCTTACTACTGCATTTTTGGATAAGTTGAATACTATTGAAGCTGTTTTAGTGCAAATGAATTGGTGAGAATAACAATTTAATTAGATATGTCCTACTTCTAAAGCATTAGGCTATTTCTGCCCAGTTAGATCCTGTTTAAACTGGTAAGCAGGATTTTGCTACCAGGCCCGTTTGACAATATCTCTCCTCAGGTAACCCTCCCTCTCTTGGTCAAATACCACACATTAACTGGTATGTGTGGTATACCATACCAGTTAATAGCAGTAACAGTCTTCCAGCACCTCTCCTGGAATTTGTTGGCCCCTTTGTTGTGATAGCTACTTAGAATACCAAAGCTGGTAGGCCCTTCAATGAGACATCTGAAAACTGAGAAACGCTGGTTTTATGTGTCCATGCAGCACAATCCAACATCCCCCCAATCAGTGTGTCATTCATACACTCTCTCCATCTCTGCTTTGCCCCAGCTCGCTCACTCTTTGCAATTATCCGCAGTTGCAAAGAGGAGAGAGGAAAGGAGTAAAGCAGGCTTAGGGTGTGACAATGATAGCTGACATGTTTGGGGCCAGAACAATAAGTGGAGTCAGAAAAATCAAAGGCTTTAAAGACAGAGAACCAGGTCAAAGACATTGCCCTGCATTGTGTGTGTCCGTGTATGCGTGTGTAGGGGTGTGCACGTGTGTGTGCGTGACTGTGTGTGTGTGCGTGCTTGAATTTAAGATGTTTGTGTGTCCAAGTCAATCACTGTCTTCACAGAGTATTTATATGCTCCAGATCTTCCTGACAATGTCTTGTGCTGGTGATTGGACTGATCAGACGTCCTGCCAGCCCTGTGGTTTGGTGTTTACCATGTGTCAGTCTGGGAGTTTGGCTATCCATATACAACTGATAGGAAGGGGATTATAAAAGACCGGAGGGCATTCACATCGTTAAGCCAGCAGTTTGTGCACCTCATTGTGCAGTGTGTGCATGTTTGAAAGTGTGTAAGAGTTTGAGCAACATATCAGATTTTCTTAGGTTTTCATCTGATCTTTTTTCTGCCTTTGGCCAGAACAATATGTTGTTCAAAATTTGTTTTTATGTTGCTATAGTTTTGATTTTCTTGGTATTCCCCAAACCCTGCTCCCCAAAAAACTGCACAATGACTTCTTAACCAGAGAGAAAAAGAAAACAGTCTTAACTGTGTAAATATGTGTGTTCTTATTGGATTATGATGAGAACTCTTAACGGAATCAAATAAGACATTATGATTAATTTTTTTTTAAAAGGACAATATTAATTATTGGTCAAATACTTGAGGTCTCCTCACTCCGTCAAGCACACAGGTCTGACAGTCAGGGAGGTTTGTAGGGTTTCAATTAGTGAAGCAGCAGGGTGGGCCTGTAACTCACTGGGTTATGTATCACCATCAAACACTTCTGATCTCATGCTGTTAACAATGAACCTTGCTTCCTTCCTTTATGTCTCCCTCTATTTTCTGAGCCACATAATGAGGGAGAGGCACAGATTCCCACAATCACACACAGTGTTTCCCCAAGGTTTGTTGCCCTGTGGCGGGGGGTGCAAAACAGTTAGGCATCAGGAACACAAAGGGGTTTGTGATATTATATCTGTCTCAATTAATGGTAATATAACACAAAGATTCACACAGTCATTTCCATGGTATTCTTCAAGGCTTTTAAGCAAGTTTAAGTCAAAGACATTGAACAACCCTGACAACTTCAATAAACTTGGCGCATTGAGATACAGTGAAGCCCTGGTATTAGAATCAGAATCACTTTGCTGTCATTGCCAGTAAACAAGTTCACAAGCTAAGGGATTGCTTAGATTTAATGGTGCAAATATAAATAATAAACTAATAAAATATGAAAAAGTCAAAAAATCTAAATATGCAATATGTCTACACATGCAGAGTAAGGAGATACAATAGTTGTGTTATGCCAGAGTTATTTGAGGATCACAGTCATCTGCAAACAGTTAAAATCTGTGAATTCTTGACCATCCATCTGGAATGTGTGTAAATATTTTTAAGTCAAGTTTATTTCTATAGCAGATTTCAGCAGCAAGGAAGTTCAAAGTGCTTTACATGATAAAACATATAATACATAAGCTGGGTTTTTAACCTTTACTTAATGGAACTTAGTGTTTCGGCTGTTTTGCAGTTTTCTGGAAGGTTGCTCCAGACTAGAGGAGGATAGAAACTGAATGTCGCTTCTTCGTGTTTGGTTCTGACTCAGAGCAGACATTAACAACACCAGCCACCTCGTTCATCTCGGCAGCTAGTGTTGTTCACCTCTTCACAGTGAAGGTTGGTTGTTTACAGTACAGGTTAGATCCGGTACGCTTCATGGCGTTGAACTGGTGCATTATGTCACCTCCAAACGCTTGCGACTGGGTAAAATAAAACTTCAACAGAGTTGACACCTCCAGCAAGCATTTCTCAATAGTTGAAAGTCCAGACCTCGTAGACGAAGCGTGGAACAAGGAGCTGGTTTTTACCAAGCTGTCTGTTATTTCAAAAATCCACCATCCAAGGCCTTCAGTTAGACAATTATATATTTTACTTCATTTGTCCAGGTTAAATAAATAAATCAACAAAATAAAGTTGCCTTACTGTTTCCAGAGAGCAAGAAATATCCATCAAGAATATCAGTTACCTGAATAGAGTTCTAATGATACTCATTAGAAAAAAAGCTTCCAGTCTCCCTGTTAGGAACAAACATCAGACTGTTTCCCACTAACTGTAAAGACATTTTTATTATACTTTGAATACTACTATTTTCTTAAACATTGTTAATGTAGTAAAAATCTGTATATCTGTGACTTACTTTAGGTATATAACTATTTTTTCTTACCCCTTAATACCAAGCATTTTGCCCTCCATTACAGGACTTGCTTCACACACAATCAGCAGAGACTTGACCTCACCTGCTACTGCACTCTTTGTGTGTCTATGCATGCATACATAACATCTGTATTGGTGTATAATTGTACATGTTTTTGTGGGTGTGGTGGTTCGTTTGAAGTGCCTGCTTGTTGCGTCTGTGTGTGGTCAGACAGACTGACAGACAGAAAGGCAGGGATGGACGGATAGACTGCGACAGGCCAAACAACAGGTGTGTCTTTTGAACGTAACCCGCTGCCATGCGAACGCCCTCTTTACCTTTAGCCTCGCTGATTCTTGTTTTCATCAGCAAAAGAAAAGCCAACTCCTCCTCCTACGTGTCAATGTCTTTCATCTATGGGAGAGACAGACAACCCCTCACTCTGTGCTTTCATGTCTCTTTGCTGTCTCTCATTCATTGATGCTCTTATTTCTTTACTCAGTTCTAACTTAGTCTAAGTATTGCTGTTTTGATTAGAATCAAGCCACAGTTAGAAAACTCTTTTGAAGACTTGAGTTACAACCATGAGAGTTCAGCATATTATTTTGAATACTACAAATGAAATGACAGTTTAAAAAAAATACTCTAATTCCATCAAACTGTGAGCACAGAACGTGAGAGAATGCTGTTTTCCTCATTTGTACTGAATTACATTCTAATAGAATTTTTTTTAAAAGACCTAAAAGTAATTATCTTTATTAGGAACCAATACTGTTGACGTAATATTGTAAAAGCATCAAAAATGTTATAAAAGAAAATGGAACAGTTTGTGGTTGTGTGTGGATCTACAAACCATCACTCAGCTGAGACAACAATTGAAAACTGTAATTGTAGCTTAAAATGTTTGTTGTTTTGCTATTAATTAAAATAATCACAAATTATTTTGTGATTATTAAATCACAACATCTTAATGAACAATTTATGGAACATGAAGAAAAAATGCTTTAAAAATGATTCATGTGATGCAGAATAAATTTTTGAATAAGTGCCTTTATTCAAAAATTTTAAATTTTAAATAGGTTGGGTGCGGGGAGGTGTTATTAAAAACTGAAGAATAATTTAAATCATCAAATAACTTAATTTGCCTGTTTTTGATCTGGTGGGTGTAGATGATCTCAAAAAGAACAGCAATCGGGATGTAGCAGCAATGGCCCTTTAGCACAGGCAGGATGTTAGAAGAGACTCTGCACATAAAGTGAAGTCAACTTCAATTGCAAATGTGGAGTATGCATAACATTAGACATTCAGCATTTAATGAAGTACATGTTGCGTTCTAAATTTGACTGTGAGGTATTACGCTGACAAATCAAAGCCTCATAAAACAGTGTTCTTCAAAGAAACAAAATAAGTAAATAAAATAGATTTTGATATTTTCCTTCCATGGAGAATATCAGTGTAAGAATCTGGAAATAATTCAAGAAAAGAACAGGTCAAAGCTGATTGGTTCTTTAACCCCCATGAGTTAAAGAATCAATCAGTCATCAGTGGCTGATAAAACCCTTTGGGAAACACAACATGGGTTCACCAACTCCTTTTACCTTCCGGGATGAACCATTGCATCCCGGAAGGTAAAATACATCAGAATGCATCAGAACTGTGAAATCAGTTCTGGTATTTCGCTGACAATACTGATTCTTCAGGATCATGTTTGAATGACCATCATCTTACAAATACACATAACTCTGTTATACCTGAAGAATCAGTTTGATTGTGAAAACTATTTCAGTACAACTAAAAAACAAACGACGGCAGATCTGCTGCCTTATACTCTGACTCAGACTTCTTTGTCAACTTTGCAACAAAGTTCTGCCAAAAGCAAGTTTACTTTTGAGTGAGGAGCCATAGCACAGATCAAATAACTTTCATTGCTTTAGTTTGAAGTACGATATGAGATTTTTATTTGTGTCACATTGCTGAGATTATTGTACATCTGCATATTAATATGAGCAAACATTCATGTGTGCAGCATGAGCTCAAGTCTCAATGAATGATTCAAAATTTTAGTTTTCTTATAAAAATATTGAGCCCCAAATTCCCCCAAATGTGGGGGAATTTTACTGCTATATGTCCAGAGCACACATTTTCAGTTTGAAAGGAATTTCTGCGCTCTTTCAAATATTCATGGTGTTTTCTCAAACACTCTCAAAACCTCTCTGCTCTCTTGCAAATTCTTGTCTGCTCTCTCTCAAAACAAAAAGTACCGTTGCCTGGCAACTGTCTCAGCTAATATAATGAAAGTATTTCCTTCTAGTGGGTGTGCCTGTGTGTTTACCATCAATTGTAGTAGTGCCTGCTTTTCTGCGCAGGGAGAAACAATGTCAGCTTTCTACTCTGTGATACAACTTAAAGTAAAACTAACCCCCAAATCAACTTTGTTCCTGATGAAATGTCTAAAACGTTTAGGGTTCTATCTTTGTTTCTGTCCGAATTTTGACATGTTTGTGCAATTTGTTTAGTTCTGCATTATTTTGCCTACGTGTCTAGCTGGTGGCTTTCTTATACAGTTGAATTTTCAATAGTACAGTTTGGGACAACTTCGTCACAGCCCCGGTTTGGGTATAAAAGCACAGCACTCTCTCCCTCCCTACCTCTACTCCCCCACCTGCCCAATGGCGAATCAGAATTTGCAGTAGTAAGAGTTGCCAGGACGACTGGCGAGCTGAGTAATCAATAGCATTATTCAGCTTTATGTGTTACTTATTTTCAATGTGTACACTGAGTGAAATGGGTCTGCTCTGCTCTGACTGTTGGTGTTGACTGTGTCAGACTGACTGCTGTGCTGAGGAGGCTGGAGAAGCTAATGGTCGCTTGCTGCAGACTCAGGACAGACAGGCTGCAGCCAAGCTGCAGAGCGCTGTCCCCATAAAGGTCTCCAACAACAAAGAATAAGAGTCGCTAGATTTATTATTAGTTATTGTTTTGAAAACATAAAGAAGTCATAGAGGAGTCTGAAAAATGGATAAAAGTAACAACAGAGTAGATATGTTAACAGTGCTTCTTTTGTCATGATCACACTCCAACCCATCCCACTGTGGTCTGCACATTCCCGTTTTTCTTGGCTCCACCATATTTGCTGAAATTTTTCCAAATTAACCATGGGCGGGGTTTAGCTTTCAGAGTTTAGTTATACTTTGAAGAGTCACGTCATGCTTTCAAAATAATGGCTATTGATTTTTATCTGTTTAATGGTTTTCTATTAATATCTGTCTAGATTGATATAGAGTCATACCTATCTATCTAGACACACCCCCACTAGAAAGACACACGGATTCTACCACTACCCAGTATAACACTTTCATTCTATTGGCTAAGAGACTGCCAGGCAACTGTGCTTTTTGTTTTGAGGGACAGCAGAAAAGAATGCGCAAGCAAATAGAGAGTTTTGCGAACTGAGATTTAATCTATGCAGAGTGAAGTTTTGAGTGTGTGGAGAAAATATGAGCATGAGCACAAAAATTTGAGAGAACACAGAGAGAGCAGAAGTTTTGAGTGCAAGCATTACAACTTTGAGAACAAAGAGATAAAATCTTGCTTTCCAACCAAAACTGTTGGAAAGTTTTGGTTGGAAACTTTCAACTGCTCTTGACTTATGACAGTAAAATTCCCCATACTCGCAAATCCTTGTCTGCCATACCATGCTAATTCTAGATCACCACATGCATGCAGCCTCACACAGTCCAAAACAATGACTGTTAGGTAATTGGTATCTTTAGTCCATCCCCAGGTTGGAGTGTGATTCTTGTCTGTCCTGTGTGTCTCTCTGTGATGGACTAGAAACCAGTTTTCCTAAGTTGAACAAAATAATATCATTTTGTGGTTCTTATTTAGTCTCACAAACATAATTTATAATAAAAGAATACATATTTGAAAGTTGTAAGAACAAAAAAAAAAAAAAAAACAGTTAAAAATTAATATTACAGAGTCAACTTAAATAAAAATGAGTTAAAAATTAAATTTTTGAGCCAATAGGCTGAACATTTCTTAAAACATTTATAAAAATGTAAAATTTTATGTTAAGTCAACTTGATGTAATAATGCAAAAACTTAAAGAAGTGGAGGAATCTTATAGAAAATCAATTGTAACTCATCATTTTTATTTTAATATATTTGCTAGAGATAGTAAAGTCAGCATAATTGAAGTTGTAGAAATGGCTTGTACTAAGTTATTTCTATAATAATTTAGAAATAACTTAGTACTTAGTACAAATAATACTAAGTTATTATGGAAATAACTTATGGAAATAATAACTTAGTATTATTAGTCAATAATAAGTACTGACTTATTATTTCCATAATAACTTAGTACAATAACTTACAATACAATAACTTAAGTATTTTGAATTTGACTGTTAATTTTGATACAACTTAAAGTAACAAGGAAGCTAGACTGAGTCAGCAAATTCTTGTTAGATGGATGGTTAGAGCTCTACTCTAACTAAAGAAAAGGTTGGAACTCCCATGTCTCGGTAAGAGTATAAAGGTATTATTTGTGATTGTGTGTAAATTTCAAAAATTTATGTAAATTAAAGTAAAAAAAGTCAACTTTTGCATCCAGTTGTTATGCTTAAAATGATTTATTTCTTAAACGATCCTTCTACTCTGGGAAAGGTTAAAAAAAACATTAAAAGCTAAAAGATCTTATGACATGCATGTCTGTAGCAACTGTGTGTAAACTTCTGAGTAGAGCTGGATTTATGTTTGCATTTTTTTAAAACAACAAAAGCACTGAAATGATTTTCTTTTATGCTGCGTCTGTTTAAAAATCTTCAAATGAAGATTGTTGAAGACCAAGTTTTTATGTAGGTTTTTGTAAAACTGCTTCCTTGTAAACATCATTGACGCCCACTTTTTCACCTGATTATTAACTCAATTATAACAAGCATTTTTTTTTATTTAAAAAGAAACCTCGAATGATCATGTTTCTGCCGCACATACATTTAGCTTTCTGGATAAAGTATTGACTTGTGAAATGTGAAACAATCTGTGGTGACATTTTCTATGTTACAGTTTTGCTGCTTCTGTTTTTTTTTTTGTTGTTGTTTCTCTACAGAACAAATAAAAAGGTAACTTTCATTACAATAAAACATAGCCAGAAATCAAGACAAGAAAATTCTTTTAGAAAGAAGAGTTGGTTTCTGTCCGACAGCTACAATTATGCATTATACATCATGGAAGTGCAAAATTTGTCTTTATTTGTTGCCTCTCAGCAGAGACTTTCAGAATGTCATGTTTTATGAATGTCTTTTACACAGAGGAATGCAGTGAATGAACATAGTTAGGGTTGCTTATGTCATTGTCTGTGGGCTGTGTCTTTCTGTGGGATTTTTTATGTGAAAGGCTCAGTGTTATTTACATGTGAACAGACGTGCTCTTTTGGTAAGCGACACTTTGTGAAGGTTCAAAGTTGTTCCACCTGCAGCAAAGTTCAAAGCTTTTACCTGCCACTGATCCCACTGCAAGGAAACTGGAAGGCCAGGCCTAATGCCAAACCACAGGCAGGTGTGGGGCACAGCAGAGCAGCCGCTGAGGGCTCTTTGATGACAAAAACACTGTCGACCATCTCCAGAAACAGCTGGTTCCTTGGTGAGATAACCTGTAAACTACAGGCAGAATCAAAAAGGAAATGGTAGGATTAGCAATGTGAACTTGTTCTTTGAGTTGGGTGGAGTTACCATTATAAACTGACTGTGACATCATAAGATCACATGAAGGGGAAGCAGTTTCCACAATTGTCATTGTATTCCTAAATAGCTTTTCATGCAAAATAAAATATCAAATTTCAGATAAATACAGCGTGCTTTACCAGTGGTTATTTAACGAGATCATAAAAAAAATAAAAAATACACATTTACTTGAGGCTTATGACTTTGTTCAACTTTTTAATAAAAAACTTTGAATTATTTAAGAAATAAATTAGATTCCATCATCTTTTAATTTAGGTCATAATATAAAATCCTAAAAACTTTTCCAGGTTGTAAGATGATTTCACTCTACTGTCAGATACACCATGCCATGATAAATGATACAAAAAAGCCAACATGTTCCCTTGGTACTTCTATAGGCTTCAGAAAAGGAAAGACAAGAAAAACTGTGGATTTGCTGTAACAATTCCAAGAAGGAAAGTCACCAGTAAGAATCTCAAAGATTGAACTGTGATTATTATTCATTGTTTTGAACATGAACAATAAATCCTACTGACAATGTTTTATACACAACACAGTGAAGAAAAAACTGTTGGGATATTGCAACCTTTCCCTTAACTTAAATTCTTTAATGTAAGCTTACATAAAAAATATTTTGATTTTATTTTGTATTAAAAGATATTTCAGACCTGTCTGAAATAGACATTGAAGTACCAAAACCAGCAATCAAATTTGATGAACATAAAATGATGAAAACATCTCTTGATGAAAACTTGCAACCAATGGCAGACCAGTAATTATAAATGTTGGTGGGATTTATTGCTTCAACAAATCCCAAATTTAGGTGCTTGACATTTTCAATCTTCACTGAGCTTTAATAATGGTTTTTTTTTTCCTTTGAAGGATTGACTTGGAGCTGCATTATTTATGTGTATATTTAGTTTATGTTAATGTGCTTATCATTGATTTGCTGCCTAAAATTATTGGTAATTTTGTCAAATTTATTTTTCTTCACTTGAACTTTTTTTAAATGTATTTTCCATACAGCTTTTTTGTTTAAAATACTTTGAACATCCTGACAACATATATGTGATTCTAGAACAAAAATATTTAACATGATAAAATTATGAAATACTTTTAGACTCTTCTTTTAATCAAACAGACCAGCATGTGTGTGTGTGCGTGCGTGGGCATGTGCGTGCGTGTGTAGGTGTGCATGCGTGTGTGTGGCCCTGTGGAGGAGCAGCAACAACAAATCACTGGTTCCCTTGTTCTCCCCTAATTGATCAGCAGATGGCACTGACAAATGATGAATAGGTTTGACATGTTACACCCCTCTCTCTTTAAAACACACACACACCCACAGAAAGAGTGGCGCCCCGCTTGGTGTCATCAGTCTTGTCGTACAAGACTCCTAACACCCCAGTGGCATGGGAGAGTGAGCGCATCAAACCACAGAAGAGCAGCCCTCCTCGCTTCACTGAGATAGTCAGACTACACAAAGGCATGAAGGAAAAAGAGAGAGAGGGAGAGGAGATTCCTTACATAGCTTCCTATTTGTATGGATGGTTGCCATCAGAGAAATGATGGTATCGTCAGATATTTCATCCCTCCCAGCCTTTTCATGTAGCATTCAAAGGCAGCTCTTTCGTCTTTAGAGCTATTGAGATGCCACCACCTGTAACTGGATGCAAGTTTTTCTACCTTTTGTTCTTTCATTCTCTCACACTCAGACAAATACACCAGACTGTTGGATAACGTGAGTAAATGAACCAGAAAATCAATGAGTCTAAAAGACTCACATGTCTTCTTGTCCATTGTTTCCTCTACAGAAGATGCTTCAGAAATGAAATCATTTCTGTCACTGTCTAACTGTGTTGAATCACAAATGTGTTTCATTGCAGTAGTGGTTCACAAGCTCCTGAAGTTTAGGCTAAAAAGACAAATAGATATGAAAATACAAATGACTGAAACACAAAGTTTTTACTGGCAAATTCTGAGAGGTGTTTCATGGTGGATCCAATGCAAAAAAAAAAAGAAAAAAAGCAAGACTAGAGTTCTAAATAAGTCCATACAAAAACAACAGTCTAGAGGCTGGCGGTGATGGAAGACCCTAAAGTCTAGAGGTCAGTTGTGTGGATGGAGGGATCCACAATGAAGATCTGGAGGGCAGCCTTTCAGCCGGAGGAGCTTGACGTCTGCAGGACTGAGTCGTGGCTGAGTCTCTGGAGGCCAGCATCGATTGAAGGGCCATGAAGTCCTCTCGTTGAGCCCTATGGATGTTTTTAACCCATATTGAAGCTTGGGAAGATGACCCATGACAAGACGCTGGGGACTAGGGTGGGTTGTCCTTGACCCCCTAGGAAATTGGTGAATGCTGTGGAGCTCAGGAGATTAAGTAGCCTGGAGCCCTGGAGTAAGCACAGAGGCTACCGCTGCAGCTGGCAAATGAGAATCCGTCGGTTCAGTAGCCACCAGAGTCATGGCTGGTGATGGAGACGGCGGATGATCTTTAGCTGTTTCTGCAACAACAGGCCAAGTGACTGTGGGTGAAGACAAGGAGGCAGCTGGTGAAGACGGGAAGGCTGATGCTGGCACAGGAGAGGCTAGCCACCAGAGAAGCTGTGGAGAAGATACACAATGGCATATGCGTGCAGATGGTGATGCAAAGGTTGGAGATTCAGAAGGATCAGCAGGTGTGGAGAAGGATAAGGATGAAGGCTAAAAGGCTGGAAGCTCTGCCTTAGGTGGAGGTGGCTTGCCAGCCATTCCTGCCAGAGCTGCCTGATGGTACCACACCACCTCCTCCTCCAACAACTTCACCAAGCCCTGGGAAGGGAGAAGAACCCTGGGAGTCCATAACCCACATCTGTACATGGACTAAAGTCCTTAACATGGTGGTGTGTGTTTGTTAGTATTAGTTCTAGCAACATTAAAAATAAAATTGAATACCAACTTTCAAATAATAAATCCATTTGTCCTATGGACAATGGGAAGGTCCTTATTAAAAAAAAAGAACATTTATGCATTTCTGATATCAGCTTTTGTGTGTTTTGGGTTCATAGGGAGGGTTAATAGTCAGTTGGTGAGGTACACCCTGGAGAGATACAGTCCATGACATAGCCAACAAGGACAAAGAGGACAAACAACTATGAATGTGGACACTCAAGCCCTACTGCACGCAACATCCGCCATATTTGAATGAGGAGATCTACCACTAAGCTAGTACAAGTAAATGGACCAAATTTCATAAAGCACAGTTCTACAAAGCAGTTCAAGTTAATTCCTGTTGTTCAAAAATTCTGTCACACACACTAAGACAGTGGTTACAGAAATTATTCAAACCCCTTTAAATTTTTCACTCTTTGTTTCACGGCGGCCTTTTGCTAAAATAAAAAAAAAAAAAAAACCCAACATATTATTATTTCTCATGAATGTATACTCAGCATTCTACCTTGACAGAAAAAAACTGAAATGTAGAAATTTTTGGAATTTTTAAAATTACATTATTATAGACAAATACACATTAATGTGTTTTCTTTTACTCTTACCTGTGAACAATAACAGCAATTGTAAAATGCCAGTTTTACAGTTTGTACTGTAAAACTGTTGAAATAATTCCACATAAGTTATGGACCTCCATCGCTCCAGGATGGTGATGATGTGTTCAATGAGGCATCTCTGCATTCATATCTATAGTATAAACAATCTTGCATCATCTCTATTTAAAATATATTGTCTCAATAACAAAAAGACAAAAAACTGTAATGTTTTGATTAATGTACTTGGATGCATTTCTTCTGGCATTATATGTTTGTTCTTACATAACAAGAATGAAAATAATTGATAGCATGATAACATAGTCATGTTTAGTGATTATGTTATTATATAGATTTCTTCTTTTTAACAAGAAAATCAAAAAGATCAGGTATATAGATTTTTGAAAGACTTTCTCATTTGACTTTTAAATAATTTATTCTCTACCAATATTAAAGGTGACCAGAAGGAGTATGGATAAGCCTAGGAAATATCCAGGCTTAATGACAGCAAAAATTACCAAAGTGTTCCACTTTGACATGGATAGCTTTCACTGCCATCATGTATGACTCTGTGATTTAGCAGCAAGTACGCTGCTATATATATATGTTTCTTCTGAATATAGTTTTCTGAAAGAAAAAAAATATATATAATATATATATTATATATATATATTTTTCTTTTTTTCTTTTTTTTAATTCATATATATATATATATATATATAATATATATATATGTTGTTTTTTTTTGCTGTTGTGCGGAGAGTCAGCATGGGCACAAAAAATGTGGCTGCTGCATGGACATCTGTAGAGAATCCAGGCAAAGAGAGCAGGCACGGATTGACGCCGCACTCCTTGTAGGCAGAATGTTAGTAATGAGGTGGCAAATTAAAGTCCTAAAGTTTGAAGGGCGGATTCCCTGTTGACATCCTGACAGAGCACACGAACACACAGCCTCTCCCTCGGAGCTGTCCTCCACCTCCTGCTGACTGTAAAACATGTTGTTCAGGCAAACCTGGTCTTCACTTGCTTGCCTTTACCCTCCAGTCTTGACCCCAACAGTAAATTTCCATGGCTGTTCATGAGCACCCTTGCAAATTTTCTTTCACTTGAGTGAGAGAGTTGGGGGTCTCCTTCTGGAGTCTGATAAAATGGTAAATGTACCACAATTGTTTGATGGCTTTGACATTTTGACGGTCGATTTATTCCAAGGCCTAATTATTCACTAGTGAGAATGAAGATCACAAGAAAGGAATCTTGAATTGGGGGACATTTTAAAGTACAGAAAGACTTCAGTATTTGCATCAAATTAAGTTTGACATTAGTTCTCAATTAATAATTGATTAATTTCAGAAAGTCATGTAACACAAATGAAGACAAATTTACTAAAGCATACTTGACTATTAGTGATCATTCTCATGGGAAAACTAACACCTTATTTCTTTTCTGCCCTCACTTTCTTTCTGCTCCTTCTTTACCCTCCTCTTCAATAAAGAAGTGGGAGCTGAGGGACCATAAGAGAAGTGAGGCAGATCTGTTTGATCCTTATGCTGTGCTATCTTCAGTTTTCTCCATTCAGCCCGCATAGATGGGGTTCAGTGGAGTGGACCGCCTGTCTGCCCAAAAGGACAAAAGTCCCCTTGCTAATTGCTGCTACATCAAATGAAGAAGGACAACCTAAATAGAGACTCTCAGACTGATGGAGAGGGGGTGAAGGAAGAAAAAAAGTGTAATTGTAAAACTCCTGACTGCTTTGTCTCATTAATCCTCAGGTTCTGCTGCTCATCCCCTGGTCAAGTCTCCAAGGTGATTGTTAGATGGTCACTCAAGTTTATTCAGATTAAAGAAAACATTGTTCTATGGTATGAAGCATTAACATACTCTTGGTGAATCCTATCTTTCATAATTAACTTACTACAGTATTAGTTTGCGAAGCCTGAACCTATAAAGAGAACAAATGCCAAAGCTTTGAAGCAAGTTTATATGTTTCAAATTTTCAGTTTTCCTGTCAGTGACTCCTCTTGCAGCACCAATTCAAAAATACTTCTACACATTCATCTCAGTTAGAAATACATTGCTCTGACCTTTGGCAGCAAAACATCATACAGTTTGTACTTCATTTGAAAAAGAGAGAAAAAAAAAGTAAGAAAAGTCCCTTTCACTACATAAGGATTTTGGCTAAATTAGTAAGAAAACCAAACCCTGTTTGTGGCTCCTCCACTTTATGTTCAAAATATTGGGACCCGTGAAACAATTAAAGTTTCATAACAGAAACCAGTGACTAACCGCTCTGAGAAGAATCCTATTTAAATTCCGAGGTATATTAGAAAATACGTTGGATTTTCGGTCAAGACCAGCATTGGCAGTGCTCAAAATGTTTTGTTTTTAATTTTCTAGGATTTCAGCCAAAGTATTCTTGTTAATTTCATACTCAAAAAAAGCTCCTTATTACTTTTTAAAATGCTTTGTGTTCAAGGTGTTGAAGATTGTATCTTTGAAGACGGATCCATTTTATTTTGTTAAATTACCATCAAAAGGTAAAAGGTTTCTTTTAAAACTAAGGAGAAACTTTCCCACATTAGTTCTGGCTGTACGAATGCCTGCTATGTCACTAGGAAGCAGACAGTAGCTGACTGGCTGTTTGACTGGCTGCCCCTTATTGTCCTTCAGCAACGAAGGAGATCAGTGGAGCAGGACTCAGTGACAATAGAATTGGAGCCACTGCTGTGTGTGCTGTGTGTTCTTGTATATGTGTAGCTGTCACGGCTCAGTGATATAAGTGTCTCGGGGCCCTGGTCAGGTCCCTGCACCACAAAGCCACTGAAAGAGAGAGAAAAAGCTGTCACATCAGAAGCTCTGTTCACAACCTGCAGCACTTCAGACTAGATATGTTCTGAAAAGCCACAATTTGACTCCTCTGAGGAGTCAAATGGCTGCTGCTCTGCATCTGCTTCAAATCATTTGTTGTCCATCTCCTCCATCCCACCCTAGCAGCCCCCCATCTCCCACTCAGCCTTTTTTTTTTTCCTCTTTCTTACCACTCAGGCATTCCCATTTCCAGATTGTGTTGTCTGTGTCACTGCAAGTCTTTGTAGGGGCCATGGATGGCTGTCGAAGGCAGTGTTGTAATTTCAAAGTGTTTATTGATGTGCAGTCTCCACATAAAGCTAGATCATGTTGTTGGAGGTCACAACCTGTTGGTGTTCCGGTGTAACTGCTGGGGGACTCACATCTTGAGCCATCCCACCAGGTCACAGTGGGCCTTTGAAAGCAACAAAGTAAACAGAGCTGTTGGACATCAGCTCATCCATCAAGCAAACCTTAAGACTGTATCACCCAAGCATGGAGTGCTGTCACTCCCAGGTAACAAAGCTGTTCGAGGCAGGAAATGTAGAATAGCCTGCTGTATGCTGAGAGAACTGTTTCGTAAGAACCATGACTCATTTTACAATTGGTCCAGTTAAAGATATAAATAGATTAAGAATCCAGTCTGCAGCATGCTGAAATCTAAATTATACAGATTTGATTAATTTAGATGAAAGCTATTTTGCCCTATTTGGTAATGTAATAGTTGTGAGTAATGCTATGTGAATGCTTTTTAAGATACAAAACAGAATTTATTTCAAGTATGTCTTATAAACAGCTTTTGATTAAGACATCATCTTGTATTTATGATTGGCATCAATATGTTTGACACATACGACATAAACAAGCTTTCTGCCTCATCTGTTATGTTTGATGCACCATTCTCAGGTGAACTGTCAAAATGCCGGGGTTTTCTGATTTACATGGGCAGGATGGTATTTAAGTCAGCAACCTGTGGCTTTGCACTCCGATTTATCCAGATATATCTATGTCATGGGACTGCTGCAGGATCAGGCTTTAGCATGGGCGCTAGCGTTTGACATCCACTACAACGTTAACCTCCCTTAGCCTTTAGAACTAGTTCTACTGCAGATTAACGCTACTGTGCTTCTGATCACCCATCGATCATGTCTGGGATAGCCTCAAACGCTTCCCTGCTAAGCTGCGCAAGGCTCCGTAGTGCAGCCGAGTTCTCAGTGGAGTTTCGCACCTGGCTGCTGACACGAAATGGAACCGACGATTGGTCCGTCTCAACGCCTCTCAGGCAGTTTTCCATAACACGTTGATTGTACGGCCAAGGCAGCAAATTAAAAAACATGACGTAACCTGGCACCAGTTGGATAATGGTACCATCAGTTATCTGGAAAACTGTCCATCGACGTTGCGCCCCCTTTCCGCCCCGCGATCGGCCATCCACCCTCTAGAGAAGCGGGTTTATCGGTATGACGTTCCGTCAATGGGAGGGCTTCGGCGTGCCTACCCTCTAAGTCCAATAGCCGTTCCAGCTGGGGCCAACTTTCTACTCAAGGCCTCGTTTGATTCGCCTGTGTGAAATGAGGAGCGCAAGCCAGGCCGCAGCTACCATCACTTGTTGAGTTTCGCTCCGCCGGTCCCGCTTACGTGCGCAGGCCCTTTTCCGCCCAGCGGCACCCCCTGACGACGAACCCTTTCAAATAGGTAGAATGCACCTGACTGCCACAGAAAGACAGAGGCGTCTTCAAACGGGTGACTGCCTCTATTGTGGTAAGCCTGGCCACAGAATTTCCAGCTGCCCTGTACGGCCAAAAGACAGGGCAGACTCACTAGAGTCCCCATTAGAGGTGGGTACTCTAGTGAGCAGCACGGGCAATCCCCAACTCTCTACCAGCCGCCTGCTAATTGATGTTAAGCTTTGCCACCAGTCAACTTCCCACTCATTAACTGCCTTAATTGATTCTGGAGCTGAGGATAACTTTATTGACAAAGACTTAACTAAAGAACTTAACATTCCCATTGAACCCCTCAGCTCACCATTATCTGCTAAGGGTCTTAATGGTTCTCTCTTGTTTGCTGTCACATGTCAGACATCCCCCCTGTTGATAATATCAGGGAACCACATGGAGGTTCTCAAATTTAAAGTAATCCCTTCCTCCAGTTTTGCCGTGGTGCTGGGTCATCCGTGGCTGAGACTTCATAATCCCCATATTGATTGGGTCACAGAAAGGATAGTTAGTTGGAGTCTGTCCTGTTCTGATAACTGTCTTCGTGCTGCCCAGCCTGATTTGGGAGTTTTTGCGACAATCCGGAGCCCCCCGACCTGTCATTGGTTCCTCCCGAGTATCACAACCTAGCTGCCGTTTTCAATAAGTCCCGAGCCCTCTCGCTCCCCCCTCACCGACCGTACGACTGTGCGATAGAGCTCCTGCCAGATGCTCCGCTGCCCAACAGTTGCTTGTTCAGTCTGTCCAGGCAGGAACAGGAAGCCATGGAGACCTATATCAACGACTCCGTGGCTGCTGGCGTCATCTCCGCCGCTCGTCATCCCCACTGAGTGCCAGTTTCTTCTTTGTAGGAAAGAAAGATGGAACATTACGCCCATGCATTGACTATTGGGGGTTAAATAAGATCACTATTAGGAATAAATACCCATTACCTCTTATGTCCACGGCTTTTGAATTGCTGCAGGGGGGCAAGCATCTTCTCCAAATTGGATTTACGTAATGCCTATCATCTAGTCAGAATACGTGAGGGAGATAAATGGAAGACGGCTTTTAAAACATCTATAGGGCATTTTGAATACTTGGTGATGCCTTTTGGCCTAACTAATGCCCCTGCTGTCTTCCAGGCCTTCGTTAATGACGTTCTGAGGGATTTCTTAAATCATTTTGTGTTTGTCTATTTGGATGACATACTTATCTTCTCACAGACCAAGGAAGAGCATGTCGGCCATGTTCGTCAGGCCCTCCAGAGGCTGCTGGAGAACAAACTGTTTGTTAAAGCTGAAAAATGCAGTTTTCATCTTTCCACCATTAACTTCCTGGGGTTTGTCATTGAGGAGGGACAGATCAGAGCTGATCTTGCCAAGACCAAAGCAGTGGTGGAGTGTCCAGAACCCAATACACGTAAGCAACTCCAGCGTTTCCTGGGCTTTGCGAGAACTTCTATCGTAAGTTCATAAAGAACTACAGCGTTGTTGCCCAGCCTCTGACTCGCCTCACTTCTATTAAGCAGCCCTTTGCATGGCCACCGGAAGCAGCAGCGGCCTTTAAGGAACTTAAACAACTGTTTTCCTCCCCACCAGTCCTCATTCACCCGGATCCGGAGAAACAGCTTGTCGTGGAAGTGGATGCATCGGCCACTGGAGTAGGGGTGATTCTGTCCCAGCATTCTGGCTCTGCTCACAAGCTACTACCTTGTGCTTTTTTTTCTAGGAGACTCAGCCCTCCTGAACTCAACTGCAGTGTGAGGGACCGAGAACTACTATCTGTTAAGCTGGCTCTGCAGGAGTGGCGCCACTGGCTGGAGGGGTCCACACAACCGTTTGTAGTCTGGTCTGATCACAAAAATCTATCTTACATTCAGTCTGCTAAAAGGTTAACTCCACGCCACGCCAGATGGTCATTGTTTTTCTCAAGATTCAACTTTGTCTTAACTTACAGAACTGGCTCCAAGAACTGCAAACCCGATGCACTTTCTCGTCAATTTGAACTTGAGGCTCTGGAAGGAGCACCAGAAAGTATCTTACCGGCCTCATGTGTGGTGGCAACTCTCTCCTGGGAAATTGAACAGTTGATGAGGCAAGCTCAGCATGTACAACCCGCCCCAGTGGACTGTCCTCCCAACTGTTTGTCCCAGAAAGTGTTCATCCTAAGGTTCTCCAGTGGATCCATGCTTCTAAATTCGCCTGCCATCCTGGGGTCCATCGAACACTCACCTTATTGCAGAGTCACTTCTGGTGGGCTCAAGACACCCGTCAGTATGTTTCCTCCTGCACCATCTGTAATCGGGGTAAGTCCATCAACAAACAAACCGCTGGTTACTTGTGCCCTCTGCCTGTCCCAGGACGACCCTGGTCACATATTTCGATGGATTTTGTTACAGGGCTTCCTCCATCTGAGGGTAACTCTGTTATTTTAACCATTGTTGACCGGTTTTCCAAGTCTGCCCATTTTGTAGCACTACCCAAGTTGCCGACTGCCATGGAAATGGCCAATCTCCTGGTGCACCATGTGGTTTGTCTTCATGGCATCCCCGTGGACATTGTTACTGACCGGGGGTCCCAGTTCACATCCAGGGTCTGGCATGCCTTTTGTCGAGCCTTAGGAGCAACAGTGAGCCTTTCATCGGGTTTCCACCCACAAACCAATGGCCAGACTGAGAGGGGTAACCAGGAATTGGAGGCAGCCCTGTGCTGTATAGTCTGTAACAATCCTGCCTCTTGGTCTTGGTTTCTACCTTGGGTAGAGTACTCCCACAACTCCCTGACCAGTACAGCCACAGGTATGTCCCTGTTTGAGGTGTCCTTGGGCTATCAGCCATCTCTGTTTCCCTCTCAGGAAACGGAACTCTCAGTACCATCTGTGCAGCATCACCATCGCCGGTGTCATCGTTTGTGGTGACAGACCCGTGCCGCCCTCTCCCGGACGGTCGAACGCAATCGCCTCCTGGCCAATCGTCGCAGGACCCCTGCTCCCAGATACCAACCTGGTCAGGAGGTTTGGTTGTCCATGAGGAACATACCTCTAAAAACGGACTGTAAGAAACTCTCGCCTCGTTTTATTGGCCTGTTCACCATTACCAGGATTATCAATCCAGTAACTGTGCGCCTTGCCCTTCCTCGAACTATGAAGATCCACCCCTCGTTCCACGTGTCCCGGATTAAACCTGTCGTCTCTAGTCAGCTTTGTCCCCCCGCCCTCCCCCTCCTAGGATCATTGATGGTGGCCCGGCTTACACTGTTAGCTGTGTCCTCGATGTGCGCCGTCGGGGGTGTGGTCTGCAGTTCCTGGTGGACTGGGAAGGGTATGGGCCTGAAGAGCGGAGCTGGGTGGCACGTTCTGCTATCCTGGACCCTCAGCTCGTCCGGGACTTCTGCTGTCGTCAGGGAGGCCGTCGGCTGTCCTGTGGGGCGCCTTGAAGGAGGGGGGGACTTGTCACGGCTGCTGCTGAGCAGTGACAGGTCCCTGATCATCATCATCCTGATCTCCAGCTGCTGCCATATAAGGACGGAACTTCCCCCTGCACGGCGTCAGATTGTTGTGAAACCCTCAACGGTAACACCTTCAGGCCTGCTGTAGGAACTTGAGCTAACTGCCTAGTATCTAACCTGCCTGTCTCTGCCTAGTTGCCTCTCCTGTCCCCGATTCCTGACTCTCTCCGCTGGATAAGGACCTCCTGGCTTCGAACCCCTGTCTGTCTGACCCTGAGATTGGATACCCGTTTTGACCTGGACTTTGGACCCGTGGGCTCTGATCCCCTGTCTGTCTGACCCAGAGATCAGGAACTGCCTGATCCCTATTTGGATTCCCTGGTTCTGACCCTGGCCACATGTCCACATTTACAGAAACTGCTGCCATCAGGTACTCATTCTCACTCTCCTGCTATTAACTTTTTATTTCCATAAATATAGAAAATAATCCTATGTCAGTTCATCTGTATCTTCTTGTGTGTCTGTTCTTTCTTCTCAAACCTCCAGTCAATCATAGCAGATGGTCGCTTGTACTGAGCCAGGTTCTGGTTCTGGTTCTGCTTTAGGTTTCTTCCTGTTAAAGGTAAGTGTTTTCTCTGTATGAGGTATGGCTGTACTGATTGTTGCTGTGTGTTGGTCCAGGAGAAGTGGATGCTGCAGATCACAATCTGCTGGGTTTTCTTTGATTAAAAACTTTTTTTTTTTTTTTAGGCATTTTATTTAATATATTTATTGTTATCAACAAATTAACAAAACTGCAGGACAGTTATCAAAATACAATAATATCCGGATCATCAATCAGACCGCGATGACCAGTTGGCGTGGGTTGACGCTGGCATTGGGATCTTCTATATTGTCATCATCAGTGAGTGAGTCTAAACCAGATCGCAGTTACAAATAGATTCCAGATTGCGACTGTCCAACTGTCATTTATGTAACCAGAAAATAAACAACAAAAACAGTGATAACCCAACCCACCCCAGGTTATTAAGGATAGAAGATAGAACAACAAATAGATAGATGGGGGGGGAAACAGAAAGAAAAGAGAAATAAAATAAAATAAAAGGAAGGTTAATATGTACAAATAAAACAAGTAAGAACTAAATAAAATATTCAGCTCCACCGCAGACTGCTGGAAATGAATACATCAGGGTGTATTAAGTCACTTGTGCACCAACTAAGAGGCCGACCTACTGCCACAGAGCAGGCGTTAGCCTGCCACTAACTGTGTCCAGTGGTATTACTCAAAAGTTCAAGGAATGGCCCCCATGTCCCAACATATCTGGGTACATTATTATTGAGAGTGTAGCGTATTTTTTCAAGGTGTAAACAAGAAGCCATGTAATTCAGCCAACATTTAAAGGAGGGAGGTGAGGCAGACTTCCACTCTGTAAGAATGATACGTTTAGCCACAACCATCCCAAAAGCAAGAGCCTCTCGAGTAGACAAGGGCAGAGCAGGAATCAGATACCCCAAACAGAGCAACAAGACAGTCCGAAGGCATCTGTTGTTTGTACGCAGTTTGGTAGAAACAAAATATGTCAGACCAAAAGGTTGTTAAATAATGGCAGTGCCAGAATTGATTACCAAGAGCAGCCTTAGGGTGTCCACATCTGTCACATGTACTTGACTGACTTGGGAATATTTTATTCAATCTCACTTTAGAGTGGTGCAGACGATGCACCACTTTAAACTGGATTAGTTGCAATCTGGCATTAATGGAGCAATTTTTTATTCCCAACAGCACGCAGTCCCAGAGCGCAGTGGAAATTGTAACTCCCAAATCATTGATGCCGATATGATGCCACATTGGTAGGGTCTCTGTCCTTTTTAAGTAAAAGACAAATATTGGCATCATATAGAGACTCAGGAAAATGCCCAACCTCCACGGAAGACCTGACCATACGCAGTATGAGTGGTGACACCATATCGATATGAGATTTGTAAAACTCGATACCAAAGCCGTCAGGGCCGCATGCCTTTCCACTAGGAAAAGAGCGGATTGCTGCCCTTATCTCCTCCAGAGTCACATCACCATCTAGTTCCAGCCTGGCGGCATCTGTAAGAGTGGGAATGTCCAATGGCTGAATAAAACGTGTGATATCTTCTGTAGATGCAGTTGTATTGGAGGCATAAAGTTTATTGTAGTATTGAAAGAAAGTTTTGTTTATTAGCTTATGATCTGTCAGAAGCTGGCCTGATGGAGAAAGTATCTTATTAATGGCTCGCTCGGCCTACATTCTCTTCAACTGCCTGGATAGTATTTTATCTGCTTTGTCCCCCAGTTCAAAATACCTCTGACGCAGCCTCTGAATATCATCCATAACCCGCTCACCCAAAATGCAGTTATATTCATACTTTAGATTCATAATAGAGGTAAATATGTGATCATAATTGGGGCTATGGAATGTGTCTTCCAGTGTGATTAATTGCTTCTCAATTTCAGTCAGACGATTGCGTCTGACTCTTTTAACATTGGATTGGTATGATATAATATCACCTCTTATCACAACCTTGAAAGATTCCCAAAGAGTGGAATCAGAGACAGCGCCATTATCATTGTAAGCCAAAACGTCTGAGATCTTATTAGAGACAAATTTGCAAAAGGAGCTATCCAAGTTTAAGGAGGGATTAAGTTTCCAATTGTATTGTGCTCTTTGAGTATCAAAGTTAAATTCAACTGACAACGGTGCATGATCAGAGATGAGAATAGGGTGGTAGGTGGATTTGAGGACACAGGGTAATAAGTTTGAGTCAGCCAAAAAATAATAAATTCTTGTTGAGGATTTGTGTACTGAAGAAAAACAGGAATATTGGCTCTCTATGGGATGTAGATGCCGCCAGACATCAACCAGATCCAAAGATGCTGCTAAGTTGGTTATAACCGATGTGGACTGCAATGGCAGGGCAGGTTTAGGAGAAGACCTGTCAAGGACAGGGTCGAGGTAACAATTAAAATCACCCCCAACAATGAACCTATATTCACTGTGTTCCGCTACAAGATTAAATACTTTTTTGTAAAAGTCTGGACAGTCAAAGTTAGATGCATAGATGTTAAGAAGGGCCAGAGGTACAGAACTAATGATGCCAGTAATAAGAACATATCTCCCGCCTGAATCGGTCACCTGTGACTTAAATATGAATGGTACGATTTTACGGATGAGAATGGCCACTCCTCTCGCCCTGGAGGTGAAGTTGGATTGATACACACACGACACCCATGATGTCCACAAATGTCTCTGCTCTGCAGGTGAAATATGGGTCTTCTGCAGGAACACAACATCAGCAGACAGATCCTTTAAGTGAGAAAAAACCTTGCCCCTCTTGAGTGCCCCACCCATACTCAAGAACTCTTATCATTGCAGTTCCAGGTGATGAAGGTAATAGGATTCATAGCTGGCATGGAAGGAGCACCGTCAGAGAACATTCAGAATGGTGGACAAAAATGTGTTGTCTGAGCTGAATAAGGGAGAAAAAGAGAAGGAAAGGAAGAAAGAAAGGGAAGAAAGAAAAAGGTCCCACCCACTCCTTTGATAGAAACTTTTTAACTGAATTACAAACTGAACTTACTGCACAGTTTGATAACTAGGATCAGTTGGAATGTATGTGTGATTGAACTGAAAAGTTTTACTTATAAAATGCTTCAAAACTACATTTGTTGTGAATTGGCATGTTAAAAATAGACTCAATTGAATTGAATGTAAATTTCTAAGTGAAAAACAACACATACAGTCTTGTGTGTTTTGATATGACCATCACTATTGAAGCAGACAAGGCTGGGGTACAATAGAACCAGACCGGACACATTATGAAGGCCCTTTCTGCAGTGTAAGAGCCTTCATGCCTATGACTAGAAAAAGTTGTATTTAAAATTTTTGTGGCATATTGATTTTCATAGAAAATAATTTAAAGATTATTTATATATATACCATGCCTGACTAGACAGTGGTGACTCACTCTTTCTGGATCACATTTTTTCTCATCAGGAATGCCTCCCTTCCTTCTCAGTGCTTTAATCTTCCACTATCAAACTGCCCCCTCACTGTGCTCCTAGCCTAAAACAGTCTCATTTACCTCCTCAGACTCATATACTTGAATCAGCCTCCTCTTATTTTCCCATGTCTCGTGTCAACAGTCCTCGAGGCCAAACCTGGTGTCTCTCAAGTAGGTAATCAAGTTATTTTAACAAAGACAGACACCATTAATAGCAAATGTCAAAGGCTAGAAAGCTGAATTTGTTTTCTACTGTGTCTGAACTCCTAGGCTCAGCTTGGAGGTGGTGGGGGAGGGAGAGCGACCTTAGAGTTAAGTGGGGGAAAAAATCAAATTCAAAACTCTTAAGCTTCTATTATTATGAAGTTAGACCTGCTCTGCTTATAAGCTTGGAGCATATAAGTGTTGGAGCTATATTCACACTTTGTCAGCGCCTCCATTCTCACCGGTCAGTTTTAATTGAGACTCTATCATTGCCCAACAATTTTATTCAATTTTCCATCTACACATGTAAAGGCAAGGTAGTATTTTACTTTTCTATTATGTTTTATGTATCAATCATCTTAGAAATTATAAAGTAATCAAGTATTTTATCTGATTTTGCTGTCAGATGATTGAGGCTGGTGCTGTTCCAGATCTGATTTCACCCAGAGCTAAAGAAGTGAACAGGGATCAGCCCATTGACTGTAGAGTTAATCTAAATGATTCCACAGCCTCCTTTGATTGAGCCCATGCTAGACGTGTAGACAGCGGCTGCCAGAGCTTTGTCTCTGCCTGCTGCTTGGCTTTCAGCGAGCTAACCACTGTTGTTATGTTGCTCGTTACACCTGACGGTTCTCATCAGCTCACATTGTCATCTCATTAGGAGCTGAATCTAATGAGGGTCACTCTCGTATTATAGTCCGTCTGAAAGCACCCCGGCCTGACCTCTGACCTTTTTCTACCTACAGCCAATCAAGATTTGTTTATTACCTCTTTCCTTCCTGCTTTCTTTTGGCCCTGCCGTCAGACAGACCATGTGATTGGAAAGAACTGCCACAAACAGGAAGAAAATGAAGGAAGAGAAGAACAAAAGTTTGTATGTGGGTTACACATTAAAAAAAACATTTGTAAAAATAGGATTTAAGTACAGCTCAGATATTATTTTTCAAACTTACAATCTTACTCAGGACAATTTAGTTCTGAAGGGGTGGGTGATGTGTGTGTGTGTAACAGTGGGGGTCACAGGAAGGGTGGAGGTGAGGATTAGAGGGCAACAATGAGTTAAATGTTCCCCATACAGACCACATGGAGGTCGAAGCATCCCCCAAGTGTCCATAATTTGTCTTGAATAATTGTATGTGTGTGTGCGTGTGTGTGTGTGTTTCCACAGCTCAGGCCTTGGTCTATGGAAGTTGGATGTGAAGGGGCTCTCCAAAGAGAGTGGAGGACCCTCGCTGTCAGACAAAAATCTGAAGAGACCTCCCAGTAGGCGTCAGCGGTGAGACCCAGCAGCTCCAGTTATTCACAGCACTAAGGAGAGCTGCCTGCCTCAGGCCACAGGGATCCTCACCAGTTCTGGTCACATGGAGCAAACATGTAGAAGTGCCAACCTGGACATGACACTCTCAATGTTACATCAGAGCAAAAAAAAAAAAATAATCAATCCAAACATCTTCTGAATTGAACTAAGCTCAGAAGATGAGCTAACACCAGCTTTAGGTTCTGGTGCCTGTTTCCAGGTGGAGGACACTCTGGACAGAGACACAGGACAGACAACATGTGCACACAGTCTATGGACACTATGGAACATTTAAAGTTACAGTTAACCTGACAGTCATGTTTTTAGATTGTGGAAGGAAGCTGGAGTACCTGGAGAGAACCCACACATGCACAGGAAGAAAGACTCCAGAGCAGGATTCAAACCCACAATCTTCTTGCTTTATGTCACCATCTTCTCCACCGTGTGGGCCAAAATGCAAAAATGTTTGCTTTAATTCAAAAATATCTGAACATATCTCATATCATTCCAGGAGTCATTCCAGGTGTTTTTATTAGAGTTTAAGACTGTATGAGATGTGAAGAAGTGATGATATGAGGACATGAAAACAATGGAGTATGTTCCTTAGTAATAAGCATATTACTAAGCAGAAATGCTACTGCATTCGTTTGTCAGGCATTGCCATCACTTCAAGTCGTGCACTGCCCCCTGGTGGACATAATGAGTCAAAACAGTCTGGTCACACAAACCGTGAAGTAACTCTCCTGTCACAGCTGCAGTGGGTTAACTAAATGTAGGTGTTCATTAACGAACACCTACATTTCTCTGATATTCAACCTTTATCAGATGTCAAACGTCTTTAAATCTTCCAAAAATAATAGAAACTCGGGTTGGTACAGTTATACTCATTTCAATTTGAAACCACATATTTTTACTAAATATGAAGATGCAGAGTTTGACCTCCAGATCACATCCTACATCAACATCTGCTGCTTGATTCACAACTTCTCTGATGTAACCATGCATACAACTTAAATTGATTCATTAATTAATGGAGTGATTAACAAATTAATCAATGCATTGATTAAAATGAATGCATTGCAAATAAGCATATGTCATCTAGAAAGTCAGCCAGGGAAAGAGATTCCACAGCATGTCTGTTCACTCAATTATATGTCTTTTGCTTACTTTATATATATGAAAAGTCTGACAAAATGTTCCTGCGCATGCACCCTTTTGTCACAGATCTAGTGACAAAATGGTGATAAAAAAATATGATTCTCCACTTCAGTGACACCTGACAGAAAAACATGGTCATATTGGTTGCTGAATGAGTTTTGCAACACTTGATTTACAAACACAGCTGCTCACACACACGTGCTCCTGTAGCTGTGTGGCACATGGAACTGAGTGGGCATGTCCCGACATGTGTGGCAGGCAGTCCAAGTAATGCAACAAGTTCGGAAGCTTTTTTTTCCCCAAAAGTTTGCAATCAAAGGCTTCCAACAAAAGTTCGTTGGAAGCCTTTGATTCCAACAAGCTTCCAAAGCTTTCAACAGGCTTTGGAAGATTTTGATTTTATTTGAGAGATGCAATTGAGCCATCTGCTGTTGTAAATACACAATTACAAGACAGGCAACCACACACACACACACACAAATCAATTTGGAAAGACAATTAAATTAAAAGTCATGTTTTGGGGCTTCGGGAAGCAGAGTACCTGGAGTTGACCAATGAATCACTGGGAGAATACCAGTGCACGCAGGACCTTCTTGCTGCAAGACAACAGTGCTGTGTCACCCTGAGGGCTGTTTTGTAAAACTGGGATTACAAAATCCAGGATAAGGGATAAGTCCAGGTTTAACATAGCATCATCAGTTGATCCTTCTTTTGTCCATTTCACAAAGACCAAACCAGGGCCAGGAGGTGCAGCTATGTTGAGCCAGGATGAAGTGATTCAGATGAATGCAATTCAACAGATTTCTTCAGCAGACCAGGAGATCAATCACAGATTACCTGATGCTACGGTAGATAAACTGTTTACACCGTACCTCACAGCTGCTCACACAAACAAACATCTTTTAACAAAGGACATACAGGTTTGCAGCACTTTATACAAAAGAAAGAAAACCACTGTTACAATAGCAACAAATAGCGGATTGATTGAATGCATATTTGAAAGCCCAAAATATAAATTTCCAAACTGTTCTTAACTAAAGGAACATAACAATCATGCCTGCCATGTTCTCAAATTTAACCTAATGAAATTAACTTAATGAATGAACAGTGGAAGCCAAGATTGTAACATATGAATCTGACAGCAAATTCGTTCATGTTACTTTCTTTTGTTCCACATTTTGTTCCACAAACAAAAGGTCAAGAATAAATATAAGAACATTTTGCTTTATCTGGGAAGTATGTGGATAAAAGGTTGACTATGATGTGCTAACGTATGCTAATACTATACTAATACTTATACTACGACTTATAGTAATATAAGAATTCCCGGCCTCTGACCCGGGACTTCTGGGGGTCATGGCTATTATTCCAAAGTGACAAAGGCTTCTTAGTTATATTTATTTATCAAAACTCTTTTGAGTTTTAAAAATGGCTGGAGAAAGACTGGCAGGTTACAAAGGAGCATGGCCATTCAGGTTTTTATATGATAACATTTTAAAATAAATTCAGTGCTGAAGAGAGACCAGAACAGGAGAGATGTGTTCATTCTGCCAGGAAAGTGACCTTAGACTGGCTTGCAGTTTCTCTGCTGGAACCGTCCTCTGAATGTCTGTGTGGCTTTCTTCACTGGCCGTTGTCTCTGCTACTGATGCAAAAAGGCAAAAACAAGTAAAAAGCTGCTGGAACTTTGTCAATCTCAATTTATTTATAAAGGTTTCTATTGGAGGAACCTTGAAATGTATTTGATAAAGAGGGTCCAGCATGAATGCACGCTGACTAAGAACTTGCTTTCATAATGAACCTGTACCTCTCTAACAGAAACCCAGGTTGATATACTGACAACATGCATCATGGACATCTGTTTCTCAATGCCCTGTCTTTGTAATCAAGAACAAACAGACAGAACAATCCTATTTGTGCTTGTTTAGCCTCACACAGCTGTGCTCTTCACTGACCAGGGAGTGGAGGGAAGGGTTACTACATGATGTGTCATTCTGAATCCAATTTATGTAAAGTATAACAGCACAACACACACACACACACACACCCTTCTGAAGACATAGGAAGAGTTTCTTCTTTTGAAGTTGCCTGTTTGCTTTTTATGTCACCTTTAGGATAACCTCTAACTTGTGTGACATAGGCAGAGGTTACTATAGTTCAGCCTGGAAGCAGAAATGGGAAGAGGAATATGGTTGTTAATAAAGATGATACATGTAAATTTACATAAGTTTAATCTGATTTGTTTTGCCAGACAAATACACCTGACGATCAGAACATGAGAGGCTGTAGGTCACAGAATGAACACAGGTTGAAACATCTCACAGATGGTCAGCAGCATGGAAACCTCTGTCTCTTCATCAAACCTTTCACTATATATTCTGTTGTTTTCTGATGGTGGGAATGATAAGTGGTAGATTAGCAACTAAACCTGTTTGGACAATATAGTGTGTTGACATCTGTTTCGTCAATGCAATAGCCATCCATCCATCCATTATCTGTACATCCTTGCCCCTAATGGGGTTGGGAAGGGTGACTATCTTCAGCGAACGTTTCGGGCGAGAGACAGGGAACACCCTGGACAGTTTGCCAGTCCATCGCAGTCAATACAATATTTTTCTGGTATTTCTGAAAGTCCAGGAACTGAGAACAGGAGTCCAACTCGCGGTTTGTAATCTGTAGAGGCTCCAGGTGTCAACAGCTGTGTCGAAATCTTTAACCTCTCTGTATATGGATCACCCACTCTAACCACTTACCCACGCAATTCTTCGATCTCGATATAACGTCATGGATTCACATTTCTTCAAATCTTCTCCGGGAAAAGAACAACTTTGTTTTCTTAGAAAATAAACTTGTTGTTCAGAGGCGACATAATAAAAACATAATAAAGAGAACTTTAAGAAAGTGGTGACAGGAAGCAGAAGAAATCTGGCAGGTTTGTTTTGAGGCTACCGACTGGACAGCCACACTGAGAGGACTGAGTGTGTGATGCCGGTGGAGGCCTCAATAATTGCCTGGATCAATGATGATCTGACAAACAGACCACAGTTTGTGAAACTCAAGAGACAAGCCATGTGGTCAGCACTTCAGGAACACCAAGTTTGGGACTCTCTGGGACTCTCATCAGAACCAGAGACCTGAAAAGGCTCAACAGCCTGATAGAGAAGATAGAGCTGTACTACTCTGAGCAAACTCAAAAGATAAAAACTAATTCTTCTGTCTGTGAACATGTCCTGTTTGTGTTAGATGGGGGGAAAAAAATAAACCTATCCACAAGTAATAATTATACATCTGTTTTTCTTGTTTTTAACTGGAATATGAATGAGTTGGAGATTGTGTCAAGATGAGAATTGTTAAAAATCCACAACAATATATGCCATTTAACCTTGACTTGATCTACTTTTTATTATCAGCACACCTGAAGTTTACAAAGAGAGACAAAGGTGACAGCAACTCACTAGAAAATCCTGGTGTTTCTGAGAATCCAGCTCACTGCATGACCTACTGAGTCTGACATGGAACTATCCAAATGAACTTCCAGAGAAACCTTCCTTTACTTCACCTAAAAACATTTTGTGTATACACTGAATGTGGTGCAGCTGCAGTTTGCACAGCTGAGTTGCTATGGAGTCCTGCCAGTTTTTAGTCTGCACATGCTCAGTAGTAACATAATAATACATCTCTCTCAGACACACAGATTTTTTGCTTCTAAAATGTTCTTATTTTGACTTGTGACCTGTAGACTCTCTACAAGACCTAAACCTATTAAACCTATTAAACATATTAAAAGACTCATTGGATTATGGCATATTACAAATTTTGATGAAATAGACAGAGTTATTATTGACCTCTGCACAAATTTGCTCTGGTGAGTTCAAAAAGTTCAGGGTGGGTTCACCAGACAGAAAAGTCAAATCTCAACATTCTCCTAACAGGTTAGAGATTATGTGGAAATATTATATAGCTCTTGAAACATTTCTAAAAATTACCATAGAGGAGTACAAGGTTTTTTGAGGGCATTTTCACTGCCCCCCAGTTATGGCTTTAAAGTTCTTCATGAGCACTGTTTGCACTTCATGATGTGTTGATGTTGCTGATAACTCCATTTTCAAAACAGCTGTGTTTTCTTAGTTGCGAGGGAAAAAAACACAATTCCACATTCCAGGTCTGTAGAACTGGACTTTGGGACTGTTTAGACCATCCACATTTCTTCAAGATCATCAAATTCCTGCTAGTTTTACAGTGACCCCTGCTGTCACACAGATTTCAGATGACCCTGTTTCAGTTAATTTCAATATTTATTTAGTATGAAATCAAACTACAGTAGGAGCATCACAAAACATTTTACAAAACAAGTAATTCCAATCCAGTCCATTTTAATAAGTCCAATGAATTGACACTTTCCAGGAATCAAATATAAATCAATTACAAATATTTAAATCTGATCACAGTAATCAAACGCTGCACTTCAGTTCAGTTTATTACTTCAATATGTAAAGCAAAGAGCTGAGAGAAGTTCTGACAGTATAGTACTGAAAAACAAAGAGATTAACATATTTAACAGCAACAAAACCTGACTTTATCCTGAGAAAGGAACACACATGCACATGTACATGTACCTGGTGTTCTTTCAGAGGAAAGACATAAAAAGAAAATATATTGTTGGCTTAACAAAGTCTAAACTTTTCTAATTACATTTATCAAAACCAAAACTTTTTATCCTGAGCTTAGAATGTTAGAATATTTGCCTTAAACCTGGATTAACGTGGCTCTAGAAAATCACTTAGGGTTCAGTATGATTAGATAACATGGCGTTCGGTTCATCTACAAGTTAAACCAGCAACCAAATCTTTAATATAATGTGCCAGTAATCAGAGGTTAATATAGAAAGATACCTACATATTTAAGGACATCAAATGAGATTTTTCTTATGAGAGAATAACTTTAGACCATAAAACTCATTTGAATATGAACAAACAGGACCGTGCAGAGACCACTAAAGGGGCAGGTGCTCAGAAAAAAAAAGGGCACATCTAATCGCATTTTAGGACAGAATATTAACAAAGTCACACAGCTTTCAGAGTTTAATGAACAATGATAAATTACAAAATTGTTTCCTCAAAGCTAAGGAAAGTCTCTACATAGAACATACAACTATACATATGTAAAATATTTTATTAGTAATTTCTTTCTGCAGGTCTATTTTGTTATAGGAAAGTATTACAATATTCAAACCCACAATTTAGCAAAATATGTAAATCAGAGCTGGACCACCAGACATATTTTGTCTTTACAGAATTACACTGTTAAAAATGTAAACATGGGCACAATGCAACCTTTTAGTGAACTGTAATCTATAAAAAAGAACATCTGCCTGGTTTGCTGTACTTGCAGTGGAGGTGAAGGTGGTCCATTCAGAAAAGCAGAGCTGCATCAAACTTTAACGTGGCACTGCAGAAAAATAAACAAAAGCAAAAATTTAATTAATGCATGTCACTATGAGAAAAGCCTACTCTATTTGTGTCTTAGTGTATTTTGTAAGTACCTATATACATCTTAACATAATAAAAGCATAATAGCTGCCTTGTAATATTAAATAGCCTTTATGTTCACTACCAAAAACTGCAGGTTGATGATGGTAAGAACCTTTACTTTATTTCTTCTTACCTGCAGTACTCATTCTGACCCAGTTGTTCAACAATCCACTACTTTTGGCTGCTTCTAGCAGATCCTTTCCTTTTTGTTTGACGTCTGTCTTTATGTGGCATCTTTGAACTGAAAAAAGCAAAACATAATGAATTATGATCAGAACACTATATTAAACCACACTACCAATTCTTTACCCTTGTGTTTAAACCAATATGTTTTTCAGTCCATAGCACAGCATAACAATATTAATTTCAGAGAAAATGAGACCTCTCCTATGGAGTTCAATTTGTTTAACAATTACTCAATTAAAATACTAACCTCAATTAAATAATATAAAATTGTGATCAAGACATTTTGAATTGTAACATTTTTTTAAACAAACAAATCTTTAGCTTAATTTTTTTTTTTAAATTGATATCACAAATTTTTATCTCATGACTTTAAAAAATTATTTGCAAAACAAACAAACTTATTTGTGCATGTCAGAAATCTTTGCTTGCTATTCAAGTTTTGCTTGCGATTCTCACATGACGTCCTGGGCAGAGCCTAAAATCAAAACCAAAGATTTCTGATGTGTGCAAATATGTTTACCCCTTCATTAATGACACGCCTTTGCTGGACAGAAGCAGTTTGATTATTACATACATTATATCTATTATGGTAGTTCAGGATGAGTTATTTTTAATTCTAAATGAATGTCCTTGTTGGACTTTTATGATACATTTACCTAACACTAGAATAAATGCAATGTACATCATGCACCAAAGAAAATTAGAAAATCGGACATATATCCATTACGGAAATGATAGGTTTTGGACGGGCGATGTGCTCCTATTGCGTAAGTAATACTGAAGAATGACTGCTATCACTAACGATACAGGAAAGCTTTTTAGTTATCTTGCTTTGCTAGCAAAGTCATTAGTTAGCAGCTGCTAGCTCATAGCACAACAACAACAGCCTAATGTCTGTATGATAAAAATACTGAATCGATAGATAAGAACAGCTTTTCCTCACCTGGCTGTCTCCTCCCGCTCAGTAGATCTTCAGAGAAAGGCAGACTTAGAGAGCGCCCTATATTTTCCTCCGCCATTACCTCTCTGCTTAAAGCGCTACTCCGTGCTGACGGAGAAACGATACAACGTTCAACGTTTTCCGTTATCTGACTAGTAGCAAGCCCACTCCAGTTTTTTCACCAAATTTTTTTTTTAATTCACCAAAAACTGTTCTGTAATATGGAACGTTCGCTACCGACCAGTTAGCCGCCTTATCTCACTGTGCGAGAGGCAAGTGCGTCATGCGTCACGGGCAAAAGGTTAAAGGTAACAATGTGACCGGAGGGCTTATTATGTTGTTTTTCTTGCAAAGTAAATACATAAATAAATAAGAATAAGAATAATAATTGTAGTTCATGTGTCAGAAATCAAAAAAAAAAAGAAAAGAAAAAAGATCAAAAGGGCACTTGGGGTCATGGAGCGAAAGGGGCAGGTGCTCAAGCCCTCTAAGCCCCCCCGGCCCCCCTTCCCCTTTTGCACGTGCCTGTGAACAAATGAGTTTGTTCATTTGTTCATATTCACAGTTCAGCACTGAAACTGTGATGAACAAAAGCAATGTTTCAGGGTTGTTTTGTTTAGAGAACGGTCTTTAAAGATACCTTTGTCCAACTCTGACTTTACTCGAAACACTGAATGGATGAGGTTTTTACATAGTAGGAACAGGAGGAGTCAGTGATGCGCTTGATATTATAAATAGCTGTAAATTCATAATACAAACGTTAAAATGACTCCCTGTGGCCCCTTTAGTGATTAATGGATTGTTGAAAAAATAGTCCTGTCTATTATATTCAGGTTATGTTTATATCTTTTTTTTTTCTTAGTTTATTTGGAATCAGAAAGAAAACATTTTGACTTCGAAGCGGTTTTGATTTACATTCCAGTCCAGAAGATGGCGGTAATGCGTCTAAAACCTGAACTGCCATTAAACAGAAGAAGAAGAAATGCACTTACCAAGAAGTGGATTATGTTGAAACATGGCTGGACAGCGGGGAGCTGAGGATCTGTTTGACGGTATTCTCTTCGCGGATGAAAGGTGAGTTTTGTGGGTGAGAACTGACCGCGCGATGTTTGAGGAGAGATAGCGACTCAGAGGCGGAGGGATACAGATTAGAAGCAGGTAGAGAAATGAAATAGACCAGCCACTGACTGATCCCTGTCCATCTTATCTGCATTAATAAGTTGTTGTAAAAAGCCTACAGATGTGATCCACTGGGTTGAATAGAAATAGAAACTACTGTACAATCATAATCATCAAAATGACAAGAAATGAAGACTTGAAATATTTGACACTCTGTGTGGTGATTATGAAATGAGTTACAATAATAAGAAAAAAGATTATCTGTATTATAAATTAAAAAATATTGCTGACCTGGTCCTGTTCTGATTAAACAACCCTAACCAACCCGCCTGGTTGGTGGAAGACAGATGTCCAATCGCAGACAGCAGCGTCTTGCTGATGAAAGCTTCTGTCTGTCCTCCAGGTTCCGCGGTGAGGGCTACCACGAGGGCTTCCAGAGGGGGACCCAGCGGGGGCTGCACAACGGCTGGAGACACGGGGCGTCTCATGGAGCCAAGCTGTCATCTGAGGTGAGTCGGGCTGATGAGGCTCAGGTCAAGTCATCCATTTTAAAGCAAATGGTAACATAAATTGCGAACTGTTGAAACATTTAAACATGCTAGAGCTTTAAATGTTTCACTGATATAACACAGATAATGCTGTAGCAGCTGTTTGACACCATCATGCCAAAAATCGTTTCTGACTAATGTTGTAATGAACTGAGACTGGTCTAAAGGCAAACTGGTACTAGCATGGTACCTAATAAAGTGGCCACTGAGTTTCTAACTCCAGTTGAATTGAGGTATGTCGCTTTAAAAACTGTGATATTTTTTCCCTCAGATCTCCTTTTATTACGGCTTTGCGATCAGCTGGAAATGTCTGCTAGAGCATCAGTCTGATGACAGATCACGGTATGACCAACTCGGCGGTCCACTCAGTCTGACTGCACACTGACCAGCTGCATCTCTGAAGATTCATGTCATTATGAAACAGCTGCAGATATCCATCAGTCCACAAAGTTAATAAACTCTGAATATGTAGGAAAGTAACAGTGAAGTTATGGTTTTCCTGTCTCTGAGCATAATTATTTTGCAAAAAGATAATTGTACCGAATTCTGATTCTACTACAAAAAAATGAAAATGTTTCCATCTCTTTTGTGTACCCAGATTTAATAAAGTCACAATAATAAACAGCCTTTAGATTGTAGCTCTGTAGGACTCCTGGTGCAGAACATGGTTAAAGCAGCCAGATGTTTCAGCTGAACCAGAATCTAACGTGCTGATTTGTCCCCAGTAAGCGCCTGAAGGCTCTGGAAGCTCTGCTGAATTTGACCCAGAAGTTTCCCCTTGATGACCCGCAGTCAGTGAAGCTGCAGGAGGACACAGAGAAGCTGCGAGCCAAGTTCAGACAGGTAGACATCAGTCTGGCCCGCTGCAGTCACAGTAACCCTCTTACTCTGTATGTTTTTTCTGTCAGTGGGAAACCTTCAATTTTAGTGAATAAATGTCAACTGAAAAGTAAATGAATGAGCTTTTCTTTTTAAAAAAAATGCTAATCTCTATCTGCAGGTCTGCTCGATGCTGAATGTGCCCACTGACTTTAAGGATTACATCAGAACAGCTGAAGGGACATCTTTCTGAATTATATAGTGTGGCGTGGCGTGGCGTGGCAGCAGAGCCAGAAGAAACGAAGCCAGACTGAGTGGGCTGCTGTGGGCTTCACAGGAAGCAGTGGAAGCGGAGGCCTGTGGCTCAGAGGGCTGGAGAACTCATCCTGGTTCTGTCCTGACTTCAATTCCTTTTTGCTTATTCATGCGTTTTTGACCTTAAATGCATATATTTTGTTATGACCTGACTGTAGAATCATAACAAATAAAGTGAGGCAATGCATGGGATAACTTAAAATTAGATTAATTTAACAAAAATTATGGTTAACTGGATAGGAGAGAAAGGAGAAATATGGAGAGAGTGCAAAAAGGAGTGAGAGAAAATAATGCATCATAAGCTGCATTTCAAGTTCTTAAGGAGACACTGGCCAGACGCCTCCATTTTCAATCAGCACCAATTATAGGAACTCTGAATCAGAGATGTTTGGAGACTGAGATGAGAGACATCGACCCTCCTCTTTTGCATAATGAGGCAGAAATGCATAGGGAAATGAGGAAATGTCAAAGCAACAAACACTCCTATAAGGAAAAGACAAGACAAAATCTAAACATTTCTTGATGAAAATGGATATATACATATATATGTGTGTGTGTGTGTCCGTTTTTGTCCGCCATTTAGAAAAATTCATAGGCACAATTTTGCGCCACAAGGGAGCAGTATTGGGTTTTTCACAAACTGTTCATGCTAAATGTGCTGAAAACTGCAGATCAGTTGTAAAAAATGAATCAAGCCACTGCTTGAACCACAAGTAGATACTGTTGAGACTGTTTCTGTTTCTGAAAGTTTCACGGCATCCATCTATTTGAAACATGAAATTTGAAATAAACACACCAGCTAACGCTTCACTTTCTAACTGAAGGTTCATAGATATTAAATATCATAAACTGTATGTATTGAAGATTGAATCAAAGATACTTATGAGAATGGAATATAGGAAGGTATGTCTGAATGAATTACATGAATTACAAAGCATGAAAATTAAGACACAAGAGAATCTGCCTCCTTAGGGTTACCCTAACCCTATTCCTGCTCTCACATGTCCCCCCACACCTTCTCTCCTTGTGCTTTGTGTCTCAACTGTGATACACCAGACATTTATACCAATATAAATCTGGATCCATTATCTACTAAAAGATAATAGAAAAGAATGACTGGCCATCCTGAGTGTGTTCGCTGCTGCTACGTGATTTCAGTCCCACATCACTTACGAGAACTTAAAATGCAGATGAGGAGCATTCCTGGCGTTACAAGGTCCAGATTGGAGCTCTGGATGCTACCTCCTGGATGCTGCATGTTGGACGCTGAATGTTGGATGCTGCAGCAGGAGCAGCAGTGGCAGAAGCAGAAATGTTGTCATTAACCTCAATCACAATCACCCAGCGGTGAAGTCTTGGTCATGTCTCACACATGCTTCCTTCTATCATCTGAAAGATGCCAGTCAGTTTCTATGACTTCAATGCTAATCCTGATCTGTGACTTTCCTTTCAATGAAACCACATAGCGCACTCAGTCACCTGGAGAAAAAGCTGCATGCAGGCCTGATCTCTACCAAACAGCAGCAGCAGAATCAGGAGGCACCAGAAAGGTCCAGAGACTTTTTTAGCCTTTGTCTAATGGCCTTCCTACTCGGCTGTTGTCAGAGTCACGCTGACAATAACCCAACAGCCCTGAATGTGTACAGTAGCAGCTGGTTTATGCGGCGGCAGGTGAATGCTGTCTTCTAGTCGGCAGCTTCTAAAGCCAAACAGAAAAGAAAACAAGGGAGGGATGGGGGAGAGCAGTGAGGAGAGGGTGGCTGGGGCCAAATGGGAGAGAGGCTCCATTCAGATCTGCGGCTCAATATGGAGCCTTTAAGTTAGAAAATTTAGAGACATTTAGAGCAATTATCAAAGCACTCATTCAAAGATAGAAAATATGGGGAAATGAGTGTAGCAGCTGAAGATGTTAGCAGACTAGAAATCATAAAAGGAAGAAAAAAGACTGTGGAGGATGAGAAAGAACAGGAGTTAGACGAGGAGGGACTGAGGTCTTTGAGAGAATGTAGAGGAATGCAGGGAGCAGGTGGTGAGTGGTGACATGAAAAGCAGTGGTGACAAATGCAGCCGGCCGGCAGTGGCCACAGAAGAGCTCTCTGAATGAAATGGTGGCATCAGATTTCCCCACAAGCACAGCAACAGCTCCACAAGGAGAAGGAGGAAGAGGAGGAGGAGGAGGAGGAAGAATGAAAAACCTCCTTATAGTAGAAGACACTCTCTGTCCTGGAAGTGAACACTGAGGGACGTTTGTACATTTTTCATTCATGTGATAATATATCGTTAATCTTAATATATATTATATCATGTCTGGGTCACATTAATATCAATGATCTGGTTATGGAAGACTGAAGAACTTATTTGGTGAAACATGGTGGAACATCCCTGCCTCTGATTGGTCATACAACAGCTTTGATGCGTTGTAAAACTGCGTGTTTTTTTTTAACACACTTCCGCTCTATCTACCTGTCTATCGATATTTCTATGTCTATATATAGCTATATATGCTAATGTCTAAATATATCTCTAGAATGCCTCGATAGTCTTGAAATTTCACCAAACCTGCACAGACTCAAGTCAAAGCAGCCCCACAGCATCACACAGCCTCCTCCATGTTTCCCAGAGTTCTTTTCTTGGCAAACAAAGAGGTGATGAGCCACTTCCAATTTTCTCCTGTCTTACAGAGGACATTCTCCCAGAAACTTTGTGGCTTGTCAGGATGCATTGTGGGAAATTTCAGTCTCACTTTTTATGCTCTGTTTCCTTCTTGGTTGTCTCCCATGAGTCCACTTTGATTCAAACAATGACAGATTTGACACTGATGTACCTTGGAGTTGACCTTTGATTTCTTTGGAGGTTGTTCTCGGCTCCTTGGTTGCTACCATTATCCTTCTCCTCAATTTGTCATCAGTGTGCCTCTGTGGTCAGGGAGGTTGGCTACGGTCACTCTCACCCTAATGGAGACGCCCCAACCTGGGCTTGAACCTAACCTGAGATTTACTGGCTAGAGTGAGACTGGACAATGGAGAAGCAGCTTTAGATTGTCTTGTCCTAGACAGGATTTCTGCAGTTCTGATCCCAAACATCAACTTAGTTCAAAAGACAACCAAGTCAATGTTTGGGAGAGGCCATCACAAAGCACTGACCTCAGTCCCACAGAGAATTTATGAGCAGAACTCAAAAAGTGTGTGAGCAAGACAGTCACAAAGCTGACCCAGTTCCAGCGGTTCTGTCACGAGGAATGGAGGAGAACTCCAGAAAAATACTGTGGAAGAAAACTCAGAACATTTGATTCAAGTCATGCATATTAAACTTTATGTGTGTAAACTCCATTGTGATCGGTGTGCAAGCAGATGAGGAACCTGTTGAGGCAATCTTTAACATGAGAATATCAAAAAGAAAGCTGGAGTCATCTTTATGATATTTTGTGCTGCCATCCTCTGGACGGTGTTGAGAATCATGGTATTCATGCAGCCTTCATCTGTTCAATTATATCCAAGAATAGACATGATGGGAATGTCCAACAATCGTAGTCCTCAGGATGGATGGAGACGGTTCTGGTCCGAAATGTGTGAATCAACTCGAACAAAAGCCAAAACAGAGTCACTGAAACATGTCCTGTACCAACATGGGCTGAAAGGCCACTCAGCGAGGAGGAACCAAGGCTCCAAAGGAAACATAAAAAGCCAGTTTATAATTGTTCACATAGACAAAGACCTTTATTTCTGGAGACATGTGATTTGATGAAACTAAAGTGGAAATGTTTGGACATAATGACCATCCTTACATTTGTTGGAAAAAGTGGGACACTTGCACTGTCTCAAATGTGAAGTATGTGGTGGCAGCATCAGGAGGACTGGTGCACTTCATAAGATGCAGGAGAAGCCTACCACTGTCAATCATGCTCATGTAACACTAAGCTAGTATGTCTTAGTGCCACTTATTTGACAATAAGGGAGAGCAAGTTGGTCAGAAAGCAGAAAAACAGAGACCAGGTTTGGCTTAGCATGTTTATTCCCAGTGGGAGCAAATAGGAGTAAATTGGGTATTTTTTAAGGAAAATGTACAGTTAAAAAAAATGGAGCTTTTAAAAGCTAAGGGCCCATAAAATAACTCAAAATGTCAGGATGGAAATGGGATCTTGACTGAAATGTGACAAGAACCCACCATCTGGAGACCTTCATGTCTGCAGAAATGATGGTCTTTGTCTCTGTGTACAGTCTCACAGTCCAGGATCAGATTGTTCTCTACATTTTCAATTAAAGGATTCTGAAATGAATCACACCAGTCCAATCCAGGAAAAGAAGAAACTTCCTGGTTCCATCCCGCAGCCATCTCTCTATTGGCTGCAGACCCACTGTGTTCCACAACAGGTCCTGAAAACTGGCCAGAAGTGCTGTCAATGGAGTCAATTTGATCTGCGTTCCTCCCAATGAGGCTGAATCCTGCAGATGTCAGTGGAAAGTTTTAGAGGTTCATCTCTGCCCTGCTGTCAATCCAACACGTTGTTTCCTAGTGATTGCTGTTTCTGCTGTGAGAACGGACCAGCACTTCACGTCGATCCGTCTTCTTCACTTGGCTCTGTTACCAATTCACCTTTTGGTTTCTCTGGCAGGTCTGTGAAGACAGTGCTGAGCATCTCCAGGAAGTTTGTCCATTTCCAAAGAGTCCACGGTTGGATTAAAACAATCTTTTATTCCAACAGTGCAAAAACACTACAAACAAGAAATTAAAATAAGTAAAAATTATGCACTGAAAATGATCAATTGTAAACATAATCACACTATCAAAATAAAACGCATTTTCACAGTGTGACACTCACACCTTTCTCCTCTCTCTCTTCTACACTGCAGCTGGTTCCCCACAGCAGAGTCTGTCCTGAATGCTCGGGCTAGTTAGCATGGCCACCGATGACCGTGGCAGGAAGTCATTTCTCCACCATTAGCACATTGAGCAGCGTGTACACAAGAGTCACTGACAGCGCTAAAACCTCTTCCTAGCTCTGATTGGTTGTTTCTGACTGGGAGCTGTGCATTTCTGCAGATGGCAGTAGTACAACTGGGGAGAAGGAGAGGTGATTATCTGTCTCATATTTTACTGTCACGACATCTTGACAATTTGAACAAATTGTATGCATATATATATTTTGCTTATAAAACATAGATATGGCAGCTTTAAGATCAGAAATAATAGAGTAGCTAGAAAAGGCCCAATTAAAAATTCTGAATTATTAAGAATGACTAAAATTTATGTGATATAGAAAACAAATAGCTCCTCAAGTTATTAACACATTTCTGATGTTGCCATCATTTCTGCATGAAGCACAGTGTTGTTGAGATTGATTATGTATGTAAACGTCATGGAAAATCCCCATTCATACTTACTTTTAACAAGGTACTATGTGAAACTACAATAAGGTCAGAACTGAAGATTTTGAACGTCAGTGTAAATATGACCCTGGTTTGACATTAAGCATGTCATTGTCTTAACAGTCTGATGAAGGCATTAATGTTCTGTGTCTGATGTCTCAAAAGGCCTTTGGATACATGGTTGTTTGTAATTTGTGTTGATGGTCTTTGTCTGCTGCTGGTTCAGTTGGCATTGGCAGGTCTGTGGGAAAGGATTAGAGTTTCACGCCTTTTCCTCCACACTGAAGCCCCATCAAAGACATTCCTTGCATAACAAATCAAGAGTTCTCTCTCTCTCTGTCTCTATCACTCTCTGCCTGTCTGTCTCTCTGTCTCACTCTCATCCACACACATAACAAATGTTAATAATTTATCCAAACATGTTGCTTCATTAAGACAGTTTTCATGCCCTCTCCTTAAATTTAAGCTAGTACCATGATAGAATAAAATTTCTAAGAGGGAAAATTAATTTGTAGCACAGTGTAAAATTTTAAATGCTTATTTGAATAGTTATTAAATGAATTGAGCTTTAAAGTGTGCAGTTATTAATTTGACTTTCAGGTTTTTATAGTTTTAGATGTATGGAGACCTGCTGTCCTTTTTTGAATAAATTATTTTGTTTAGTCCACCTGTCTTTGTACAGCCTGAAGACTTCAAGGCTTGTAAGGGCAAGTCAAAGTCAAGCCGGATCCGACCCACGAATTAATTATCTGTGGCCCCCTGGATGATATTTAATTACTATTAGAACTGGCCAGCAGGCCACAGCGGCCCGCTGGCGATTTGCACGCACCAACACTACATTCCCCACAATGCAACTGTAGCCCGCGAAGTCACTGCAGCACAAGCGGCTTCATCAGCATTCAGAGCAGAAATCAACTTTCAGGTACCCACTCCTCAAAAATGGCTAAACATTTAGTGGACGCTGAGAACAGAGGGTTTCAGGCCAGATAGGAGGCAGACTGTGTTGTCAGTAACGTGTTACTGACATCGGAGCACGTTTTTCAGTAACAAGTAATCTAACGTGTTGCTATTTCAAATCAGGTAGTCAGACTACAGTTACTTATCGAATCCACTTCGCGTTACTATTTTCTTTTATAATTTTATTTCCTCTACGCGTCTTGGAGAGTCACCGCAGTTTCTATGTGACACTGTCAGCAGCGACAGAAACAATGGAGGGAGATGAGCATTTTTTGCTGAAAAGGAACTATTTTGAGTTTCGGTCGCCAATTCCGTTTATTATGGTTTTGGGCTTGTTTTTTCTTTCTAAAGTTGCTTGTAAATTTAAAGAGTCGCGGTCTGTGCTTTTTGGGCTCGTAATAAGCAGACATAAACGTTTATTTCGTCCACCTTACAGGCAGTAAACAGCATTCAACAGTTTTCTTTTTAAAAAACAATCAAACATCACCAGTACAAACATGTAATTTGTACTGAACTGGCAAACAGAAATAACACGGTATTTTAATGTAATGTGTATTTTACTCCGGGCCAGCAGAGCTGCTGCTTACCTGACAGGTAAGTATACAGCAGTGCGCACAAAAATCCAGTGTCCCCGGCAGGACAAACATGTCAGAATTGCGGTACTGCCAGCAATTACAGAAAACAACAGCACCCTCTTTTGGAACACGTATGTACTGCTTTACATTAAATTATTTTCGGTTAAATATTTGGTTTGTTGTGCTGCATGTTTCTGATTGGTTGTTTTGAGGTCACGTGCCACGTACACCCAGAGACGCCCCACTGCAACGGCACAGCTGTTCTGCATCTAATTAAGCAGCGTGCAGATCTGGAAGGAGGATAAAGACATAGACAGCGAGACGGACCCGGGCTGGCTACAGGTGTTGGAGTTGCAGGACGGCGGAGGCGAACCGGAGGGCTAGAGACGGCAGGACTGGTCAACAGGGAGTACCACCCATCTGGTTGCCGTCGAGGAGCGGGCGGCCGGTTGTAGGGGGAGTTGCTGGATCGCTGCTGAGGTTCGCTGGGGACTGGAGGATCGGTCGAACCGAGCCAAAAGGATCGGGAACAGTAGAGGACCCTTTGGACCAGCTAAGACTCTATGTTACGGACTTGTTTATTGACTTTGCCGTCAAGGACTACGCCTCCTTTTAATTATTCACCTTTTTAATAAAAAAGGTAAATTTTCATAAATGTTTACTGTTCACAATCCCTGCAGTTTATTTATTTAAATTACCACAGAAACATCACGTCTCAATGGTGATGAACATAAATGTACAGTCATAAAAAAAAAACTATCCACTCATCCCAAACCACTATGCACTCACACCTAAGGACAGTACAGAGAGAGATACTTACGTGATAAGCATGTTTTAGAAATGTGGGAGGAAATCGGAGTACCCGGAGGAAACTCACGCAAGCACAGGGAGAAACATGCAAACTCCTGCGAACCCGGAACCTTCTGGCTGCAAGGCATCAGTGCTACGAACTGCGCCACTGTGCTGCCCAGTAGGGGGAGTTGCTGGATTATGATCATATTAATATAAATTTGTACCTTTTGACGTCACCGCCATTCTCGACTGACGACTAGTGATGTCAGTAACGAGCTGTAATTTAAAAAAAGAGGAAAAAAGATTGTTGTGTAATATTTACCTAGTTCCATTTTTGTAGGCTCGTTGCCGACGTCAGACTGTCGTGTTATTTAAAAAAAAGAGTGCGCTGAGTCCAACTGTATCATCGGTAATGGTTTATTCCCCGATCTCCAAGCTTCCCGTACAGGCCTCGTCATACAATCAGCATCACCTGCTTTCCTGAGCCTGACGCTCCTTTATGATGTCATCGCAGGTGGCCATTTGTAGTTTTTAACCATGCATAACAATAACGCCACAAGACCACTTTTTTCAGTAACGAGTTATCGAACGCGTCGCTATTTCAAATACAGTCGTCAAACTGCAGTTACTTATCGAATCTTTGCGTTACTATTTTCTTTTGTAATTTAATTTCCTCTACGCGTCTTGGAGAGTTACCGCTGATAGAAACAATGGAGGGAGATGCGCATTTTGTTGCTTAAAAGTAACTATTTTGAGTTTCGGTCGCTAAGTCCGAACCTCAAAATGTTTTTTCTTTCTAAACTCCCTTGCAGATTTAATGAGTCGCGGTCTGCGCTTCTTGGGCTTGGATATAAGCAGACATAAACCCCAGAATTTGTCTGACATCCAGTTAGTTTTAGACGGATCATCATTTCCCCGATGATCCATCCCGCTGTGTCTTTGTTAATGTCAATTAATATTTTACCTCTGAATGAATTTCCGGTTTTCTGTGCTCCAGAAAACCGGAAACATCGAGACTGATATGAACAGCGCAAAAAACGTGAAAACATCCACGAATGAACGAGTCTATAAAGTGCGACTAAACGTCATTATAATTATTAACATAAAGATAAGTGTCACACGTCTGTGCAGCCATCTGAGTTGTAGAGCAGCAGGAGGAGATCTGTGCGCTGCGCTCTGACACCAAACACAGGGCCGTAACGCACAACCTGGAGGCGGGGGGCCGGGATGGTCTCAAATCCTATTTATAGTTTTCCAGACAATAGAAACACACAAAAACACGCACAAATTGCTAAAGTTTTTTTGTACTGTTGTAACCATTAAACAATCTCCCCTTCAATTCAACCTTATAAGTGGAGACACATTGTTGATGTTAAGATTATAAAATAACTTGCAATTATGTATTGGCAAAGATCAATATGATTTTCACAGGTGGCAGAGCGTTGTTGGCAGCTGCTGAAAGTAACTAAAATAGTTACTTTTAATGTAACCGTGTTACTTTCCAAATCAAGTAATCAGTAATCTAAGTTACTTTTTCTAGGAGTAATCAGTAATCTGATTAAAGTTACCTTTTCAAAGTAACTATGCCATCACTGCCTGTGTGTTTTCTGTGTGGAGAAAGTTTGACTGCAATGAAAGAATATAATCTAGCAAGCTTCTCAGAAACACACAAAGACAAGAATATGAACATCATAGAGCAGCACAATAATGCATTTTCAGTTTATAATGCATGCACTTTAATTTATGTAATTATTTTGATATTCCATCCATCCGTTTTCTTTCACCCTTCTCCCTAATGGGGTCGGGAGTTGTTGGTGCCTTTCTCCTGCTGCGTTCCGGGTGAGAGGCGGGGTCACCCTGGACAGGTCGCCAGTCTGTCACAGGGTAACACAGAAACAAACAGGACAAACAGCCATGCACACACACACTCACACCTAGGGAGAATTTAGAAAGACCAATTAACCTAACAGTCATGTTTTTGGACTGTGGGAGGAAGCCGGAGAACCCGGAGAGAACCCATGCATGCACAGGGAGAACATGCAAACTCTGTGCAGAAAGACCCTGGGCTAGGATTCGAACCTAGGACCTTCTTGCTGCAAGGCAACAGTATTTATTTTGATATTAACAAACATATTTAGTTTTTCAAAACAATTAATTTTTTTTTGCTGTTTTCCTGTTGAAAATGTTTTCCCTTGAGGTTACTGACAGAGTTATAACAAAGTATTGCTTTTTTATTTTAATGTACAGAACATACAATTTTTCTTTGAAGGAAGTTTGTTTTTGTCTGTTTGCCTTTTGAAAAAATGGTTTCACTTGAAATTACTGACAGATCTATATGAAAATATTGCTTTATTCATTTAATTATTAAATAATATACACTGTGTTAGGTCTTGGTTCAATAGGCTATGTGCAATCATTTCAATATATTTTATAAACATTGAACCAGTCCAGCCCTCGTCTTGTAGCAAATTTGGTGTTTTGGCCCTCGGTGTTTTTGACTTTGACATCCCTGGATTAAACTATTAAAGATAGATCATTGTTTGAATATTCCTTTTATTCCCAACATGTATTTACATCTCCACTTGCAGGAGTACATGGTGGAATACAGGCTTTCTTGAGCATGTATTCCAACATGCCTTCATTGAAACCAGCGAGTGTTTCAATGGAAACTGAAAATGTTTAATCACAAAGTCCAGATTAGGAGGCGATTTCAGAAGAGTCAACATCAACTTTAGTAAGCCATGGACATGTGACTATGGTACTATGATAACCAATATTTTACATGTGCAAATGATTGGAACTTTGTCACATGATGACACAACTGATGTGCTTTATGTAAAGTGCAGTGTTTTCACGATGGCAGAAACACTTTTCTTGGAAATGTGTACAGCGGTGGCTCTGTCTACATTCCATTACACAATCTTGGATGAGCTTGACAGACATGCAATGTTGATAATGTATCATCAAATTTACCCTAAAAATTCTACTTATGGATGGAAACTTGGTTACATGCCTAAGGTGAGCTAAGTGTGGTCGAGCGCTGGTGAATGTCACTCTGTATTTGTTCCATTTGTATGACTTGTAATATTTGAATATATTCGGCATTAATACCTGTTTTATACTTAAACAAATCTCATTATTTATCAAGGTAATAACACTGAGGGTTTTTGGTTGGGTCCTGGAACTGGTAAACAGACCTGGGTGGTGCACAGGAGGGAAATTGGGTGAGTCAGAACAGAAACTACAGTCAGAAAGGCCGGTGATTAATACTTGATTTGCATTTGTATTGGTCCCAGCAACTTCTTCTAAATATGAAAGCCTCTCCTAGCCCCAAGAGGAGGAGTGTGAGAGGGCAACTCGGACTCACACAGTTTTTGTCAATTCTTCGCAGCTCCCTACAATTTCCCATTCTGACAAAAATCTCTTGCCGACTGCCATCATTCTCTAACCACACGGCAGCGTTACGTGTCAATAGCTGTTGAATATCCCCCTTTACTTTCAATGAATGCCAGTAAAAACGTTGTTAAAGGGTTAACAGAGAAGCCATGTTGTAATCACTACCTGAAGGCAGAGTTGCAGAAGAAGCAGGGGGAGAAGTGACAGAGGCCTAAACTCAATGTGTTAAATTGCAAAGTCAAATAAATACAAAATTTTTATAACAACTGAAGGTAACATAGTTACTTGTTTGTGCTATAAAATCCCTCTGTAAGCCTAGAAAATACATTAACTGCCCCTGTAGTATAATGTATTTTATACATTATACTTTATAATGTATAAAATACATTATAAAGTATAATATACTTTATAATGTATAAATTACATTATACATTTTTATATTACATTATATATTTTTATGTATGTATAAAATACATACATAAAATGTATGTATTTTATACATTATACACTTGTATAATGTATAAAATACATTATACATGTATAAGATTTTTTGTATCCATCCCATGACTGATACTTTTCAATTACATTTTCTCTGATTGATTGGATTTTCTTTAGCCTACATGCTGTAATGGTTGCGAGGAACACTCATTAACTTCCAGAAACAGATGGTTTTCTACTACAATTACTGAAGACACTTATTGCAGTCAGCTGATCTGCAGCCACTCAGTGAGACGACGAGTACCAACTGATTGGATCTCTGTTGAATGAGATCAGTTATTTTAAAGGTGGTGAAGGTTTATGCAACCACTTAGTGTCTTTCTGTGTAATATTTTAATTCAGTTATTTTGTAGAAATCTGTTTTCATTTTAATGTTAAATGGGTTTTTTGTCAGAAAGCCAAATTATGTTGATCATAAATGATTTGTAAAATCAATAAAAAGTCTAGAGCATTCAAGGGTTAAATGCTTTTTAAGACAATGTACTTTGGGAGTAGTAGTAAACTGTTATCCACCTAGGACTTATTTTTATCAAGCTACAATGACAGATAAGATGTTTGCTATGAAGCTTCTGACATTTTAAATTATCTGTGGGCCAGATGATATTATGTGAGTAACCACATCACTGTCTTCTGTGATGTGCTGACATCTACCTCCTGCTTCAACCTGAATACTCAGGACACAGAACAAGGGCCATACTGTAAAACATATTGAATGGCTAGAAAAAAGTTCTAGCTTTTTAATCTTTTTTTTTAAGCAAAACAAAAGCTTTGGAAGTGACTTAACCAACTTATATGGGTAACTATCAGAAGTTTTAGCATTTTCTAAGAGTTTTTGCTTAACTGTTCAAAGTCTTAATTGGTTTACGTCAAGCAGTTATGAGTATTGAGTATTTTATCTTCAGCAGGCTCAATTACCGAATAAATTGTGTTTGGAGGATAAAAGAGTTAAAGGAACAACCAGTCAAAACAGAAGCCCTGAATAACTTTCTGCAAACTCAAACGTAAAACATTTAAAACAGTTCAGCTTTTTTTTATTATTTAAAATTTTTTTTATTTTTACATAACATTCTCTTTTTGTTGTTGTTTTGTATGGAATTATTATAGCACTTATTCTGTTTTCTTTTCTTTTTTGAAACAGCCGATATTCCTTTTTATTGTGATTGCTTTGCTGAAAATTAATAAGGCATGTAAGCATGCAACAGGCTGAAATTTACATGAATCCTTAGATGTAGTGTGTTTTCCCCCTCTGTTTTTTGATATGTGGGGCAGTGTGTATGCTGTGTTATACAAGGACAAGAACAAAAGCATTAACCTTTTGGAGTTTAAGCATAGCACCCGGGTGGTGCAACATGTTTAAACACAATTGAGACACACTCACAGATTTCATTTTCTTTTTTTTTTTTGTAAGTGCCCGCTGTAATGACTCCATAACAAGCTTCTTTCTAATGCACAACTGAAAATGTTCCTACATTAAACTTCACTGAATACAAACTCAAAAGCAACGTTTAGTGCTTTGAAAAGCTGTTTAGACACGTAGTGTCCTCTTATGGGACTTATTCCTGAATGAAAGAAAGTTTCTGAAAAGGGGAACATCTCTAAAGCAAATAGAATTAGAGATGTGATCTGGTCAGGAATGGAAAACAATCCATGTACAGATAAGGTAGAGGCTAAATGGGTCAGTCGTAACAGGAGGAGTTGGACAGACAGGCATAAAACAAAAGACCTCATCCTGTCAGAGACTGTAGTCTGAAAGAAAGGCCGGTGATCAATACTTGATTTGCATTTGCATTGGTCCCAGCAACTTCTTCTAAATATGAAAGCCTCTCCTAGCCCCAAGAGGAGGAGTGTGATAGGACAACATGGACTCACACAGTTTTTGTCAATTCTTTGCAGTTCTCTACAATTTCCCATTCTGACAAAAAACTCTCTCAATCTCTAAGCACATAGCAGCGTTATGTGTCAATAGCTGTTGAATATCCCCTTTTTCATGCAGTGAAATCTGATTGGGTCTGAGAACAGTTCCATTGTCATACAATTTTTTTTTACATAGGCCTTCTGAAGACCTGGCCAGATTAGGTTGCCTTTGGAGGCTCATAGATACTGAAATCTGATTGGACAACACATCAGTGATCCACACAGACATGTACAGTGGCACAGCCAATAGAAGCGTCACAAAATAAAAGAAAAGATTATTGGAAACATATTAAGAACATTTAATTGAACAAACATCATAATTTAGTTCATAGATATATTTCTATGTCTATCGTTGGCCCTGATGGAACACCTTGGAAGATTGTTGGCTTTAAGTGACACATTCATGTATCAGTCACTGTTTCAGTGGTAATTATTTTGAGTTTTTTGTTTCACTTTTCTTAATGACTGCATGTTTTGGAAATATTATATTTTATTTAAAACTAATAGGTCCATATCACTTGAAATGAATTTCTATAAATATAGACCAAACTCAAGTATTTTAAAATTATGACGGAATAGTCATTTTTTAGGGGAACAACTGGAGCTACGGGCCAGAGGACGCATCACTTCATACCTACTGATGTATAGGACTACCTATACTGGTAGGTATAGGTATCTATACCTACTGATCATGGGAAGAGTGAGTTTCAAGAGAAACTATAATAAGCATTAGTACTTTTTTTTTTTATTAGATAGGGCACCAAACCTGGCCCCAGCTGAGGGACTCACATCCTTAAGGTGGGTGTAGGGTAGGGGGTCTCGAGCCTCTGCCCCTTTTATCCTAAATGCCCAAAGTGCCCTTTTTTGAGTTTTTTTCTTTTCAATTTTCTTTCCTTTTGTTTATCTGTGCATCAGGAGATCTGTTTGTGCCCCTCAGCAATAGTATTTAGCTAAAAATATCAATTTAGCCCAGCAGCTCAACGCACCGGTACCCACCACCGGTACCACCACCAGTACCACCACCGGTTACCACCACCGGTACCACCACCGGTTACCACTACCGGTTACCACCACCGGTACCACCGCCGGTTACCGCTACCGGTTACCACCGCCTGCTCACCGTTCGCTCCCTGCTGCACCGTATCATTGTAAATCTCACCCTGTGATATGATTGTTTTTATATTACTGTTTTGCATATGAATCAAATTATGTCAAATATGGAGTAATGAGATGAATCCAATAATTATGCTATATTAAAATTATGTTCAATGGAAGTAAATGGCAGACACTTTCTTTCTACAAGTGTGACTTAGAATTGCAAGTCATTTTAGTTTGAAGAGGATTAGACTTGGATTTTGACTGAAATTTTTAAAATTATAGTTAAGAGACAGAATTGCATAGAAATACGTCGAATTCAACAATGTTTGTATTTGACTGAACTAAGTTTGCTGGTATTGTTGTGAAATTGGAACATTGCAAAAATGAAGTGTATGTGCTGAATGAGCATATTTTTTTTACTTCTAAAATCACCAAACATTACATTTTCTCTTGAAACTCACTCTTCCCATGATCAGTGCAGCTCCAAAAATTAAGAGGCCTGTTGAATTTTTTGCTTTTATTAGCGTGGACACAAGCTTTTTCATTATCATAAATACTTGATTCTGTCCATCCATATATGAATATACTGTTTATATCTGTCTAATCCTGTCCAGGGTTCAAAAGACAGGAAGAGGTGAAGTATTGCACAGCTCACTCGCCAATCACAGAGCCAACACACAGACAGATAATCTGATGTTCACATCCATGCTCAAGGTAAGTTCAGAATCTCCACTTGACTTAACATGCATGTTTTGGACCTGGGGAGAAAACTGGAGAGCCTGGAGGAAATGCACTGGGAAACCATGCTGTCAGTCCAATATGTCATGACGAAGACATGGTGGAAGGCTAACTCTGGATCTGGAAACCTTAAATCTTATACCTCAGAAACAAAAAGACAGTGAGGTCACCAGACTTCATCTAATTCATGTTTTTATTGTGTTGTCAGCACAAAGATGAATACACTGTGTGTCCCAATCGTAGAGCAGACTCAACTGTGTAGAAGGATTTTGTGAAAACAACAAGAACAGTCTATGGCTTACAGAGCATGAATCTATTTACAAACTCAAATCAATGCACTGACATTTCAGCAATTGAAGCACAAAGCTTTTTCTCTTTATAAATATAAAAAGGGGGGAGGAAGAAAGGCCTCAACGGGCCTAAAGGGGATAAAGTCTCTTTTTACCGAGACAGCTTAACACTCAACAGAGTAATAGATATCCCATTTTCTGTTATGGCACCAGTATGAAAGCATGGCCTGGACTCGCTGGTTTCCATCATGGATGCTTCACCTTGAGCAGGTGGAACACAGCTGCTAGGCACTGACCCAACAGGCAAAATAGAATAAGAAGTAAAACAAACAAAAAGACTAAAAGTCAGAGATAGATCTTGACTGTCGCATGAGGTATAGTGGATCAAACGCTTCTCTATACATCTAATTTTTCCTTGTTTTTTGGAAATTGTTTGGAGAATCATATTATGTAATTATAAAAAAGGAGCACATATATTCTACACAAAACAACAAATGAGGATGTCAATAACAATTTTCTATGAGAAAATTCAAACCTAGAATGGCAGTATATTGACATTTATATGTATAAAAAACAATCAAAACATAGCAGCAAACAACAAGAAACAAAGCATTGTTTTGATCCATTTCAATTTTTTTTTCACCTTTTGCTTTTTGTTTTAACACGTAGCTGGGATTTCTGGTTCTATAGCAGCAGAATACAAGGAGTGTTGTTCTCCTACACTCTATCTGTAATGTACAATCAGAACCCCAGCAGACAGAGCTCCTCCACAGTTCAACACACTCACATCCTTTGACATAAAAGCCTGCATCAACCTGATCCATTGTGTGCAGGAACCTGGACTTTAACTCTACAGCCATAAGACACGCCCTTTATGGTACTTTCACTCCTTGGTACTGTTGCCAACTTTGCTCTCTGCCTTTTTGTCCCCAACAAGCGCTTCCCATGTCTTTCAGGTTTGTGCAAAATCATGTCAATAGTCTCACCACTCCTCTTGTTTCCAGCTTCATCTGTTTCCTGGATTCCATGAGCAAAGTTTGAACTTTGTTGGAGTATTTGTGTTTGTGGGATGGGGTGCAGCTCTGGGGAGTCAGAGACAAACTGAAGATTTCATGGATCCGTTTCTGCTCTGCAGGAAGATAGAAGCCCATCTTTGAGATTTAACACTAGCAAGTTTTGCTAGGATCTGCTTAAAGTTATAAAAATAAATTCTATTTGTACATTAAAATACAAAACATTATTTGAATGATAGAAATGCAACATATTTTTCCTCTTTTCCTCAAAATTTGTCCAGCTGGCTCCTGATGCTGACGTGTCAGATGAAGCAATTCTGCTGCAGTGAAAGTTGGGAGGAGCATCAGGAGCCGCTCTGCCACTCATCAGCTCTTTGTCTCAGCAGGTGCAACTGTATGCAAATACCACTCTACATCTTCTTCTCCTAAACATTCCAGCTCACCACCCCACCCCACTAGTCCATTTTTATATTTTTCACAAACTTTATCAATGTGAGTCTTTTTTTTTGTTTGTTTGTGGTTTTTAACTTGCGCCAGCATTACTGACCAAAAGTGCTTTTTCTATAGAAAAACAACCATTGGAATGGTCTGGGTGGATGTGGACTCTTCTGCTTACATGTGCACTGGTTTGATGTTGTCACATTACAGCAGACTAGACTGAGCAGAATGAAGATTGTGAAGGACGACCAAGGCTTTCCATTTGTCCACATCAGTAGCCGCTAGCTTCAAAGATCAGAATACAGAGCGTCACTCGCTATGCTGGCTCTACCAAATCAAACAGGATGGAGCGGAAGAGGTATAAGACTAATGATGTTTAAAAATGAAATTAATAAAGTGACTAGACATATGCAAGAGGGGATAAATGAGACAAACATGAGAAATTGGGCAGATGGAATAAAGTCGTTCTATATAAGACAAAGGGAATGGAAAGAAAAAAAATAAACAAAACAGCTTTAATAAAGGCCAGAGACCAGGAGAAGACCTGAAACTGAAGACTGTTTGTGGGCTCGTTGGATCTGCAGTCATTAAAAGATTCCTAGTGTATTAAAAGAAAAACAAAATCTATCTACTAGACTGTCAGCTTCTGAGGCTTCAGCTCCAGCCCTGCAAGATGCCCATCATCATCCTTTTCTCAAGTACATTTCTGTAGGTGGGGGTCACTGGCAGGAAATGGGACATGGGGTGTGCTTCATGGCAGCAGGCCATGCCGTCTCGTCATGGCAGCCATAGCAAATAATGGAATTATAAGCCATGTTGGCGGCCAACCAGAAAGCAGGAGCAGGAAAAGATGGGGACGCAGAAATGGGAGCGAGCCTTCCATCAGTTCCCTCTGTCTCCTCCATCAACAGGTTCATCATGCGACATTGGTCTTCCTCAGATGTTGACGTCTCTCACGTCTGTGGGCGTGCAGGACAGGTCGGTGTCCTCGTCCATGCGTTTGGTTTCTGCTGCGCCACCGTGCTGCTGAGCCTGCCGCAGACTGGACTCCAACAGCGACTCTATCTGCTCCTGACACGACCGCAGACAGTCCTGAAGACGGGGAGTGGAGACGAATCAGGACTGTTACACAGACAACACATGGGACCATATGAATGGACTAGTGCTGAAAGAAGTCTGATCTCTTACTGGGTCACTGCGAATGACCTGTGACAGGAAGTTGGTGAGGTTTGGTGAGGAGAGGGAGGCGTCTTGGCTTTTCAGATAGAGACCTTGAACAGCAGCCACCACACTTCCTGCTGCCACCATTGATGGAGGATTAGCAATAAAGTTGACATCTGGTGAAACAAGAAAATCATTTTATTCCACACACATAGCATCAGTCATGGTAAAGTCTATGCCAATCTCTGATATATTAGGACATTATTGAGGTGGCTGACCTGTTGCGCAGAGCGCCACAAAGGTCTGAGCGTGTTTCCTGAGGATCTGCTTTGTGGAGGGGTGAATCTTCAACTTAGACAGGAAGTGCTCAATGAAGTCATGAGGAGTGACTGAAGCCAGATCCCACTTGAGCTTGTTGAGAACCAGCAGCTCCATTTGCTGTGGACAGACAGAGGAGCACACACTCAGGGACAAACATCTCCTCATCCTCTCATCTGCCTCCAACAAAGTCTCACTGTCTCCATGTGAGCACTCACTTTAACTTCAGGGCCTGCAGGATAGGTCAGCTCAGTTTAACCTCATCAATCTAATTTATATTACATCACAATAAATCAGATCATATTTAGTCATATTGTTTAGGCTATACTGTGCGTTGAAAACCCTGCATCTTAATTTATTGCGATAACAATTTTATATCACATGGACACTCTACAGCTGGACCAAACGTCATTTCTACTCAAAGCATCTAAGATTGTCTTCTGTCTGCATTGCAGCCTTGTGGCCACTGGGTGTCGCTGTAAGTTCTATTTAAGGCATGTTCTGTGTCCATTCATGAAATGAGAGGGGTTACGGTCACCATGGGAAAGTACCAGGCAGCCGATTCAGACAAAGCGCCACGTTTATCACCTTTATTTTAACCAGACTCCTGGTTTTTGTCTTTTCATTTCTATGGAAGCCAGTGAGGCTGACAGAGCAGATAACCCTCTGTCGCTGTGGCCTCCGCGCATGCTGATAATATGCTGTTAAGTGTTATGAAACAGCAATGTCTGCAGAGGGTAATTACCAGCAGCTCCCCGGGTAGGACCGAGTTGTCCGTGTAGATGCAGAGCTTCTCTGCAGTGAGGGGGACAGTCTCCTTCATCTTGGATGCTAGAAACATACAGGTTGCCCCTAGCAGCTGCAGTCTTGTTTTCCTGGTGGCCTCCACTGATAAAAATCTGTCCAAATAGTTCATCGCCAGTGGAAAAACCTCCTCCTCGCACTTCTGCTCTTCGCAGACCTGGAGGTGAGAAAAGCGTGTCAGAAGCTGCTGCTACACAGACATTTTCTCCCATTTTATCAGCAATAAATTGGTTGAATTGAAAATGATCTCCAGCTACAATTACTTCGACTGACAAAAGATAGAAACATAACAAAATTAACCTCACGTGGCTTTGGTATTAAATAAATTAAACTGGGATCAAAATTTATAAAGAAAACTCAAATGTGGTTTAAACATGAAATAATAAACTATAAAGTCAACGACGTCTTTATAGAAGCTTTTTATCTCCAGTCAAAATAATCTGGATTTAGTTCGTAGTCAGTTCTGACCGAGACACAAAGGTGGCGTAGATGCAAGTTTCACTCTAATTTCAACTTCGTCATCTTTTCAAAAAATAATTATAAATATTTAAAAATTACTAAGCCGGCTAAAAATGGCATCTAAATGATCCTTATCGAATTTCTGATCGGATTGGGAGAAAAAATTCTGGAATGCAACATTATTGGCATTTTTTAAAAAATATTTCTCCCACCAAGCCTTTTCACGTGCTGCGGGATATGCTTCCCGACATCGCTCCATTGCGCGACTTTAAAAATTAATAAAAAATATATAGCGGCGACGAACTTTATCCAAAAGTTGATGTAAATGTCTGATAACATCTAAGCAATCAAATCCGACTTTTAACGCAGCGAATTTACCTTAAGAACTGTTAAAAAAATGCATTTTTCCCTGAGCGACCTTCACAGAAAGAGCCGAGTTGAGAAGAAGGAAGACAAAGTTTAGCAGTTAATAGCAGCAGAATGGCGACATGCACACACTAAACAAAGGTCTCATGGTGGACGTGAATTTCTTGTTGATTTTATCGCTTCACTGTCACTCCTGTTTATATCCTAGATTTTTAATGGTATTAAAATCTTCCTTAAAGGACAACAACAAAGATGGCGCGTAATAGGCTTTTGGCATGGGCCAAACTGCATACGTGTACATTGCTGTTATTTTGGAGGAAATAAAAGCAGCTGTGTAGATTTTATAAACTCAATAATAATAATCAACCATGTGCCAGGCTATATTGGTGGGAATTTGGATTTGAAGACAATCTCGCCGAAGAAGCAGCCAGCACTAAGTTCAAGCTACTACTTTGAATGGCATTTGTGTACATTATCCTTCTATAACCTTAACATTAATTAGAATTTCCCTTAGTAGGTTTTTATTTTAAGATTTACAAATAAATCTAACAAACAAAATTCCTGTCGTTTAGGCTAAAGCAAAGACGATGAAAACTAACCTCCAACATCCAAGTGGCTAGTATTTTCCTCATTTTGGGTATAATCTCTTTCTGAACACACTTGAAGTAGTTGGGGGACGGTAGGTAGTTCTCCTCTGCCTTCAGCATAGTCTGTAGGACTCGGTCATTAAGTAGGTTCTCGTCCTGGTGGGCTCTCCTGATAGAGTCCACCTCGCAGCACAGCAGCTGCTCCTCCATAATAAACCTCGGTCGAGAACGTAGTGGCAGGACTGTCCTGGTGAAATGTCCCCGGTTAGCTTACAGCAGGAAGAGACCGGAGCAGGCACGAGGACACAGGCGGCTAAATTAAATCCCTTTGTTCTGTTCGTTGCTGCGTGCTGCTGTTCCTTCGGTGTGCGCGAGCCTTCTGAGGAACAGACCACTTCGCTCAGCGAGACAAAAACCCCTTCTCCGCGCGCCCAGACCTGCTTGTGCTCGAGCACGGCCGCACACACTTACTGCACTCTGGGAGGAGGAGGTGATACACGCGATGACGTCAGCTGTTGTTGAAGGGGGAGGGGGATCAAAGAAATGTGCGCGAGGAAGGATTGTGTTATATACATATAGATGTAGGCCTATATACAGACGGAAAGAGAGAGAGAGGAAGGGAGGGAGGGGAAGACCTCCCTTTTGAAACCCCCCCTCCGACACCTCCCTCCGCCTGCATGTAGCTTCTGGGGAGGAGGTGAGAGGTCCCGGACGGAGTCTGAGTAGCGTCTGTTGGCCGACCTGTCAGGTTAAAGTCGGTAGGGGGCGACAACAGCCCTCCTCATCATGCTTCTTCCTGTGTCTTCCTGAGGCTGAATGAAAGCAGCAGCTTTGTGAGCAAACATGAGGTGAGCACATGGGGGAATAGTGAAACACTGCTTTATTCATTCATCCTATTTACTCCAGATATCAGTCCTGGGACAAAAGAGACTGGATGAAATATTCCTTTACTAAGAGTTCTGTTAAAGAAACAACTAAGGGCACCCCCAACACAGTGCAACTGGGTATACACTTTGTAAATGAGGATCTCCTCGTCCTTTAGTTGCTCAAGTTGCTCAAGCTCAAGATGTAACAACAATACATCTGAATTAATATACATCTTTGCCTACAGATCTTGACTTGGTTACTGTATCCACTGAGTAATTTGGAAGAAGGGAGGGTCAGAATTTGATATTATACCAATCTACCTACAAATTAGTTAAGAGAACTTTAAAACATTTCTGAGTGCAAAGCATAAAATAAAAGCCTTTCTTGCACACTCACACAGACACATGCACAGACACATACAGGAGGAGACTGGAGCTGGACCAATAGGAAGAATTGCTGTTACTAGGCAGACTATTACTGCTGCTGTAACTTTTTATGTGGGGAAAAGTTCATTGTACTGCAAAAGTACAATGAACAACCCCATCAAAGTCCTTTGACACAGATTTTCAAATAAACTATTTGAATATTATTCAAATATTATAATGTTGCTGTATTCAACCACAAAACCTGTGAAACTCAATAAAAGACACTTCACTGGTTGTAAAGAGCAGTGGATTCTCACATTTACAAGCTAATACACATTACACCAATTTAGACCTACAACACTGCACACATTGATCTGTGAAACTTCAGTTTTAAATGTGTCAATTGAGAATGTTTTATTGTACTTTCAATATGAATGAGAGCTTTTCACATTCCAGGAATTCCTCTTTTGGTTTACTACCGTATTGCCTGAAGAATCCCAGCCTGACTTACTTTCAGAACATAGTTTGACTTTGTTGTTGTTGTGGGGGTTAGGACAACCAACATTGTTCTGGAATGCAAATAGAAACACACCTTGTAAAGGTGCTAAACTTTATTCAACTTACCTGTTTTTTTTTACATTTGGTTTCAAATAAAACTCCCATGAACTGTAGACATTGATTATTGAGTTTCCAGTACTGTTAAATACTGTGCAGCAAAATGTTGCATTTTATTAACATTTTGTATTACATTCTGAATACATATTAGAAAAAACGTATGTATTTCACATTACTAAAAACATGGGCCTTGATTGTATCTTCATGCCATTTCACAATTCAATAATTCACAATTGTTAAACACCCAAACATTTTTATATTATGTGCTATTAGTGAAACTAATCACTCAGTTATTTTAATTGAACTTTTTAGATTCCTTCATGTAATGTTCCAAAAAGACATCTGCTACGTGAAAACACATGAAAGCTCAAACCAACTCTGATTCTGATCCTGGTGGTTTCTATCTTTCAGAAAGGCCCTCTGAGTTCCCCTCATGCACAGAAACATTGAGCCTTTCTGTGGGAAACAAAGAGAGCTGGAGCATGTGACTTTTGGAGTGAGCCTCTTCTAGCACCTTTATGGTAACAGCAGAAGAAAATTTAAAGGGACAGTGGAAGCTCATTAAATACCAGCAAACAGATTCAAAACTGGGATCACTTACACTCATAAGCAGTGTCTGAGGGGCAGTTTACCATGTAAACATTGTTATTTTTATGTTTATTTAACAGCAGGGACATGAGGTGATCCTGCACTGGTTTGCACTGTTTAAACAGAACAGTGCATCTGTTCTGTTCATTTAAAATAAACTTTAGCAACTTTTTGAATTTGTGATTAACATCACTATTTGAAGCAGAACTGCTTTTACATTTTTTCATAAATTTTAAATATCAAGTTAAGTAAAGTATACTTTGATAGCACATCATGTTTACACATGATTTGATTGATTTGTTATCAAACTAAGTGTGATGACAAATGAAGAAAGAACAAATAATTTTAATAAAAGAAAAGAGTACAATTTATTGTAAAAGGACATAAACATTAAGGGAGAATTCAGACCAACCCAGGATTAGATTCCTGAATCAGACTCTAACCCATTTGTCTAGAAAGTCTGAGTTTTTGGGGAGGTCTGAATGCAAATTTTAATTCCAAAACGGACTTAAAACCCAAAGTCTGATCCGCCTAAAAATCTAGGTCTCGGTCTGGTTGAAGTGGACCGAGACCACTAAACGGTGGTCCACTAAAACGGTAGAAAACCTGTCTGAATGCAACCTGACTAGACACTGTTTCAAAAGCAGGAAGTTAAGCAACAGTGCAGGACATTCTGGTCAATATATTACTCTTTGCTCTGCGGGCTAACAAAGATGTGGTGTCGGTTGCTATATCAGCGGGTTTGCGAGCCAGCACTAAGCAAGAAAAAGCAGAATACAAATGGTCTGAAATAGTTTTACAACTTTTTATCAGCTTATTGTCCCATTGCTGTGGCGCTCTGCAGCTGCTGTAATTTTTAAACCTTTAATAAATGACAGAAACTGAACTAATTGCCTCGTTTGTTTGAGCCTTTAATCATCAAATAGGATGGAGGAATTTGCTTAGTCCTCTCTTGCATCTTTATAGAAACCAAACTGTTTATAGATTCATATCAAGGGATAATACTTACAAAGATCAACAATTTTCTGCTCTGTTTTTGTTGGCCTTTTAAGAAGAAAGTTGCACTGGCCTTCTTCAGAGGTTTTGTGTCAATTCCTTCAGTAGTTCTTGGTGCAGCGCACCCACAGGCGACGGTGGTGGTGGTGGTGGTGGTGGTGGTGGGGGGGGGGTCAGTTAGTTTTAGTCCTTTGACACCACTGTGTCAAACGACAAATGTAACAAAATGTAACAAATGTTGCAATTTTAGTCCCCAATCTAACTGAGTATATCCGGTCTGCATACACTCTAAGACTACTATTGTTTTGACCAATGCATATAAGCACTTTCACTTTAGCTGAAATATTACATAAGAAGATTTGTGTTTGATTTTCTGTTTAAAATACAAATAAAAACAACCCACCTCAGATAAGTTGGAGAAACTTCTCGTATGCAGGAGCATGTTAGGGAGATGTACCATAAACTCAATTACATTTTACCCTCTATGTATTGGGGAGGTATTTATTTCATGATCAGTCTTGATGATAATTAGTGAGTAAGCTTACACATGTAAAAAGAACGTCCACTTTCTCTTGATTCAGTTCAGTTCAGTTTATTTAGAGCAATATTGAATAATTCTTGTTCCAGTGTTTTACCTGCAAAAACCTGATGAAAATAATATGTTTTATATGGTCTACAAATACTTACATTTAACCTTGGTTGTACAAGTGAGTGCATCAATCAGATGTTCTCCAGCAGGTATGACAGCTTTTACATGAACAGGAGCTTTAGCAGTTTGTAGACAGAATTATCCTGTGGCTTCATGCATATTTATATAATATAAAATGTATTATCTCATTAAATAAACATATTCATCATGTTATACCATAAAACATGTTACATTTATACATAACTTTATTGTTGAAATCTGAAGAGTGTAGTGTAATAACGAGTACAAACATGACAATTATGTTGTTTGAACTTTTAACAATATAAAGCGATGTTGCTGTATTTTTCTTTTGTGTGGGCGATAGCTCTACGCTTCTATACATTTCAAAGGGTTTTATGATTACACATTGTTCCAAAGGAAAACAGAACAATCCAAGTTTGATCTGTCAACTTTGGAAAGCGGCAGGGTACAATAATACTGGAACAGGACTTTTATGATTTTATGCATACTGAAAGCAATTGGCAGAAAGAAGACTCCACACAGGAAAGTTATGTAAAATAGGTTATCAATTTCAAAGGAAATTTTACGGCTAGATTTGTTGCACAGGTGGGATCCTATCACAGTCCCCACTGGAATTCACTGAGCTCCAGAGAGCAGGCCATTCTCTCATAAATGTTTGTAAAAACAGTCTGCATGCTTAGCAGACTGTTTCTATACACCTGTGGTCATGGAAGTCATTGGAACACCTGATTCCAATAATTTGGCAAGATAGTCAGACTACAGTCTCTCTGACAGGATGAGGTCTTTTGTTTTATGCCTGTCTGTCCAACTCCTCCTGTTACGACTGACCCATTTAGCCTCTACCTTATCTGTACATGGATTGTTTTCCATTCCTGACCAGATCACATCTCCAGTTCCATTTGCTTTAGAGATGTTCCCCTTTTCAGAAACTTTCCTCCATTCAGGAATAAGTCCCATAAGAGGACACTACGAGTCTAAACAGCTTTTCAAAGCACTAAACGTTGCTTTTGAGTTTGTATTCAGTGAAGTTTAATGTAGGAACAACATTTTCAGTTGTGCATTAGAAAGAAGCTTGTTATGGAGTCATTACAGCGGGCACTTACAAAAAAAAAAAAAAGAAAATGAAATCCGTGAGTGTGTCTCAATTGTGTTTAAACATGTTGCACCACCCGGGTGCTATGCTTAAACTCCAAAAGGTTAATGCTTTTGTTCTTGTCCTTGTATAACACAGCATACACACTGCCCCACATATCAAGAAACAGAGGGGGAAAACACACTACATCTAAGGATTCATGTAAATTTCAGCCTGTTGCATGCTTACATGCCTTATTAATTTTCAGCAAAGCAATCACAATAAAAAGGAATATCGGCTGTTTCAAAAAAAGAAAACAGAATAAGTGCTATAATAATCCTATACAAAACAACAACAAAAAGAGAATGTTATATAAAAATAAAAAAAGAAAAAGAAACACACCAAATTATTATTATGCTAAACAATAAAAAAAAAAAACTGAACTGTTTTAAATGTTTCACATTTGAGTTTGCAGAAAGTTATTCAGGGCTTCTGTTTTGACTGGTTGTTCCTTTAACTCTTTTATCCTCCAAACACAATTTATTCGGTAATTGAGCCTGCTGAAGATAAAATACTCAATACTCATAACTGCTTGACGTAAACCAATTAAGACTTTGAACAGTTAAGCAAAAACTCTTAGAAAATGCTAAAACTTCTGATAGTTACCCATATAAGTTGGTTAAGTCACTTCCAAAGCTTTTGTTTTGCTTAAAAAAAAAAGATTAAAAAGCTAGAACTTTTTTCTAGCCATTCAATATGTTTTACAGTATGGCCCTTGTTCTGTGTCCTGAGTATTCAGGTTGAAGCAGGAGGTAGATGTCAGCACATCACAGAAGACAGTGATGTGGTTACTCACATAATATCAGCTGGCCCACAGATAATTTAAAATGTCAGAAGCTTCATAGCAAACATCTTATCTGTCATTGTAGCTTGATAAAAATAAGTCCTAGGTGGATAACAGTTTACTACTACTCCCAAAGTACATTGTCTTAAAAAGCATTTAACCCTTGAATGCTCTAGACTTTTTATTGATTTTACAAATCAGTTATGATCAACATAATTTGGCTTTCTGACAAAAAAACCCATTTAACATTAAAATGAAAACAGATTTCTACAAAATAACTGAATTAAAATATTACACAGAAAGACACTAAGTGGTTGCATAAACCTTCACCACCTTTAAAATAACTGATCTCATTCAACAGAGATCCAATCAGTTGGTACTCGTCGTCTCACTGAGTGGCTGCAGATCAGCTGACTGCAATAAGTGTCTTCAGTAATTGTAGTAGAAAACCATCTGTTTCTGGAAGTTAATGAGTGTTCCTCGCAACCATTACAGCATGTAGGCTAAAGAAAATCCAATCAATCAGAGAAAATGTAATTGAAAAGTATCAGTCATGGGATGGATACAAAAAATCTTATACATGTATAATGTATTTTATACATTATACAAGTGTATAATGTATAAAATACATACATTTTATGTATGTATTTTATACATACATAAAAATATATAATGTAATATAAAAATGTATAATGTAATTTATACATTATAAAGTATATTATACTTTATAATGTATTTTATACATTATAAAGTATAATGTATAAAATACATTATACTACAGGGGCAGTTAATGTATTTTCTAGGCTTACAGAGGGATTTTATAGCACAAACAAGTAACTATGTTACCTTCAGTTGTTATAAAAATTTTGTATTTATTTGACTTTGCAATTTAACACATTGAGTTTAGGCCTCTGTCACTTCTCCCCCTGCTTCTTCTGCAACTCTGCCTTCAGGTAGTGATTACAACATGGCTTCTCTGTTAACCCTTTAACAACGTTTTTACTGGCATTCATTGAAAGTAAAGGGGGATTTCAACAGCTATTGACACGTAACGCTGCCGTGTGGTTAGAGAATGATGGCAGTCGGCAAGAGATTTTTGTCAGAATGGGAAATTGTAGGGAGCTGCGAAGAATTGACAAAAACTGTGTGAGTCCGAGTTGCCCTCTCACACTCCTCCTCTTGGGGCTAGGAGAGGCTTTCATATTTAGAAGAAGTTGCTGGGACCAATACAAATGCAAATCAAGTATTAATCACTGGCCTTTCTGACTGTAGTTTCTGTTCTGACTCACCCAATTTCCCTCCTGTGCACCACCCAGGTCTGTTTACCAGTTCCAGGACCCAACCAAAAACCCTCAGTGTTATTACCTTGATAAATAATGAGATTTGTTTAAGTATAAAACAGGTATTAATGCCGAATATATTCAAATATTACAAGTCATACAAATGGAACAAATACAGAATGACATTCACCAGCGCTCGACCACACTTAGCTCACCTTAGGCATGTAACCAAGTTTCCATCCATAAGTAGAATTTTTAGGGTAAATTTGATGATACATTATCAACATTGCATGTCTGTCAAGCTCATCCAAGATTGTGTAATGGAATGTAGACAGAGCCACCGCTGTACACATTTCCAAGAAAAGTGTTTCTGCCATCGTGAAAACACTGCACTTTACATAAAGCACATCAGTTGTGTCATCATGTGACAAAGTTCCAATCATTTGCACATGTAAAATATTGGTTATCATAGTACCATAGTCACATGTCCATGGCTTACTAAAGTTGATGTTGACTCTTCTGAAATCGCCTCCTAATCTGGACTTTGTGATTAAACATTTTCAGTTTCCATTGAAACACTCGCTGGTTTCAATGAAGGCATGTTGGAATACAGGCTCAAGAAAGCCTGTATTCCACCATGTACTCCTGCAAGTGGAGATGTAAATACATGTTGGTGTTGCAGTGCAATAGGCCAAACAGTTTAACACATTTTGAGAAGTCTGTAGGTATTGTTCAGTTATAGAAGTATGCCATGAAGAAGTATGATTGGAAAAGGAAAAGGAATATTCAAACAATGATCTATCTTATCACCTGTAAGATTAAATAAATCTTACAGGTGTGTTAGGAGCACTGAAAAACTTAATTTTGGTTGAATTGGTGATGTAAAAGCAGAATATGCAGGATTACATGCAAAGACTTTTGTTGAACATGATCTTACTTTGACATTCCACCCAATAATAATAAGAAAAAAAAACTTGTTCCAGAGTGGTTCATTGTACAAAACATATTTTTGTGAATAATATTCAAACTAAACTGCTCACTGATTGCTTTAAAGATCTGGTCAAATTGGAGTAGCAGTGTATATTCCATACCACAAAACAGGACTGAAGAATCTACAGATAATTTATCAGTATTCACAATCAGTTGCTTAACTCTTGAGTTTAAATTGGAGAACAAAATAGTTTAAAGTATGTGATACCTTCTCACAGAATATTAGCATTTTTATTCTTTTTTTTTAAAGTTTTGTTAGTTAAGCAATAAATATAACTCAGACATGATCAATCATATTTATTATATTCTGCATTATCTAAAAAGGAGAAAGCTCAAAGTAGAATTGTGTAAATAAACATCTACCCAATTAAAATAATTTAGTAATTAATTATAATAAAAATTAAATATATTGTCACATAATTTTGAAAACAAATTTTCTACAATTTATTTTTTCTGTCAATTTCCATTTGACACTCCAGTCCAATTGGTGGCAGTAATGCACTATTATAGTTGGTCAAGCAACCGCCATTAAACTCCAGAAGAAGATCTGCACAAACGCTGAAGCCAATGTGAATGAAAAAGTCCATGCTTTGTGTGAAATGGTGAAAAAAGTACTATTTTATGCAGTTACTTTTTCAATATCGTATTGATATAAAAGCAATCTCCAGGCGTAAAACAACATATGACACCACGGCGCTACAAGAAGTAGCCCGGTAGTAAAGCTTTTTATTCACAAAGTGGTGAATCTTCTCCACATGAACACAAGCGTCATATTTGTTTCTTACAGAAAGCAGTCTGTCTTTTTCATAATACCAAAACATGTTTAGGATGAGATTTCTTATTGTATTTTAATTACATCTAATTTTAAAAACTCTTGAAATACTCGTATCTTCTTTTATTTTTTCAGACATGAAAAATGGCCCAGCCTTAACAACCAGGCCTCAAACCTCACTGCCGAGGTGCTCTTCTGCAGTCCATCAGGACAAAGTGAAATTCAGTAAGTTATGATTTCACATTTAGTGGTGAACACTCAGATATTTTTGTAAGTAAAAAATATTTACTTAGTTTTATTTCTTTTGTTATACCGCAGTATAGCAAGGCAGAGTGTGATAAGCAGACACACTCTCCACCATGATCCACCATGTTGTGGATTATGTCCACAACATGGTGGACATGATCTTCAATCTGAGGACGGAGGGATGAAGCCTGTATGCATTATGTTCATTCACTGCCTTGATTCCCGATTGCTCAATGGCTGGTTGTATTTTACACTGACTCTGAGTGAAAGAGAATAACTTGAATTTATTTATTTGTATAAATTTTTAATTTTACATTTACTTCCATGAAGACTTCTCAGTATGGGGTCACATGAGTGTTGATCGAACTCTTCAGGCACATTCCGATATTCATGATGAGGCTAGAGATGCAACTCTGTGTAAGTATCTAATATTTTAGAACGTTAGTGATATTTAACGCTTCAATATTGTTTATGTACATTATTTGAATTAGCTATTTATTTATAATGCACAAAAATGTTTTCCAGCTGCGCCCAGGACCTACTGCCAGTCATCCAGATGTTGGTCAAGAAAGAAGCAAGTAAGATTTATTGAATCTAGGGATGTCATGATTAGGCCTGTCGTGATAAACAATAAATCAATTAATTGCACACAAATCAAAGTTATCGACCTCATTTTAATTTATCGGCTTTATTCTTTCTTCCGGCCTTTTTCTCTTTCTGTTGATGACACTGAATAAAGGCTCAACTCCACTAACTCCTCCCTTCCTCATTTTCTTAGTGAAATGCCCAGTTCACACTACATGATTTTAGAATTGCTGGCAGGCCTTTGGCCCATTTTCAAAACCTGAGACCTACCAGCAGACAAAAAAACCGTATAACGGGTTCGATCGGTTCTACCGTGCAGTGTGTCCAGCCACACGGCAAGAGCAACACTCCACACAAGAACCAATTTCTCTCACCGACATTCAGATTTCATGCAGAAAATTGCATACATAAGCGTTCACTTAAATTGACGCTATTGACGATATTGCTGATGTCATCAGCAATAAGGCTATTGCTGATGATGTAGATGCAATAGCGATAGTTTGTGAGCTTATTTTAAGTGATGAAAGATGTAAGAAAAGGCTTTGGGTAAATGAGTGGAGGACAGGGCTTTATTTGCTGCACTATGATGTGGAGGTGAGTTATTCTGTTTTTCTGTCTTTACCATTTGTGTGTTTAAGCTTCATCGGTTAATTAGTATTTATCGTTTTAATGTTTAAAATTACATTGAGAACAATGGGCACAAAATAATGGCTACGAGTCCAGTTAATTAATTGAGAAATTGTTCATTAAATGAGCACAGCCAATGCACAGTTCCATCAGGTGCAAATTGCTGTTGACTAGTCTCAAGGAGCTGAGTGGGGACTCACAGGGAAGGACTGCTCTGTGAGGCGGAAGTTTGAAAGTCAGGAAACTGCAACTCTTTTCTGAAGAGGAGATGCGTCTCAAAGGCAGGACTTGGTTCACCCAGGGATACCTGAATGGTTACCATGGATATTAAAGGATTTCTCAAACATGTATGAAAGAATCAAGTCAACACTCCAGGTATGTTTTTGTAGAGGGAATAACATTATAACATGCTTAAAAAAGAGCCAGTTTTACATAATACCACTCCTTTAATGAGAGCCAGGGGTCAACTACAGCTGACTGTGGAAAGATTGGTAAAAACTCATTTGTAAACACTTTCTTTACCAGTAGCAAATAAGATATTCCACATATCTTATGTGTCCTTTAAAACTTTAAATTAGTTTTAAAGGACTAATTTCGCAGGTTAGTGAGAAGAGAGAAAATAAAAAACAGCAATAAAGCAAAATAAAGTAACATTTTCACACCATCAGATCTCAAACAACTTTACTGTGAAGCTTGAATAAAGTTTGAATCACTGATGGCTTCAGCTCCAGGTTTGTTCTAGGTCTGTTCTAGCCTGGCAAAGTTTATGTATCAACTATGCAGAAACATAATGATATACACAATAAAAGAACAATCCTGAAATTGTTGCATCCTTAACTACTTATCTCAGCTCAGACATGCGTCTTACTTTAGCCAAACAGGTAAGATCTCTGGTGGTCTGTAAGTTGCATGGTGGAGATCAAAGAAACCATGATAACATTAGTCAGAGGACTGTGAGGAGCTTCCCTCAGGTACTGTGGAACTGCAGGTCTGCTGAGCTTAACATAAGAGCTACTGCTCAGTCCAATGATCCTTTAATGGTAGTAAACAGCATAATGGAGGAGCATTGTTGGGACGACATGATGATTGTCAAAAAGAACAGGAGTTTCTTAAAGAGAAAAAGGCCAATTTCAGGTCAAAGTTTATTTTATTTGTTATGTTTCGTATATACAGAATTTTTATAACTTAAGGGTTACTTCAATATGCTATAAAATGGCACCTTGTTCCTGGAAAATACATAATAAACATCTTCATTTAAAAACTGCATTTTGTGTTTACTTGTGTTGTCTTTGACTAATAAATATTAGCCTGGATTGATGTTCTGAAACACTGAAAAAAACAAGAAGTCATGGGACAAACACTTTTTCCTCCTGACATATTTTCAATATGTTTGCTTAAAGGAAATATGAATAAACATTTTCAGATATGTTTATTGTAACATATAAAACACAGGTTCTACACATTGATTTTCCACGTTTTTAACTGTATTTACCTTAATTGTCATGAATTTCTTTGATATAGCTTAATAATTATGCAATGCATACAACAGAATAACATTTGCAAAGACAGCAGAAAAATATCTGGCTAAAGTTTTTTGTACAGTGCGAGTCTCACCAGTTATTGACTATTCATGTCCTATTTCTCTCATAATTTTAGTTTGTTTTTACTTTATTGTTCCTTCATTGTATGTTGATTTTAATCCAGTAAAACAAACTCAGAACTGTTTGCATGAGTTTGCAGGGCTGTTGAAGTGGTGGAGTTTATCTTCTCCAACATTACATGTCCACCTTTGAAGTCCTGAAGACTCCTCACATTCTAAATATGACCTCTAATAGCACACACATACACAGTGTGTGAGGGCTTTCCCCACACAGTGAAAGAGAGAAGGAGGGTTTTCCCCGTGAATGAAGCTCCTTTATCAGCTGAGGGCAGGTCTACAATGACCCCACAAAGATGGATAGGGAGATTGTCCTGTGAAGTGATCCGCGAACACAGATAGTCAGGGGTCGGTCTCTGTGTGGTTCTCCATGTCCTGCACCACAAATGACCTAACAGCACCTCCATCTCAGCTAGATGGGTGGGTGCTTTGGGGCCATGTAGGCCAAGGGCAAGAATAAGAGGAAAACACCCACAACACAATGGGTCAGTTGGAGTTTTAGATGGGGGTAGGGTGAGCTGGAATCCATCACATATCATGCAAACTCAGAACAAGTTGAGTCTACAGGGCTCTATGTTGACAAGTATGTATGAATGAGGCTCATGGCACCAATAGCTCAGGCTTTCTCCAGCTAACAGGCAAGTGAATGAAAGAAGGTCCAGTGCTGCTTTTAAATAGGAATTAATTCATAAAATCGAAATCTTTTGCTAAACAGTTTTGCACTTCTCTCTTTAACAGACGACATCAATTTAAGCTAATAACTAATTTAATTAGTTACAAACCAATAAGAGCACTCATGGGCCATCGCATTTAACACAGAAGATGGAATTCAGGTAAACTGAACAACTCTGCTGAGGTAGGTGACCTGGCTAACTACTGTTAGCAAAACAAAATAATGTTAGCAAAACATAATCAGTCACTAAAATATAAACAACAAAAAGTAGTCAGATTAGTGTTAGATTATTTTGTTATGTTACTTAACAGCATAGACTTCTTGCATGTTACTGTTTACATCTGTAAATTTAGTACACAGTGCTGAAAAACAATAAGACCTCTTCTGTGGCAGAACAACTCCGTTAACAAAATGAAATCTGGACATGTAGCTGATTATTAATAATCACAAAATAAACAGAAAATTTAAAAACATAATACTGTAATGGACTGCGTGTTCAGTTTATTGTGTGGGAAATATTTGTGTGGTTTTTGGTATTGAATTCTGATAGATATAATGATGTTTTTGTCAGTTGGTGTGGCAACAAATCTGTGTGTACTGTAGCCAACACAAAGTGAGAAAAAGGAATACAGTTTTTCTGTTATTTTTCCCTTTGCTGTGCCACACTGCACTGAATTAAAAAGTAATCACTGTCATGGATTAGCTACCACTGCTATTAGCTAACCTAATACATTGGTGATCGGCTAGCTAATTAGTTACCTCTGATTCAGTTGCAATCAGCTGAATCTGATTGCAACTCCAGTTTTATTTTTTTATTTACTTATCTTTTCATTTAACAGTGAGCTATTTATCTCTGTGATATTCAAGCATAAACTGTGTGCATTTTATGTAAAAGGAGACACGGCTTTTTCACTTCAGGTGAGATTGGTGGTTCGTCACTGTGTTGCTACATGCAAGATTTTCCTAGACTGTTATGCTATGCTATCAGTGGCAAAGATACTTATCAGTCTCAGAAACATATTGAATGTAGGCCGTAAATCACAAGCTTGTTCAAAGTCAGAAAGTCTTCAGTTGTAAAATCAATGCACAGTGTTCCACTCCCCATTTTATTTGCATAACATTTGCATAGACTTTACACTAATATGTATTCTTGGCTACATTTTCACATATTTTCACCGGTTAACCTTTTCTTTTTCTCACAGCAAGGAAAATCCCTGTAACCTGATACCTCACTATACATTTAACTATTTAGGACAAAGTCATGTCTGTGTTCTTGTTTCTCTTTTTTATTTTAGGGAAAGAGATTTCTTACCAAGTTCTTGCATAAGTTTTAAGATTGAATAAATACAGGTCATCACCAGACAGATCTGTAAACAGAGAGATGATGATGTGCATCATAAGTACCTAAAAGCTGCAGTATTTAACTTTTCCAAAAACGTTTTTAACATATTTGTTCAGACTATTACCATGTTGTGACAGTATGATGTAAAACAGATAACATGGGAAAAGACCAAGCTCCTCCATCTCCTGCCTGAGCTTTTCTTGGTGTCTAAAGAACATGCATCGCTTCCAGTCATAAACAACCAATCAGAGCCAGGAAGACAGTCTAAGCACTGTCAATCATCCTTGTGTATATGCTGCTATCAGTGACATGCGGTGAGACTCGTTGGCATAGCAATTGACAACAACGCCACAAAAATCACTCAAATATTTCCCACACAAAAAGCATAACATTCAGTCTGTTGCAGTACTATGCTTTTAAGCTTACTGTTTATTTTTCGATTAATAATAAGTGATTGCTGTGGTAAGAGGAGCAAACTATAAATATATCGCTGCATTTGACTGACAGTATGGCTAGCTCGCTGTTACTTTCTTACTCTGCAGTTGTGGAGTCACACAATGTCTGGGATCATGAGAGAGCGCCCCCTGCCGTGAGGCAGGAGAACTGCCTGCCTCACCTTGGATCTGTTCTCTTCCGTTCATAATCACTCCTCAGCACACGAAATGCATTACACATAGTTGGTGACAAAACACACTGTATGTTATATACGCAAGCTAAATTATGGAAAATCAGTTTATGTATGAAGTGCTTTTTAACCACTTTATTGGCGACGTACAGACAGGAGGAACATTCTCTCATAGAATGGCAGTCAGCGCAGTTGGCGAGAAGTTGCGCAATCGAAGGTGAGGCTCAGCTTCCTGCTGCCTCATCAGCTTTTGAATGCATTTGAATGGGAAATTGCAAAAATTCAGCGATTTAGAAGAGAAAATAATCAAAATTGGTTAAGCTAAATGAAAAATAAATAATTTATAGTACAAACCACAGGGTGAAAATAGCAATATAAATAATTTTATCACTATATTATTTTCCCATGATGATAGGTGAGGCTCTGCCTCACCTGTCTCCCCTGACCGCACATCACTGGTTGCTATGTGTACTCATGACGGAGAAACTTAGCGTTCCTGCAAAACTGTACATACACGGTTATTAGTGGCTATGTTAACTAGCCTGTGCATTCATGACAGGCTGTACTGAAGTGAAGCAGCCGTTGTGTAGCAGAGAGCTAAGGAGAAGCTCTGAGCAGTACATACACAAGAGTGATTTCTAACTGAACTGTGTATTTCTGTAGATGAACACTGGGCCATAAGAGAGGGTGACATTAAATTGGACTAAAACATATTTCTGTGCAGTTTATGGTTAACTGAAACCGCCGTTTCTTAGACTTGCCTGACGGCTATGACACCTTCACCACTCTGTGGACGAACCAAAGTTAAATGTAAATGCATGACAAACAGTCAGGCTACCATTATGTAACTGAGGAATGATTAGCTTCCTGGGTGTTAGATGAACACATCATCTAAGCATTTTAGGATATAGTTAGACCACTAGTGAGCTACTGAATCCCCTGGAGCTTATTGGAGCATCTGTCTGGCCATATGTCACACATCTAAATTCTACACTGCTGAAGTACATGGAACAATTGTTGCAAGCCAGCTGAATTAGCATTTTCATAGAATGGTTTTGTTGGGACTCAAGGTACCAAGACGCTGTAGTTGGAACATGTCTAAACCAAGTCATGTTAAACTCTTTGTCTCATTAACAAACTTCTGACTCATTTTTTTATGTTTCTACTTATTTTAAGCAACATTTCCATTGTTACTGCACATCTGTAGTTCTGTTCTGATGTACTGAATTGTAAATAGTTTGTTTTTCTTAATATTCAATCAACATGCACACAAGACACATTTTTGGAAGGTAATCTGATTCAGTCGCACATCTCTTATTGTGAGCTCAATATTTCTATTTCTAATAACTGCACTGTATTGTCATGTAACAATACAGTGCAGTTACAGTATATTATTATTCTTGTTATTGTTAATTTAACACTAAGAAATTTTGTGTGAACCTTTATATCGGATGCTTATATTACAACTTTGTATTCTATTTACTTATTGTTATGCTGAATCTAATACCAAACATGAAGGCAGGTCTCTTATTCTCACTCAGATGGCGTTGCTATAGTTATTTGTTTTGTTTCAAGGAGTCAACATCAAAATAATAATTCTATCAACATATCATGTTTCATTTTTGCTTAATTTCCCCAACTTGTCTTTTTTGTACAAAGCTTTCCCTAAAATGTTTCCAGAATTTATTTGGAAAATTTAACATAAATTAGAGTTTTTATTTGCTTTTGATTTCTTACATATACATAAAGCATTTTGTATATATGTGTAAGTGCAGTGATGATAAAGGTGGGGGGTGGGATGAGTCAGTGTTCCCTTTGGAGGGCTGAATGTTGGTGAAGAAACTGTGAAAAGCCCAGAATCCCAAACAGACAGTAAGAACCAAACGAGAAAGAGTGAGGGGATGAGAGCGCCACTCAAAGGGAATGAAGACCTTAACTTCACACAAGAACAGTTCCAATGTCTATTTTCCTTCTTTAATACCCTTCTTTATGTCCCTGTGTTCTTCAGACAGGCCCATGGGTCTCACTGATGGTTGAGGGAAAACAAATTTCCATGTGTTGAAATGTGAAATTTAAACACATGGAGTAAATAAAAAGGTTCAAACATGTTCAAACCATGAAAATTATGTAAAAACTCTACTGATCTCAGTGCTTCAGATCAGAACACTGAAATACAGAAAAAATATTTACTTTTTCCTGATCATGCAATGGACCGACCTTTGAAGTGTAATTGTCCTTATTGATCCCAGCAGCTGCCCTTAATAAACATGCACTGCTGCACAATCCTCATCAGAATCATAGCTATACAAGTTATTGATTGTAAAGCCTGATAATCAGTCCACACAAGGACATTTGTCGTCTGATGAGAATTCTGGGGCCACAAATTGATTTTTATGCTGGGGATTTTGGAATCATGTTGAACACACTGATTTTCTGTTCAGTCACTTTGAGCCCCATATTTGCAAAATTTGGGGCTCATGTTTTTGTCTGTGTGTATGGAGGGGCTGTTCAAGAGAGTAAAAGAGTATTTTGTTAAAAGGCTACTCAAATAACTGATCTTAACATCTATCTTTATATTATGTTATCAGACACAAATTTTGAGCTATATATAAATTCTGGTATTTCAAACGTTAAAAAAACAAACAAACAAACAAACAAAAAAAAACAACTAATAAATACATCATGCAGAAGAAACGTTTTCCCAAATTAAATTTTCAACAGAATACCTATGAAACTACAGGAAGTAATGTGTATATATTAGAACAAAGTAGTCCCTGTGACGATATCTACTGTTTTCTCTATAATCACTTGATCTCCAAAATGCAAATAGAATATAATATTAAAAAAACAAAGTTATCTACAAAGAAATCTCACTTAAACATAAATTGTATCCCACACTGTGTGTGTGGTGCCTATGGATTGAAACAACCTTGTCTTTTATTTAGTGAAGTTACTCACAGTGGGTAGAGGACATAGAAATTTTACTCCATCCATCCATCCATCCATCCATCCATCCATCCATCCATCCATCTTATGCTTATCCGGGGTCGGGTCGCGGGGGTAGCAGCTTAAGAAGGGAGGCCCAGACTTCCCTCTCCCCAGCCACTTCTTCCAGCTCCTCCGGGGGAATCACAAGGCCAGCCGGGAGACATAGTCCCTCCAGTGTGTCCTGGGTCTTCCCCGGGGTCTCCTCCTGGAACACCTCACCAGGGAGGCGTCCAGGAGGCATCCTGACCAGATGCCGAGCCACCTCAACTAGCTCCTATCAACGTGAAGGAGCAGCGGCTCTACTCTGAGTCCCTCCCGGATGACTGAGCTTCTCACCCTATCTCTAAGGGAGAGCCCAGCCACCCTACAGAGGAAACCCATTTCGGCCGCTTGTATCTGAGATCTCATTCTTTCGGTCATGACCCAAAGCTCATGACCATAGATTAGGGTATAAACTGAGACCGACTGGTAAATCGAGAGCTTTGCTGTTTGGCTCAGCTCTCTCTTCACCACAACAGACCGGTACAGCGCCCGCTTCCCGGCAGATGCTGCACCAATCCGTCTGTCGATCTCCCGCTCCCTTCTTCCCTCATTCGTGAACAAGATCCCAAGATATTTGAACTCCTCCACTTGAGGCAGGACACCCCCCTCGCCCAAGCCGTAGAAGGCACTCTACCCTTTTCCGGCTCAAGACCATGGCCTCGGATTTGGAGGCACTGATCCTCATCCCGGCTGCTTCACACTCGGCTGCGAACCGCTCCAGCGTCCCGATAAAGCCAACAAGACTACATCATCCGCAAAAAGCAGAGATGCGATCCGAAGGCCACCAAAACGGATCCCTTGAAGAGGGTTGGACTCTTGGACCTCCGCCAAGAGTCCATCCCTCTTGGCGGAGGGTTGGACTCCGCCAAGAAATTCTGTCCATAAAAGTAATGAACAGAATCGGTGACAAAGGGCAGCCCTGGCGGAGTCCAACCCTCACTGGAAACGAGCCCGACTTACTTCCGGCAATGTGGACCAGACTCTGACACCTGTCATACAGGAACGTGACAGCCTGTATCAAAGGGCTTGGTGCCCCATACTCCCAGAGAACCACCCACAGGGATCCCCGAGGGACACGGTTGAACGTCTTCTCCAAGTCCACAAAACATATGTGGACTGGTTGGGCGAACTCCCATGCACCCTCCAGTACCCTGCTGAGGATGTAGAGCTGGTCCAGTGTTCCATGACCAGGACGAAAACCACACTGCTCTTCCTGAATCCGAGATTTGACTATCTGACAGACCCTCCTCTCCAGGACCCCTGAATAGACCTTGCAAGGGAGGCTTAAGAGTGTGATCCCTCTTTAATTGGAGCACACCCTCCGGTCCCACTTTTTGAACAGGGGGACCACCCCAGTCTGCCAGTTCAGGGGAATTGCCCCCGATGTCCATGCGATATTGCAGAGTTGTGTCAGCCAACATAACCCTACAACATCCAGAGCTTTAAGGAACTCTGGGCGAATCTCATCCACCTCCGGGGCCCTGCCACCGAGGAGCTTCTTAACCACCTTGGCGACCTTGTCCCCAGAGATTGGCGAGCCCGACTCAGAGTCCCCAGGCTCAGCTTCCTCAATTGAAGGCATGTCGGTGGGATTGAGGAGGTCTTCGAAGTATTCCACCCACCAGCCCTCAACGTCCCGAGTCGAGGCCAACAGCACACCATCCCCACTCTAAACAGTGTTGGTGCGGCACTGCTTCCCCCTCCTGAGACACCGGATGGTGGACCAGAATCGCCTCGAAGCCGTGCAGAAGTCTTTTTCTATGGCCTCTCTGAACTCCTCCCACGCCCGAGTTTTTGCCTCAGCAACCACCCGAGCCACATGCCGCTTTGCCCACCGGTACCCATCAGCTGCTTCCGGAGTCCCAGAGGCCCAAAAGGCCTGATAGGACTCCTGCTTCAGCTTGACAGCATCCCTCACCGAAGGTGTCCATCAACGGGTTCGAGGGTTGCCGCCACGACAGGCACCAACAACCTTGCGGCCACAGCTCCGGTGAGCCGCCTTGACAATGGAGGTATGGAACATGGTCCACTCAGACTCAATGTCCCCCGCCTCCTCCAGAATGTGTTCGAAGTTCTGCCGGAGATGGAAGTTAAAGCTCCGTCTCACAGGGGATTCCGCCAGACATTCCCAGCAGACCCTCACAACATGTTTCGGCCTGCCAGGTCCGACCGGCATCCTCCCCCACCACCGGAGCCAACTCACCACCAGGTAGTGGTCAATGGACAACTTTGCACCTCTCTTCACCAGAGTGTCCAAGACATACGGCCGTAGATCCGATGAAACGATGACAAAATCGATCATCGAACTGCGGCCTAGCGTGTCCTGGTGCCAAGTGCACATATGGACACCCTTATGCCTGAACATGGTGTTCGTTATGGACAATCCATGACGAGCACAGAAGTCCAACAACAGAACACCACTCAGGTTCAGATCGGGGGGAGCGTTCCTCCCAACCACGCCCCTCCACGTCTCACTGTCACGTGAGCGTCCTGGGGAACAAGGGAGTCCCCAGGAGGGGCACTCTCCAGTACCCCTCTATGGACTCCAAGAAGGGTGTATAATCTGAACTGTTGTTTGGCCTGTAAGCACAAACAACAGTCAGAACCCGTCCCCCCACCCATAGGCGGAGGGAGGCTACCCTCTCGTTCACCGGGGTAAACCCTAGCGTGCAGGCGCCGAGATGGGGAGCAACAAGAATGCCTGACGCCTCTCACCGTGGGCAACTCCAGAGTGGAAGTATGTCCAGTCCCTCTCAAGGAGACTGGTTCCAGAACCAGAGCCATGCGTCGAGGGGAGACTGACTATTTCTAGCCAGAACCTCTCAACCTCACGCACTAACTCCGTCTCCTTCCCCACCAGAGAGGTGACATTCCACGTCCCAAGAGCCAGCTTCTGCAACTGAGGATCGGACCACCAGGGCCCCCTCCCTTGGCTGCCACCCATCTCACATCGCACCTTTGGCCCCTCTCAAGGGTGGTGGTCCCATGGGAGGGGGGACCCATGTTTCCTTTTTGGGCTGAGCCCGGCCGGGCTCCATGGGTAAAAGCCCGGCCACCAGGTGCTCGCCATGGTGCCCCCCCCTCCAGGCCTGGCTCCAGAGTGGGGCCCCAGTGACCCGCGTCCGGGCAAGGGAACACGAGGTCCAAAGGTTTCTGTCATCATCAGGGAGAAATTTTACTCAAGTAAGAGTAAAAAGTGTGGAGTAGTAAAGCTACTTCTGATAGTATATTTTCTTCAAGACATTACTTAAGTCAATGTAACCGAGTACCTGACTAAGTTACAGCTGCAGCCTTGCAGAAAGAAAGGGGATGGGGTGAACAGTTTGTACAAGAGAGTGATTGACAGTGATTAAGACCCTCTTCTTGGCTCTGATTGGTTGTTTGTGACAGAGCAGGGTATTTATGCAGAGAAGAGCAGGGTCAATTGAGACTGTCCATATTATACAATATCATACTGAGATGACATGGTGGCAGTTTTAACAAATAAATACAAAAAATATATTAAAAATTACATACTTTATGTGAACAATTAATACCAAAAGCAACAAGAATAAATACGTAACTTGTAAATTGAACTCATTATATGCCAGCACACTTTGTGAAATCAATGCCAGAAACTCCCACGTTGATTACATTCCACTGCACTCACTTTCTATTTTATGGTTTGTTTCTGCTTCTGACAGTCACAGCTAGACGGCCTAGAATGCCTCTGGCGCGCCCACTTCCTCCCATGGTACCCCTAACTCATGAATGATTGGTCCTGCTGCCTTTCATCTCAAGCCCAGGCCTTAATCAGAAAGAGAGAGTGTGTGTGCATGTGTGTTTCAGTATTTCTCACATTGTAAGGCTCAGTTTTTTCAACAAATGCTACATTATGAGGACCCACTGCTTCTTGTGAGGCCCAGTCTGGGACCTATGTTTTTGGCTAAAGGGTTAGGTTTAGGACTGAGGTATGAAGTGAGTTTAGGTTAGGCATGTACTGGTAATGGCTAGGTTTAGGGTTAGAGTTAGGTTAGAGAAAGATAAAAAAAATGAGTGGAAGTCAATACAAAGTCCTTGGGAAGATAGAAAGACTTAGTTGTGTGTGTGGGTGTGCATGTGTGTGTGTGTGGTTATCCACATTTTTGCAGGCATGGTTAGAGGGAAAGGGTGCATGGCAGAGAATAAAGCGAAAAGACCTTTTCCAGTACCTTTAGTTTCCCAGTAATTCATACATAGATATTTTTTAACACATTGATCATCAGAGGATATAACATCAGACTGTCTTATACACAAGTCAAGTTTGTCTGTTTAGAACACTTGAGCCCAGGAGATAGCTGGAGTCAGGAATATGACCCTACAGCCATGTTTCAATAAAACCTATAGCACTGCATTCCTAAATTGGTCCAGTTTTTCTTATGGCTTGGAGTTGATCCAAGTTGTTTACCAGCAATCTCACATTGTCCATTGTGAAAACCTCCTTTTCTCACTCCTCTTTGTTGCGGCTCTGCAGCCACAATTCCTCTTTCTCAACTCATCTGATTTTGTTTCTTCTGCTTAGAGGCTGACCAGCATCCGTCCGTCATGTTTGGTTTACTTTCCGCAGCTAAAGAAGACCTTGAGAGCAATGGTTTGTAGTCTGTTACCAAGATGAATTTCCTTCCATAAAGGTAGTCATGGAACATTATAACACCAAACAATAAACCAAGTGCTTTATTTTTGATTTTGAGCAGCTCTGTCTTAGTTAACATTCTTCATACAAAATCAATTGGTCTTTTGCTTCATCTTTCATTTGGTGACTGATTAGAGCACCAACTCCACAAGAAGATGCATCACATGCTAAATTAATTGGTAGTTCTGCATCAAAATGTACCAAGACTTTGTCAAACTGAAGAGCCTTCTTTGCATTCTTAAATGCATTTTGTTAGTTTTCTGACAAGATTCAGTCTGCATCTTTGTGCAGCAATGCTGACATCAAAGGATGACAGTGTGAAATAATGTGGAGACTAGGTCACCATAAATCCCTTGTTAAATATGGATCAGTATCCACTCCCAAAACCTCCAGATCTGTTTGCAAAATTAGAAGGAGTCAGAAATTCATCAAACTAACCTTTTCCCATGCTTACCACTAAGTCCAGTTGGAGAGCACTAGGCGTTACCTGACAAAAAACAATCACAAAGGGTTGTATATACAACAAGATGCCCTATGATGTTGCAGTTGCTCCTGCAATTTTTCAGAAAATAATAGATCAGGTACTTTATGGTGTGGATGGTGTTATTTTCTACCTTGATGATAACCTATTTTGATAACCAGTAAAGATGTAGAATGCTGACTGACTTAAAGGAAGCCCTGAAGGCTACAAGCTCAGGGTAAAGCGAAAAAAATGTGACTTCATGCAAAGTCAGTGTAACTTATTTAGGACATGCCATTGATGCCGCAGGCATTCCTATGTACTCTATTGGAGCAGCCCACTCATTGACTGTGGGATATATATGAAATGATGAAGAAGTAGTAAATGGACTGAACTTATATAGCGTTTTCCAGTCTTTTTGACCACTCAAAGTGCTTCACACTAGAGTCACATTCACCCATTCACACTCACAAACGCACACACATTTATATACCAATATGCAGACCAGTAGGCATATCGGTCTGCATATGCAGAAGTCCCTTGGAAGGCCCAGAAGTGCCCAGAAGTGCCTTGCCCAGAAGCAGATCGACATGTGGCAGGAGGAAGCTGGAATCGAACCTACAACCTTCCGATCACAAGATGACTACTCTGCCATACAGCCACAGTCGCCCAAATAGTGTAGTTAGATGCTAAGTCTTTACTTTTCTCTTGCTTGAAGGATCTCATGCAAAACACTGAAAAATTTGCATCTTTTGTGCATATAACACACAAACTCCCAAACGTTTCTATTTTGCCTCTGTCTTTTATTTAATCATTACAAACCACTAAAACAATAAGTGTGAAATAAATTATGACTTAATTAAAAAGTTAAGCTTTTCTACTTGTACAAATTCTACTTGGTAGCAATTCTTCCATCAGAGGGCTCAGTAGTATAAAGTTTCTGCTGCTGATGAAGAGCCGAGGCCTACTTTCAGTTAGATAACTTGCCTGTAGCCCTTCCTCTTCTTCCCCCAACCCTGATGAAACATTTCAGTTTTAGTGACTGGGCACAGTTAGCTCAGACTAGAACTAGCTGAGGCAAAATGCAATATGCCAGTCCTTACCACAGCATATGTGTGGGTTAATGAGTATTCAGGTCAAGTGGCCAAACGGAGGCCAGACTCAGACTGTCAGTCTGATGTCCATCTCCTCACTCACCTGCTAATAGGATCAAAAGCAGGAGGGTCATGGCCGGGCAACCAATGAGGCATAAACAAATGCCAAACACGCGCCATCCTCGCCCATATGCCCCAGATGGAACATCGAACCCGTCCCGGGGGATTAGGAATATGACTCACTACTCTGTGTCTATGTGGATGATGGATATGGATTGGATGTAATTACCCAATGCTCCATTCCTGGCAAGATTTCCATTGTTTGTTCTCGACTTTCTGGATGACACATTCATACGGATTATCTCCACTCATGCCAAATAATCTTCAACAAGTCTACGCTCGTGGAAGTTCTGCACTCTGTTCTTTTTGGTACAAACAAATTTATTATTTATTATTGTTCAAAAACAATAAGTTATATCATCCAAAGCATTTGTCCCTCTTTGAACAGGCAGTTTTCAATGTTATGTCAGACATCCTTCAATCAAGAGAAAATTTAATTGGTATCACACTGAAATAAACAAATAAAAATTTTTTATTGGATACTTTAAATATAACTACTTTGTTAAATTCTGGATGATTGAATGGGTGTGTTACAGTCATTTTTATTCCAATATTTTTAACTTCAGAGTACTGGCCAGTCAGTTTACTTCTTCCTATGGTTATCCCTCATCTCCTATGACTCTCGGTCACACAATAGCAGCCAGACATTGTTTAGAGGCAACTCCTATAATAATGAGCCAATATTGTCATGAAACAATATACAGTAGAATTAACTATTTCTGCCACTGTTTACTGTTATCCCAAACACTAGCACTTTATTTCAGCCATTTTAAAAGACTTGTAAGTCCATTTTTGTTTCAGTATTTGTGAAAAAGTGCATGATTTAATGGTATTTGTATTGGGAGAACCTCTTGTGTCTACTGTTTATCCCAACAGAAGCGTGTCCACATTATTTTATGATAGCACCTTTTAAACCAGGGATCCTCCACCATATGGAAGCCGAGTGATGAGCCTGCAGAGCAGACTTGTACAAGCTTGTTGTACTGTCAATTAGAAAACAATGCGCCTAAAGAATTAATGATACACACCCTAACAGCAGGAGGGCTCACACTGATACAGTCAGCTCCCATACATTAATCAGAAACACAGGCAGGAATCCATCAAATCACATTATTACCTCAGCACATCAGATTAACAGTTTTGATTTAAAGAGCAAAACAATGGACTCAAAGGACAATCTCTCTGAAATGAGTAGAAGGACTGAACCGGTAATGCTGGATGGTCTGAATCTGTTGTTGGTTACTTCTTAAACCCCCTGTGGTTAAATTATTGGCTGTAGCTGATAGGCCTATTGATTATCACACATCTATCAATTCAGCTGTTTACAAGAACTCAACTTGATTAAATATCTTAATCAAGTTGATTAAAATAAAAAATATATATATTTTGACACCTAAATATTTTTATCTTAATTGTAATCTTACAATTCCAAAAATGTTGCAATTGTAAGAGTTTATAGCTGTGACTATGCAGGCAGTAGTCAAAAAGTCTTACAGTTATAACATTTTTGACAAAAAATATCTAAGGTCCTTCATAAACATCTGGCAAAGCTTTCCCCTCCATTGTCATCACTTTAAAATCTTGATACCTATATATCAGTTGTTAGGAACTGGGGCTTTTGGTTTTCTTGTGGACCTGCTGCTTAACCTTGAGGCCGCTGTTTTGGGCAGGGCGTGCCACAGTGCAACGCACCTGTGCTGCATCATCTCATCTGTACCGGATCTCAAAAGGAGCAGACTGCCCAGCACTTCATCGCCTGAGTGTTAGCCTGTAATGGTATAACAAACCCCCCTCTGAGTTTATTCTCTGTGTCTAAATTCGAGAATCTACTTCTAGTAATCCTTCGTTGTTTTTCCCTGTTCTCAGGTGCTTCCTGGAGATGCTGAATTCTCTTCCTGTGAAGCCCTCGCTCTGGTTTTTTGGATTACATCTCCTTGAGACGCCGTGGATCATTACCCACTGGTTGCCCGAGTCTCAGCATCATCCGATCAGTCTGATCACAAACAGTTCCGGACTTCTCTGGCTGGCAGTCGAACCGCTCCTCCGTACCCTCCACGCCGGGACCTACCTGTCCGCCCTCCAGCACCACGTCCACATCTTGTCCCAAAACTGCTCCACCTAGCCCTCCCTCTGGAACCTGGGTTTCCTTAAGGATTCACACAAGGTGACCAAAACCCCGAACCCGCAGTTTCACCTCTCCCAGACGGACAACTTCCTCGTTCCAAGTAAGATCAGTCTGCCCATTCTCGCAGCTCTCATTTCCTACACTCCTCAAACTCACCATCTTATTATTGTTTCTCAGTGAGCCGATGACTCCGTGAAAGGGCTCCTTTCCATCTACACGTCTTAACATATTGTTTCTAAATAAACATATTCCGATTTTCTCCTGTGGTAGTTCTGCATGTGGGTAAAGAAAGTTGATTCCAACATGACAGAACACTCAGGCCAACAATCTAACCCACCAGACGCCATTCGGAGAACTTTAACCGAACAGCAATTTCTATTACAGTCCCATGATTCCGCTCTACAGGAACTAAGTGCTCATCAAGCCGAAACAAACTAAAAATTAGCTGAATTAACTAATCTTCTGCATAGCTCCATTCAGCAGACTGCCGCTCCAGATCCTCCTGCACTGGCTCCCGCTCCTGTCCCACCAGTCCAATCCACGTTTTCCGAGATCTGTACCCCAACTCCTGAAAAGTTTTCAGGTGATACAAGCAAATGCAAAGGATTTCTCTTACAATGTTCAATTGTTTTCAATTACTCCCCTCAGAGTTTCTCCCATGATGGCGCCAAGATTGCCTATGTTATTTCCCTGCTTTCAAGCCGAGCATTAGACTGGGCTGAATCCAGATTTCCAGATCCCACCAATTTCGGCTGCACTTCTGAGGAATTTCTGAAGGAGTTCAAGCTGGTATTCAGTCATGACCCTGACAAAACCTTTAATTCACGTGATTTAATGACAACAAAGCAAGGGCAGAGAACTGTGGCCAATTTTGCCATTGATTTCAGAATAAAAGCCGCCTCTTCAAACTGGAATCCTGCCTCGCTAAAGAGTGCATATTTTCATGCCCTGAGTGAATCCATCAAAGACGAGCTAGCCACTTTAGATGAGCCAGAAACCTTAGAGGAATTAATAAGTGACCATCCACCAAGACAAGAGAATTCGATCCCGAACTAAGGAGAGGATTAGAAGAAATCTTCCTATCCGAGCCATTTCTAACTCTCTTTCCATTCACTCCGTGTCAACTCCACAAAACCAGTTGGAACCACAAAACCAGTTGGAACATGGGTTCCAACATGGGTTCAGGTGGGAACCTGAACCCATGCAAATAGGTAGGACCCGTCTCACTCCTGAAGAAAGGCAAAAAAGAATAACCTCCAATCTCTGCATATATTGTGGGTCACCTGGTCATTTCATTGCTCTCTGTCCAATTCGGCCAAAATCCGCGGTCCATCAGTAGATGCGAGGAGGTTGGCGGACCATCTACGGGAAAGTCAATCTCCTCGATTTCTGTTCCCAGCAACACTAATCAACAATAACCAGTCCGTTCCATTGTCTGTACTTATCGATTCAGGGTGTGAACAGAATCTAATTGACTCTATGTTTGTGCAACAGATGTCGTTAGAGACGATTCCTTTAACAGTCCTCCTCCGCGTCTCAGCTCTTGACGGTAAAGCTCTACCCAAAATAACTCATAAAACTAAACCCATGCACCTTCTTATTTTCGGAAATCACAGAGAGCTCATTTCATTTTTTGTTTTTCCCTCATCGAACTCTCCGATAATCCTAGGTTTTCAGTGGTTACAGCAACACAACCCCCACATCAACTGGTCCAAACTGCACATAGAGTCATGGTCCACACACTGCCACTCTTCTTGCCTCCAATCAGCCGTCCCCCCAGGTCCCGCACCGTCAGAGCCTCAAGTGCCAGATCCACCAGACCTCTCATCCGTTCCTGCAGAGTATCACGATTTGTCACCAGTCTTTAGTAAAACAAAGGCTCTTTCCCTACCACCTCACCGCCCCTCCGACTGTGCTATTGACCTTCTCCCCGGAGCACCATTACCTACCAGCCGTCTGTACAACATATCTCGGCCAGAGTGTGAGACCATGGAGAAATACACTAAAGACCCTTTAGCCGCAGGTATAATCCGTCAATCCTCCTCTCCCCTGGGGGCAGGTTTCTTCTTCGTGGGGAAAAAAGACGGTTCGCTTAGACCCTGCATTGACTATAGAGGTTTAAACCAAAGAACCATAAAGAACAAATATCCTTTCCCTCTTCTTTCATCTACATTTGAACCAGTTCACGGAGCCACCGTTTTTACTAAGTTGGATCTCAGAAATGCATACCATCTTCTGCGAATTCGCCAAGGGGATGAATGGAAAACGGCCTTTAAGACACCAATTGGCCACTTCGAATATTTAGTGATGCCATTTGGATTGTCAAACGCCCCCGCGTTCTTTCAAGCGCTAGTTAATGATTAGGGATTTTCTGAATGTTTTTGTGTTTGTCTATTTAGATGACATTTTGATCTACTCAAAGTCCCTCACCGAGCACAAGCATCACGTTCGCCTTGTTCTTCAACGCCTCCTAGAAAATAAACTATACGTTAAAGCTGAAAAGTGTGAGTTCCACAAGTCATCCGTTTCTTTTCTCGGATTCATTCTCGAGGGCGGACAGGTAAGACCTACGGAGGAAAAAATTAAAGCTGTTGTGGAGTGGCCCACCCCAGAAACTAGGAAACAATTACAGAGATTCCTCGGCTTTGCTAATTTTTACTGCCGCTTCATCCAGAACTACAGTCAAACGTCCTTACCTTTGACTGCTCTAACCTCTACCAAGACTAGCTTTAGCTGGACACCTGAGGCTGACGCCACCTTCAAGAAATTAAAGACCCTGTTTTCCAATGCTCCCATCCTGATTCAACCAGATCCCTCCAGACAGTTCATAGTTGAAGTTGATGCTTCAGATACCGGGGTTGGGGCTGTCCTCTCCCATGTTTCTTATCTTGACAATAAAACACCACCCTGTGTCTTTTTTTCCCGCAGATTATTGACCCCTGAACGAAACTATGATGTGGGCGACCGAGAATTGCTGGCCATAAAGCTAGCCTTGGAGGAGTGGCGGCATTGGTTGGAGGGAGCCGAGTACCCTGTGCTGGTCTGGACAGATCACAAGAATCTCTCCTACCTACAGTCTGCCAAAAGACTAAATCCTCGTCAGTAACATTGGTCCTTGTTTTTCTCTAGGTTTAATCTATCCATCTCTTATCGCCCAGGTTCCCATAACATAAAACCGGATGCCGTTTCTCGTCTCCACTCTTCCGACAATTCAGAAAAGATTCCGATCACTATTCTGCCTCCTAGCTGCACCGTTGCTATTGTCTCCTGGGAAATCAAGGACCTTATCAAGCAAGCACAACAGTCGGAACTGTGGTAGCAACCTGTCCCACTAACAAGATCTACGTCCCCTCTGCTGTCCGAGCCCGCTTTATTCATTGGATTCATTCGTCTAAATTCTCTGCACATCCAGGTATCAGCCGCACTATTTCACTCATAAACCGCAGGTTCTGGTGGCCATCTGTTCATAAAGATGTTAGGGGATATGTCCTAGCCTGTTCAGTATGCTCCAGAAATAAATCATCGCATCAACCTCCGACTGGACTTACCTGTTCCTAAACGCCCCTGGTCCCACATCGTTATTGACTTCGTTATTGGATTACCCCCATCAAAAGGTATGACCACTGTACTTACCATCATAGACCGTTTCTCAAAATCTTGTCACCTCATCCCCCTCAGAAAACTCCCCACAGCTTTTCAAACAGCCCGACTCCTCATCAAACATGTTTTCAGACTACATGGTATCCCTCAGGAAATTCTTTCAGACCGCGGTCCTCAGTTTACCTCTCAGGTTTGGAAATGTTTTTGTTCAGCCCTCAATGCTAAAGTTTATCTTACCTTGGGATACCACCCACAGTCCAATGGTCAAACAGCGAGAATGAACCAGGAACTTGAATCCACACTCCGCTGTCTTACTTCCACCAACCTATCCAATTGGAATCAGTATCTCCCATGGGTTGAATATGCTCATAACAGTCACATCTCTGCAGCAACCTGTCTCTCCCCGTCTGAAATTTCCTTAGGTTACCAGCCACCACTGCTCTCCTCTGATGAAGATAACATCTCTGTAACGTCCGTCCAACATCACATCCGTCGCTGTAAGAACATCTGGAGGTCCACGGTCGAAGCTCTCCACAACACCTCCGCTCAGAATAAATGCCTGGCCGCCCGGAAAAGGGTTCCTGCTCCCACCTACACCCCTGGTCAGAAGGTTTGGTTGTCGTCTCATGATATTCCCTTAAAATCTGGGAGAAAGTCCAAGAAACTTTCTTGTTTCTTGTTTTCTTGTCAACTGTTTAGAGTTGGATTTGAAACTTAATCAATTAAAAATTTAAGGATGGAACTTGACTTAATGTCTTCTTTAAAAAGTGGCGAGTGACTGAGGGTCATTGCGTGTACTGAAAACCCTGTATATTCTAGACTTTAACAGGTAAAAAATAGTGCACAAAATCCGTGTAGGACGGCGAAGTCCTAGCGCAAAATTTTGTGTAAAGGTGTACGGAGCCTGGTGCTGCAAGGTTTGAGACCTTGTCCTGTTGTGGGCAACGGGGCCCAACTAATACCCGTGGTAAAACGGATGGCGGAGTCCGGCGAAAACAGGCGCTTGAATTCCGTGACGTGACAGGAAAAGGGATAAGTAAAAATGAGTCAATAGACAGTCTAAAATCAAACGACTGGAAGTATGTCAAAGATCAGGATCCGCACAAAGTAAAACATTTAGATAAATGGATAACAAGTCATAAATTTGACGGCCGTCTAAATTAATGTTTTGATTGTTTATTCTATGTTACATGACTTTGTGTCTTTATGTTTGTTATACTGTAAAGCACTTTAAAATGCCTTGCTGTTGAAATGTGCTATACAAATAAAATTTGATTGATTGATTGAATTAACACTTACAGGTGGTGGGAAAAGCACAGCTATGAGTATATTAAAATGAATAATTTATTTGGGCTAAGCAAAAAAAAACGAGATGTACATGAAAAATGTAGGGATTGAGCGTCAAGTTTGACGTTCAACCTGACATTAACGAGCTATCGGCTCGTATGTCCGTTACTATGGCGACGTAGCTAAAACCTGCAATTTGTCAGGTTCGGCACCAGAATGAGACAGCGGTCATTTCCATTTAAAATATCTTATATTTAGATATTAGATTTAAGAACTAAAACAAACAAACAAAATAACACCTTTATATTCAATAAACATAAAATTTAGATACAAGTAATACATCAAGTAATAAATCAAAAATATTATATCGATTATAAATTTTCTAATTTCTTCTTTTGAGTAGAACTTTGTTTAAGAACTGATTTCTGAAAATGAGAACAGGAATGTATCAATGAAGAAATCCTACAATCGTGAAAATCTGACGCCACTTTGTTTTTGTTTACTTTGTGTGAAGAAGGAAGTTGCGCTGGTCTTCTTCCGAGGTTTTGTGTTGATCCCTTCAGTAGTTCTTGGTGCTACGCCACCACAGGCTTTTAAGGTTGTTTGAGTCGTTTGACACAGTGTGGTGTGAATGCCAACTACAGTTCTGAAAATGTAACAAATGTTGCAATTTTAGTCCCCAATCGAACCAAATTTACCGGACTATCCGGTGTGAAAACACCCTTAATTTGCTTTTTCAAGGTCGCCAGTTTTGAGATCATTGGGCGTGGCACGATAACGTACATTTGCATTAAGTTTCATTTTTGCCTTTTTAGTCCGATCTCGGTTTCTGATCACGTGGTCATTTGTGTTTTCCACAACGTGAGAGAAGATTGTAATCTTTATGTACATCAATGGTTCTTAACCATTTTTGAAGTACTGAACTGACCAGTTTCATATGCACATTCACTGACCCCTTCTTTAGTGATAAATAAAATACGATTTTTTTTTTCCAAATTCAATGCTTTTTTTTACTAGGGTGTAAAATGAGTCATGCATGAACATCACCTTGCTCAAAGAACAAAACCAACACAGTTCATAAACTCACAACAAATTACGGTATTACTTTATTCTGGCCCCCCAAAAATATTTTGGACCCATAAAAGACTTTCAGCCCCCCAAAATATATATATATATATATATTTTGCTATTTTACTAATTATAAATAAATTAGGATTTTTTTTAAAGAATTAAAAATGTTTTAACTTTTTTAAATTTTTTATTTATTTAAAATTTTATTTGTTTTTTTTGTCGTTTTGAATCCACAAAATACTTTTTGACTGTTCCCCATCTGCATGCAGCTTCAAGTCTTATTTCTTTAGTTTTGCCGGTGCAAGACTAGAGTTGCTCAACTTGGCATTGCATATCATGCAGGTGGGACGCTGACTCCCATCCCGTTCTGTGATACACGTGAATGAATCCATGTTGTACATCAGAGGTACTCAAACCTTTTGAGACCAAGGTCTACTTTTTCTCTCACCAGCCGGCTGAGATCTACCTCATGACACGAAGACATAACAATTGTAAATTAAACCCTGCAAACGAACAAGGTAATTAGTCCAAGTTTGTCGTTTATTGAACGTTCAGAAACTACAGCGGCTGTGATGAACCACAGCAAAGATAAACAAAGGTGAAACAACCCGAACAGGTGATCAACTCAAAACCACTCGCACCTTTTTACTCTCCGTCTCTCTTTATTGTTTAAGTACACCCGTTGCCATAAATGTTCACAGCACCATACTATTGCCAGTGCTTCTTGTTCTGTTTATGAGTAGTGCCTCTCACAAACTAGGCTAGGGTATGCTATAGTGCAGTGGTCACCAGGCCCTGGGTCGCATACCGGTCCGTGAGTCGGGGGGAACTTTGGGCTTTGTGTCATAGCTATGGACAGGAGGTTTTTGTTTCGATTGACATTGTCTGGCAAAATGGTTTAGCTTACCGCAGGCTTTGCAGTCCTTTCCTCGTGCAGGGCAATATCCATTGTGTGGATATGTTCCGCCACGATTTCTTCATTGATTGTTTGGTTTGTTGGTGGTTGTGACTTTATAGGTTTTGTTCGGTTAACCTTTCAGCTGTATGGCGTTCACAGATGCAGCTGCTCTTTGTTCCATGCCTGTTGCGTGCTGCTCGGATAGTTCCATTGATCTCCCATGATCCAGAAGACCCTGTTGCAACATGTCGGGCTCTCTCAGTGCTCGTCTGCAGAGACTGGACGACGTACAACTCTGAATTAATTGTCCTTTAATTTCTAGATCCACATTAGTAAATCCACAATGTTTTGCAAGCATGCGGAGCCGTGTGCAGTATGTGTCTGGGTTTTCACGTGGGTTTAATACTGCTTTTCTGCCATTTGTTTACATGTTAGCAATTCGCTAACCGGCTTTCTTCAGAGTTTTTACGCTATAAAATATGTGGGAACACCAGCTATCAAAGCTTAAATGTTACAATATGTTTCACCGCAACCTACAGCTGTTGCGGGGAGGGATGACAACTTGAAGAAATGGCCGCATTTTATATGTGTAGCATATGTAGCAGGTGGCTACATATGCTACATGTTGATAGTTAGCTACTTTGTTTTGTTAGTTAGCTACTTCACTGACTCAATTGCATCAGATGCAGATTCTTCCGTGGGCTTTTTGTCCACACAATTAAATGAGCACATAAAAAAGCATTTTGGGCATTGTCTTCAAGTTTAGAATTTTTAACCTAATTCTTTTTGTTTGCTTATCTGTCAGTAGGCATTGAAAACTACCGCTTTTGTTTTGGGAGCACGTTCAAAACACACTTGTTGCAGCCACAAGCTAAACGTGGTCTGATTATTAAGAGTACAGCCACAAACAGCACAACACTTACCCGAGCTCCACAAGGGCATCTTACGACACTTTCCAGCGGCAAGTTGCTCTCTATAACAAGTTTATGTGTGATTCGGTTTGGTTCTAGTCCAGTGGGGAGATTCTCTGTAATATAGTCTGGAGCGCAACAGCTGTGGTTATTTCTTGGCTAATTCGCAGTGACACTCAGCAACGGATAACCTCGAGGATCTGGTTGTGATGGACTAAATAATCCCAGATATTTTATTTTGTCTTATAAATACATTTTGCTGGCCCAGTCATAATGATAAAGACTAAGATCATAAACTTTATTATTTTTTAAGTTCAAACGTAAAATAAAATTCACATCACACTAAGCTAATATTATGTAGTTTTGGTGTTTTATACTGTCGGCACAAACCTGCAGCTCAGATCTCTGACCAGCTTCTCTGCTGGTCAGACTGTTGTTAGAAAAAGTTTTCAGAGAAAACTTGCAGATAGTAAGTTTTCTCTGAAGAACTTACTGTCACTTCTTCAAAGAAATGAGCTGCTAGCAGCGCTGCTAATTTGCTGTGATTCCGCTACAAAAACGTAACGATCGTGTTCCTGTTGCTCCCCAGGATTAAACTCACAATTAAGATAATCTGTGCTGATCAGCTCTCTGATTGCAGATGGTGTATCCGTAAACAATTTTACTAAGTATTGTATGATAACCAAAAAGAGAGCTGTAACTTCTATCATGAATATAGACTAGCAAAAAACCCTACAAATTACAATGAAATACTGCTACTTCTGGTGGGACTGGAAGTAAGATGCATAATCGTTTCCCCAGTAAGCCTCCCAGGAATAAGGTGGATACATGACACCAGGCTCCACCAATTCACATGGGGAATTCAATAAGCTCACCCTTTTGTGGGTTATTATTTTTCAAGGGATTAATAAGCATATTTAAATTGACCAGTGCAATGCATGGAATATGACAACCTTTCCTTTATACCGTGTTCACACGTCCTGAATTGCTGCCCAGTGGGTGCTTCTATCTGTTCACAGACGGAACAGACAGGGCTAATGCTAATGTTTACAAGACACTGTACGGACGAACCAGAAAATATATTTCCTTCATACCAGGTCATAGGTCATATGGACATAAAAAATAAAAAGAGACTGCGCAAAGTGACTGCTCATCTGTTAAACTGGCTGACAATGAGTATGACAACTAAAGAATGTAATACTATACACATTTATGTAAAAAGTTGTTCATTCTGGCCCAGTTTTATTTCTCAAACCAATAATGATATATTAAAAATTACAAACATCGGTCGATACCAATGTGGGCTGTTTCACTTGGGTGGGGCCAAGAATCCTCTTTTAAAAAAATAAAAATATGGCCACCCTTGTGTTGGACAACATGTCAAATTCTTCAAAAACAAAACATTTTAATCGCTTAAACGTACAAGATGCTTAAAATTACATTTTCGTTTACTTGTATAAGCTACCTGTACTTATTCTAGTTCTTGAGTAAATTCCATTGGCTTCCATATTTTAAGGGCCATGCCACACTTTGCAAGCATACAAAATCTGGAGTAAAATTTATATGAAAGACACAAGCAAAGAGATGTGACTCATTGGAATATGAGTGCTGTCATTAACACATTTCTTATATGTGTTGGTTTGTAAAAAGAAGGGGAGGACAAAAAGGGTAGTTGCAGCAGCAATTGCCCTGCATGATCTTTTTTTTTTTCTGGAACTGTTTGATAATTGTCAATTTTGCTCAAGAGAGTTGACAATTCACTGGTGTTAAACCTGCCATGCTGAACTAGACCAGACTAAACAATTCAAGATTTTTTTTATAATTCACTTACAATAAATGAGTGTAAGTGATATAAGAAAATTGCACAGGTTGAAGCTGGCCAGACAGACTGGTATCATAGGCAAAGAGAAAATCCTTGAAAGATTAAACTATTGGGGTTTAGTAAGAACCATTACAGATGGACATTTAATTTAGCCATATCTCCAAACCCCATGGAATCTGTAGTAAAAATGCAGGCACAACCTGACATACACACAGATCTTCACCATGCCATAAATAAATATTATAGTATTTTACAGTCGCTAAAATAGGGGCATGACTTTACATAATTATTAATTTTTTAGTAGTTTATAATCTTGTGACCAAAAACAACTGAAATAATACTGGCAATGAAACACTCTTTGTAAGTGACCTAAATATTAGATCATTTTCAAACAAATGAAACTTCAAAGTATAGAAGCTATAATGCTATGAAGTGGAGAAGCAGGAGTCTGTGATAGTGGGCCCCAGAGATGCATTCATTGTAAGGTTAAGAAAGGAAGAGGCCAGCACCAGCAGGTTATTGTTCTTAATGTTTCTTCTTGAGACACGGAATTCAGAAAGTTTGCCATGACACAGCTAAATGCTGTACACCTCCTGTGCCAAAGAAATGCAGCCTCAGATTTGAATTTTCCTGGTTCTAGCTGCAGCTGCTGTTGGGTTATGTAATATGATGCCCCATATGTTCCACTTGACTAATTACACTATAGAAAAGCAGAGGAGAAGAAAGAGCATTAGGGTAAGGAGAAGGGGGTGGTGGGAAGAACAATGTCGACAAGAGTACAGAGACAGAATAAGTTTTGTGAGAAGAGAATAAGAAAAGGACTGATGAAATTGAAAGAATACCATCATTAGTTCCTGTTCCATCAGCTTATATGAACAAGTGTGATCGGCCCTGTAGCCAGTGTTTCCCTGTCTACAGCCCCACTGTTCTCAAATCATTGCAAATTGATTGTGATAGCAACAGGCTTTGACCTACTTTGAAGAACAATAGCCCCCCCATGGCTGCTTGGGACATTCTGATAGTTTAGTTTGGAGGTCACTCAGGCTTGGGTAGCTTGTACAGAGAGGATGAGGAGGAACCCCTACCCCTCCATCCTTTTAGAAGCTCCACAATCTTCTTTGCCTAAAAGACTTTAAGGGACCAGACCCTGAGACTGTTCAATGTTGTTGAGTTTTTTTTTTTTTTTTGTCAGCCTACCTTCATACCTCCAGTCCAGAACAATGACAGGATCTACTTGTCTCTCAAAGAGTTTATCTGACAAACAATATCAACATTTTCCTTGTAAAATTTATCCTCTTGACATCCTCAAAACTTCTACTTCTATTAGCAAAAAGGCTAGTACACTTCAGACACCCACCTGTGTTGGTACAGATGAGGTATACAGGTCTTCCTTTCTAACACCACACAACACCTGGGTGTGGATGTGGAATGAGCAAACCAGGGGACTCACCAGGGGTTTAATTTCACCCCTTCCAATACCTTAGACAACAATGGGGCTTTTAGTGCAGGGGGACATGGAGACTGTTGTCAGAAAGCAATCGGAACTACAACATTCAAACTGCCACTTGTAACCAATTTTAATACACTTTGGACAGCTACACTTCCATACACCATGTTCGGGGGCAGAACATGCCAGGGGATTTGTGGGACTGGACTGAGAATATTGCTGGCAATGAAAGAAGTATTGTGAGAATCTGTACTTTTTCCATAGTTAGAGAACTTGGGTGAAGGCATGTCCCAGTGCGTCACCTGTCATAATAACAAGTAAAATAGGTACTAATGATAAGAATAGAAAATCAGTTTGTTCACTTTATTGTTCCATAAATCTGTTTAATGTATGATGAGGAAGAGGTGAGGCAGTTCTGTCCCTCGCCTCTGGTGGCACTGTGTCAGACACAGAATGAAGCAGTAAGCTGGTGCATGCCCATTACTGTTTCTCTTTATACCACCAATACATGTTTAATTCCACATGCTGGCATTCAACAGGCTGTCTAATATATTTAATAAATGTGTGACATTTTTAATCTTTCTGATCAACTATAAATATGCAGGGAGATGCATAATATTAAACAGAAAATACAGTGATAGGGAGAGAGAAAATAATCAAAAGTCTAATTTAATCTTACATTAAATATTCTTATTTGTTTTTCTTCTTGGAATTCACAAAAACATCATGAAAAGCTTTTAAATTAAAATTAAATTAAGGTAAAAATCTAAATATATGAGATTCTACTTTGTGTTTGTACATCCAAGGTCTCAGCAGACATAAACCTCACACATGTCTATTACCTTAGCAGCCAGGTAGTTACCCATGTCAGGGGCCTCTGGGAATCACACTTCATCGTTGTGTGAGATCCAAAATACAGATGAGTGAAGTCAGCTTCTTCTGCACTTGTTTATATATATATATATATATATATATATATATATATATATAATATATATATATATATATATATATATATAATTAAGCTTGATTATGTCAGAATTATTGAGTCCTAATATAACTCATTATTGAAGGTGGCACGTAGCAAAAATATTTATCAGGAACTAAGAGAGAAGCTGTCCCATCTCGTTATCTGGTCAACATACAGATTCCATATCCGCCACCAGCAGGAAACTCAAGCAGCCTGGCGTTCTGTCTATATGAGGCTGAGACAATGAGTCACTTTTGGCACATTACCAACAACACATTGTTGAGACCAACGCATCCTGCAGGAGCAAGAGCTGAAACACACACAACCACACACAGCACAAGGGAGGATGAGGGGGCAAGAAACTATGGACCGGATGGTTGTAAGAAAACGCCCTGCACAAGAATGGAAAAAGATGGGGAAAAAAGGAAAGGAAAAGAAGCATAGAAAAGTGCCTATACAGTCAGTAGTGTATAAACAGACATGGACAATAATAAACATGCAATCAGTGTGAGAGGATTGTGGTGTGGAGATAAGGTCATTGCTCATTTTTAGTTTTCTTGGCAGTGAACAAAAGTGAACTAAACATTCATGGTTCCAGTTTAATTATTCTGTGAAATAAACCACATGGAATACTTTGAAGACATGAAAACCTTTGACATATAACTGAACCAACAGCAACTCCTTTGTTTTAAAGAACAATAATTAAAACACTGCTTTGTTATCAAAATTATTTTAAGTTCAACTATTATGCTGACAGTGGATATTACAAGACATGCATCGTTATTATCGCATCGGCACCCTGTATGATGCAACAATTATTCTAACAGCAAAGGTTTGCATCTTTGGACATTCATGTATTTCATAAGCCATTAAATAGTATTTTTTGAGAACAGCAAGACATCTGTCTGAGTGACCCTAGTGATCATTGTGTGATTTGGATGAATGAGGAGTGAGGGTGTCAGTGATGCATGCCTGAAACAGCTTTAACACTGCGGCTCTGAAATAAGTTTTTTGGGAAAGGGAACGGTAAGACAGTTCAGCATCAGACCTACAAACTCTTTGTTCTGTGTAGAGTCATCTTGACGAGTAAGTGTTGTGATACACAGTGAGAAAGAACCACTCAGCAGCACTCACATCCTCCCCCACCCACTCCCCCACTCCATTCTTCTTCCAGCCTGGCTTTCCATGAATGGAGTTGGAGTGGGAGCTCTTCATTGGCTGAGAGGTCAACCAATCAGAAAAATATGTGGGTTGAGACCTCAGGCCATTCACGAACATTTCTGCTCACATTCTCTCTTCAATGTAGATGGAGAAAAATATATATATTTTTTTGTTATTTGGACAATGGTTGATCGTTAATCAAACAGGTTTTACGTATTTGGTACATTTTCTCCACATTTATGTCAGAATAACAGCTTATTTCCCAGAATTACAGTAGAGATAGTTGGAGAAAAAATGTCCCACAGAGATTTTTAAAATGTAGTAATTTTCTAATCATAAAATATACTCATTAATTTATAATAAATAAATAACGAATTGAATCATATGCATGAAACACTTTAAATAGTATTTTATATCCAGAATAGCATGTCAGTGTTTTCATGTCAGACAGAAAAAAGTCACTGTTTGTGACCAGCATGAGACACTAATGAGTCACATTAGTTGTCTCACTGGTTTGACAACAAACATGTAACTTGACAATTTAATTCAGTTAAATTTAATACAACTTAGTTTATTTAAGCAGCGCTAATTCTCAAGGAAATGTACAAAAGTATTTAATTTAATCACACTTACAGTCCAATTTACCTTAGTTATATAACAGCAAATTAAGCTCAGTTTACTAATCAAAGTAGTTTGAAAAGTTTCTTAGGAAACCCAGCAGACTGCATCGAGTCATTGACTTGCAGCATTCAATTTAATAAGGATGAATAAAAAACTTATGTACTTCGTGTAATCACAATAAACTTTTATATATTTTATTTTTCCATAACATTTCTTTTACAAGAAATTTAGAAATTAACCTAGTAAACTCCCCTACAGAAGGAAATTTAATATGTAACAGAATGTTCTTTTTAACTTGTGTTTGCATCTTTGACACAAAGCCAAACTGAAAAAGTCAATGTCATATTACATTGCTGTTTTTTCCTCTGCAATGATGTATGCAAATGTAGAAATGTTTCCATGTATGAGTAACTGAACAGGAAGTCAAACAAAGAGTTGCCAGTATCACTGACTCTGAAAAAATTTTCTTCTGCTTAGACATAACTGACATTCAAAGTGCTGATGATAAAACAGAAGTTTCCTACATTGATGCAACAAGTACAGTATTTAAATAACTGGCACCACAACTTTATCAAGCATGGCTGCTGTCAGTAGTGAACCCACCCATGCTGGGCAGCAGCAAACCTCAGACAGATCAGATGTTGATGCATTCATTACCATACCTCTGCCCCAACTGCAGAAGCGTGTTTATCTGTGGTTGCTCCCACATGTCCCTGCCCTACTGGGTAAGTTCACTACAGATAAAACAATTTCTATAGAAGAGAGGTGGGACAGCCACTGAATGAGATAACACTAACTACAAAGTCTCCACTGTTTGCTTAAAAGGCAGACCTCTCATTATTTTGATTTAAATATTACCAGGTTTTACAGTTCGGTCCCATAGTCTGGAGAGGTTTGTCTGAGGTGTGACAATAAATTTGCACTTCCTATAACCTTTAATTGCAAAAGCTGAATACATGCTGGAAATGGCACTGAGCATAATTGTAGGATGGCTGTACTGCATATTTTATCTGCCGAACATGGATGACCCAGCTTCCCTTCAAAAAGTATTTAATCTGATTCTGTATGATGACTTAAATCTTTTAGTCATTTTAGTTGCTATTTAAATCCATATTTAGATCTGCTCCCCTACCCAACGTTCTTGCATTAACAAATAAGTGAAGTTGAAGGAAGTGCTGGATATCTGGAGATTGCAACACACATCAACACATATTTCTCTTTACAAAGATCATATACATAGATTGATTATTTTCTACTTGATTCCAGATTAATTTCTAACTTCTACTATGCTAAATCACAAACACAATCATTTCTGATCACAGTCCTATTTTTCTAAATCTTAAATTGGTTGACCCAAGGAAAGCGTATATGTAGTTGGCATTCAACACCAATCTTCTCGAAGGTTTAAAAATTAACATTATAGCACAGTTCTTTACCAACAATAAGGTGAAGTGAATCACACAATACTGTGGGATGCACGTAAAGCATCATTAGAGGGCAGATCATTCCCTATGAACCTGCACTGAAAACATCTAAGTGAAGCTGACCGAATCAACTGAAAAAGAACTTCAAACATCTGATCTTGTCAATTGGAGTTAACTACTTCAAAAAGATGACAACATACAGTACTTCTTAAATTATTATTTAAAGGTTTTGTTGGCTCCAGTGGCCTTTATTGGAAAGTAGTTTAACAGGAAAGAGGGCAATGAGAGAGGAGGAAGACATGCGACAAATGTCGCCAGGCCGGGAATCGAACCTGCGACCACCGCCATGAGGACTAAGGCCTCAATAAGTGGGTCATGTGTTACCACGGCACCCAAGTACTGCTTAAATTAAAATATGACCATAATACCATTCTAAGAGAACAAAAAGGCAAATTACTTAAACTTAAATGGAAGCATTTTGAACTTCGTGACAAATCTCAGAAGTAGCTGGAAAGACAGTTAAAATGAGAACAATCTAAAGGAGTTCTTAATTTCACCTGCCATTGCACAAAGAGACCAGCAAAGGAAAACAACCAAAAGTCAGGAGGCTCCTCCCAACGCGCGTCTTTCTACACTTTGCTCAGATGCTCGACTAGAGCAATTCTGATGCTCTGCATCAAACATTTTACTTATAAGTGCACAAGCGTCTAATTCAAGGCGTTGAATGTCTTTTTAATGCACAAAACATGACAAAAGGAGGCTAAAAGTAGCATTAAAAAGGAAGCTGTAAAAGTAGCAACAGTATGCTATGGAATCAGAGAGAAAGGGGTAAGTGAATGACAGGTGTTTAATGTGAATAACTCAAAGAAAAACAGAAATGTTTGGTTATTAATAATTTTTTGTGCGTCTGGTGTAATATAGGTGCAGTGCAGTTTTATAAATAAGAATGACCTTTGATTTGTTTATTCAAAAAAATCAAAACTGACCTGAGGCAAGTGGTGCTATGAGATGTAGGAGTCAGAGGTTATCTATGCAGCAACTCTCTGTGTTTTAGCATGTAAGGCCCATTTTCCAATAAATATGACCTTGTGAGGCCCCCCTGCTATTATGGGACTTAAAGCCTCATAAAAGAAAGTGCTGTTTTTGGGTCAGGTGTAGGGGATGGGTTTGATTAAATTAAAAGGAATGGAATATAATGCAAAGTCTTTGTGTAGACAGTAGGACGTATCGTGTGTGTGTGTGTGTGTCTGTGCGATAGGTGTGTGTCAAGGGTCATGTGGAAAGATCCTTGACACATGAATACACTTTTAGAACAGACAACATGAACCATTACCAAAAAATATGCTTTTGCAGTTCTGTCCATTAAGTAACAGCTGCTTTCACATCATATTCTCTCTGATCTCTTGAAAAATCTGATTTCAAACTCCCTGTCCCAACACAAAATAGAGCTTCACATATATTATGTCCTGATTCGCTTTGGGAACCTCTAGCTACTACAACATCGACTGTAAGGAGTAAACTGAAATGAGAGTGAAGTAGTGAGATGATGCAAAGAAGCAGCTGCATAGTGTGCATACGTGCACGCCTTGTTCCAAAAGCATATAACATGATGAGGATGATGCTAAACAGATTTTCTTGTTGATTGAGCAATGAAAGCATCTGGGGGAGTCTGCTAGAGGACTAAGATATGGAGTTGAGCCAGAGAGGGAAATCCCCATATGGTTCTCATTCATATTGCTCAGGTGAGCTCTGCAGTTTGTTTGCTATGCCTCTTTGATTGTGCAATCCCTGCTGCACACTCCGAAAGCACACATGGCCCAAGATCTCAGTGTACTGACTTTGCAATGTAATGGACCAAGTGTTTATGATTGGGAGTTTTATGTTTATTTGTGGAATAAGATCTGAAAGGGTTTCAAGCTGAATTCAGTTCAGTCAGTAGCAGTACTAATCAGAAGCAAATGTATTTAGATCAGCACATGCCACAACAGGGTAACACGCTGGAGAAAAGTCTGCTGAACCCAGGCAGCTTGCTGTAGGTGGGAGGGGACTGAGGGAGACTCAGCATTAAGATAAAAAGCCTGGCAGGAAGCAAGTTATCATCAAACCAACTGTTACCAGGCGCAACATGTTCCGAGTTAGACTTATAATGATTCACAATGATTCAGACCTCTTGAAGTTTTCTGATTTTTTGTTTAATTAAAACCACATTTAATAAATTTTATGTGATAAACTAACACAAAGTAGAGTGTGAAAGACATCAAAGTAAAATATTACATCATTCCAAAAAAATCTTTTCACTAATAAATGTCTGAAAAATATAAACCATTTTTTCCAGAGGCTAGCTCTATTAGGGCACAGCTGATCAACATTTTTACTTTGATAATAATTAGGTGAAGTACAAACAGTCTTCACTATCTTTTCACATGTAAACCAAAAGTGCTCTTACATACCATTCTTTATCATGTGAAAATAATAATATATGATGACTTTTTCTTCTTTAAGCTTACCAGAAAGAATCACAGAAAGAAAAGAATGGTGAAGAACTGAAAAGCTCTTCCCCTTCAAAACTTTGTCTTCATGAATCTCACGGTTCCATTTTGGTAGAAGTATTCCTGCCAGACCATACACAGACACACACCCACCAAGAGACTTGGTTAATTTGCATTAGGGAAGAGATGTGTTTAACTGGAAGGTATAACGCTCTCCATGTTTAACTGACATATTGCCTAAGGTAAATAGAAATATCCACAGCCAGAAGACAGCTGCTTCCAATGTTCAGCTTCACTGTTAATTTTGTCGGTCTGAGCTGAACGTCTGGTAGGAAGAACAACTTCTCAGATAGTATTAAAATTCATGTCAAAGGGATGAGGTTGGATTACACACTGACACAAGAAGCTAATTGCTTCTTTTATGATTCTTACTTTGGTCTTATACAAATTATTTCCATGTCTTGCTAAAGGGCAGTTTGGAATATATCGGGAATACATTTTTAATAACATGCATCAAAACAAATCAACAGAAAATGTCATAATTTCTAGTTTCTTTGTAAAAATCTGTAAAAGTGGAACGGGGAAACAACTGGAGAATGGCAGCCTGGGATGCTACCAGCCAGCCAGCCAGCCAGCACCGACAGATAGACATAGCTATCTAAATGTACTACAGTAGAAAAATATCATGAGGTGGCTCAGATCATCAGAACACCGGCTCTCTGAAAAGAGTCGAAATTTCCGTCACTATTTGTCACAAGTATCTGACCTTGTTTTTTAATGATTACACTTGGATTGATTTAATAACATATGATGGTTGTTATTAAAATCCATCTTATACATTCCCAATATTTAAGGCTTTTACTGCTGAAGACGGCACCCAGTCATAATCTCGCCTATGAGCACCAAAGTGGATCTGACTTGACACACTGCTGCAGCGTGAAGAACTTCCTGATCAGCACGATTTTGTCCTGAGTGGATTCCCTTCTGTTTTTGTTCTGTTCCTGGTGATCAGATCTCTGGGGATGTGAAATATTTGTCAACACCTTTAATTTCTAATGTGTCCTGAACTACATCAGCATTAACCTAAACATTCAATACTGTCATTTACATATTTGTCTACATTTTGTCTCATTATTGCTTGTGACTACCTGTTCTGCATTTATCCATTTTATAGGTGGCAATAAACTGAAATGAGAAAAATGGTAACTAAGCCATTTAAATAAATCTTTGTTAAAGCTCCTGATATCACATGAGAACACTTTGGATTTGCAAATGGAGCTCCATGTTGAGTATCATCTCAAAAAATGTAAAAACTTAAGACATTCCTTGACCAGTGTGAAGCCTGTTTAAGAGTATGGAGGGCAGACAAGAGAGAAAGGGAAAGGAAGGAAAAAAGTCAGAACCCTCTTTTGACACACTAGAAGCAAAAGAATCAAAAAAGAGAGGGAGGAGGATTAAGGCTGTGGTGCCGACCAGTCCCACAGAGGTCATTCTGGCCTGCTCTGGTCACATTAAAGACCACAAGACCCCCTAACCCGAGTGAATGGACCCAGTTCAAGTGCAGGCACCCTTCGCCAATAGGCCATACAGATCCACAAAGACACACATACACACATTTTGTCCAGTGTCCAGTCATCATTACTTTCATGTGCTGACATGGGTTGTTGGGCGGCCTTTCAGAGACCTTTCATGGGGTAATAGGCTCCCTCACTGAATAAACGTGTTCTTTTCACAACACTCTGGCTCTGTGGGATGCTGGTAGGGGCAGAGGAGGGGGAGATGTGGAGGCCACCATGTCAGCCTGTGAGTGTGCAGGATCTGTGGTCGTTGCTCCGATGATGTTTGCAGCAACATTCGGCAATGGAGAACCTGAACATTCTGGTGCTGATGGATTTATAAAAAATATTTTGTCTTATAAAAATTTGTTGCTGGCCCAAATATAATGAAAACAGTTGAAACTGTTACCCAAAATTATCTGGGTACCAGATACTTTTGCTGTAAATATATCTAAATGAGTTTCTTGTATTAAACGTGAAACATTTTGGATTTAGAGTAGTGCACTCAAAAGATTTACAGGGCAGACTAGAATAAGATGAGCCACTTTTCATATAGGATCACTACCTCAAGGCAACCTAAGTTTGGTCGCTAACTTATCCTGAATATATTTCAGGATATTGTGCATCCATTCAAACTGTCAGAATGAGTGCAAGCATAGCAGTTTCTGTAATATCACATGTCCAAAAAAATGTCTCATGGCCCAGCTAGATTGAACTCCCACCTTTCCCCTTTTTCTCCGCTAAGCTACAGCTGGCTCACCACAACACGGCCTGAAATGAATGCTAAAGCTAGTTAGCATGGCCACTGATAACAGCAGATGAACAGTTTCACTGCAAGAATAAGTTGTGTCTCTGACATTAGGATACTGAGGAGTGAATCCATGAGCATGATTAACAATGCTAAGACCTTCCTCTTGGCTCTGATTGCTTGTTTTTGATGCTTGTCTCCCATTTGTTTGGGTTTTAAACATCCATCAAATATCTGAGTTCAGAAGATCATTACCTTGATGATTGATGATTTTCAACAGTGCTGTTTCTGTGCTATACATTCTAAATGTTGATCTTTTTCAATAAAGGCCATTGTGCCAAAAAAAACTTGTAAAAAAAGCTGCAATTTACTAAAGACTGCTGAGATCCAACATTTATATTTCATGAAGGCAGTAACACATAAGAAACAGGTGTATAGAGTTGCTATATAACTCATATTTTTCAGTTACTCATGCTTGAACTAGAGCAAGACATTAAACTTCTTCTGTAACTGCTTATAATTTAAAGAAGTCAAATAAAAAAAAAAATCAAGAAATCAGTCTCAACCGAGAGTTAAAGGAAAACGTGGCTCTAGATGGCTATGATTCAGTCTTACTAGGGACAGACAGCCTAGAGACAGTGAGACTATTCTTGGAGCTACCCTTTTCCTGCTTCCACTCACTGTTGATACCTTCAAATTCTTGTTGGGAAGGACCATTTTGGGTGCACACATGCATATACAGTAAGAGTCGCGTGGCAGCCAGGTGCAACTTCTGAGGGAAGTAGGATCAGCGTGTCCTCTAATACAATAAATACTGTGAAGGTTGTATTCCTCAACATCCCGTGTTATTCTTCTACAGAGGCAGAAAACAGTAGGGAGGAAAGTAAGACACAATGCTTTTCCTGTGACACCAAAGACCTTGAGCATTGTGACAATTGGGCTCAATACTGAGGATGCAATCATGTTTGCTTATCCTCTCCTTCCGCCCTAGCACTTGTTTTCCCCAAGATGTGGCAACAAAGGAAAGTGAAGGACAATTAAGTAAAGAGAAATTGGTCATTACAAGTGAAATAATTCTTTGATACACTGAAAAAAGAAAATAGATCGCCTTTCAAATGGGGTTCAAAAGAATCATTTACAAAAATTAACTGATTTTGATAACAATGAAGGTACCTCTAAAAAGATTGAAAATATTTTGACCTTATTAAACTAAGGTGTTTCCTCTAATTAGCATTCCAGATGTCTCCAAGCTAGTACTCAGTCAGTCAGCCTATTTAAAGGGTGATAATAGTCACTCTGTTGTTTGGTGACATGGTGTGTAGCACACTGGACATGGACAACAGGATGTGGAAGAAAGTGTTGTTATTCCTGTCATCAAAGACATGCTTGGAGTCTTGCTTTGATTTTTCATGCATGTTTAAGAAATGACTAAATTTCTCCTGGCAACCATTCAGGAGGGAGTGCCTAAATTCTTCTCCTCACAAAGTGCCACCTACATCCACAAAGCTCCTTCTTGGAGTAGCAATCCACAAGCTGAGCTTCCACCGCACAGAGTACCCTCCAAACCCCTCCCAGTCAGCTCCACCAGACTAGAGACTTTTGGCAGCAGCAATTAAACACCTGGTGGAGCTGCACATCTGTTGAGCTCATCATCCGAAGTTATTCTCAATGCAACATTCCTAAGAATGGTTGAAAACAGCATCATTATCTACAACAAGCCTTTGAAGAAATGCACAGGGTGACTTGAGTCTGTGCAGGTTTGGTGAAATTTCAAGACTATCACAGTATTCTGGAGAGAATTATGAGATTTATGGTGAAAGAAAAACAGAACACATCTCTGAAAAAAAGAACACAGCTCTGACTGTGATTGCTGCTGCACAAGAAGTTGATCGTCAGCAGATCAAGAAACTGACAGAGTCCATGAATGGAAGGCTTATAATGACTATTAAAAAGAGGGTGGCTATAGTGGTCACAGATTGTTGTCTGAAAATGTCAGAAATGTTTACTTGTCAATTTTGAGTTGTATGTTCATTATTCTCACTTTGACAGATGACATTAAACAAGTGAGATAAGAACATTTTCAGTTTTAATTGTTAGTATGCATAATAATTCTGCACATTCATAGTTGCCCAATAATCATGCACAATACATCCCATTTCTTGTAACTCATAGTAATGAGCTACTTTGTGTTGGGATGTCATAGAAAACTCCATTATAATGCTTAAGTTATAGTAATAGGAAAAAATACATATAACTTGATTTCCAGACACTAATTTCATTTATGTAATCTGTGCGAGATTACAAATGCCATTGTCTTTCTTTATATTAGTTGACTTAAATTTTGAAGTAATCTCATAATCCTTCAAGACTCAAGCAGCTCTTTTTATTTCAAAGAAGGCAATTTAAGCAAGGAGCTTTTTCCACTTTTTTTAAACATTCACTAAGTAATATAGTTTATTGCAAATGAAACATATACATTTCATCATCTGAGGCAACTAATTGGGAATACCTTTATTAGTCTGGTCTTGTAAAATGTGCAATGCAGATGTTGTCAGACTGGTGTAAAAATATGGGTTGCATGTTTGTAACTCCTTTATAGGTTTTTGCTGAAGACCAAAGTTAAAATGTCTGCAGGGTTAGTCTTGTAATAGTAAGAAAGTATGCTTTCTGTCCATTACAAAAATGCCTCTCAGGAGAGAGAAGAGCAGCTTGAATGCAACATAATAAAAAGTTTAGGGCATTTAAAAAGAACCAGAAACCAAGCTGCATAGTTTAGTAACCATAAAGCTGAAATAGCAAGGGACCTATCTGTTCGAACTTGTTAAAATGCTGAGCCCAGTTCATCGGAAATCAAGGTGGAAGTACTGGTATGATGAATGAAAACAATTTCTGTAGAATTGTTAAAAAGAAATTATTGATCTTTGAGAAAAAACACCTAACTTGTGATGTTACGTTATTAACTCAATCAGATATTTCATTCAATATTAAGTTAGGGGTAAATAATATGTAAAAAAAAAAAGATAACATGCTAATTAGAACATTTTCTTCTCATAGTCTCTGTATGGCCTTTAAAGAGCCACACCTGTTGTGTTAGTGTTGTTACACATCCTAGCTTGTGGGACTTGCGTGGGAGTAGTGTGCAATGAATGCATACTAAAACAATGAAAAAGATCAAGTAGTTCTTTTCAAACAGTTAACTTAATAATGTGCTTCACCTTCCCCATCAGTTTGAATTACTTCACAGTGAGCTGTACCTGCCACTTGCTGACCTAATTAGTTTTTTTTCGTTAAATACCACCAGTCACTTTCTGCCCATTGTTATGCAAAATTCTCTTGTGTGTTTTTGTACATCCATATGAGTATTTGCTGCTGCTATAAACAGTTAAAAGAGCAAAAAACAAACAAACAAAATTTGGAAGTTTTAATTCAGCTCCTTAGGAGAGTGTCTATATTGGTCCACTCTTGATTGTGTCAAGTAACACTTTTGAATTTGCTGTGTAGCAACTCCAAGCCCAGCCCAGCCCCTCATCTGGTAACCCAAGTGCAGCTCCACTTGGGTTATAAACAAACGCTGTACAATGGCTGCTGGAAAAGGAATTTATTTATTTTATTTTTTTATCACATCAATAAAGCCCCGCATCTTGAGAACAAAATGTCACTAAAGCTCCTTCTCTGACGCTTTTGACTGTTGAGGAATACCTTGAGAGACTGGCTGAACTGGCTTATGCTCTCTGATTCAAGGTTTGAACAGCTGTTTGATGTCCAAGCCTGGATATCTAGACAGATCCTCATTCTGGAAGCACTCAAGTACTGCATGCTATTTCTGCAACAGGCAGTTCAGCCTCTTCTGGAAAGTTCTTACCAGATGCCTCAAACAACCACCCACAGTCAGGGTCAGCTTACCTTCCTCCAGAGCTAAACTAACTGAAAGCTGTGAGAAAAAGCCATTATCTCTACAATTTTCTTACCTTAACCTCCTTGTTCCATCTAACACCTCTTCTATTCAACCACTGCATATATTTGCACATTTCCAAATTGCAAATAAAACACTTTTGTAAATAAACTAACACTTTCTTGCATCCAACGTTTTTGAAGGATTTCTACATGTTGGTCAGGAAGGTAAACATGGACATGATAGAATCATCAGTCCAGTCTGACCCAGCAGAGATACTTAGAAATTTTCTGCTAAATATGAAGCCACTCTCCAGTCCCTCAGTCAACAACAGAGTTATTCAGTCCAACATTAGACCCGTTTACCGGTTTGATTCACAAGTTAAACAGCAAACTTTCCCCAAGCTCTGCGACCTGCTTTAGACAGACCATCCAACTTCATCCATATGTCTATACCAGACCTGGATTTCAACAGCATTAAGAAAATAAAACAGAAATCACAAAGAAACGACATTTATGAAACACTAAACAAGAAAATAAGTCTTACTGAATTTGACAGAATGATGCTTGCAGTTTCCTTTTAATGGTTCCTACAATGTCTGAAATATGGAGTTATTAAATTCTGAAGTAAAGGATGAACTTGCATGTTGGGACAAACCTATATCTCTCTAAGATCTAATCTATTTTGCCATATGAATTGACAACTGTTTTAAGAGAGAGATACTAAGAACAACAATTAAACAATCAATCTAACATGGAGTCTCTCAGCTCAGTTTTACGTTCTGCCAACATCCAAAGGGATCTATTAAGAATTGAGACACTAGCCTGACTCCAGATGAGAGACAACATTGTTTTAAGGCTAAGGAGTGCCTGTATGATGAAGGGGTGTTACATTTCCTCATGCCTAATTCGGCCAAAATGGGCAGATATGGGGATACTGGTCAAGGTAATTCTCCCTGTTTATTCAGTTCAATTCAAAAATACTTCATTTAGTTTAAATGCAAATTAAATGTTGTTGTTACCCATATTGTACATGTATCATTAGAGTTATTGTAGATGGTCATGCTGTGAGCAGAAAATAACTCTTCTAAGGTATGGAGAGATTTTAGGTCTTTAGTATCTTTCACAGCACTAAAGGCTTGGGCCCACAAAACCAGCTGTGCTGTATTTGATACATGGCTGGAGTGTGGATTATCTCAACATAAATCAATTCACATGAGCTGTGAATACCTCACTTTTCGAGTCAGGAGAGTAACAGCAGTGGGTTGACTTCAACCACCTTGCTGCCACATTTGTTTAATAAAACACTTAAAGACCATAAAAATGCATCAAGTAACAGCTGTAATAGCTGACTTATTATCCAGAAAATAAGATTCTAGAGTTATATTAAGTTAATCTTAAATGGAGTGAAGGTATAAAATCTACTATAAAGGTCACACACTAAAGGATTGCCTTTGACTTTGATTAGCACACATATGCTGTGGCTTTTTTCAATAAGGTTCTGCAAAGTCACAATATTTATTTCCTCTATTATTGCATTAATTCTTCACCAAGATCTTTTGTTGATGATGGGAGACTCTGACCAATGGGCAAAACTTTCTCCAGAACATCACAAAGATTCTGGTTGGAGTTAAAGTCTGGATTCTGTGGAACTTGAGCCTTTCATGATTTTAAACCTAATGAATCCTCCTGACAGTGTCATCTTGGAATATCCCATGTCTTCAGAAAAGAAATGGTCCATTGATGCAATAATCTGGTCATTCAGGCGGTCAACTGACCTCATAGGCTGCTGAACCTAGACTTGACCAACTGCAGTGACCCCAGATGAATGCTCTGCTCACACAGATTTGTACAATAGGCAATAGGCCTGATGGGTAACCACTTCACCTGCCTCTCTTCCACAGGATGTGCCTTTTCACATAGTTGTTTAAGAAATGAGAACCTATTCATTTTATCATTTGGAGTTAAATAACTTGTTCCAGCTGGAAGGCAGCTGTCGTTGTAGTAATTATCCAGTAGGGGGCTTATGCTATAACTCAGTTCAATTCAGGTGGCAAAGGTAGCATAAATCTTGGTTGACGTCTGCTAAGCAGCCAATCCAGGAACGCCATTTATGCAACTCAGAACAAACCCAAGAGTGGAGCAAAAGAACACTTTAGATATTAATTCTGCAGTAGTACCTATAGGATTTCTATGATGTAAAGTAATGCCTGTCAAGGTTTATTTGCTATTTGAGATATTAATATAAGTTGCTTTGAGTGTTCTTAAGAGGTGGTCTGACATGTTCAAAGCTTTTGGCTTTTCATTGGCGGATGTGGTCCCTAACTCTCAAACATAGGGGATCCACTGTAATTACATGTTGGAGGACACAAGCATCTAATGAACAATGTAGTTAATTAGCACAATATTATTGTACTAAACTGATCATGGCCATGTAATTTAATATGAGCTCAGACCCATTAAATAACTGTTAATGACCACTAAGATATGTTAAGGGTGAAATCACAATGAGTTATTTTCAAAACTCTTATCCAAAGCAAATGTTTCCCTCTATGCTTCTATAATATTATCAAATATTAAATTAATGTGAAAACCTCAGTAGATCAGACTGCTTTAAGTGGAGGGAAATTATTGCGTGTGAAAATAAGAGAGAGAGTGCATATTGGAAGTGGTAGTACAAACAAAAGTACTGAAAAGCCTGGCTTTCTCCCTTCAAATAAAAGACAACGAGTGAGTGAAAGAAGGATGAATAGGAGAAAGCAAAGTAAGAGAGGAGGCCGTGTGCTGCGCTGGCATGCAGTCTGTGAATTACCACAGCAGATGGTGTGTGTGCGTGTGTGTACGTGCGGGTGTGTACGTGCATGTGTGTGAGTATGTGTGTGTATCTGAAACACAAAAGCCCAGGAAGTGGCGGGTGAGTGGCATGCTGAGGCTCGAGCCACAAGACCTCTTGTCAATCAAGGCCCTTTACTGCCTATCTCACTGAGCAGCTGGACACACTCTCTGCTGCCGTCAGTCACAGACCTCAATACCTGTCTCACTGCGGTTGGCTTCTAACAAGCTGCTTTTACACGTCTTTACTGATGCCATAAGTTTCTTTTGTCTCCAAATGAATTCATGTGGTGAGCTCTACCCATCAGACTCAGCTTGTATGACTTTATGCTTCCAAGGAATTAATTAAATTCATCCCATGTATTTCAGTAATAACCCAATCAACTTGTTGTGAATTATTATCCTCGCATATTGAGCCTTATACATAAAGTGGGGAAATATGTATTTGATACACCCCAGTTCCCCCATCAGGTCCCTTCAACATAAACCTCAAACTTATGTTGGAGGTGTACAACTTATGTACACCTCCAGGCGAGGTGTACATAAGTACAACTCAACAGTAGCTAAACTAAAATAATCCATAATCCGGACACATTTCTCACTACCAATTCTGTCTGTCTCAGATGTAGTCCATCGTTAAGAAGCTTTCCTACCCTCCACTCGTTACCTGTATTAGTTTAACCTGTTTAAACTCGTTACCTGTATAAAAGACACCTGTTACTAAGGTAACCATAACGCACTACTCCATCATGCGTTAAAATCCTACAGTGTATTAAAGGTCCCTAGCTTGTGTTCAGCCCCGTCTGAATTAAGATGACCATCTGGAGGCTTGGAAAGGTCATGAGGTCAGATGAGACCAAAACAGAACTTTCTGGAATGAAGTCCACTCACTGTTTGGAGCATGAAGAAGCATCCCAACTGTGAAGCATGGGGGTGGAAGCATCATGCTTAGGGGCTGACTGTCTGTAAAGCAGGCAGGATGGCTGCAGTGTAGTGAGGAGAGGCTGGCCGGGTCATCTGTTCAGAAACAGAACATTTGGAGGGGACTAGCCACAGGCCCTGAAACCTGAGCAACCTGAAGATCAGTTGGAGGAGTGGACCAGAACAACAGGAGACGTCTGACCTCTGACCTGGAAACAAAAGGTTCTGGAGCACCTATCCACAACCTTTCCCTATCAAATACTTATTTCATGCCATAAAGCCTTAATGAACTACTATAAATTATAATAAAGTAATTTTTCTGGAATTATTTTTGGATTTCTCTGGTAGACTTCTCCATTCTTTGGAAGTGGAGTAACTTGAAAAATCAAAATTGTACATACATTTAAAAACAACATAAGTTTAATCTATTTCTTAGTACTGTCATTTGTTGTCAGTCTGAGGTAAGAACACATCATCATCCACAGAAAGGGAAGAATCACAAAGTCGTTTGGAGTCATCTTGGCTATTATTTAAGATGATAAGAGCATTTTGTGGGGTTTTTGCGTAGAAATTTACTTTGTAATATTTATGTTTGAGAACCTTATTATTTGTTTAATTAATCATTTCTACAAGGATTGCTCTTAAACTCTGTCCTTTGTGGCTATAGATTTAGCAGCAATAGCCTTTAGCAGGAATGATTATTGAGGCTGATTATTCAGTGTGACAACCTCAGTGGAAAATAATTTTAGCAACATAACAATAAGAGGAGAGAGAGAAATGCTGTCAAAACATTTTAACCCTTAAAGTTAAATATTTTTCATGAATATTGTGTTATAAACATACTGCATGTTCTGAGAATTACTTAATGTATTGAACATTGTTTTTTTCACAAAAATAAACCTGTGACATAGAAACAAAGAGAAAAGTTTGTAGCTTGTTACAATGAATACTGAGAGTGTCATTATGTGTAGTTTTAAAGTGGAACCAAATGCAGAAAGGCAGAGGCAGCTTGTAGATGAAGAATATTTAACGCCCAGAACTGATGAAAAATTAGGAAAACCACAGGAGACACAGGGAGCCAGAGTAGGAGAAAAACAGGAATCCAGGAGCAAAACAAGCAGGGAAACAACAGGAAGACAACGGGATTAGACTGGAGGAACCAACTAGCTAAGAGGAACTGAGAATGAGTTTTATATATCCTGGGGAGGTTGATTACTGAAGAAGGAACAGATGGCTGTTTAGAAATGGGTTCCAGGTGTGAAGGGAGAGAGCAGAAGGTAGACTGAAGGAGAGAGAGACAGAAAGAAAGAAAGAAAGAAAGGAAGAAAAGAAAGAAACAAAGAAACAAAGAAAGTGACACCGGGGTGAGGGAGAGTACAAATGGGGATTGGAAATAAATCTAAAATGAATGAATAACTAAACCTAAGAAACATAATTAAACTAGTGTAACAAAGAATAACTAGACATCAGAAATAAACATAGTAAACTAGAATCACTAAGGAAGTGCTGAACCAAAATAAAACAGCAACAAGACTGATTGAATCAAGGAACACAGAATGATTATACTAGAATTATACTAAATTATACTCGATTTATGATCTGTTGGGATCCCAAGACCTCAACAGACAGGTGATGCAGTGATCACTGAGGTACAAGGAACACACATTTCTTTTTTTTTTTTTTCTACTTTACGGACACACAAAGGTAAAAGTGGGCAATCCAGTATGAAGAAATCTTCCTTTTTCTGACAGTTGAAAAAGGAAGTGTAGCCTTGCTGGATGGTTGTTGGAAGAACAAATAGCTGAAGGTTTCTCTGCTCACCTCAGAGGGATGTGGTAAGAGCTGAAGGGGCTCAGGAGGAAGGACAGCTTCACTGAAGTCAAAAGAGGCAACCACAATGTACTCATCTTGTATGTCTAACACAGTTTTGTGTAAGTGACTGCAGCTACAGTAATGGATATTGCATGTTTATAATCCAATAATACCAATTTTTAAAATTCTCTGATCAGTTAAATGGGAGTAAGGCCCTTCAGTCTAATTTTGGCTTAAATTATTATTTTCTATCACTTTGGGAAGTAGCTGTACTCATTAGTGTACACTGTTTACTAATAGAGAGAATAAAGCAAAAGCTGCTTTATAACTGATAGCACAGTGACTATGTGGTTTGGGGCCAGTGGCTAACAATGTTCCAATATAGAGTCATCTATTCAGATATGGTTCTACTACATTAGATATGGGTCTGACATTAGAACAATTGTCAGATTTAAAATTCTGACTTTATAATACACATAATATTATATCTGGTTGGATGTCCTTTTTTGATGGCTTTCTACTTTATCATTACTAACATTTTATTGTTCATGGTGTCATTTGGAAGTGAAGGAAAATGGCATTTATTTTTAGAATAATTCTGGCATTGCGAAGCTACAGCTGGTTCACCACAACATAGCCTGAATTGAATGCATGGCCACTGATGACAACAATTGTCCTGTTACAGTAATTCATTCCCCTGCCATTAGCACACTGAGCAGTGTGTACAGAAGCTTGATGGACAGTGCTAAGACTCTCCTCCAGGCTCTGATTGACAGGGAGTGGTGTATTTCTTCAGAGGGCAGTGGGACACAAGAAATTAATAACATGGATGTTTTTTTTAATTACTATTATTTCTGGTTCACTTTTCTATACAACATTGATTTTTATGTGTGTAGTGTTTTTGTTTGTTTGTTGTTGTTTTTTTGCAGCACCCTCTTCAGGTGCACATTAAAAGGCATCACAAACTGAAAATGAAAAGAAATTTGAAAAAACCACTCAAGAAATGGTGAGCTAGAGCATCTGCAAGTTTGGTCATGAAAAAAAGTTGTTTGTGTTTTCCCACTGACCTACCGCATGCAGAACTCCTCCATCTTGATGTAAATAATCATAATTTGAAGGCTAACTGGTGCTTGATTATAGTGGGACAACTTTATTTTTTATATCTTGACCTAAATAAACAGGGAATCAATTTCCCAGCATCAATACATCCTCCATTTACTAATATAAATGGAATGTTTACATACTCATCCATGTTTCGTTTTGTTTTCTGTTCCTTGAAGTCTCTGCTCAACTGACCCTCTTCGCTCCTTTGCATTGCCTGCAATTGCTTCTTCCACTCTCACATGTTTGTATTGGTAGCCCACTTTTGGTTAGGTTTTGGTTGATCAGGTAAGAAAGATAATCTGAACTCTGCTGTGAATCAAATATTTGAAAGGTGACATCATTGTAGCTCTTTAATTTAACTGGATGTGTATGAGAGCTGAGAATTTTTTAGTTCTAGTAATTTGATTTGCTAAACAATACAGGAGAGTTACGTATGATTATATGTATGTATTCTTTTTGGGGAGGAGAAGCTTTCGGATGAATAATTTCTTTTCTATTTTACACATACACAATAAGTCCAAGACGTACTACCTCCGTTGTAACTAAGGTTACGTTCACACTGCAGCCTGAAGAGAGGCTGGACAACACAGATCAGATTTTTTCGAATGAAACTCAGGCCACTTGGATATGTGGTCCTAAATTCGATACGTATCTGATCTTTTCAAATGTGACCTGAGTCTGTACAGCCAAGTCGCCTTAATCTGATCTGAACATCACTGATACTCGACTCACATCACTATTTTGCATCTTGACACACACAAGCAGGAAGAAAAACAACAACCATGGCAGACTATAATGAGGATTAAGTTGTTAATCAGCTGGCTCTGGTCTGACAACAACTTTAAAATCATAAAATACACTCCACCATTACCATCCACGCTTATTTCCTCAATCACTGATGCATATAACAGGATTTAATGCTGAAGATGATAAATATTATAAGTCATATAAGTCATACAAATAGAGCAGATACAGAGACAATTCACAATTACATACTTAATAAAATGAACTAACTGAATGTCATTTTTTGTTCTTAAGAGCTCTGTCGTTTTCCAGTAGATAAATAACAGAACATGTAGCCAGGGCTGCACTGGCTAATCAATATTGATCTGACTAGTGTCTTGACTTCATATTTTATTTACAGAGAATAAACTCCATCAGTTTGCTGCTTCTACTTTGGTTAACATTTTTTTTATTTCATAAATTGCATAACCCAGAACCTATATGCCCACTTTGCCTATTACATTTTCATATCTTTGCATATTTCCATGTCATTTGCATATTTGTGTGAAGGTGCAAATTTTCAGGGGAAAGCCACTGGTTGTTACTCATGACACAACCAGGAAGCAACAGCAGCAGCTGGACAAGTGCCCAGAGGCATGAGGAGGGACGGCGCTCCAGAGACGACTTCCACCAAGCAGCTGGACTAAAACGAACAGCTGAAGTCACGCTTTGGAAAACTCCTTCTTCCTCTTTGTTGTACGATGACATTAGGTACCAGTTATATCTGATCTGTACGTAGAAACCACAGAGAAAAAGAGAAAACACTGAGTGTCTGCTGACACTATATATATATATATATATATATATATATATATATATATATATATATATATATATATATATAAGCTTAGAGATGTACAACATTAACAGGAATCTGGGAATCTTCATTGCAAACTCGATGGGGCTGTGGAAAACCACCCTTGAAGCCAACTGCAAACCACTTACACAAGTGTCCGTCAAATGTGGCATATACCAAGGAGATGCTCTGTCCCTGCTGCTGTTCTGCATAGGCCTGAACCCCCTCAGCCAAATCATCAACAAGACTGGCTACGGATACCGACTCAAGAATGGAGCCAACATCAGTCACCTCCTCTACATGAATGGCATCAAGCTGTACGCCAAGAGTGAGCGAGACATCGACTCACTGATCCACACCACCAGGATCTACAGCACAGACTTTGGGATGTCATTCGGACTAGAGAAGTGTGGTTGGATGGTCACAAAGAGGGAAGGTCATCCGCACAGAAGGGGTCTCACTCCCAGAAGGAACAATAGCAGACATAGAGGACAGTTACAAGTACCTGGGAATACCACAAGCAAATGGCAACCTCGATGAGGTCACAAAGAAAACAGCCACAGCCAAATACCTCCAACGAATAAGGCAAGTCCTGAGAAGTCAGCTCAATGGCAAGAACAAGATCCGTGCGATAAACAGCTACGCCTTGCCAGTAATCAGATACCCTGCAGGAATAATTAGCTGGCCAAAGGAGGAGATAAAGGCCATGGATGTTAAGACTCGAAAACTACTAACAATGCATGGAGGGTTCCACCCCAAATCCAGCACCCTGAGACTGTACACGAGCCGCAAGGAAGGAGGCAGAGGACTAGTGAGTGTGAGAACCACTGTCCAGGACGAAACATCCAAGATCCATAGATACATCAGGGACAAAGCCTCAACAGACAATGTGCTCAGTGAATGTCTCAGACAACGGGGAACAGAAGTTGAGGTGCCGGAGGTACCATCATGGGAGGACAAACCCCTTCATGGGATGTACCACCGGCAAATAACTGAAGTGGCTGATATCAGAAAGTCCTACCAATGGCTGGAAAAAGCTGGACTCAAGGACAGCACAGAGGCCCTCATCCTGGCTGCCCAGGAACAGGCCCTAAACACCAGAGCAGTAGAGGCCCAGATCTACCACACCAGACAAGACCCAAGGTGTAGGTTGTGCAAGGAGGCCCCTGAGACAGTCCAGCACATAACAGCAGGGTGCAAGATACTGGCAGGGAAAGAGTACATGGAACGACATAACCAAGTGGCAGGCATAGCGTACAGAAACATCTGTGCAGAATATGGACTGGAAGCCCCGAGATCAAAGTGGGAACACCCCCAAAGGTGGTGGAGAATGGCCGAGCTAAGATCCTGTGGGACTTCCAGATCCAGACAGACAAAATGGTAAGGTCGAACCAACCGGACATTGTCGTAGTAGATAAACAACAGAGGAAAGCCGTTGTGGTGGATGTAGCAATACCAAGTGACTGCAACATCAGGAAAAAGGAGCCCGAGAAACTGGAGAAATACCAGGGCCTCAGGGAGGAACTGGAGAGGGCCTGGAAGGTGAAGGCCACAGTGGTGCCTGTGGTCATCGGGGCCCTCGGGGCAGTCACCCCCAAACTGGAGCAGTGGCTACAACAGATCCCAGGAACAACATCAGACATCTCAGTCCAGAAATGTGCAGTTCTAGGCACAGCAAAGATACTGCGCAGAACCCTCAAGCTCCTAGGCCTCTGGTAGAGGACCCGAGCTCAGAGGATAAGAACCACCCGCAGTGGGTGAGAAGGGAATTTTTTTGTTTTTTAATATGTATGTGTATATGAGAGAGTGTATATATACCTTAAATGGCCTGGTACCAGTTAGTTTTTATTATTGGCCTCATGTTGTTTTTTGTTTTTTTTAATGAAAATATCACTGTATAACATAAATATACAATGTCATTGTCATAAATCTGATGTTTTTGTGTGGTATTTTTGTCTTGGTTTGGAGCTGCAGGTTTCCACCAGAGGGTGCAGTTGAAACCTGGAGTTACAGGTCTTCTTCTGCACACCTGCAGTTCATCAAGCCATCAGCAGGACGATTAGAGGAGCTAGCTGCCAGTCATACATGTTAACCCTCATGGTGTCTCCAAGCCCTTCTGTGAGTTTACTTGTGTGCTGAAGACCAAAACTAATAATCTCCCTTGTTCTCCTTCTCAAGGAAGCCTGTGTGTTGTTTCCCATATGGTTCTAAAAACTATCAACAATTATCTCTGGATCTTCATCTCCATGACTAGGAACCTTCAAGACAGTAAGAGCGATCGAATCTGTAAGCATTCGATCACTCTTACTGTCCCATTGGCTCCAAACCTCCATGTGAACCGACTCTCTGGGTTCCATCACTCCTCCCTGGCGTTTATCCACTTGTATGACCCTTTTGTATAAACCAGTAAGCTTCTCTTCTCATTACTCCTGCAGCAGCCGTCTTCCTCACTCAGTTCTCGCATTCTCAAAGTGCTGCTGCTCCCTGAACAACCCGGACCAAAATTGTCAAAATATCATTGTATAAATAAAACATTTTAAGCATTTTGCTTGTCTTTCGTGATAAGCATCTTATGGGTTGGAGACCTGCCGAAAACCATGACATTAACAATGCTTCATTTAAAAGATGTGATGGCTATGTGTTATGTCTTGGATCACAACCAATGTTTTTCAGTATCAACACACTGACACATTTTAAACAATCATATTTTTATGAGTTCAAAAGGAAATAAAACCATTGTGTTGAAGATCTAAATACTCAAATCAGTTACTTTCTGCGCCTTTACCAGGGTTGGTGTGGGAGGAAAATTCAAAAATATTCCACAAATGGCAACTGACTTGCAATTTGCAGTTTTTCTTAATCCATGGGAGCCACTGGGTCCAGTATCTCTCTGTGACAGTATCTCTACCTCCCCTAACTGGTGTATAATTTAACCTGAAACTCCACTTGTTGGTAAAGTGACGCAACGCACCTCTGAGGTTTCCTCATGTCAGCAGCCTTCACCCACTTTTCCAACTGACTGTTGGCTCTGGCTGCTGTTTCTAACATTGTGTCAGTTGTGACATTGGTAATTATATTTAGTTTTGACTGATTCCAAAAAGCATGAATCCTCTAGCTCAAAATGCAACTAAGGGAGAAAAACCAATGCTTGAAATGCATGCATCTCCTTGTGGGCAGGCTTAGGTAAGACAGCAGTCATTTTTCCTTGTACTTGTCTATATGTGTGGGAAACCTAACAAGAATGTGCTCTCACTTCCCACACGGCATTCTCTCACCACTTCAGCAGGCCAACCTGTTAACAGGTTCATTCCTGTTTATACAGGCTCATCAGAAGGCTTGGCCTACTAAACTTTAACTCTGGCATGTGGGAAAGGTTTTTTTTAAAGCTGCAGAGACAAACACACCGTCAGTCAAACACAAGCCCAGGACTATTTGTAATGACAAATGTAGGCCAGATTTAAAAGGTATTCTACAAACAAAGACATGTTTAATACTGTGATAAGGAACTCCTAAAAGCTCAAACAGCTTAATTCGCTGTCAAAAGAGTTATGCATTTCTCTGATTATGATGTTTACAATTTCTTTCAGCATCAAATCTTTCCTCCCACGTTTCAACTTCTAGAGACTATATTGCAGAAACACAAAACAATGCAGACATTAAAAGGATAACAGTTGCATTATCCTTTTATGAATAACCCATGTCTTGCAAACTTGAATTGTGGCAGTCAAGACTTTAAAGATTTATCCTTATAGGGGAAAAACAGTCTTAGGAGATTTAATAAACCTCTCATGATTCTATGACCTTTGATATAATCATAAACTATGACCACGGACTGTCACAGGGACGACGAGAGGAGGATCGAAGAGCACCTGGGTCATAACAACAGCCGGCAGGTTTGGTTTGGAATCCAGCACATCACCAACTACAGGACCAGCAGAAGGTGACATCTCACTAGTGAAGAAGTTGAAGCACTTCTTTTGAGTCGGCGCCTCCAGTGGCGGCTGTTCTGAATGCAGCAGTGCAATTAAGCACCTCTATCCTCAACATGGAGGAATGTGAGGTGAGACGCCACAGACAGTCTGTCAACCCCAGAGAAGCAGCAGGACCTGATGGTGTTCCTGGATGTGTGATGACGACCTGTGCAGAACAGCTTGCTCGGGTCTTTATGAACATCTCAGGCCAGGGTTCCATCCTGTCTGAAGTCCTCCTACATAGTTCCCATTACAAAAAACAAATCACCCATTACCTGTCTAAACACCTGCTAACCAGTAGACTCTTCAAACCTGGACTAGGTCATTCTGGTCTAATAGCAGAATATCTAAAACCAAGCGTGTGATTTGTGAAACGTCAATAAAGTTTGATTTCACCACTTTTTACACACCCCATTTCCTGACCTCCACTTTCCCTTTTCCTTGTTCAATTGTTCTGTCTCTCACAAAGCAATCAAGTAAGTCTGCTTAAATTCACGAGTCTTGTGTTGGCTGCATTTCTTCTGTCTGGCATTTGAAAGAAAAAGACACAAACTCAGCTGTTTATCAGCTGAGGAGAACCAGCATGATGTCGCTTCACTTTTGGTTCTCTTTCCTCTATAGGAAAGAATCAGCTTGGCTTGACTTAACTCTACGTGGTTCTATGGTTTCTCCTTTTATAGAACAGTTGGTCACTGATTGGCTGGGTGGTGGAATCACTGTTTGCATAACACAAATGGCTCTCTCACATTTATCCAGCCATTTCTCAAACTCACAACAACGATATTTGGAGCTTTTAAGAACAATGGCCGCAGAACGTTCAACATAACTTCCATGTCCTCCATTGTTGTGTTGTGTACAAAAATATATTCTGGTTTATCAGCAGTTCACAACCTTTGTTAAATTGTACTGTCTGGGGAATACAGCTGCAAATTAGCATGTTTTTCTACAACCAGCTACCACACATCTTTCCTTTGAAAATGTCAATGAAATACCGTACTCTGTCTCTGTATACAAGAAGGAAAGGTCTAACGGTCTTTGTGTTGTCCATAGTCACCTTGTGCTACTTTTTCACACACTAGAGTAGTTACTCAACTGTAAAAGAAAGTGACCCGAACTCTGTACAGTGTAGTTGGGCTGAGTCATGGGGCTGGTAGGGAAGATCCATTTGGGAGGAAGGAAACACTTTCTGAATGTACACACAGCCTGCTAAGTCACTTTCTCATGAAAAATATTTGTGGCTATTAATAGACTAAAACATCTATTATTTATTTCAACAATCTGTTGAGATAAGTAAAAAAAATTAACAGGCTCAGATTTAGATTTCTTCAAAACAAAATCAAACAGAAAATCCATACTTGATAAAAGCACAACCCTTTCTTTTTATCAACTTCTGATTTACTGTCCTACTTAATTGTCATTCCCCACTGTATTTATGCCTGCATGATCCACATGCTCTACAGTTCTAATGTCTACAGTCATTAGAACTGCTAACATTTCTAATCCTGTAAAAAACAATGCTCGCATCAGCCCTGTAAACCTCTCCTGAGCTGCTTTGTCTTTGTAAGGCAGCAGCCACTGTGTGTTAGGACTGAACCCAGCATTTCCACAGCAGCTCTGAAAGTCATTAAAACCTCCACAGACACACAACTGGCTTTCATTTTGTCATTATGGCCCCCATGAAGGCCCTGATTGTTAGTGGGGAGCCTCAGCCAGTGAAACAGTACCATAGAGGGGGAGGGAAAAAGGATGAAGAAGGGACCACACATGTCTGCATGGACAGGGGATCCCCTGCCACACTGTGGACTTTACTGAGGCCTGTGGGAATCAGCTGCCTCCGTCAAGCAGCAGAACAAAATGTAAAGCAGCCTGTGCACTTTCTCCTCGTGTGTTTTTATCTTTTAACATTTGTTTTTCAGCTGATTGTTTTCAGGTCAAAGTTCAGATTTGATGTACCGGTTCAGATTTTTGTGTTTGCCGTGTGCTGAGAAAAATTACCTGAGACTTTTTGTCATTTTAAATTAATTTCAAAAGTTTCTTTAACAGACAAAAGTAGAAGTCTTCAGGATTAAGCAACTTTTAGAAACGCATTTAAAAATATAACTCAGGCGAAGGATTGTGTGACAGGGCCTCTGTTGTTGCTGGCTGGTAACATCACAGAGTATATTGGCCGGACAGAGATGGGGTTTCTGTAAAAAGCTCTGGTTCTGAAAAGTGAAGAATGGAGTCAGAGCACCTCAGTAAATACAGATCTTGTTAAATGTGTGAGTGTGCAGCTATTTGTTCTCCATCAAATATCTGATACACTTCAGATGGGAGATATGATTAATAAATATTGAGAGTAAATTCATACACAGGTGGCACAGCCAGCATCTTACGATGTCACTGTCCTCCAGGGCAGCTGTGGCTACTAGCCAGTAGCTTGCCACCATCGGTGTGTGAATCTGTGTGTGAATGGATGAATGACTGAATGCATGAAGTGTTTGGCGTCCTTTGGACTTGATAAGGCACTGTACCACGCATTTACCATGAATATCATTCAGTCCCACAATCTTTTAACATTTTAGACTCTGTGTCATTAAACAGATGAAAACATTGTACAATAACAGTTGTTGTGGCACAGTTGGTAACACTGTTGCCTTGCAGCAAGAAGGTCCTGGGTTCGATTCCCGGCCCAGGGTCTTTTTGCATGATCTTCCTGTGCATGCGTGGGTTCTCTCCGGGTACTCCGGCTTCCTCCCACAGTCCAAAAACATGACTGTTAGGTAAATTGGTCTCTCTAAAAATTCTCCCTAGGTGTGAGTGTGTGTGTGCATGGTTGTTTGTCCTGTTTGTTTCTGTATCGCCCTGCGACAGGCAGGCAACCTGTCCAGGGTGACCCCGCCTCTTGTAGCTGGAGATAGGCACCAGCACCTCCCGACCCCACTAGGGACAAGGGCGAACAGAAAGTGGATGGATGAATAACAGTTTAGTCTAATAAAATCTTTTGAAGTAAAAAAAGAGCCACATCAGCTGTGGCATTATGGAGGACAGCTGAAGTGGAAGGCTTGTTTAAAATCAAATCTCACTGAATTAAAGCTACAAAGCCTGAATGAAGCAAACACCACTGCAGCGTTCTCGACTTGACCTTTCTGATCTCTCACTGACTTGTCTGTCATAAACAGGGACTTTCCTGAGGGACAGTATTAGAAGTTTTGACTTGAGCAGTATTCGTTTGAAAACCACCTCCCTCTGACTCCACCCCTGATAGCAGTTATCAGGGTGGAGGGGTCATGCAGAGTGGGATTAGATGAGAAAGGAGTCACTGCTCTCTCTAGATGGAGCCATTTTATGCAGTTCTATTATTAAACCGTTAAAGGCCTGTCCAGCTGTTTCATTCAAATGACAGTAAACCTTGTTAAACATTCAAATTATGTTTTTATTTTGAATATTTGTTTTGTTGTTGTATCATTTAAAATATGTGCATTAAGCATCCTTCTGTCTCATGATTTCTTATTATTTGGATTTGTTATTTGGACAGACTAGAAACTGCTTTTATTTCTGTATAAAGAGCCGCTGCTATTAGGAAAACTCCTAATAGCAGCCATTTTCCCACTTATTCAAAAAGGCACATGTCTAGCGACAACATACTGATAAAGCAACAACTTCCTATCTGTAAAAATAGGCTGAGTAACATCCCAATGGGAATTATGCAGTTAAATCTAAACTTGTTCTGTTTAGAGCTTGCTTCAAAAATATACAGCAAAATAAAAGATGTAGACTTTGTTATCTGAAATCGATAGTTCTATGACTGTGTCAAGACTGGCTGAGTCTGATAGGTCTGAACAAAGTCTGACCACACAGGGTGGTCACCAGCAGCCTGTAGCAGATGTCTTTTGATGTTTTCTACACCATGACTACGCTGGCAGGAAGAACCCTGATACCGATCAGATCCCTCGAGCTCTGCAAATTTATCTTCCTTCAATGTTTCCTAAAGCACGATCTGCCCAGAAGAAGAAGTTACTCACCTTTCTGTCCTGAAGTTTAACCCTAAACTAAACTGCAGTAAAGAATTGTAAACATTTTTAACTGTGCAAGAAAACTTAAATTGTTTTTTAGTTGTTTGTTTTTTTACAAGGTAGCAAAAACAAGAAGTAATTCTATCTGGTCAGGAAGCACCAGAGAGAGCAAAAGTTTCTGCTCTTGCAGATATGCATCGGCTCTGCAGCCTGGAATCTGAGCTGACAGCATCATGCACTCATGAAACTATCCTATTGAAACCATCTCCAGTCAGAGGTTTCTTCAGATTTCTTGCAAGACTGACTGCTACTGGACAGGACTGCTTCCTGCTCAAAACATCTTCATCTCTTGGAAGATACTTGAATGATATGAATTATGATATTTACTTCCCTTTTGGATTAAGAATTTCTGAATTTGCATTGAATTATCACACACATCTTAACAATGTTTCAATTGCAGGTCAGATAAAAAAAAAAAAAAAAGCAAATCATAGCATTTTGTGTTTTGAAATAAGTACAGCTTGTTCAGAAAAAATATGTTGAACAATACAATGATTGTTACTGAATGAATGAAATAGACTGTAAAAAATATAGATTTTACAGCTTGAATTATATTTTATATGTATGCCACCATGGATTTTGAGGTCCAGGTTTCTTCCAAGTGTTTATTTTTTGCACTTTGAACTCAAAACAGATAAACATTTTTTTTCCCCCTTAATGATTTTGGTTAATGCACTTCAGTGCTTTGTTGCTAAATTAGCTTGGTTCCTGTAATGTGTCTTTGAGTTTTTAGAAAAGCTCTGCATAAAGTGTATAATAATAATAATAATAATAGTAATTGTTATTAATTATTATATTATTATAATTATTATTATTATTATAGGAATTATTATAATTATTATATAATAATAACAATTATTATTATTTTTAAAACAGGTAAACTTTTTAAAATAAATTGAATAAAGCCTATACACCAAATTCACTTGCACCAGGTGAGCAAGTGATTGTTTTATTGTTTTATGTGTTATTACAGTTATTTATGTGTATTTCTGTTATTACAGTTTGCTTTATAAGTACTGATTCTAATTAAACATTAATTGATGCCTACAGCATTTGTAGACCAAATACATTTTGAGAGTTTATCAGCTAATAGTGCCAATATCATCACATTTAAATGCTTCCTGAATCTTTTCATTCAGAATAATCTCAGTCAATGACAGGATTATATGCTAACACATATTCAGAATTTTATTCTTAGCCTTTTTGAACTCAAACCTTTGAAAGCTTGAAGCTAAAGGAACCCCTCCACCCCCAGCCCCACAGATGTAGATCCTGCTCCTCTATACTTGCTACATCGTTAAGCCCTCCACTGCTTTCACTGTCTCACTCACATTATTGTGCTCTTTCTTTTCCCCTTTCTCTTCCACTCCTCAATGTTTTGTCTGCTTATGCAGTAAAAGCCTGCCTCCCCCAGCACATTAAACCACCATGGTAAGGAGTGGATTCATGTGGGTGGAGGTTGTGGAAGAATCTCACTTTGTGGAAACACATGCTAAGAGTATTCTCTGCAGGCTGCCACTTGATGACAGACAGATCTGAGTGATAAAGCTTCACAGAATAGAAATGAATGGGCCTGAACAATGCTCCCTCCCATATCCCCTCTGTAGTAACACTAAGGCCACGTTTACATCAGACTGCTGTCTGGAAACTGCAGGTATTTCTGGATGTTGAATGGGGCAAAGTTCAGCATTTAGACGAGACCACCAAGATGCCATGTATCTGCTGTAGTTGCCATGCCAGGCCACTATATGGTGCTGTGATTTTAGTATGTTGGTGAAACTGCCATACTCTTTTGACACTTTGCTTCCAGAATCAGTAACCCATCTGTGATGTACTAAGTGTTCTTATAGCTCATCATGGGTCATAACACAATGTTACAGTTTCATTAAAAACTGACTCTGTATTAACGAGGCCGTGACGCAGAACAGACTGAATAAGAACAAACAAGTGTTTAAATATATATTTATCAGCCAATATGAAATAAGTTTGAGTTTGGCTCTGATTCCGTCACCCCATAGTCATGCTGCTCAACATGTCATAGGCCAACTATACCTTCTAAACATGTGTTCTTCATCAGGAAGTGAGGAGAGGGTCTCTGCTACCGAAGCCCAATAGGGGGTCAGGAGAACTGAGCAGAAGCTAACAACTAGCAGGCAGGAAACAGGCCTTGACCTGCAGAATGCAGCAAGGTGCTTTACAGCACAACTCAAATTGTAGGAATGTCCTTGATATATTCTGCAAAGGGTGTGAAATATAACGTATAAAGCAGCAGTGGAGCTCAAGTTGACTGAACTTTAGCTGCACTAAAGTTCGAGTTGCAACACATAAAGCCAGTAAGGCTCTTCACTGACCTGAGCTGCATTAGTAAAATAATGTGATTGCAAGTCCCTAGTCAACTATTTGGTCATACACAGTAAACACCAAAGCAAGTGTCAAGTGGTGCACAGTAGCACAGTACTAATGTACAATCTAACAGGCTTGTTTTTGTGCCCATCAAGATACATTTAACCATATTTTCTGGACTATAAGTCGCAGTTTTTTTTCATAAAAAAAAAAATTAAATGAATGAGCAGAAACACGCAGTGCTACGCTAGGAAACACGTAACAATAAGAATGATGTTACAAAAAGATTGGCTTATACTCAGGAGCGACTTATGTGTGAAATTATTACCAAATTATTATATCATATCACATGTTATTTTCACACTAAACCGCAAGAGTGCGCGCTTAGCCTGTGTTGATAATGTGTGCGGTAGAAGCTACCCCTGGAGTTAGTGGAGTTGTTTACAAGCGACACAGAAGATGAAGATTTAGTGATTTGGAGAGACACGGATGGTTTGGTAAACTTGTTAGCATGTTATTTATGCTATAGTTATGTTATGTTAACATACCAGGCATGTTCTCAGTTCATTGTTTATGTGTTATGTAACATTAGCATACCGTACAATTATTCTGTCTGAATAATTGTCTATTCTATTCTATTTTTATTTTAAATTGCCTTTCAAGATGACATGCCTGTTCTTGGTGTTGGATTTTATCAAATAAAATGCGACTTATACTCCGGTGCGACTTATATATGTCTTTTCCTGCTTTATTATGCATTTTATGGCTGGTGCAACTTGTACTCCGGAGCGACTTATAGTCCGGAAAATACGGTAATCCTTTTAGGAACAGACCACATCATTTTTAGGTATGTCATGATTCCTAAAAACGTGTGTTTGTAAAATTCCAACTTCCTCCTCAAAATTCCAAAACATGTCTGTTAATCGGCCATTTTAACATTCACCCATTGTGTGTAATTCACACAATTACACAAAATAATTGTGTGTGTTTCAGGATTTCTCACCATGAAAGGCCAATCATAACAACAAATAGGGTTTTAACTTGTGGGGAACAACTGCTCCTTATGGGGCAGTTGGTCCTGGGCCCTAGAAGAAGAAGTGCTGGTTTTGGTTAGGTTTAGAGCCAAGGCGTGAATTGAGATTATGTTTGGTTTGAGTACTGATCACTACACTATAGAAATGAATGAAAAATGAATGAACATCAATGCAAAGTTCCTAAGAGATAAAAAACGACATACTGTGTGTGTATGCAGTCGTTTGTGTGAATGGATGCACGCGCGCGTGTGTGTGTGTGTGTGTGGTTTCCTGTCCTGCAACCTACATGGCACTTGGATGGCGTTGTGAGAGATCCAGGGTCTCCCTGAGCTCCTGTCCACTGAATGCTGGTGTGCCTGCACATTCACTGCAACCCTGAAACTGATTAGCACATACAAATCTTGGACATGTATATCAGAACACAATGCAGACTGGCTTTGTGAAAAATATAAGGATAAAAAATCTAAACATGTTAACAATGTTTAGATTAAAGTAAATCTAAACTTCTAAGAAGTTTAGATTTACTTCTATCTTAGATTGATTAAGATAGAAGTAAATCAGTTCCCTTGTAAAAAGCAGGACACTGAATGCATATTTGTTGTAAATATAAAAATTGTAGTAGTTGTGAGCTCTCTTCTGCTGATTAGTAGTGCTGTATCTAATGGCTCTCATCATATAGTCTACTGTGAAGGCATCACATTTTGTGGTTTATTATCTCAGAGAATGGCAGTTGTTAGTGAATGAATTCAGATGTTCATCTCTGTAGACAATGGATACTGTAGCACAAAAAACATGCATAGCCATTTTTTCCTGTCTGAGTGAGAGCCAGCCTCACAGCCAGTGGTGTAGTTTATAATCACACCTGAAGAGTTTCTGCTTTCTTTTTGTTAACTGTTCGTGAATGAATGAATTTTCATCGGTTTATTTCTCCACCATCATGTATTCAACATGCGGTGCTCAGACACGGCTCTTATGCTCCCTCTAGAGGATTCACACATTTTTTTAAAGAGCACATTTTTACTGGGAGGTTCATTATTTAAACCACTGGTGGGGAGAATGATGACTAAATATATTCCTCATATTTGGGGGGAACAGCATTCAAAAAGCTTTCATTTTCTGATTCCTGTAAATCCAGAGCTGTTACTGTATCTATGTAGTTAGGCATTAAGCATAATCAGTTTAGTTTTAGGATGCAGATATGGGTTAGAGAACTGGAAGTGAGTGTAGCCTCACCCTTCATGGTGTTTGATGTGCCGACAGCTGGAATGTTATGTGAGCCTGCCGGCGTTGATAAAACCATTTACAGTCACTTTGCATTACAGTCGGAAAGAACCAAAGGGCTCATCAAACAAAGCCATAGAGATGTGAGAGAAATGTATGCTAGTATAACCAAGGTGTGGGCAGAACGTCGATCCACCCACGCAATGTAGGTGAAGAGGTGGTGTGACTGAACTTTGCAGGGCTATAAGAGGATCTTGCTGTTTGGTTCTGATTGAAGAACACCTTAGATTAAAAAAAATCTGTCTAGCTTCTACAGCGATCCAGTTCAGTGAAGGTTTAACAGATATTCTCAGCAGCAGGCCAGTCATTATTTTGATGACTGGCTTGTGAGATTAATGATATCTCTACTTTTGTTTACACTCAGTTTGCCTGAGCCTCTACAATAGAGGGAGTAGGCAGCTAAACAAAGCATGCAGAGGCTTTTTCAGAGTGTACCTTTCGAACTTTCAGACCATTTTTAAAGCAAATTTCTTCAACTCCTCTGCTGTGCAAAACAATTAGGTGTGAACAGGCCGTTTGAGTGTTTTATTGCTCAGCAATAGTGTCTCATGCTGTTTCTGCTGCGGTTAAAGAGATAACAGTGACCAAGCCTTTCCTTAGCCAAACAGTAACTCTAAATCCCCTCTGGATGGCTGTCTCCAAACGGTGAGGCTGGATCCTACCAGGTCACTCCGTCTGTGGCAAGTTTTGTCCAGCTTCAATCAACATTATGAACATTTCTGCTAACAGTGCAGGTTTATTTTTGGAACACGAGAGAGGTTTTGAGAAACTGAAAAAAGTAAGATTTTGAAATTAGTTCTATTGTGAACAATAATTTTTCCTCGGTTTATTAATTTCTCACAATTCCTCAAATTGTTTAACTTATTGCCAGGAAAACAGGATGCGATAGATAAAACACCAGAAGTTTTCTTTTTTTTTTTTTTGTCAATGAGCATAGAAGCCTTTTCATTCTTAAAATACTTTTATTTCCTGCGGTGGACTACTGACCTGTCCAGGGTGACTCCGCCTCTTGCTCTTTGACCACTGAAGATAGACACCAGCACCCATACAGGGGATAAAAGTGTGTATAATAATAGATGGATGGATAGACTTTTATTTCAGAATCAAATGACTTAAGCAAAAAACACATTTATCTGAAAATGGTCAAGTATATTAACATTAACTAAAATTTTAACAAAAAGATGCAAATGTCCAAATAAAGTCTTTACCACCTTCAAAGAGCTTGGAGAACATGGTCACTCTAAATAAATGCAAAAGCTTCTGTACCCGTGAGAGTAACATATTTAGACATAATAATGCTATCAAAACCACAAATGCATCAGATGTGGGTTTTTTACCATTATTAACTGCAGAGGCTTTTTAAAGCATTTCCTTAATCAGTCAACAGCTTTGTCTTTCTGGGTTTCCTCTGTTTATACAAGGTCAGGTGACAGACTCAGCCAGATATTTGTGAATGAACAACTGATGAATGCATCAGCAGAAATTCATGTCGGTGTGTCTGTGGCGGTGTGCACACATTTGTGTGTGGGGGGCTGTCCATTCATACATTCCTTGCTCCCACTGTAACCTGAGCCTTGTTGGGGGAGGAATGGGAAGTAGAGGAACAGAGTGGGAGAAAGCCAGGCTGGAGTCTCCTTCTGTGTATAAAATCCACCATTCCAAAGAAATGACTCAACTTTCCTTGCTGCCAAGTCAACTTGAATCAAAGCAGCAAGCAGGCTGATGGACACGAAGAACAATTGAAAGGTTAAGAGGCCTGTTCAATTGTGGGACATGATATCAATATAATAAATAACCAATAATCATGTCTCCATCATGTCTCTAATCATATCTTTTGTTCCAGTGTATTTATTCCTCTGGCTGTTTGAGCCACAGAGCCAAAGCTTAACTTTGATCAAAGTATACTTTTGAGCATGATCTTGTTCTACACGATAGAACCATAACTTAAGCGTGATGAATGATGGTGATCGGTGAAAAAAAATATTAAAGTAATAAGCTGTTTAATGAGATTAATGGGAATTCCACCTCCTCTATCAACAGGACATGGCATTCTGTTTTACTAGACTGGTTTGTCAGGACTAATGAAAAGGTGACTGTTGGACATCATGCTTCTTGTGTAATGGAGGACACAAAAATTATTCATGTGAAGAGGCAGAAGCATGAAGGGCACAGCCAGGTGAGTTCAAATTGCTACTTATCTTCAGCTTGTAGAAATCAAGGCATCCAGCTTACACACTCTTGTTGTACAATTATAGAAGACTCTGTGTGAAGGCTGTAGTTGATTAGCCTGGTAAAAACCAGTACTAAGATTTGCTTCATACCGAGGGTCTGGATTCTCAGGGTGGACTCTATAAATTTTACCCAATCACTAACGTCTGCCTGTGACATTTGTAATGTACCATTTTGGCACAAAGGAGCTTACCAGAAATTGCCTGAGCTATAAACAACTATTTTCCACTGCAAAGAGAGGAGTGCAGATCCGAACGAAGTGACTATTGATGTTAATTTAGTATTTGGAAGTGTGACCATCAAGGCCCAAATGGCTTACTTCACTCCTTCTGCTGCCATTGCTAAAAATACAGGCAGACTATAATTCTAAAACAACACAGAAAATCTACCTCATTGTTCATCACTTCTTCTGTTTGCTGATTGGCCTGGTAAAAAAAATACCGGACACAATTCGAATCAGTGGGAAAAAACCCAGACTGTGCTGGAGGCGTGACTCGTTTTTGGAGAAAGAATTGCACAGGAAGGCAATAGCCAGGCAGGTGGTTTACATGGATACATATATGTAGAGCCAGCTCAGCGGGGGAAGCTTGGTGATGACTGTTTGTTGATTGAACCTTGAGGGCTGGAGCTTGTAGTGAGGAAGGAGCTTAGCCAAAAGGCAGTCTGTCTACCCTTACCAATATTCATGAGATATGAATCATGATCAAAACAACAAAAACTCAGGAACACCAGGCTGAAATGACCTCTGTAGGGTGACCGGACTGAACCTTAGAAATAAGACAAGAACTCTAAAAATACAGACAGAGACTCAGCACCAAATGGAGCCAATTAAAGTCAATACAACAGTATAGGAAGCTTTTATTGTCATGGTATCCAGCCTTATTGTAGATACAACAAAATTACAAAGGCTCCAGTCCATGCCAGACCAGACATGCTGGAGGGATTTACATCCCCAATGGCTTGGGGACATTTTCAGTTCTCCTAGAAGGACAGGGAAGTTAGCTATGTAGAGAATTGTATGGGTTTCCCTCCTGGACCAGTTAACTTAGAACCCATTATGGAATAAGAAAGATGCAGATGGAAAGATGGATTGATTTTGTGACATATGAGCCCCAATAATAATCTCTTTGTTAATAATTTCTTTTCTGTTCTTCACCTCATTCTTGGTGAATTTACTTTCAGTTGGTTTTGCTTTGTCTTGGGTCACCACTGTTTTGAAATTCTTGAAACAAAAAATGATCAAGCTTAAAATACACAACACTTCTTCCTCACACACTCTTTTATGTTCCTGAGAATCCTGATTGAACTCTTGAGAAAAAGAGAAAGTTCAGGAGAATGTTTGGTCCTCCTCTGGTGGTTTACTTTAGAGACTGCTGAGGTGGCAGGACAACATAATGCTCGTTGAAGCAGCATGGCCCCAGCCTGTGACTCCCCTCCCCTATGTCTGGTTGCAGTCCTCCTCCATCCTGTGACCTGTAGGCATTTAACCTCTGACCTTCAGGGCCAATATTAACTCTTGTGTGATTGTTCCAGGGCAGCCGACTTCCCCTGGCCCAGGCCCTGAGAACATTCCTGCACTCCGTAGCTAGGAGAGCCTCACTGTCACACCACTGACCTCCTCTATGCTTAGGGTTACCCTTGATCTTCTATACATACTCACACACAGGAACTAACATGTACAAAAGGACTCACACACCACCATAGCTCTGTCAGCACCCTGCCCCCCACACAGAAGTGCTCAAGGGGCTGCTGGTCTGTCTCGGCACTGAGGGCCACCCACTCCGCCTACAAGCTGACAGTTTGACTTCACTCTGCTACCACACAACACCTGCAGTCATCAGTAACTGCTGCTGTCAGTGGTTGAGGATGATTGAGATATTTACTCTCTGTTCATATGTTCGTGTCAGCTTTATATTTCAGTTCAAAATTTCATCCTATTCTGTTATATCATGTCTTATCACATATAATGTGTGAAACTGAGATATTCTGCTCCTAATTTCATTGCAACAAGGACTCTGATGACATAGTGGTCTGAAGTCCGTATTGTCGGGTGTGATCAGGTATCTGATCATATACATCTAAACATTTTCTTCATGCTACAATTTCCCACCTCATGACACCACCTACCACACAGCAGGCAATAACTCCTACTCCACCCAGGGCCCCATTGTGGCTCACCCCATCATCTCACAGCCCCTCTGCGCATGCTCACCGCACAGACAACTCACCTTCATTCATGGCCCACCAGCATAACAAATCAAGTATCCACCACTCTGCATCTGCACCAGCCCAGACCCCACAGGAGCCTTACATGGCAACCATGGCAACATCACTGACTTTGGACCCCACTGGTGTAGGCTATCAACATTAATGTTAAAGTTCCCCACTATAATGACCTCATTATTTACCACTAAATCAGATTTAAAAAATATATGAGATACGATCTTGTAATTGAAAGTCAGTCTGTCAGTGATGTGAGACTGGGTTGAAGGTTCACTTTCCAACAAGAGAATGACCAAAACAATTCTTTTGCTAAAGCAACACTTGTGTGGTTTAAAGGGCAAACCTGTGGATGTATTGGAATGGCCTTGTCAAAGTTCAGACCTCAATCCAATTGAGAATTTGTGGTCAGACATGAAAGTTGCTGTTCACCAGTGGAAATAGGAGATGGAACAGTTTTGTCTTGAGGAACGGGAAAAGTCCCTGTGAAGCTCATGGAGACCTGCTGACTGCTGCAAAATGAAAACATACTGTATTTAGGGGAATGAAATAGTGATGCACACTGACTATTTCTGTTACTTTGTCATACTTGTTGTTTGCGCCACAGTAAACATGTGAAATGTTCAAAGTTGTAGGCATGTTCTGTAAATCAGTGGTACCCAACCCTTTTATTCCCGCGGACCGGTCGAGACTTGGCAGTTTTTGCTGCGGCCCGGTGAGGCGGGTGAAGGGGGCTGTCAGATTGTTGTTGTTGTTTTTTTTTTTCCCGATTTTCCCTTTACGACAATCTTACAACGTCCTGCAGTGTGTAGTGGTGTGTTGAATATGCCCGATCCAAAATCTTGTCCCGATTCTCGCAGCCTGTGGGGTTTTTATGACTGGGAGCGAGAGGGCAGCCTGTTGAATGTGAAGGGTAGCCAAACAGAAAGCGCGGTGACGTAAGATCGGAAGGAATCCCAAACAGTTGACATGGCAACTGAGAGTCCGGTGGACATCGGAGGTGATATGTGGAAATGTTCAAAGGTCATTATTATATATGTTTATTATATGTGGTTATGTTTATTCAGTTAAAAATGTTAATTATAACTCACTACCAAATCATAGTGCAGCAAGTAGAGCGGCTGCTCCCGCCGTGTTTTGTCAAACGCCTTTTCTTTTTGTTACGTCCACAAACTATCACTGCTGCTTCTACATCGTCATCCGTGTTAGATTATTCTAAATTCACTTTGGTATGTTGGGGGTTTTACTGGATTTCCTTCCGGGATCGGGATGTTTGTGACTGGAATCGGTTCTTGTGGTGTGTTGCTCCTGCCGTGAGGCTGGACACACGAACCGATCGAACCTGTTGGACTTTTATCGGTTCTGTGGTCACAGAGGTTTGGAAAATTGGCCGATAATCCTTAAATCGTGCCGTGTGAACCAGACCTAAAACTCACAAGTTCTTCTCCTCTCATCTCATCTCGAGATGAGAGATGAGATGAGAGGACACTCACTGACTCTGGTCGCTATGGTAACGTTTTCATATCCCTTCAAAATAAGATACAGATGCGCCACAAAAACGAAAATTTTACTTTAGTGAAAATTTTAACTCAAGATAACAACTAATGCCCGTGACTTTCAGGTGCAAAACATGGATTTCTCCTCTCAGTGCCTCAGACAAATAATCTACCGGTGTGGATAAAGGAGTTCTTTTTTCTTTTCTGTCGGCTGAACTGATATTATGTCAAATACGAAACATTTTAAAAGGGAGCCCTGAGCTTGTTTCTCCCATCTGGGAGTGATGAGAGACAATGACACGCTAATGCTCAGTCTGCTTGGTCTCTACGTTGAGAAGCAGTTTGATGGTTCATTCCCTCATTAACGAGTCGGTCACCATATCATAGAGAGCGGACTTGGAATGTGGGAATCATCTACCAGGATAAATCCATTCTCCTGTCTCTTCTCTGGGCCTTTTCCCTTTGTAAAGAAACTTCCCAAAGACATCTGATCTGCTTCTTACTCATTTTGCTGCTTGTGGTCTCAATGTTGGCGCGCAAGACGTAACCGGGAGAATCTAGTGAAAGCATTTTCAAAATAAAAGATCCTCCAGACTCAAATAATACATAAAACGGAAATATTTAATTATTTCTTGTTCGGCCCGGCACCAATTGGTCCACAGACCGGTACCAGGTCGTGGCCCGGTGGTTGGGGACCACTGCTGTAAATGACATGATGCAAACAAAATAATTCAATCTAATTCCAATTTGTGTGTAAGACACAATCTGGTAAAGGGGTTGAATACTTTCACAAGGTCCTGTACATTAGTGGCAGATAAACAGATAGCAGTGTTGGTCTGTAGTTTTATTAAAGAAGTTATTAATGAACAAACAAATCCTGATGAGTTTTTTTAAACATGCAGATTCCATTACATTAGAAAGCATCAGTCATTTAATGCTATTTGACTGAAAAACGGCAAAATAATTTATTTTTTACAATACATACATACATACAGTACCTTGAGTTGCTCACTTTTAGTTTGCGTGTTTGCATGTGTGTGTGTCAGTTTTTTGACATACACAGTAGCACAGTGGAATTTGGATCTCTTTCCTCCATTGTTTCCAAGTTTAACTGCAGATAATCTCTTAACAGGCTTTTGCTGATGTTGCTATGAGCATGCTGCCATGGCCCTCAGCAAACTTCCTCTGTGGGTGAGCAGTGTGGGTCAGGTAATGAACAGACGACTGTTGTAGCTTTAAGGTAGTTATCTTCCCCCATGAACACTCAACATCTGCACAATATTTAGGGAAAAACCCGGCAGGTGAGTGTAGGCAGCAGAGCAAACACAGGAACATAGTGGAAGCAAACACCTCTCTTAACTGAAACTTTGGCAAGACATAACAAAAAGATACAACCAGGAGATGAGACCACATTACTTCACTGAACAGTTTGACATTATCTGAAAAAGTCAGGTATTGTTTAAAAAGATAAAACTATGTAAACAATAGCATCCGTTTTGAAAAAAGGAATGCTTATTTGTTTGCTATTGCTTTTGCAATATAATTTGCTATTTGCATTTTAATATAAATGACATGTCAAAACATTTATACCCTTCTCCATAATCAATGGAAAATTCTTCACTGTAATTGCAGCGGTCAACCCCCCTCTCCCCCCCACTGACCAGCTTTTTCCATGTGTATTTTGTAGGATTCCTTTTTTTCCTTGCCTTTGACAAGTACACTCCAAAGTGTTATTTTCAGTTGTAAAAATATGTTAGTGAAAATAGAAAATAATTTTAATTCCAAATAAATAATAATGGACTGCGACAGACTGGCGAACTGTCCAGGGTGAACCCCGCCTCTCGCCCGAAATGAAGATAGGCACCAGCACCTCCTGACCCCACTGGGGACAAGGGTGTTAGAAAATGTATGTATGAATGGATGGATAATGATGGAGTGACTAAAGATGCCAAAGAATTAGTTTTGCAATGCATAGGGAAAGAGACTTGCTTTTCTAGAACATATTAGCAGGAATGTGCGAAAATGAAGAATAGAAACAAAGATTATTTATTTTCCCTCAATGGGGAATTTTAAGTGAACCAGCTCCAAAGGGACAGACAAGCCATAGCATCTAAATTTAAAAAATAAAAGTATAAAACAGAGTTAAGAATAACATGCTGTACAGTAAAGGCAAACTTACAACTTAAGTTATCAAGAATAGCTTATATTGATACTACAATGCAAAGAAATGTGCAAATGAACAGAGTAATTTTAAAAAGGTGCAAAAATATTCACATGTTCTTGTGCATTAAAAAACAAGACTGTCAACAATAAGAGAAAATATAACTGTGAAAATAACAGTACTACCAATTTCAAGTAAAAGAAACAAACCAAAAAATGTCTGACACACATTATAACATAACATAACACAGACTTTTTGATAATGTAATGTAGTTTTAGGATAAATCAGATCCCCTATTACTAAGTAAGTTCCAAACCTGAAGGCCTTATTAATGGAAAACTCAACAATTACAAGCAGTTGTGGTCCACACCTGCCATCTGCAGAGAGTTTTGCAGACACTTTGAAGTTCTGCTTTCACTTTCAAATTGAAATTTCTCCAGATTTTGTGAACCTTTGCCCTCTATTATTCCTTGAAACACAATGAATGATCACATTTCACAAATCATTAATATCTCTTACATCTACAGTCTGACAGGGCTGTTTGACTAATGACCAATGAAAAGCTCATTGGTTAGGATGCTTTTGTTAGAGGTTACAAAGAACCAATAGCAACAGTTCTAGAACTCTTTAGTGAAAGCGATCATATCAAATGTGTTTGAATTCAAGAAGGTTCCTATTATATAAGAATTTGTAGAAAACATTGACTCTCACCAAGCTCACAGCCTGGTGCTCTCTATCATATCACAGATGATAGTGATATAATATTTGACAGCAGTCATTTGCCAGTTTGTGTTGATTATGTTATTTATGTATTCTCATATTACAGGAACCTTCTATAATATGAAGTTATATGATTAAATCACAAAAGATTTAATATTGTGTAATATGGAATATTAATATTAGACAATTTAATATTGTGTAATATTACATCTTTTGTGATTTAATATTGCACAAAAGATAACAAACTGCACAGTATTTGATTTCTTCAGTAACAATCAAACATAAATCATGATGTCCTGATTGCAGCCTGCTTTTTAAAATCTGAAATCATTTCAATAAAAACATGAAGCTAGCTGACAGATCTCAAAAAGCAGTGCATCATGTCACAATAAACCTGGTGAAAACCAGCTCCTTGTTCTACGATTTGCTTTGTCCAGATTTTAAATCTTATCCAATAGTTAATGCTTGCTCGTGACATTTGTAATGCACCAGTTTGACACTAAGAAGCTAACCAGAACTTGCCTGCACTGTGAACAACCATCGTCCACTGTGAGGACAGGATTCCCAATCTCAATGAAACGGCTGCTCATGTTAATTCAATATTTGGAGTGACCAACATGGACTGAACGGCTTTATCTACTTTCTGCACTGCTGTTGCTAGAATTACAGGCAGACTACAATTCTAAAAGGGATAGCCAAAATCAACTTCTCAACTACTTCTTCTGTTCACTGGTTGGGCTGGTAGCAAATTGACCAGAGACAATCCGATTCAAGGGGAGAAAGTCCAGACTGTGCTTGAAGCATGGATATGTTTTGAGTGGAATTGCACAGGAAGGCAATGGCTAGTCCCAATATAAAGAACGGAGCTCATATCTGTTGTAAATGATTTTAGGATGTTGTGTGAATGGTGTCTTTAGCTCAAATCTTAACAGTCACACCAGCAGTGGCCTTAAACATTGTATCTGCCCAGGATGTAGGGAAAGAAAACCCAAAAATTCAAGGATAACAAGAGGACTGTAAGGATCCTAAATCCATTGGGCAGCAGGATGACAAAGTTTTTCAGTCATGGATACACATTACTAATAAATAATGTATAAACTGGTAAGAACATCTGATATCTAAAAATTGTCTTCTTCTTCTTCTAGCGTCATCAGTATTACTTTCCTTCTCTTTGTTATCTGCAAAGAGAAGCTTTCCCAAGCTTCCCGCTTGGGCTTTCTGTGCTTCAGAGCTTTCCCAAGCACAGAAAGTTTGGGAGCTTTCTGTGGCACCTCTCAAGCTATGGAATGATCTTCCTTTGGGCATAAGACAGGCCTCTTCAGTCATTGTTTTTAAGTCCCTTCTTGAGACTCATCTTTTTTCTTTGGCGTTTGGCACAATCTCAGATGTTTCACTGTGTCTGTATATTAATATGTATTTTATATTCGATCTTTTCTATTTTATAATTGCCTTGTGATTGTGTACAGCACTTTGGTCCTGTCTGTGTATAAAGTGCTTCATAAATAAAGTTGATGATGACGATGATGATGCTTCATCGGTGTCTTCTGTACTGACTCCAATGATTTTACTCCGCCTCCAGAGGGTTTCCTCAAAGTTCATTTTTCCAACAAGTGAGTGCGGCAGGATTGCCTTCATCTCAAGATGCAAATTTCAGTACGTCAGAGGAGGGACGTCACTACCAGCAATATGTTTCTTCATCAACATCCAGAGAAACCTGGCCTGTGGGTTGACCTCCAGAGTTCTGTGAGAGTTTCAAGTTTCCGCACTGGTTATTCTAGACTTACACATGTTCATCTGTTAAGGGAGGAGGTGATGCCACAATGCCGGTTTTATAGTAAGTTAATAAATCGGCGATATTTAATTTACAGTGAACCCTCGTTATATTGCAAGATAACGGTTCACCTTTAACGATCTCGCTGCTTCGCGGATTTTTTGAGCAGTATTTTTTTTTTCCACGGTGGATTGTATTCTGCGTCCTGATTGGCTGACAGTTTCTCCGCTACTTCTCTGTGTGTCAATAACGCTGCGGTTTAATATGTATGTTTTTGTACGTAAAACAGCTTGCCAAATTTAAGTTTGCAAATTCTCTTGCAATTTCAAGTTTCTCTAAAACCCATAATGTCGACAAAACGTTCTGCACCGACAAAAAGGCATTTGCGGTCGGACCCAAAAGGCAGAGGAAGATGTTAACTATCGCAGAAAAAGTTAAACTTATGGACACGCTAAAGGAAGGTAGAAGCTATGCGGCTATAACTATGTTCTTCTCTCGATAAAACACACCTGCACCGCGGGCTTTAGAAAAAAAAAAAAACGCTGCAGAGTGGAGTCAGGATGCAGCGGCTCAGTCAGAAGAGCAGTGAAATACACGTGAGTCACTATTTGTCCTTCAGTACTTTCTATTTTTGTTCATAATCATTTTTCATTTTTTCGCGTTCTAATCCAATGACTCGGGTCGCGGTGGGGACGGTGCTAATCTCAGCAATTTCAAGCCTTCAGTTCGTATTGATGATTCAAATTATTATTTTACAGTAGGCCTACAGTAGTTATTTGTAAAAAACAAACAAACAGAAAAAACGTTTATACAGTACTTTTATTTGTTAAACAAATGCTTGGGCCTGTAACAAGGTTTTATTCTTTGGTTTCAATGTATTATGGAGTATTTCACTGTATAATAATTGTAAAATAAATAAAGGTCACTACTTCGTGGATTTCGCCTATCACGGGTTCTTTTTGGAACATAACCCCCGCGAAAAACGAGGGTTCACTGTATATGACAAAATGTGTATGAATAAGATTTATTTTGCTTTTCTGCCCTGACTATCCAAATACATAACACACTGTAAAACATCTTAAGCACTGATTAAAAACCTGTTTATTTAGAGCTGCCTTTTCTTAATAATAACTATCCATCCATTTTCTTAGACCCTTGTCCCTAGTGGGGCCAGTAGTGGTGCTTGTGCCTATGTCCAGCAAGACATTTCGGGTGAGAGCCGGGATACACCCTGGACAGGTCGCCAGTCCATCACAGGGCAACACAGAGACAGACAGGACAAACAACCATGCACACACTCACACACCTAAGGAGAACCTATACAGTCATGTTTATGGACTGTGGGAGGAAGCCGGAGTACCTGGAGTGAACCACGCATGCACAGGGAGGACATGCAAACTCCATGAATTGAACCCAGCAAGGCAATAGTGCCACCAACTGTGACACTGTGATGTTCTAGTTAGTAGTAACTAGATAATCTGGAACTGTTTTCAAACCTCTCTTCCTTGAGCTTGCTTGCTGTTTTAGTTTTCTTCATTTAATGCACTTTCAAATGCCTTGTTGCTGAAAATGTGCTATGCAAAGAAAATTGTCTTGGCTGAAATTTAGAGATTGTTCTCATAAGTAAAAATCTGCACATTCTTTAACACTCCTTTCTACCACTGTAAACAAACCTAAAAAGAAGCTGGTAGAACCAGAGGAACTAAGAACTCAGCTAATATCTTCATCAGTCAAATTTTCTCAGCTTATTGAAAAAGAAAGTGGGAATCCAGGGTTCCTGCAGTGCCTGAAACTCTTGACCAGGAGCACTGCTCCTTGTCTGGGAGCAGACGACCAGTGACCCGTTAACTTTTTGACATAATAAATTACACATAAAATTGGGACCTTTATGTGTCTTCAGACTGTCCACCAGATCCTTTAGGAAGCAAATGTAAATCATTTGTTTGGGTGTGAATGTTAATTACCTTAAAAAAATCAGCAGTTGGTGGTTTTGTTGTTTAACACACTTAAGCTGCTGTCTTTCACTCACTTACTAATTGAAAATATTATATCAGCATATATAATTTGTCTGTAAGAAAAAGGCCATATTGGCAAACCAAATGCCAAAGTTTGTTGTGAATGGACAAAAGTTAAGTTTAAAAAAAACCTGAGATTTCATCTTCACTCAGGTATGACTGCAAAAAGAGGCAGCCAGCATTTAAAAATGTAGGTTGCATTGTTGCCAGATATGTGTGGTTCTTACTAATGAGTTGAGATGCAGGTCAGCTCTACAAGAGGACACAGGCCTCCTGGTGAGAAGAACTCATCACTGCACCACGGCCACGCTTCAAGACACAAACCCACAAGCATAAGGAAGTTGATCAAGTGTATGCAATGAGGTCAGAGGGATGTGTGGGAAGACGAGGATGGCGTGAGAACACAAGGCCATCCTTGAGGAAAGAAACCTCATTTTTTTCATGGATCCATATTGTTGTGCAGAAGTGACCACAGGCTGGACACATGTCTGTTATCTGGGCAACAGGTGGCAAGACAGATTTAACAGTTGTCAGCAGATGGATGATTCAACAATTATGTCAAGACAAGAGACGAGGGGGCACAATGAATATGACCAGGAATTGAATACATTGTTTTCTTTTCAGGCTTCTTTTCACAAACAGATTTCTGCTCTCAGACCTTCACTACTCAAAGTCCGAACAAGTTCATTTTTATTTTAATTTTAAAAACTGAACTTGCTCAAGTTCGCAGTTAATAAAAACAACCCTGTCAAAACAGTATCTGCAAATTAAGTGCAAGACTCGCTTCAAAAGTTTCCTCATTTAAAACAAATGTGAAATATTTTTATTCAGATGTAAATCCATGTCAAACAGGCCTGAACTGCATAGGACTCCGTGATCTGTGTCTGCTGGCAGGACAGCAGGTAGAGGATCTTCTGAGACACATCCACTTAAAAAGTCACACAGAGGCATAACTCAGGTCAATTAATGTCAAATCTTAATATCTAAAAACTTGTTTCTGATTAGAACAACCAGTGACATAAATCTATACTAATATGTGAACCAAACTGTTTTGCTTCTCCCATGAAGAGAACAAGACTGGTAACATTTCAAGGTATATCATTCCAAGAAAGATCTACATCTACTGCACAGTATCATCAGACTTTACATGAAATAGCCTAGGGTGATGTTCACATTGTCTGCATCTTTAAACTTACTCCACACTTTGATGAAGAGAATCAGATTCATGTTGCCTAATTCACTCACTTACTAATTGAAAATATTATATCAGCATATATAATTTGTCTGTAAGAAAAAGGCTGCAGAGGCAGCAGAGATGTGCAGCTTCAGGACAAGTCTGGCCTGTAGCTGCACTTCTCTGATCCTCCATCCTTCAGTTTATCAGATCATTTTCTACTCAATTACAAATGCACAAATTCTCCAGAGTGCTTGCCAGCCATCCTGTTTGTCTGCTGAAGGGTCCCTGACAATATGACAAGGCAGCATGCCGCAGGCCACAGGCCTGATAGGCTGTGATATTGTGTTGAGGGCAACTGTCCGTTCTGCACTATTGTCTGGATAAGCGCTACTGTCTCTGAGACAAAAGAAGCACCTGCCTGATCTCCGCGCACACACTCACACACGCACGCGAACGGGTCTGCCATGTGCCTAACACAAGGCCACTTTGTGTCCATACAAGGGATCTGGGAATTGACATGAAACACACACTCCACGCTTATGTGTTTCTGTGAATGTGCGTGCAGAGGTTATGGCCATTGGCGGGAGAGTGATGGGGGTGCGTGTATGTTAACTGGGTGTTTTTGTGTATGTGCATGGGGGTGGGAATGCTCACAGTAGGAGTCAGTTTGGCGGGAAGGTCAGGCTTGTTGAATCTACATCTGTTCTGCCGTGTGCCAGACTGCACACCACACTGTAGAAACACACACACACAAAGTCACCCAGCCATTTGTGAGTAACAGAGAAGCATCATGTTGTCATGTGCCTGATTAACAACAGGTCAATCTGTCCATCTGTGTGTGCAGAGCGGAAGCAACACTAAAACACTTGTTGCACATCTGTCCTCCAATGCATGCCCAATTACAAGCTTCAGAAAGAGAGGCTCTGTTGATTCAACCAGCCGTCTATTGACAGTCATCCAAGGAGACATAGGCAGGCTCAGCCATAGCTGCTTGGCTTTAGCATCTCCTATTATTTAAGAGTCACTGTGTTTTCTTTTGCTGACTGTAGTATCAAAACCCCCATGTAAATCTTTTTAATGTGCTCAGTATCTGTTAAAGTATTTAAAGCCGACATTTGATCAATAGCTATTTTCAATAAATGAATAAATCGAAAAGTAGTTTCACTCCTGATCTAACAGTTTTGTAAGTAAACATGGCATTCTCTTAAAGAAGTTGAAAACTAGTCAACTTGTCTTTAACCAGATGAAATGTATAATTTATCATGATAAGGGACACCAAACATGTTTATCGATAAATTGTCAAAGGAAACAAATGCTTGTTTTCTTTTTTTTTCCCTTTTCTATTGGTTCCAGTATTTTAGTATGTGTTTTGACAGAAATACAAAAAGTATAACTTGGTTGTAAACTGAAAAAAAGCAGTTCAATTCAATTTGTAAAAATAGTTTATTCCAATGAGAAACTGAATGTTGTCATAAGTCGTATCATCCAAGTATCTAAACAGAGTCATTGTGTTTGTTGGTACTGTGGGCAGGAAGGATTTTTGGTACCAGTCAGTTTTAACACAAAGATCCAGTCCTGGATGACACCATCATCTGTTCCCAGGCTCTAATAATCCACCTCGTTTACCTTTGACGCTCCTCTTTAAAGTGCCAATATTATGCATTTTCCAGGCACATAGTGCCATTTTAAAGCACAATGAAGTAACTAAGTAAGTAACTTCAGTTGTTATAAAAACACCAGTTGAGTCAGCAAACGTTTCAGCAAAACTTATATTATTTATAAGTCTCATTTTTGCTAATTGACAAAAATGTCAGTTATTAATGTCTCAGGTATTGACAAACAAGTAGTTACAGACACGTCCCTCACGTTAAATCTTGCACAGTGTGACTTTGGAGATGCTCCTGTAACTTTCCTGAGTACAAAGGAAGTTCACAGACTAAAAGTCCCTGTTCAAGCAAAAGTAGATGCCACTTCTGCGCTTCCCATCAAAGTATCAAATTAACACAGTCGATGTTTGACATTAAACAGTTGAGCAGGTCTAGGTGAGATGATTACTTACATAAAAAACTTTATGATGGATTGTTGTGATTGTTTAAAGGTTAATGACATTCTTCCTGGATGCTTCTTCTCAGGAGTCTCTGTAGCGGTAAATCAAAAGCCCTGTTGGCTTCTGGGTTATTCAGGATGTTCTGAACTTACAAAGAAATGAGGTAAAATGCAAGCACAGCAAAGACACATTGACTTGCAGAGGACTGAGTAATAACTTCAGTATCTCTGTTGGTGTGTGCAAACAGTGACACGTTAGTGATAAAGTGGCGGTGACTTTGAACAACTAACCCTCAAGCTCCCACACAAGAGCTGTAATGCTGTTGGCACAGACATCAAGATCAACATCCGGTAGTAAAATGCAAACAGAGTGAGCTAAACTGAGCAGATAATGAGAGTAAAAGGCCTAACATGTGGTTAGGCATTTCTTTTACTTTTATCACTGACTCTCATTCACCAACCAAAAATAAACTGGACTCCACAAACCAGGGCAGGACCAAAAGTAAAAAATAAGTCATCTTTGTTGCTTATGGCATGTGGTATACAGTTTCAAAATGTCAAGAGAGCCAACTATATCTCATTATTGATAAATATACTTTAAAAAAATGTAGAAAAATATGATTACATTTTTTGTTGTTGTTGTTTTCCAAATGCCCCCCGACCATTTGCCCCACTTCAGAGAGCAGGTCAGTATTCAGACCTGGAGGAATGGTTTTAGTTTTAGGAGAATATTTGCTTCTCATCAGGATCTTCAGACTGGCTGAGAAGCAGCATCATTTGTATACCTAAGAGAGAAGATGTGCTTATGTACCTGGGCCACACAGATACATGCAGTGTTACAGGATTACTGTCATTAATAATAAAAACCTAAACCTATTAGGCATAGGAGTGTAAATACACAGCTTTTGTGTTTAAATCCATCTTCTCTATTTGAAGACAATTCTAGAGTTAATGCTCTTTTTGTTTGTATCTTTTTAGCTGTCTTCCAACAAAAGTTTCCTTAAACTGAGGCATTTTGAAAGCTGAATGGAGAAGTGTATAACACAGAGGACAAGGTTGCTTTTAAAGGAGGGAGGAACTCAACACATAAATCATCCAGCTTCTTCTTGATAAGGAGTCAATTCAAAAGGGATGGTGAACAATATCAATAATTGCCTTCTCCAACCTCCCCACAGGCTCACACAACACTCACACATTTCAAATGTTCACTCAGAAACAACATGGCATTAGAGAATGAGGACCAGATATGTTGTCTAAAATCACTTCTATGATTTGATATAAAAGAACAATTAGCACACAAACTTGCATCAATGTATTACTGTCTTCTAGATATGGCAACTGTCACTCCCACACACACACACACACACACTCACCACACCCCCATCTATCAGCAAGATTCAGGCCATTTTTGTCTTGAGATGTTAACACAATTAAGTCAACTTAATGCGAGTGGACAAGCAGCTACTGCCGTAGCTGCCAGACACAAAGAACTATAATCACACATTCATTAAATGCAAACATCTGAAAATGTCTTCTGTTGTATTCTGAAGCTTCAAAGAATGAAGAATTCCAGGGTTGCATGCAACAATTCAAAGCAATCACTATGTTGTCCAACTCCTGTGCTGCTGGAAAGAACTCGATCACCACTGACCTTCTGTTGGGAACTGAAACAAGGATTTTAAAAGCTGGAAGTGTGAATTTGGATTGTTTGGCTGAATATGAACAACAAAACTTTTTTTTGCTAATTAGAGTAAATATTGATCTAAGTGCATTCCGTGACTTTGGAGTCTGCAGATCAATGAGGCTCAAATGATGTAAAACCCACATGTTAATATAGTACACAATGATCACCATGTTACATTTTTAGTTAAACTGGTTTCTTAAATTGGTGACTGTGTGAGGTTTTTTTGTTTGTTCTTCTGATGTCAAACACTATGAACTGCCTTGCTGCTGAAATCTGCTACACAAATAAATTTCATTGATTGATACAAATGATGCAAAAATGCTTTTTTAAGAACAGAACATGGGAAGAAAGCTGTAGACTAAGCAAGATAAAACTCCAGGAACTAGATTTCATTGAAACAGTAATTTATAAGTCAATGCATTTGCATAGGTTAAGATAATATTATTATAGAACATGGAGAACCAACATCTACCTTTATCCGAACAGGAATCTAGAGAAACCTCAGCTATTTTATAAATTATATATTACTTATTCTTATTAAATGTGGGGGACCAATATGTAGTTTCACACTCTTACATTTTTGTCTTTCTTTTGGTTTATAGTTTTGTTTGTATTTCCATAACTCATGCGAAGCACTTTGAACTGCCTCGTTGCTGAAAATGAGATATATAAATGAAATTCCCTTACTAGATCTCAGTCTCCAAATAAAGCTGCAACCATCTTATGCTGCAACGTTTTCTTATCTAACTCATCTGGAAACAACATGATGGAGCTCCAGGAGCAGTCTGAAAGGCCTTTACTAGAGTAACTTGAAATAACAAAAAGCCCCAACTGCTTGGTTAAATCATCTTTATTAGCTCTAAGAAATCCTTCTGGATGGATAGTTTCCAACTACTTCTTTTTTAGAAAGAAGTAGTAGTTGAAAATATAGTTGAAAATATTTTTTGTCACATTTTACCTTGTCATATACCACAGACCAATTCTGCACAGTCTTCAGCCTTCCCCCACATTCTTGCAAAGTGCAAGAATGTGGACTAGTCAACTTGTGGACAAGCTGACTAGTCCACATTCAAGTCCACATTCTTGCTATCAATAAAAAGATAGCAATAACATCACCTTTACTGAATGAAGAATCACAGAATGACATGGTGGAAAGTGTGGTCTATGGTTTTGTACAAGTGAATTTAGCTCATTTTAGAAAGAAAAAATTCTAATCTAGGCTTAAGAAAGGGAGGTCCATTGACTTACATAAATATGTCACCAGTGCTGGTGCCTATCTCCAGAGATCAAAGTGTCAAGGGCGGGGTCACCCTGGACAGGTTGCCAGTCATCATTGGAAAACACAGAGGCAGACAGGACAAACAATCATGCACACACCCACACACACCTAAAGAGAAATTAGAGAGACCGATCAACTGGACAGTCATGTTTTGGACTTTGGGAGGAAGCCGGAGTAACAACAGAGAACCCATGTATGGACAGGGAGAACATGCACACTTCATGCAGAAAGACCCTGGACTGGGAGTCGAACCCAGGACCTTCTTGCTGCAAGGCTTGCTACCAACCAAGCCCATACTTCCCGATTCTTTCACAGTTTTAAATAAACACTTAAACTGAGACATGCAATGAGAAAATGAGGAACAAGTCACATGAGCAGAAACAGAGAAAAAAAACAACAATTTCCGAGGAAACAGTGACTTTGGCGGGGCGCTGGATTCTTTTTTTAAAAAATATACAAGTGGAAGTCATGAAAACATGCTTTAAACTGTTCCTCCTGGTCTGAGAGTCCTTCAGGTATGTTTGGGTAAACTCCAGGTAGTCAGTTTTCATCTGACCGCTCTGCCATCCAGGCCTGATTGGCGGGTTGCTGCACAGATGGCTGTCCTTCTGGAAGGTTCTCCTCACATGGAGCTCTGACAGAGTGATCATCAGGTTCTTGGTCTCCTCTCTGACTCAGAGCCTTCTCCACTGATGGCTCAGTCCAGATAGCCGGGCAGCTCTGGGAAGAGTCCTGCTGGTCCCAAACTTCTTCCACTGACTTACGATGGGGGGCGCTGTTGTATCTCCTCTCCAGACATGAAGGACTGACTATGGAAGGCTGGTGTGAGAACTATTAATCCCACAATGCACTGCATTAACCTACTTTCAGTTTTGACAGAAAGATAAAGAGTGCCACTCTGTGAAAGTCTAACATCTGATTACAAAACCAAGTTGTTGAAGAAAGTTAATTTAGTCATTTATAAATAGACTTCAATGACCTTATAATAACCTTAAACCTAGTTTTTTAGCCTTAGGTAGGAGTACATAGGAAGGGATATAAGTGAATTTTAATGTTTATATATTTGGATTTATTTGATTAGACATTTCTTAAAATCAGTCTAATCTGTCTGTAAGGTGCCTTGACAGTCTTGTAATACCTACACTTTGTCTTGGTCAATACACAAATTCCTCATTTCAATACATTGAAAACTGTGGCTGTAATGTATCACATGATTGTAAAAAAAAAAAAAAAAAAAAAATTAAAGAAAAAAGTTCACTGAAAACAAACATTTTCGACAATGTGTAATGTCATGTTTCAGAATTTTAATACACATCCTCAAAACACATGATATATATGTTATTATTCCAAAATTAGAGAGTAGAGTTTTGAGATAACTTTTTCTTCCCTCTCTTACTGTACTCCAGGTCTGGCTGTGGCCTTTCAGAGCACAGGCAGTTCGGTTGGCTCTTCTACCTACTCCCCCCTGCCCTCCTCTGAGCTCCCAGGCCTTTGTGGTGACATCTGTCGACTGCATTCCAAAGACATCTCCTCCTCATTCATACCTGTTTAACTGTCACAAAAGGTTGTTTTTGCATAACAATAAGTCATCATTTAAAATGCTGAAATTTAAAAAACGAAATGCATTTCATTTTTACACAACTTATAACAAGACTTTATAAAATAGAAAGTGGGTTTTTGTACTTCTGAGTTGAAACTTTTTTTATGTTTAGCGATCGGCCCAAAACAGCGTCATTTGATTTTTCCTAACATTGGGCTGAGTCATTCACATTTCTTAACCCACCCTCCTCATCTTCAAGCTCTTTCCTCCACTTCCTGCTATGTCTCCTGTTCAGCAGAGGTGATTACATTCACAGTTCCTCTCCTCAAAAATAATGACTTGGCACAGCATAACCAGGAACAGAAAGCCAAAAGTGCAACATCTTCCACTTTTTTTAACCTGTCTGGTAAACAAATCCCATGTAAGCTGCGTTTTGGTGGTGTGGCCGGTTGCTTCAGTACATTCAGTTGTCCCAATCTTTGCAGCAGTCTACATGTAGCTGAAGTGGCCAACACCAAAATGGAAGGCAAGGCAGAGTCAGAAATTGTGTTTATTTTGACAAGAATAATCAGGATATTTACTATTAAATGTTTGTTAAAAAAATATTTAAAAAATTACACCTGGGAAGCTAAATGTTTAGTTAGAGCTAGTTAGATAGTTAGATAAATACACCTCCTCTTTTGTTTCTTGCTGTGCTGCCAGTAAGCACTTCAGCTCCACTCAAACCACATAATTGTAAAAAGAACATTTGTTGGGCCAATTTTCTAGTGTCAATTGCTAAGCCACAAGGTTGGTTACATTGTGTGAGAATTAACAGTGTGTTGCCATCAAGGTCCCTGTCCACAGGCGTCCCTCTGGGTTGGTTTCTTTCTGCACTGCTGCTCATTCTTTACACAAATTATAAAGCCTGTGAGAATAGGCATATTCTGCATTTTGCTGATGTCTCTGCTACAATAAATCTTTTAAATGACTGAAACTGAGAACAGTTCTGTAATGAATGCTTTAATAATTGATGCAAGGACATTTTTTCCAGTCTCACCCGCTTCATGACGTGCGGGAGCCCCTTCAGCCAGAGAGACTTTTTTTTTGCCAAAGTGAACCACAGAACGCCACAGAAAATCAGTTCTGCCTGCTTCCATTAGGCTTTACAATGAGCTAGTATATATATATATATATATATATATATATATATATATAAATAATATATATATATATATATATATATATATATATATATATATATATAATACTAGCTCATATAGTATGAGCTAGTATATATAGCTCATACTATATATACTAGCTATATATAGCTAGTATATATATATATATATATATATATATATATATATATATATATATATATATATATGAATCTGCGTGTTTTAGTTAAAGTCATAGACATTGTCGAACTCACAGCTGAAGGGTTTCTATATTTTATGATTTCTCCTACATATTATGTTGTTTTTAAGTTATTCAAGTGCCCAAAGGTCTGTATTATCATTACTATTATTATTGTTTTCAATATATATATATAAACCTTGTCTCATATGGTTATATTTGTATTATTGATATTTAATACCTCGGATGGAGCAGATTATCAACGAATAAGTAATTTCCCCTTGGGAATCAATAAAGTATATTCTATTCTATTCTATTTCTATTCTATTCTATTCTAATAATGTGTCACAAACTAAAACATGCTCTTTAACTTTTGGAAACCTCAATCTAGCAGCATTCAGAACATAGAAGTTGTAAATGGCAGTGGGGTTTTAATACTTGGTAACTGTTACTGTGAACAAGACAAGCGTGTGTTTGTGTTTTGAATCAAACACAAATGCCATGTACAGGAAGGTCCTTTTTTAAGAAAACTGAGTTCCTTTAACATTTGTAATGTATTAATGATCCTATTTTATGAATGTTTTGTCGAAGCAGTTCTCTCTTACTGTTGTCACTTGATTTGATTTCCTTACTCTGTTCAGCAAAAATAGGCAGATGAGGCTCAAACCATGTAATTGGAGAGCAGCATGCCCAGCTACAGAACATATACTCTAAGCGACTGACAGCCGCTTAGAGTATATAGCTGACAATAAATTTATTGTCTGCTGTGCTGAAACCCACTTTATAGCGAATTTGATCTCCTTCCATCTGGCCGCTGCTTTAGTATGCCTAACATCATTCCCACTGTCACTGCTGAACTTAATCTTCCTGCACTACCCAGACTAGACCACCTCTCAGGTTTTTAAAATGATACACACTTCAAGTTTCTGTAATTTTGGGATGCAATGCATTTAGTTTATCATGTGCTGTGATGCATCATCACTATATGGGAGGAGAAAGGTTTGCCTTTCATCAATGATCTCTCCTGGATTTATAATTGTGTTCTGCTAGAGAACTGACTGATGTTTTATGTGAATGTGTATTTTGTTCTAGTATTCAGGACATCTCTGCAACTAAATTTCCCTTTAGGATTTTAATAAAACAGAAGTGAACTGAACTGAACTGAACTAAGCAGAGGCAGAATTACCTGAAAGAGGAAGCCCTGAAGGGAAAGTTTGGCACAGATAAACTGCATAAAAAATGGACAAATATGGAGGCAATGAAGTTGACTTGGTGAAACCCATAGATTGCCAGAACCGCTTCTGAAGAAGGTCTATGCAAAACAACTTGAGATCAAGGCAGGACAAACTTCTTAAGTGGATATATCATGCTTTTAAATCCTTCCTTTTCACATGTAAATAATTCACTTATGGCCTATATAAAGTAAAACTTGAATGCGTTGGTCTGAATTCTTGGTTATTGTAGCTGCACACACCACTGGTTTACCTTGGTTCTGAGGTGCATTTCAGAGTTTGCTGCATTTTTTTTAATGTGAATGAGACATTTCATTCCCTGTGAAATCTTGGAAAAAGATTTCACAGGGAATGAAATCTTCCCTGTGATTTCATCCCTGAAATCTTCCCTGAAATCTGTTTCAGGGAAATTAAACAGATTTCATTTCCCTGAAATCCATGAAATCTTCACAGGGAAGATTTCATTCCCTGTGAAATCTTTTTCCAACCTTCCGTGTTGGAGCCAGAGTCTGACCCAGAGCAGGAGAATGAAGACGACCAACCTGCAGAACCACACATTCAAATGACTGCATTGCCAAAATAATTAATGTATTTACAGTACCAACTACTTACAGTATGTAGCATAGGCCAATTATAGTGTCCATGCATGTCAGATACCTAACAGATCTCTAAGGTCTTAAGAGAACAACTGAGTTGATACTAAGCATACAAGGAGGCAACTAAACACCAGCACACATGGGGGTGGCAATGTAAGGAATCCTGTGTTTTGATGCACACTTGAACCAAACATTTTGACTTGTTTACTTGGACTACAAAATTGCAAGGAAAACAATGGCGGATTCCCAAAACTGATTAGCCGGAAGTCATGACATTGTTTAACAGTTCCAGAGCAAATATGGAACTGCTTGACCGTTATGTTCAAGAAAAATGATAAAGTAAATAGAGAAAAATTAACACACTGAAAGATTGAACCCAAAATTAATATAAAGATATCTACAGAGCACCAGAGAGAGTAAGTTTAAATTTTTAAACTCCTAGACACTCAAAATACACAAAAATGTTTTAAGGGTTAAAAAAGTGCATGATGTGTCCCCCATAAGGCCTGCTATAAGGTAGGGGTCATGACATTTTCTCCTTAGCATAGTCCTGAAGGCTTTTTTAACATTTTTAACTGAGTGCTATTTTTAAGAATTGTATACATGTCCAATCTAATGGACTACAAATGCTGATGAGTCCCTGAAAGAGTTTAGTTTGATTTAATCTGTTTCATCTCCCTTCATGAGGAATAACTTAAAAACTGAAGGAAGATGACAATCTATAGTCTTTTAAGATAATCTATGTTACCTCTGGTCTGTGTGTGTGCGTGCGTGCGTGTGGGTGTGTGTGTGTGTGTCTGTCTATGCATGTGTGTGTACATCCTCCTCCCTCTGATAACAATAATAGCTCTGTGGAGGGTATGCACCACTACAACCCTTGATAGAGATACAGAGAGAGAGAGGGAGTAGGGATAGAGATCAGGGGAAAAAAGAGGTCTGATTTGTGGAGTGTGCCTCACACCCTCCTCTGGGTGCCCCCTTTCCTTTGGGTGCCTCTCTCCTCTCTCTCTCTTTTCTATCGTTCCTTTCTTCTTTGCCACTCTGATGTAATCCAAAGGCCTCCACAGGAGCAGCTGCACAGCGAACCAGTCTTCCCTCCTTCCCTCTCCCTTTCTCTAAGTCTCTTTCTCTCTTTTCTTTGCACTTTCAGAGGCATGTTAGGCGAGGCGAGGCGAGGGAGAGGAGGGCGCTCAGACACAATTGGGGTCTTTTTCTGTCCTGAAAAAAGGGGACTATTGCCTCACATCTCCTTCTGTCGCCCCTCTACTGTACTATATTGAAGGTGGGTGGATGGGTGAATGCAGCAGCACAGTGTCTTGATGTGCTCAAAGGCAAACGTAATGAGGCTGTATACATAAATACTCAGTCCGGACAGCAAATTTCTGTGCAGACCTACTGGTTTTATCTATCATATTTAATAGGGATGAAACTAAGCTGTCACCTAAATTTCTCTTGAAATACAGTTTTATTAGCCATAAAAATTAAGGGTATATTAATTAGGCTCCAGAAGAGCCATAAAATCTTTAAGCTATGCATATTAAGAGATATTAGCATGTGTGTAGAAGCAAGAAGTGTAAAATTCTTTGTCATGGGAAAACATTTTTTAAATTATTATAGCAGCCCCTACAGGTTGTAATGTGTATTGAACCTCATGTTTCAAAGCAACTGAATACTGAAACGACTTTTTCAGTTTGACTTCCAAAAATCTCACCAGATACCTGCTGATCATGTTTGAATTTTCTGAAGCTGAGACTTTTCTATAGATCTGAAGTTAGTCCTTAACACAGCCAATGCCTGTACACTGCTTAGAAATTATTTGTATGACAACTAAGTACTTTCTTAAGAATTCAGAGAAGATTCTGTAAACTTTTAGTAAGTCAAGAAATACTCAACGTATTAAGATCCAAAAAACTGTACAGAAGATTTGAATGTTATGTGTATGAAAGAAAATGGTAATGCAGATGCATTTAAAAGGCCATTTAAGAGTGGTCATAATAGAACACTTTTACTACATTCTGGAACTCTGAAAATCATGATAAATCATAAAGATTACAGTGTACATAATGAAAGTTCCATAAATGTACAAATATTCTGTATACATCTCGCTTCTCAGATAATAAGGTTCTTTGCTTAAACCTTTGATTAGTACATATATAATGATTATATACTGATTAGCATCAGATACAATAGTACTTAATACATTGTGTACTGTAGCTTTTCTCTGTGAATTATGGTGGGATGGAAGTGAAGATGGACAGACAGGTTGAGGTTTCAGCTGGCTGTTCTGAGCTTCCTCCAGAGGGTGGCTGGCCTCAGATATGGAGTGAGGAGTTCTGTTAGCCTGGGGAGCTCAAAGTAGAGCTGATGCTTCTCTGTGTCAAAAGGAGTCAGCTGAAGAGTTTCAAACATCTGATCAGGATTCCCCCTGGAGGGCTCCATGTGGAGGGTTTCCAGAAATGTCTCACTGGGAGGAGCTCAGTCTGATCTGGGATCCCACAGCATGAGCAAGAGGATGTCCCTTGTTAGAGGGATGCACAAGTTGCTTGACCAATTCAATTATTCTAACTGCAGTTCATCCATCCATTGTCTGTACCTGATTTTACCTGTAGAATTGGTGGGGTACTGGTGCGCATCTCTAACGGTGGGATACCCTAGAAATGTCTCTGGTAAATTGCAGAGTAAGAGAGAGACACAAAGGATATACAACCATGCACACACACTCACACACTCCAGGTTCCTCTCACACAGATCAGTGAGAGGAAGCTGAAGCACCAATGGAGAGACCCAGAATGCCCATGGAGAACACATACACTCCATGTAGAAAGACCACTGGCTGGGATTCAAACCCAGGACCTTTTGCCACAAGGCAATCATGCTAACAAATGTGCCACCTACAGCTGTGGGAAGTTAGATTAAAAATGGTAACTGCAAGGTTATAAATTAGAAAATCAGTCATGTCTGACATTAACAGTTTTAATACCATGTGCTTCCAGTTGATTCTGAATTTGATAAAGAGGTGACTCCCTTATCTCTTCCTGTCTTTATAAAGTAATGATAAATGCTAACACCAACCCTAAATACAAAAGTCAACTAGCCATACATTGGAAAGAGAGAAGCAATTTACTTTTACATATTTAAAGTAAAGATTAATGAAATCCTGTTAGTCATCCTCTGAGTAAAACAACAACAACAACAACAACAAAAAAACAACAAAAAAAACACGTGAACAGAAGGGATGGGAAACAGGAACAGTAAGTTGCCAGACAATCAAGGATCAAGCTCCCTGCTAATTTGGCATAGCTTGTGAAGAATGTACGTGTGTGTGTGCGTGCGTGCGTGTGCATGAGGGTACATATGCCCCTGCATATGTGTTTGTCTAGGTTACCATCCAAGCCCAAGGCTCCCAGCCAAACTAGTAACTTCCACAGCCAGGATCAGTGCAGGGTGGCACACTTCACAGACAACATGGCACTGTAGCCAGTGAATGTGTGTGTGCGGGAGGGTACAGCTCCATGGGTGGGCTGGCCTGTTCAGCTGCCTCTTTGGCACCATGGGCGTCTGGGCAGCAGCATTTCAACCAGACAAACGCAATACTAATGAAGAGCTTTTGACTTGTGGCACTAAACACTTGAACTAGTTGAGGCTTATTGTGTAGAAAGCCTTGCAGCTTTGATTGGTGTACTTTACTGTTCTGTGGCTGCAGTAAAAGTCTTGGCCATAAACCCAACATGTACAAAAAGTGTCATTTTCAGGAGAGATTCAAGTGTTTTACTTTAACAGAGCATAGTAATATTTTTTTGTTGTATTTATAGTTTTAGACTGTGTGAATGGATGTATGAGTTATTTCTTAATACATTGTGGCCAAACTGCATCAACACAGAGACATTGTCTGTGAAACTTAAGGTAGACCTTTTCCTTGTGGGCGTTTTGGATGTGGAATTTTTTTTATCCCTCGTTTTGTTTGTTAAAAAGTGAGGCCAGCTGGTGAGCCTGATCAATAAGCAGGCTGCAGTTGATTGTACAATCTCTGGAATTCAGAGCTCTTCAGTGCCAAGGTCCGACAGTTTGGACATTATCAAGTGTGCCCACACACATCTGTATTAAGCTGACGGACAATGGTCACATGAGATGCAGGCTGGAAATTCCACAAGTTATTCTTCAGGAGAGCTCAAGGAAAGCAGAAAAATGTGGTCTCTTCAAATCATATTTGATGACTTTTCCTGAATGACAGTATCCAATGCATTTAGCAGAATCTGTGAGTGATGACTCAGTGAGCTACAATAAAAGAATGTATATTTCATACATACACTGAGCATAGGAAAGAAAATTTGTGCTTGGTCAGTAATTTCCTTGTTGTTCATGCTCATATGATTTTCTATATCATTTTCTATATCATTAGAAAACCAGCACCCCTCCCAACAGGGACAAAGGTGAACAGAAAATGGATGGATGGAAGGATGGATAGAAAACCTGTTCATTTCGTGTTAAATTGTGTCACAGGAAGAAATTTACTTGTGGATTGATGAGGTGACTTAAAAGTTAAGGTTACGTCCATGAAAATGTTGCCCATAATAATCTGTTTGTGCAAAACCCAAACAGATTAATGTGGAATTTGCTTGTGCTTGGTGTTTATGTTTTAGATTGGAAAAACATTTTTTTTTATCAGTTTATCAATGATGATCTGTCAGGGCCTGTAGGCCTAAAAAATATGTCAGTCAGACTGTTGATTTATTGGTCTATGATTAGTAAAAATGTCAGATTGTCTGTCCAGTTTCTCTCCTAGCTTTTCCCCTGGTTTCTGATTCCTGGAGAGATTAGTTTTATGTTAAAACATTTCACCAATTACATTTTAGCCATTATTTGTTGAAAAGAGAAATCTGCATGGAGGCCTTCACAATCTGATCTGCAGGCTCTCTGGCAAGTAACTGTCAATCTAATTGGTTTCTTTAACCAATCAGATGCAGAATAAGTGGCACCAAGGCCTTCGACCAGGTGTATGAAGTAAGGTTATTCACATGATGACTATTGAATAGTCAGGAAGTGTTCTAGCTAGAGTTAGCAAACTGCATCTGGAGTGAACAAAAACATAGCTGTATTCATTTGAATGATGTTTTGTGGACCAGAAGAAGAAGAACAGTTAGGTTCAGCGCTATTGGCTCTTTGCATGTATGCTGACGTCACATCCACATGAGCAAAATGATTTGCATTTCAGGTTGGTTCTTAGAAATGCATTTATCAAGGCTACGCAAGTTATCTGGCTGAAACGCAACAGCTTTTATGCTGCATTCCTGCATAATATATTATTACTGTAAAATTCTTATTGAGGACTGGATTAATTCACACTGAGCACAACTGAAGACCTACTGTTGAAATGCAGGGATGAACAGGACTAGAAGAACAACAGGAGATCAGGATGACATTAAAACGTCCTCTGAAAAAGAAAGAAGAAAAAAAAGAACAGCTCATCGCCCAAGTCGGGGATCAGTTGCTGGGGACTTTAGATCAAGGGATCCCCCCCTCCTTCCATTAAACGATGTAATTCCCTTTCATATGAATATTTTGTTTTGCTTTGTAATAAAAAGCACTGTGCTTCATCGTCCCTGCTGTGTATTCAGATGCATGTTGGTAACTAACACTGTGGCTGACAGTGAGATGAGTTTAGACAGACGTTTAGCCCTGGGTCCTAAGTAACTGTGTTGGAAAACATAAGCTCAGTAGAATATAGCAGCCATCAGTGTAATCCATGTCAGACTTATGAATGTTGTATTTTCAGAAAAAGACAAAGTAAAGAAATTTACAACCACTGCATATGTCTCAACGTCTCTATTGGTGGAGTGTGCAACAAAACTGTTTCTGAAACACACATGGAAAAAGAACAGGAGCAAGTGGAGAAGGAGAGAGAAGCTTGAATGCTGAGAGGTTGAAATGACAGAAGAAAGTGGAGGAGCTAAATGGCGGTGAGTGGATGCAGCTGGGGAAGGGAGCAGGTAGAGGCAAATGATCAACAGCTGGGCTCTGTCACTGTCATTCTGAAAGGAGTTTTAAAATCTCATTATCTGCAGATTTTATGCAAAAAATGTAATGAACTTGTTTTGAATAACATAGAACTGAATTGTTTAAAGTGAAGTACAATATGTCTCCTTTAAGGGGAAAGAAGCAGCATTTTCTGTATTAAATAAACAGTCAAAAAATTGGAACAACAACAAAAAAAATCAATCAATTTGCTCTGCAGAGACGGTGACTTTCAACAAATCAGCCATCAATGACGGGGGCTTATGTCTGTCTTGCATTCCCAGTTTTGAGTTGATGCTAAGTTTGTGTTTCACTTCCCAATGATAGTCATAAAGTCAAAGGTTTCCTACTGCCAGTTTCTCTTTATCCTCCTGCTGTGCTCACAAACACATTTCCAAAACTAACAAAATTTGGTTTGTGTATTTTTTTTTAAAAAGTGAAGTTGTTACAGAACAAATTAATAGAATCTAAATATTTGAAGATTGAACTCAGAAAGGAATTTCTTTGTGTGTGCACAACTGAATGCAAAGTTGTGCAGGCCAGATTTCATGGTTAATTGATCACAGGCATCCCAGGCTTACCCTCATGACAGCTGCAGAAAACACCGCTCCCCCTGCTCCAATGTAGGCATTGCTTCAACTCTTTCTTCTTTGGCCTATTTTGCAGCTTCAGTTGATTTTCTCTTAATTTTTTCTTCCTGTGGATCAGCCCACAAAATATATTGTTAAACAAATATTTTCTTCCAGAGTATTGGAAGTCTAAAGAATAATAGACTGGCATATTATATGTTGAAGCAATGTTAATTTACCCCACCTTTAGTTTGCTACTATTCACAACTGACAAACTGAACATAGAGTCACTGCTCATGGAAATCATAACAGAATGGAAAAACGTTGAGGGTTAAATTTTGTTTTACAAAATTTGTTGAGGCATTTGTAAGCAAAATCATTTTTGTCAACATAATTGGAGACAAATGGAGGCACAACATGGTAGAGAATGGGGATCCGGGATGACTGTGGACAAGTCCTGATCCACTAGCAAGGACCACGCCACAAAGATACAAGTTTAAAGATTTATTGAAGGAGGGATGGAGGTATGAAAGGGAGGAAGGATGAGGGATGAAGGGGAGAAGGATGAAGGAATGAATAAGGTGAATGAAGGTCGTCTGAGGAGAGTGCTGGTGGGCTCTGGGAAGTGAAGACTCTTGGGGTTTGGTCTTCGGGAAACAATTTTCTTATTTTCCCGGTCCATGTAGGACCCCAAAGGAGACTGATTAAATTGAACAGAGAAGAGATAGTGCAGATAAGTGCATTCACCTTGACTGAAATAGAGAGATGACGTCCTTGTCAATCTGCTGTGGGGGTATGATTGTGAGGGTAGGAATTCCTAGCATGAGCATGCAGAAGGAGCAGGCATGGAGCAGCCAAGATGGTTAAAGTTATTACAGATCATCCTTCCTCCTTGGTACAGAACGGTGTGGGCCCGTTTGTTGACACCCTCAGGAGTTGGGATATTGACTAAGGCATGGGTATCTCTGGATTTTGGAATGATAAGAGGGGGCGAGGGGTGGTGGACAGACGATCAGAGACTGAAGAAGTGCGAACTGACCGACAAGGGTGGAGACTGATGCACAGGCAGTAGATGGATGGGATGAAGCTCCATCCCATCCATCTACAGGACAGAGAAGCGCGGGCGGCAAAAACACGACAATACAATTCAGAGTCGAGGGACTCCCAGTATGTGTCCTGATTGAATTGATACAAGCAGGCTGCTGCTTGGTTAGCAAAAAGAATATGATACTGGTAGAAGTTTATGCCCCCGAAACGGAGAGCCATATCAAGAATGACTGAGAGATAATTGTCTAATTATCACAGATCTAACCTGTGATCTGGAAAAACTGAACAGATTGTATACCTGAATAGTAAAAATGCTAAAGCGAATTCAATGGGCGTAAGCTCTTTAGAGCAAGGACTTAAAGAATGACTTAATTGCATGAATCCCAGACTTGGCTGACTGAAGCTGCTTAGAGGTGGCTGGAGAAGAAGGGCTAGATCTACATAATATCCATTTAAAATTTGCGGGCATAGTAGCGCCCACAAATTTTCAGTTCTTTCTTCATGGAATTGATAAAGAAGGCTGGGCAGGAGGAACTGCGGTGGCGAGATTGTAAGGGTTATTGACATAAAGAAATGCATTCGGAAATGAGGGAGGGGAAAGGACTGGGTTCGGAAGGGAGGGGAGGAAGATAGATGGTAAGCAGAAGTGCTGGCGCAGTTGGCTGAGCTGGGTTCACGGGCACTTGAAGAGAAGCTGAAGCCAAATTGGAGTGAGAGGCAGAAGAAAGAGTAAACGAAGGGATGGGTGGCTAGGAGGATGTATGTGCATAGGGATTTTGTGAAGCCTGCGAGGACAGGGAATGAATGACAGTAGATAAAAGCTAGGAAAATTCTGACATAGAGGGTGAAGGCACAGGGAGTAATACGACCGGCTCCCACGAGGGGGAGCTACCGAAGCAATGGGAGTTTCTGCAGTCGATGACAGAATGACGTCACATGAGATGTTGGAGGAGAAAGCGGATGCTGTAGCAAAAGCCGGAAGCCTGGGTGGTTCAGATGACGGTGATGCTGATGTTTGTTGAGGCATAGAGGATGAAAGTAGTTGGAAGAGTCTTGATTTGTTGTCTGAACGACTGAATGGGATTCACTTTTTCTCTTAGAGAGCGTTGACGGGAGGCGACGGTCCAGGATTTAAGAAGTTGGCATGTTGGAATTCTTGTAGAGGTACGCTGAGAAGTAGTCGTGATGTAATTTGGCTGAGAGACTCCGGAATGACGCTGAGGTCCGGGAGACCTTAGCGACTGCCACCTTAAAATGGTCGTCGACCACGGGAATGGGAAGTTGATGGAAGTGACAGATGAACTTCAAACGAACAAAAGAACTGAAGATGATGAAGTTTGAGACTGAGTTTGAGGATTGAACATCAAAGAGCGGAGCCATTTGGAGCTTCATGCTTGTCTAATAATGGAAGAAGGGGAATTTTTGACTGTGGATGGATCCTCCGAATCTGACGGGTTGAGGTGGATTGTCAAGGCGTTTTCTATGGTGAGTTGAGTTGGCCAAACAATTGTAGATGTCTGATAGTTGACGAAACATAACAATGTTGATGAAAATGAAACGAAATGAGATCAATGTATGAGTGAAGTATAAATAGGCTGCTTGAAATTATTAGAGGTGTGGTTTGGGCGTGGCCCTGCTCCCGAACATAAGTTAACGCATTAACTTTATTAAAGTAAACAGATGCTTGAACATCACCTAGTGATTAAAGCAAAATCTTTAGTGAAACATAATTTTTGTCATAACTGACTCCAAGATGATAAAACAGTGAAAACGCGATGGTTTTTCAGGTTGTGTCATCATTGTTGATTCACTTCTGAACTGCAACTGACCCCAACTGAAGCTGATGACATACATCCATTTGAAGCACATTTGATTAATTCCTAACGTCATATAGTTAGACACGGTTTCCACATTAAAATAGTGAAAGTTTTGTTTACCTCTAGACTTTATTGTGTACATTTGAGTGTAAAATGTTTTATTACTGCAATGTGATGCCATTGATCCACATTATTAAGTGGTAGAGTGTGACTGGCTACCGTCAGTTTATTGCCTCATATTGAACTATAGATGTAGATCACAAAAGGTTCAGTGGGATCTTTGCCATCTTTGTCCACGTTTATCATGTCAGACATCTTGTATAGACTCTCCTCTCCCCTCTCCCTACTGCATACCCACCACCCCCAAATGGGGCCTGAAGATGCTGACCTTTGCCCTCCAGAGGAGAGGAGCCCTGGGGCCTCACAAACTGTCTATTATGATGCATGCATGGATCAAACTGATTGTCATAATAGCTAGACATTGTTCTACATGGGCTGTAATAGGAAGTCTGGTTTAACCTAAATCTTAACTTTTACCTTGGTTTGCATAATATGGAAGGATAGTGTGGATCTAAATCAAATCAAATGAATCTGTGACAAGAATCTGGTTACTGTTAAGTTCCTGTCCTTTCAGCCTTGTTATAATTGGTTGAGTACAATAAAAATATCATACACAATAATATCAGTAATATTGAAGAATCCAGACCTCTTTCTCAAATCCCCTGGAGGTGAGGATGAACTTCGGTCTTGAAATCATATAATAATGCAGGCAAAGTCTAAGTCACATATATTCCAATTAATGGTTATCAAACAATGCAGTCAAGTTCAGGTTATTATTCAAATTAGTTAAAAGGTTTTCTAAGAAAATCCACCAGAAGGCACACACGGTTAGTCACAGCAAAAGCTCAGCCAATAGCTTTGTCTAGCAGAGAGACGGGTTAAACTCTGAAAGGCAGGGCCAAGTGTCTGTAGCAGAACACTGAGGCGCTGGCAGCTAATGACCCCCACAGGAAAATGTTACAGCTAAACAGAATAGCAGACCAGAAGTAGCGCCATGAAACATATATAAAAAAAAGAAACAGAACATAAAGTTGAATTAACAGCAAATAATGCAAAATTAGAGAGATGGAGAGCGTAGCAGAACAAGGAACAGGAACCACCTGAACACCAGACCGGATTTTGTTCCTATGAAGAGAAAAAAATAATGCATAAATGCAAACTGCAAAAAATGTAAGAATTTTTAGAAATTCTAAATCTGATAAACATACACACAAACTGCATTATGACGCAATTAAATGAAAGGGAAAAAATGGAGGAAAGTATAGTTTACTGTGATTCATCATAATGCGATTCATTTTTTTCTTTTTGAATGAAAATACCTGCAACGCTGGTACTGTTTACTGCACTTTAAAACACTGACTGTTAAAAAAAGAAACAGGTTTACAAGAACTTTCAGCATTAAAATAAATAAATCTCTACAAAATGTCTAGGTGTATAGTTTAGCCAAATGTGTTTTTTCAATAAATAATTTCAACTCCTACCTGACCAAATTTTGCATTGACATCTACTTTTTGAGAAGCATTTTCTGCCCAGAAGAAGAATGAGGACCCCGGAGCAACAAGGAAAGTGAAAGAGACGAGGTCTGTGGAAGACAGATGCATGGATGGATAGATGGATGGCAGGTAGCTTTAGCAGCATTCCAGCAGCAGACTGGCCTCATTGTCCTGCATGTGTGGGAACCTCTGAACACTTCCTTTAAGAGCGATTAAATGGAAACCCAAGAAGCTGGATTACTGACCCTTCTCATGTTCACCCCAACCTGCTGTAGATCAAGCCATTCAACCCCCTTACCTATCCTTACATGCACACACTCACACAACCACCTAACTCTACACACATGCACAAACATATATATATATATATATATATATATATATATATATATATACACAAAACTGCAGGGTGTAAATTTCTCATGGTCTTGTTACAAAAACATACATAGTGTAAGCTGATGAGGGTGGTTCTATAAGATGAAACACAGCTGAACATATTTCCAGATCTGCAGCAATAATCAGACAACTCAGATCTAGGATGTTGCTTTCAGTGAGCGACTGAAGACACCTTCTAACCCCACAGCCCAGCTCTGGGGTTAGCTTTATATTTTTAAGTGCAACTATGAAAGTAAAATTTCAGTATAGTATTATTAAACAAAGCCATTCATTTGAGATTCTGGGATTGATTTGTACTTGGAATTTTCAAGTTATGAATCTGGAAAATCCAGTAAAATGCATATGTTAAAATCAAAGTTAATGTTTCTCATCCCAAATAATTCCAACACGGCAGTGTTGATGATAAAAAGTAGCAACTTTATTTGGAGTTCTAATAGTTTGCATTGAATTAGAGGCACATACACTTCTGTGCAACATCTAGAAATGAACACATCACCAAAATACATGGCAATGCCTTTCTTATCACATTAATTTGCCAGGTAGTTGAGTGAGAAATGATCCTGTTGCTTTTTCTTGTGACTGGAACCTGACATGAGCTATTGGTTCTCCATCCAAGTTCCATAAGTCAAGAGAAATGAGAGCTACAATATTACCTAAGTTCAAGAGTTCTTTTGTTCAACAATGCCCTCGCCTTGTTTGTCATGGTTAACAGATGAAGAAATTCTCCTGTTGTGCAGCAAAGACATTTGAATTTTTAAAGAAAAATTAAAGAATGAAACTTACAAAATCCAAAGGGAGTTAAGAGAGAACAAAAACTATATATCTTGGGAAACAAACTAGCAAGGAGAACTTGAGGAAAGTGCAGGAAAGTATGAGGAAATAACAGAGAAGTGACAAGAGGAACCAGCAAAGACCAAGTGAAGGAGAAGTGCTTAAGTACTGGGAGGTTGATGCTGAGACAAAAGACCGAGGCTGATGAGCTAACGGATTGCAGATGTGTGAGTCGAGAAAGAAGGAGGCAGGCAGAGGAGAGTGAGAGTAAGCAGGGGAAGAGGAATAAATCAAACAATAAAGAACTAGACTAAAGAAACATAATTAAAATAGTGACAAAGAATAACTGGAAATAATAAATAAACACGATAAGCTAAAATCACTAAGGAAGAACTGATTAAACTGAACTGAAGTGGAAAATGGAACCAAGGCAGAACTATTAGAGAAAGCTAAGGAACGCAAAAGTGACAAACCAAACTCAAACAACCCCAGATCCTAATGCCTCTGACTGTAACATCTGAATCCATTCCATAAATTTATCTTCTTTATAGAGAAAATTGTGAAAAATTAGAGGGTTAATCAACATCAACCCCATTACCAAGGTAATGTCTGATCTGTCTGATCTATTGTCAAAGTGTTCAATGACACCTGACTGTGGAAAAACCACAGTGCTGGTACTTTTGGACCTCATTGCAGCATTTAACACTGTTGACCATGACATTATTGAAGTGACTAGAGAGCTGGGTTGGATTATGTGGTGCTATACTTGACTGGTTCAAGTCTTAACTAAAAAACAAAGACTTCTTTGGGTCTTCAGTTAACTTTACCTCAGAGCTGAGAAAAAAGTTACATGCAGGAGATTTCATGGCTCCATCTTGGCACAGCTCTTATTTAATTCCTAAGTAAGGTGTTAAGATATATTACTGTTTAGATGATACACAACATTACAATGTCACCAAGTGACTACGAAAACATTCAGGAACTGAGCAGATGCACATACCATCAATGTGTGAGTGAATAGATAAATGACTGAATGTAGTGTTGATAGCTTTGGAGTGTTCTGGACACTCCAAAGCTGTGTCCAGAACACTCCAAAGTTCTGGACACAGAACTTTGGAGTTCTGTGTCCAGAACTGAGAACCGAACTCTCAGTTCGGTTCATAGAACTGAGAGTGGTGACAAGGAAGGTAATCATGAAGATCCAGGAGTGAGACCTCCATATCACAACGGACTGCAATGAAGAAAAAGAGTGGCAAGGTAAGTACTAGTACTTGAAACTAGCAACCACTAATCTAAGAAGACCCTGAATGCCACATGAAGTGAGTTAACAATCTGGTGCTGGCCTCAGGGGCTCCATTCCTATTTAAGCTCTCATATTTAAGCTCTTGATGAGCCCCAGCTGGAGACCACACCTGCCAGTCTTACCCTGTAATGAAGGTAGGAGAAACACACTCATATAAAACACACACTCTATTGCATACAACCCTATATAGATGACATCCATAGGCGTAGATAACATATCAATCCCAGACTGGAAGGATTATCTAAATGTAGCTTAAAATTTATACCCTTGATGTGATGACGCTAGAGTATATTACTATGTCGGATATTAGCTACAAAAATCCATTCTTTATAGAATAGAATAGAAACAGTCCTTACTGTCCTGCAAAGGGGAACTTCAGGTGTTTCAGCAGCGTCAGACATAAAGGTTCACACAGAAAGTTCTTAAAGCAATCACGAGAGCAGCCGTGCCGGATTAATTTTTGAGGTGGGGGTGGGTCCATAACAGTGCTCTGTCACTTTTGTTATGCACCTTGAATGTCAGGAACACATGTTCAGTTGACATGATGGCACCTGTCAGCCAATCTGGTGGCTCTGTTGTTTATCCCATTTCCAAAACTGGAGTCTGGAAAAATGTAAAAGATGGATAAATGTCTGTGGCCAATCTAATCCTCAGCGGAATACTACAGTGATCCACAGTATTATAGCAACACAATAACATGTTCGTATGAAGGTTTTTATCATCATTATATCATATGCATAAAGGTTAAATCAAAGACTATTGCTTTGTCATTGATAGCTAGATAGATATGAGTTCAAGATATGAGTCTGAAAGACTGTACACACGTTTGTCTGGATGTAAAGACATATCTTGTGAAATCATCTGTGCGGCAGAAAAAAAAGCAGATTATGCTAATCTCTGCAGTATCAAATGTTTCTCTGGCTTTTAATCCACCATCTGTATATTTCTGAACTGTTATAAACTCAGGCTTCCCAACTAAGACCCTGAAATCTTTCAACCAGAGAATACCAATAATATTGACAGAACATCCAAAGGCACAGGGAAGCCTTGTGTTTGTTTTTATATCAAGCTCAGGATTTTGTCTATATTCAGTTGTACAATATGAGTTTTAATATTTGAATTCACTGCTCCCTGACATTAAGTCCAGCACACTGAAAGTCGTATCTGATTGTTTTTTGGGAGCTATGATGAGGGATGACATTGCTGGTAACAAAACTGTGACTTCAGAGTTTAGAGGAAAATTATGTGGAGGTCTGTGTCACCATCTAGTGGTGAAAAATAGCTTTACACAGGAATAGAATTACTGTTATGACAATGTTGCAAATAATAAAGTGTACTGTACAAATTGTGTTTTTTCTTTTTGTGCAGAATTCATACACAAACTGTTATACCTTTGGTGGATGTGTTGCAAAAGCAGCTCCTGATACTGAGGATGATTTTTCTCCAGGACTGATGTTAGAGGAGTTACAGTTCTGCTCTCTTCCACCTCTGCTCTTTATCTGTGAGGCTTCACAGGACAAAGCTTGTCCTGCGATGCCAGTTTATTTTGACCAGCATATTTTGAAAACAGAAGTTCAACACTGAATTTCAAATCTTAATCTGGTTATTCCTTTTTATTACATGCTTTTTGTTGTGCCAATCTGAAATGAGGACAAGGTATCACATACCCAGGTCAAGAATACAGCCAGGAATAAGCAGTGTTTTAAAATAAACACATTTGTCTTCAACAAACTTTCCTCCATTTACAGATAATGGAAGAAAGCTTTTGAAAAGGGGAATATCTCTAAAGCAAATGGAATTAGAGATGTGATCTGTGACTTTTGTGTTAAATGGTCAAGGGAATGACTAAAATCTTTTCTGTTTGGGGAAAAATGTACAATGGAAACAGTACAAAACTAAATAACTCACCCATTAAACCTTTGGTGTGTGTGTGTATATGTGTTTAAACAGCAGCTAATTGAAGCTTATGTAAATAATTGAGAAGTCCCAAACTGACTCACACTGTATGATTAATTCAGTTTATTCTCAGTTAAAGGACTTGGGAGAAAGGTTGCCTGGAGTTTGCCTGCAGCTGTTGTGCACAATTTAAATCAAATGCAAATGATTTAAACATGACTGCTTTCTAAAGTTCACTTTAGAAAACAGTCTAAAGTGAACTTTAGTACATTTAAAGTAGCTGTTAAAATTTTATTGTTATTCTTTGCTTTTCATTTTGTTTATAAGTGGTTAAAATTTAGCTCTTCTAGGTTTTAGAATAAATACTCAAAAAAAGTTTAAACATAAAAAGCAAATGTTGAATTCAAAGAATGTTTACAATGACTGTGCTAACTTTCGTAACAGTTCTGCATATATAGTGTTAGTGTCTGATTTTATCACTGTGAGTAATAGCAGGGATGTATACAGATGTTGACAGAAAAAAACTTCTCTCAATAAGCTACAGAAACATCTGCATATGACTCCATCATTTTTTTAAGCTGAACAGCACACAAACATTTTGAGCTTATGCCTGGGATGCCTGATGTTCCTGATTTGACCAAAACACAGAGCAGGGATTTGAACCCGGAACCCAACTGTTACAGGATGAACTCCCACCACTCAAAATAAATATCTCATCATATCAATAAGAAATGTAAATAAAGGTTCTCAGCAGCTTCTCAGCTTCACATGCATCTGCTGCGTGTGAACTTGATGTTATTCTGTGTGACGCTGCAGTCTTTATGATCTGACACTGAAATTTGTTCGCTGCTTTGAGGTGACAGTGGAGTGTGAGCATTCAGGTCACACTTGCATACACTTATTTTTATGTTGTTTCTGTCAAATAAATGTTTTTATTTAGTTGTTTTTTTCCAATCTAAAAGAATCAAAACACTATACGTTCTGGCAGATAGACCTGGGTTTGTCCTGTTCATTTAAACTACGTTCATTTTGAACATGTGCGGCGCTGACAGCACTGCCATCTCAGTTGAAATCTGTGTATCCTCATTTACAGTGTGAGTAAATTGTTGAACTTGCAAATATCTGGAGGACAAACACAATGTTTCTGGGGAAGGAAGCAAAAAAAAAAACAACAAAACTATATCAATTAAACTTATAATGCTCAGAGGTGGAGAAAACAAAAAACAACCTTGGAACCTCATGAATGAAAGGGGCAAACTACAAAATGTATTAAGTAATTTTTTCACACGTATCAATGATGAACTGAATGTGGAAACATGGATTCATGCTTCCTAGAGTTATTGGAACTCTCTCTCCTCACAGAGACAAACAGTACATATTTGTAACAATGTACATTTAAAGAACAACTAAGAAAAAATGTGTCCAATTCATCACCACAAAAAGGCCGTCGGAGGTATGGTGTGATCTGTGCAGTGTTACAGGACCAATAGGTGGCGTTGTAACACTGTCACAGAACGAATCAGAAAACACTGGGCATGCTTAAAGAAGTCATATGAAGTAAACGGAAACAATTTAGACATTCAAGTTGAACTAATCTGAACTGAGGACTGATTTTACTGTGCACTTTGTTTGTCTCCTGATACTAAAACCAAATTGTATCACAACTGTCATTATGAGGCTCCATTGATTTTAGATGGATTAACTTCCTATGCAGCCAGCTCCTGAATCATTGCTGGAGCAAAGAAGCTCTTGCATTTCATACCCACCTGTTATGAATACATAAAGCTATACTGATGTTCCTGCTGTAGCAGGCTGTACTGAATTGCACAGTACACCAGTCTGCCCTGCTGTCCTCGGTCTATATAAATGCTAATGATGGCAGGGCAGTGAAAGGCCACTTCGCTTTTGTCATGTTAATAATACATTTGCCTCAGAGGAAGTTGCAAGGCTGCAGATGAGAGCTGGGGCTTTGAAGATCTGACATATTATCTGAAGCAAAATCTCATAAAAAGGCAATGATTCTGCAGAATGAGAGAATCCCCTTAAATCATGTTCACAGCTGTTTCCCAAAAGATGAAGGCAGATAGAGACACGAGGACTAATGCAAAAGAAAGACATCGTACCCAAAACATGGTTGGTTCCTCTTATAGGATTCTGATTTTTAATTAATCCATTCTAGTCTATTATAGTAATAGTTATAGTATTTTCTTCAAGTCTTGTGGCATGAATTACAATTTATACCAGTTTCTCATAAACTAATTCCCCTCACGTCAAAGCTGATTTAAAGGTGTACAAAAGTCTTGATGCGTTCCAGTTTTCTGTCGCTGTCACCAGATAAGCTGCCACTCCGACATGGAAGGGACGAGACATCTCGCACATTTGCTTGTTAATGCTAATGTAGTTTTACTCATGTAACCCTTTGGCTCACTGTATCAGAATAATTATTAGAAGCATTTAGCAATCCATTTAGTTCTGTATAAATATTTGAGTAAAATTTAACATCATGTTGCCAGGCAACCTAATCAATTCTCTACAACGATTTACTCTGAGTGTTTCAAAGTAAACAAACAATGCAGGGCAGTTTTTAGATTTCTTTCAGAAACTCTGCCCTGACCCTAGTCGGGTAAAAACCAGCTCCTTGAACTAGTCACTACCTGGAGGTGTAGACTGTGTTAAAGTTTTACATTTTACCCAACCGCTAAAATTTGTTGGTGATATGTGAAAAGCTCCAGTTCAATGTTATGAAGCTTACAGGAAGAGCCTGTTCTGTAAACAACCAACCTCCACTGTCAGAGAGAGGAGTGTCCATCTGAACCAGATGGCTGTTAGTATTTGGAAGTGTGCCCAACAAGGACTGAATGTCTTCATTCACTTACTCTGCTGCCATTGCTAAAACTACAGGCAGACTACAATTCTAAAACAGCACAAAAAATCAATGCCATTGTTTACTAGTTCTCTTTCTGTTCACTAATTGGCCTGGTTGAAATTCTACCTGATGAATCTGAGTCAATGGGAGCAAGCCCAGACAACACTGACTGAAGCCCAGACAGCACTGACTGAAGACACTCTGTTTTTCTAAAACAGTCTCATGTAGAGGATGGTCAGGGTTGCCCATAATTTTCTTGATTTTATGTAAAATCCTTCTTTGCATTATTATCTCCAGAGGTTCCACATTCATCCCCAGAACCAGATCAGAACCAGAACAGAACCAGCGTTCTCTATTAGGTTGTTGAGCTGTTTTAAATCTCTGGTCCTGATGCTGCTGCTCAGCAGAAGAAACTAAACTCTCAACAACAGACTGACAGAAGATCTGCAGCATCTTGCTGCAAACGTCGAAGGATCTAAGTTTCCTCAAGAACTACAGTCTTGCATGGTAATTATGCACACTTGTTCAATAATTGTGCACACCTAAAAAAAAAAAAAACATAAAGCAAAAGCAAATTGCAGTTTCAGCACACAATAGTACAACCTAAAGTTAGACTATCATATTAATTAGAGGCTGGTTAAATATTTAGAAATTTAATCAGATTAGTTTATGTAGCAGCGGGACTCTAATATAATTTTAAAGTGAGGTGATTTCTTTCAATCTGGAATAACAGAGATGGGAAAGCTATAATCTTACTTTTTAACTTCAATACATGTGAAGTCTCAAGTTTATTCACATTTTTCATTGGCTGAGAACTCTGGAGTTGTTTCAAAATATTCCCTAAAAAACACAGCTTTTCAAAAAGTGTACATCATCTGAAATATTCTTATTTGTTGGTATGAGCTGGGTGATCAGATGTCATGAGAAGTGCTAGAGTCCCTATTAAGTAAGGAGGAGGAGAACAGTGTGCTTAGACCACAGGCTGCCTGCAGAGGAGAGAGAGCTCAGCTCAGAGCAGTGGGAGGACTCCAGCGCCGTGACAGCAGCAGTGAGGACACACTCAGATTATCACCAGGGAGAAGTTCTCCTCCCCGGTCTCAGCCTGCTGCAGCCCCACACTGCCGCCTCTCCCTGTTTCTCTGGAGCCAGCCATATGATGGGGTTTGGATCTGAGCCCAGCCCATGAGAGGCTTCCCGCAGTGGGGCGTCAGGCTGATGATGGAGCACTGATGACCGCAGGGAACTTATCTATGTCCTCCCACAGGCTCGGTGGGGAATAACCCAGCCACTGGATCAGCAGGAGATTAAAGCTGCCTCCCTGCACCGCTGCTTCCAGCCCCTCTGCTGCCGGGCTGAAGTGTGGGAAGACTGAGTGTCCAGCTCCGGGTGTCGGAGAAGCTACATGTTGCTGCTGGCTTCAGTTTGCATTCCCACTTATTGGAGCTGACGGGTCCCATCGCTTCCAGGTTCACACCATGACCTTTTTATGTCTGCCGTGAAAGTGCCAGCCTCCTTGTGACATGGAAAAGTCCAGATTCTACAGACTCTTCTATTACTTCGTTCTCAATTCTCCCTTGGTGATATATGCAGATGGTGAGTAATCTGAAGCAGACAATGGAACAACCTACACCAGCCAGTGCTTCTCCTTCTAATGGTAAAACATAGCTACCACAGTCTGCTGTAGCGTCAAAGCACGTCAAATTGCTTTTGTTCTAATGGCTTGATTTGATAAAGTATAGTTAAATTTACTGTGATAATAAAGCTTAAGAATAGTAAAGTCAGGAGAAGAGGGGGTATATTGTTGAATTTTCAGAACGCAAATAGATCCAGTTTCAGATAAAAGCCATTTATACATCTACTGTTTTCCTCTTCATGCATGGAACCGAAGCCACGTTCACTGAAGTCCCGAAGGATGTGAGTGTTGGGGAAGGAGAGGACGTGGAGATGCCCTGCGCCTTCAAAACCCTCAGCTCTGCTCCCATGTCTTTGGAAATTCAGTGGTGGTACATCAAGCTGGAGGGCCCCAAAGAAGGACCTAATGAGCTGCAGAACAGGGCCAAGGTACCTGCAGCCACGTCTGGTCTGTCAGACATTCCTAAGACATATCAGACATGTCCCAGTCAGACATGTCCCAAGAACACGTTTCTTGGGACATGACTTCTGACAAACTTCTAAAAATATAGAAAACAGACCAAATAGCCACCAGTTTCAGCTTTCATAACTATGGAGCATTTAGACATTTTTAAACATGTTTTCAGCAACAGAATACCCCCTACAACAAAATATACTGTATCTTTATCCATTAAGAAAGTCCAGACAGTTTTTAGTGTTTGGAGCTCTAACCTGTTTAAAGGGACAGGATTATGTAAGAGTGATTTATTTTTAGCTTTACGTCATGTTATAATGTTATTCCCTCATTATAAACATACTTGGAGTGTTGCTTTGCTTCTTTCATGCATGTTTGAGAAATCCTTTAATTTCCATGGCAACCATTCAGTCATGCAAAACATTTACAAGCTACTGAGCTTCTGCCTCACAGGCCACCCCACCTTTGCGACTCTCCCATTCAGCTCCTTCTAGCCAGCATCTATTAGCAAACACCTGGTGGAACTACATATCTGCTGATCTCATTATACAATGAGCAACGCTTCTCCGCTTATCAGAGTAACGCTGGGAAAAACATTGTTAAAGGGTTAATAGAGCAGCCATGTTGTGATGACTTCCTGATGGCGGAGTTTCAGAAAGAGGAGGAGTTTTTTAAAAGAGACAAAGGTCAGATGTCAAGGCATAACATTATAATGTCAAATTTCTTTTAAGTCATATTTGATATATAAAACATTTTTATGCTAACTTTTATGGTAACATAGTTACTCAATTGTGCTATAAGATGGCACTATGATCCTGAAACCCCCCCAGGACCCTCTGTCTGTTTGAACTAAGACAAGTGAGTTCCAGGACAATACCACCCTGACTAGGAAGGCCCCTTTTATCACTAACCATCACCTTCAGACCCTCCACTTGATGGCGTAATGATGAGATGCTGCAGCGAGATACTCTTCCCTGCATTGTGACAAATAAACTGGAATGATTAGATTTTTTTTTTTTTGCCAACACATTGGTCTGGGAGATACAGTCACATCTGCAACATTTCTTCTGTTGCTGTTTCCAGTGAACAAAATGCAAATCCTGTTTGAAATTCCTTCAATAAGGTTGTAGGTTTTTTTTGTTTGTTTGTTTTTATTTATGTGCGAACTGTTTCTGTTCAACTCAATATGCTTCTGTCGTTTCAGGGCAGCTTAAGAGAAGCTACAAAAATAAGTGTAAGTGACCACTTTTATAAAACTGAGCAAAACAAGCTAGAAAAATACAGCTCCAAGCAAACAGTAACTATGTTTACAAACAGTAACTATGTTCATGACTCAATTGAAAATTGGCATCAGCGCCTCATTTCATTCTTTATTTAGCCATTTCTGCTAACATAACTTTTCTCCTTCTATTTTTAAACTTGCTCAGGTCCAGTTGTCACATTTTAGTCAAGAAAAAGGTTCATTCTGAGGTTTAATGAGAATGACAGTCAGTCAACACAGTATCATGATTTGGTACTGGAGCCTCCTTCCCCTCCACCCAGTTATAGAATAGGAAGCCAGCCTCATTAGGCCCATGATTAATGGAACCTAAATCCAGCTGTTATCCAAACATTTACCAGTTTTGTAATATTTCCACATGTCTCTGCCTTGGACTTTCAGACTGTGCGTGTTCATGGGAACGCCATTTCCCACCGCCTCAGCCTGTCTAAAGTGAAGAAGGAGGACGGGGGTGTGTATGAGTGCCGTGTGTCTGATCTGTGGGCTGAAGAGGATCAGAACTTTACAGTTCATGCTACGCTGACCATCACTGCGGGAGGTGGCATGGTGGCAGAGGAGGCTGTGTCACACATTCAGAACCGCTGGTCGCTAAGGAATACCAACGCAGCTCTGGAAGGGGGCCAAGTGGGAGGAGTGACTTCCAAACCCAGCCCGGGACTGAGAGGAGGATCCAGGGAAGGGCAGGAGAAGCAGCGGGTTCCTCAGCTGGCCCAGTCTGACCTCCTGCCCTCTGTGTCGTCCACCACTACTACCTCAGTGGCCAAGTCCGCCGCCTCCCAGCTGCCGGAGAGCGCAGCAGTCCTCTGGCACAGAGCTGGTGAGTACTGGAAGGTCGACTGGGGCTGAAACAGAGCTGCAGTACCAAGAGTATCACCAGATATCTGGATAACCAGAAACACATACACACACACAGTTTATCTCTTTATTTTCACAAGGTCTTTGTGTCAGCTCTCAATCATTTTTCATTCATTTCTAAAACCAAACCATGAGCCTTACACTAAACCAGTTTTTTCCAAATGTAATCTAATCCATTTTAATCATATTTTTTTATCCTCTTTTTTTATCATAAACTCTTATCTGTTTTTCAATCATTATTATAAAATATGAGTTAAGATAATTTATTCAAATATTATTTGCCATTATCATCTTTCTGATTGGTAGCCAGTCAAATTTATCCAGCTGCTTTCCTTCTCAAGCTAGCATAGCTTCTAGATAAGACAGAAACCCCTGAGACCTCATATTCAACTAAAATCAGAAGGTCTGGTACAGCATCTGATAAACAAATGTAACAACTATTGAATAGTGAGTAAAAGTGAGAAAAAAATCTAAAGATTGATGTTTCTTTACATATAAGCATTGTCTGTGCGTTTGCAAAGCAGGCCGTAGCATGTAGAAGTTTGGGGACCCGTCTGATAACAGTACATACTTTACCCCAGACCTTACCTATACTCAATTCACACCTTAGTAATTGGGGCCCAGGCTTTAGGCCCCGTAAGGGACTTGCGGTCCCCACAATGTCATATTTGTTGGAAGAATGGTCCTTGCAATGTATCAAATTCAAGGACACACACACAAACACACACACACTCAACAAATAGTGTGGCTATGTTGCTCTGTCTGCTCTTGTTCTGTTGTAGAAAATAAAATTTAATGTGTGCCTTTATTATCTTGGCAAGAGCTTGTTAGCTTTGAGTTGTTGTGTTGCTAAATCTACATGAATCTTTTCTTCATGCAGACCTTTTCCAGATCTCTGTCACATTAAAATCTTTTTGGTCAAGGAGTAAAGCTCCAGTTCACTCGTATATAGATGTTTGCAACCTATTTCTATCCACCTGTGCCAGCAGCATAGCAGATGGTATGAGGCTGAGGGTTGTAATCTACTACCTCATTGCTTTGTCCTGCCCTACTTCTGTTTGTTGGAACATGCTCACAAATAATTAAAACTCTTAGCAGGCTCATAGATTTTTGTCTGGCAGGCTGCTGAGCCAGCCACCAGCCTGGAAGAAAAATCAGACATTTAAATGCTGAAGATGAGGAGTGCCCAAAGTGTGGCCCGGGGGCCATTTGTGGCCCTTGAAATGATTTCGATCAGTTCCTCAGCCACAAGTCAAGAACATTAACAATGTAGCCAACAAAATAGAAGATAACTAATAACTCCTAAAACTGTGGATATTGTTTTTTTTTTTTTTTAATAAAGACACTGTTTTATGATTTGGTTTTTTAACAATTTATAAGTTTTATTAAAGTGTTAATTATCGAGCAGGTAAAACAAAACAAAGAAAAATGACAATCAACAAATTTTTGCAGTTTTGAGTAAATGAATTGTTTGGCCCGCGAGGTGCTGAAATTTGCCAGTTGTGGCCCTAGGGACAAAAAGTTTGTGCACCACTCCTGTAAGTTGTCATGATGGACGCAGCCTTGGCTCAGTCAGGTGTTCATGTGTCCATCTTGTGTCTGTGTGTTGCTGGATGACTGAGGCCAGTGAACGGTGCTGCCCTGTGTGCTGAAGCCCTTCCAGGAGAGCAGGAGTGGCAGCTCCCACTTACACCACCAGTTCTCATTTTCACTACAGTTTGTGAAGAGTTTTATTTAAAAAAAAAAAAAAAAACTACTTTTATTTTGAAAAATATCAATGTATGCCTCCATTTGACTTCATTCCAGGAAAGACGCTTTACACAGGTCTGCATTTCAATCATCTCCTGCCGTTACTTCAACTGTACCATTAGCCCTAGCACTAGCACTGTTAAACCGTATCACCTCTTGATGTAAGCTAGCTATTGTTAGATGTCAGTGGGACTGATGTTAGCTCGTCCAGTTTTCAGCAGGCTGCAGTAGTGGTTCACTTTGTTTATCGTTGGACTATGCTGTGGAGTGGGTTGCTATCGGTCAACCAGGAATAGTTGTAGGACACTGCTTCTGTTGCTGCTCAGAAGAAACACTAAAAACAGCTCTGGGGGAGATGATATTTTATTGCAAAGACAAGAAATGGGGCTGAAATTATACTAATCTTTCTTTCCATACTCTGCATATTTTATCATTTCTGACAAAAAAAAAGTTCAACATCCAAGTATAAACTGAACTAATGTTACAATCTGTAAGGATCTGGAGTCTGGAACTGGCACCAGGCTGCGTTAGTGCTGCTAAAAAGCCATCAATGATACCATAATAAAGCATAGTGACGGTCAGCAAACAAAGATCAGTGTTTCCGTTTTCATTATATGATATAAATATATAAGTAGTTAATATCTCAGCAGACACTTAAAATTTATGCCATTACTTCTGAATGAGGTGAAAATTTATCTTTTACTTTTATAAATGTCTTTGCTTAATAAAAAGCAGATTAGTTAATTCTATGATAATTGCATGACAGTTTGAAAGAGGACAGAATTTAAACGTAATGTTAACACTCATCTGTGTTCTCTGATGTCCCCCTCAGTCTTTGTATTAACATCAAACTAACTATAAATACAAATGATTGGCAGATATAACACTATTATGTGACATAATATTTAAATGTTTACAGCTAATAGATTTGTTCAACTAGGATCCTACCAACCATTTTTTTACTTAGCAATGTCTACTTATGCAGGCACTTTGAGATGTTGGTGTTTTGTGTAACCCGGAAGTAGGCCGCTGTATTTGTAGCAAGTATTCTCTGTTTCAGTCAGCAAACAGAGAAAACCTTACTGTTAAATACTTGTGTTTTCAATTCATCAGATTGGTCCACAACAATCAAACCTCCCCTTTTGCTGGGAATAAAATTGTCTAAATTTAGGCATCTGAAATAAATACTAAGGTTTTTTTTTTTTCTCAGAACAAAAATAATCTTGTGTACGTTTGAACTCTGTGGTGAACTCTGTGACAAAATAACACTATACAGCTATAATTCCACGTGATCACTGTTCATTTATGTAACCTGCATCTGTTATTTGTGCTCTGGATGATTACTGAAGCGGTGCATAAACGCTTACAGCCTCAACAGTTGTGGCCTTAAGTTTCAGGACTAACAGCAGTGATGGAACCTTTACTTCCACATCCATGTGAATTGATTTAGGCAGTTATGAAGAATGATGGGATGTAATCTATTTGCAAAATGTGTTTGTGTAATTTAATAGGCTAAATATGGACAGTAATGCAGTGATAAAATGCATCCAAGTCCAGGCAAAGGTTGGTTTCCAATACTTGCCCCCCTCCCAGGTGATATTGGTCGAATATTATAAAAAATATTAAATTAGTGGCTATTATGCATTTTTAAAAATATTACAATCTATGATAAAGTGATTGATCAACAACAACAGAGAAAACACAACTTTCTAGCTATTTAGATTCCATATCTTTTCAGGGATCACCACAGTGAGTCATCCTCCTCCATCTAACTCTGGCTTCTCCTCCATGTCCTCTAACTTCATCCACATCTCCTCTTTGTTTCCTGGCAGCTACATCTCTAACATTTGCATGCATGTTGTATATTCTGGCAAATATCGGTCAATACAGAAGTGACCTAGTGTAACTTGGAGCACAGCTTTGTGGGCAACTGAACCAAAATGGCTGATCATGGTCTTTGCTTTAATCCTTATCCAGATGATCCTGCACTGCCCTCTTTGATCCACATGAATTATTGTGGCTTATGAATCAGCAGTTTCCTCCCCCACTCCTCTTCTTTTACTGTTTTACGATGTGCTGCATGAACATGGCAGTTCTCTTGTTGGATTTGCTACTAATTGCGGATTTTTATGGATAAGAAATTCATTGTTCTCTGTTTATGGATCAGAAGACATCATTAGGCTTCCTTGTCATAATTTGTATTCTTATTTAATGAACCGAATTGCTCCTCCATCAGCATCCATTAATGACAACCAGAGAACAACTCTTCTACATGTGAATGTTGATGTTTCATTTTTTAAATGTGGGCCTTCCTTGGAGCTGTAGAGAGTTGTTACCTCACAGCGTACAGCAGCAGCCGTCTGGTAATGAGACTTTGCTAGAACCCTGACCCTTTTTATTTTTCAGAAGGTTTACGTGTACAAAAACAGGTGCAAATCTAATCAGCATGCGTACAAGACTGCATCAGCAAACTGAGGAAGGAGAATAGTAGGCACAATAAAGCAAAAAGATCAAAATACTGGGAGAGGGAGATAAAAATATAATTACTTACCATCTGCAGTTTATTAAACTTAAACAGATTATATTCCTTATTTTGCATCTATATTGAGAATGTTTGAAAAACCGATTCAAACTGGGATGCAAACACATCAAAATGGAAGACATAAATACAGATATAGAAGGCAAATATTTCTAATATTTAAAGGATATAAAGTAAAAATATTAAAATACAGTATATCCTACAGCAGTACATATTTTGAGCTGCATAATTACTGAGTTATTCAAGTGCACCAACACACCCTTATGTTCTGATGCTCTGCAGTGTGTCTGTAAAGCCCAGGAAAGGAAAAGCTGATGCAGATGATATTCTTCTGCTGCATGTTCCACAAACTGAACAGGACAGATGAATGCAGCAAGACTGCTGACAATATTTATGCAATTAAACTAAAACACATAACATTATGACTAAAGTTCAAAATTATGGTACTTAAACAAAACTAAAAATTAACAATAAACATCACAGATCCACATGGATGTTGAAGATAAAACAAATAAAAAGAACCATCAGGTGAGGAAGAGTTCCCCTAGACTCAACGCCCCTTTACGATGGGCACATTAACTTTGTAATCAATTATAATGGGCGTACCTTAGGGTATACTGTTTTGTCAGGTCACTTTAGACAGGCAGGTCAGGTCACTTAATCCCAAAATGTAAGATTGGAGTTAAGACTGGAAAGCATGTGAAGGGATTTATATTTAGAGATTCATATTTAGTAATATTGTTTTTATTGTTGAGTTGTTCCACATTGAAATGTACTTTTAGTACAACCAGTAGCAAAATGAAATGAAAAGCAGGTAAACTTCCTCTGTGAGTGTTTTGATTAGTCAGGAAAAGTGTTTAACAGTTTTTCCTCTGAATGGTGATTTGGAAGTGTTTGTCATCAGATCAACTGGCAAAACTGAAGGGTTATTTCAGCTTGCAGGTCCCCAGTAAATAACTTCTGACACAGTGAGCAATCATGGAAGGTTCTGCTCAAAAAATCCAGGAACTGTTACTTTTCTGCAATGTCATCTGACTGTCACAAAAGTGCTGGGTGGATAGTGCAGTGTAGGAGAGATGGGCTGCTGAATGCCTCAAAGTAGCTCTCACATTTTTATCTCTCCCCTTCAATCCATTACCATTGTACCCTGCTCTGTTTAGAGAGCCGCTGCTAGCGCCGCCAAACATCTGGAGAGCATGTTGTCTGTCTCCATGAAGATCTACGTCAGTCAGGGTGACACGGTGAATCATTTATCTCTGGTAAAAATTAATAGTTCACCTAAGTTGTCAACTTGTCCTGGTATTTTAAGAACACAAAGGCTCAAGTGAATTTAGAAACAACTGCTGACTGACTACAACGCCAAGCACTCAGTGCATTTTATTCAGTGAATAAAAAGCACTGAGTAGACTTACAGGCTCAAATGACACATTCTCCACAAGACTAGAGCACATTTTATGCTAACATTAACATTAGCTTCACAGACGGAGTCCCTGAGGTCCTGATTCAGAATTTTTAGTTGACAGATTAACAAAATGATCTGGTGGAAACAGACAGCACAGTCTGCTCTCTGTCTGATCAAGCTGAACTCAACATATTCTCAGTTTCAGCATGCTGATGTTAGGCCAACAGCCTTTGGCATCTATCATCCTCATTTCACTGTACTACTAAGTGGCAATAGTTGAACAGATGAATGTCATTATATTTGAGTGGTGATTCCTGACATTTAACCTGCCTCCGAGATAAAATGCCAACCTTCTTTGGACTACTATTTTTATACTTTTAATTTCTTCATTCTTAATGTCAACTTTCACAATTAAGTAACGACAGTTGTGTAAAGTTAGCTATACTTAACATTCAATTCTGATGTGGCGTTGTGGATGTACATATCTAGTCACTAGAATCGTGTTTCATTTAGTAGCTAAAGTATTTTCTAATCTAATGAGCAGGACAGTTTTCTGCTCCCACTGAAAGATTTGTTCTTTTACCGAGGTAGCAAGAAGAAAGTTTGTTTTGTCCATGCTGTTTTATACTTCAGAAGAACTCAAATGTAGAAGTCAAAATATTCTCACAGATCCATCCAACTGCAGTATTTATATATATAAGTCGTCTGAAAGCACACAAGAATAAAACGGTTTGGGCTTAGAAGTTGTGTCAGGAAACAGCTTCAACGACTCCCAAGGATGCAAAAACAGAAAGAGATTTACATCCTGGAGGAGAGAACATATTTCTGTGTTCTTACACTTTGTATATAGAGTCAAGACGTAGAAAGACAATGGGTTTTTTTTTTAGTTTTTTTTTTTAGAAAATCCAAACATGCTGGAAAACTGATAATAAATATATTGCGATTCAACTATTTGGACAAATAAGATCAATGACGGAACCGGACTGTGCGCAAACACAACTAATAACTACTTCAGGTACATTTACCGTATTGATTCTAATCAGCAGCTTAAGAAACCCATCAAGATGAATTGAACGTTAGCTTCAGTTGAATTGCTCAACAGGAAATGAAGTATTTGGAAATGTATAAGAATAGCTCAAAACATAATTTTTCCTAAAAGTGTTCCTGTAGGTAGCTCACCTGAAGGCATGACTCAGGATTCATCCCTAACTTTGACCATTGTTTAGTTCTCCTCTTAGTAGCAAGAGAAAACTTAAAAGCCTCATTGTAGGCTTTTGATTTGATCAGTTCAGTGTTTTCTGCTCAGGGAAATTTGATTGTGTAAAACTGAAGAAGGAACAAGCAAGGAGGAACTGGGGATGAGTTTTATATATACTGGGAAGGTTGATTACTGAAGAAGGAACAGGTGGCTGATTAGAAAAGGGTTCCAGGTGTGAAGGGAGAGAGCAGAAGGCAGACTGAGGAGAGAGAGAGAGCGTACACACAAGGAACAAGAAATAAATATAACACAAAGAATGACTAGACATAAATTAAACTACAATAACAAAATATAACTGCACACAAGAAATAAACATGAGAAGGAGAGAACTAAAAGTAAGGGCACAGAAAGAAAGAGGCCAAGGAACAAAGAATAATAAAAAAAACTTCAAAACAACCCAGGATTCTAACACAGTGTTTATTTCTCATAAATGTAGATACAGTGTAAAGTTGACTATCATTCCAGTGAGTTCTAATGCTTTTCCCTTGTCTCTGTCTTTCATTCAGCCTGCAGCATGATGAGCACTATGGACCCTCTCTGCTTCATCACTCTTCTTTTCTTGCATAAACTCATATTTATACTGTTGGCTCATTGAAGAAAGTCTACAGAATTGCAGTTGAGCTTGCAGGTGTTCACTTTCAAAACCAAACTGAAACCAAGCAACAATCAGAGACCAGCAGGGAGAGGCAGGTCCAGCTGTGGGAGACAGATCTGCCATGGACGTGTAGCAGCAGGACCGGTGACTGTTAAGAATGTGGACAAGAGAAACTAGCTTGAGGAATACAGAGAGCATCAGTACAGTTCCCCAAGGAGCCAGAGCAGCAAAATGGATGTGTTCTGCTTCACATTTTCTCATGTTCTTGTCAGCCTCTCCATTGTGTGACCATCAGAGGACTGAAAGCCAGCTCTTTATCTGTAAGGGGATGCTCATATTCATTGTTTCAGGGACAAGAGACTTCCAACATTCTTTATTCTTATTTTCTCTAAAGACCGGAATTTAATTAGCATGGCATATCATTTCCGATGTCTATTTCTCCACAGCTTCATCACACCTCCTGTTCAAAAAGTGTTTGAGTTTAACGTCCATCTATTTCTCCACAAATACATTTGAACTAGTCTTCCCATTACTCTGTTCCATAATGAAAGCAAATTTGTGATAATATATTTTCTGCCAGATGCACCTTAGTATTGTCATTATCAAATACTTCCTACAATGTCTTTTTTTATTGAACTTATGGTGATCAGTGACAAATTTCACCTCTTTGACACGTAGATTTATTGATAACTTGCACCAGCTATTTAGATGAACGTTAATGTAATAAAAGATTACAAACATGTTAAGTTAATGTCTTTCCTTGTATCACAAGATGAGATATCACCCATCCTTTCTTAGGTGTTGCCATTACTTCAGTACTTCTCTCATGTTATATGAGAGAAATTTTGAGATTATGCCTGAGTTTTCAGTGAACATCTGGCATTGTTATGACACTCAGGAGCTGCCAGGGGTGGAAAGGTTAGTAGAACAGATAGGTTACAACACCAGAATTGGAATGAAAAGCATCAAACAGCCTATCAAAACAATGAATTGACTTCAGCAGACACATCACATCAGTAGTGCTTGAACAGGTTGCCCTTGTCATGATGTCATTCAGTTGTTTTGTCCAGTTCCTCAGCATGAGTAGACCCCGGTTTGCCCAAAGATTGTTTGATTGTGTGCCAAACATTATGGAACCCTAGTACATGCCTGCCATTTAGGCACAGATACTGAACTCTTGGCAAAATGTTGTGTCTCCTTGCACAAAATCTTCAGCAACTTTGGTTTAGTGACTGTGATTCACAGAACATCAGAGATGGCAGCATCTGGAGTAATGCCATAATCCAGAGGGATGGACTGATGAGTGGTGCATCACTCATAACATTTCATCATACATTACCATAGATCATGGTAATGTGCATGTCATAGTCCCAATGGGAGGTGCTTACACACCATCACTTTCCTAAGATAAATTCTTGTTATAATTTCTTAGCCAGAAACTGATTTTCTGGAAACAGCCAAATTATCTCTGGACTTCCTGCATGATGTGGCGCTCCTCCTGTGGCCTGACTCGTTCTTCAAATGTTTCCCAACAAAATCAGTGTAGATCTGCTGTATCTCAGTGACAGGGTTTTCTGCACAGAGTCACAGCTGAAAGGGTCCAAGATCCTAATGAACCTAGGGGTCTAGGACCATTAGTGTACCCACACTTTGCAATACATGGAGGGTCAATGTTTCACATGTAGTGTGGAGTAGATCGAGCATTCAAATACCCAGAGAGCCAACCCAAAGTATGGGTGAAGATATCCATCTGTTTTAACCTCCAAAGAACCCAAGAAAGAGGAAGAATGGTGGATGATAGAGCAACAAGAGTATTGCTGATGTCATCTTCCATGGACTATGCCACTGATCTGGACAGGTTTAAAGAGAACTGCAATGGAGTTGGGCTTCTGGAAGGAGATCTTAAAACTGCAGAGTCAGTGAGGTGATAAGTAGAGTACAATTCAATTCAATTTACTGATGTGGCACCAATTCACAACAAATGACTCAAGGCATTAGAACGTCATTTCAATTCAGTCACACATGCATTGCAATTGATCAAAGTAATTAAACAAGAGCATTAATATGCTTTGTCTTTACTGAATACTTGATGTACTTTAGGGAGCTACTACCCTGGTAAAAATCAGACCCTTGCTCAATTCTTTGGTTCCTATAGAGACTCTGGACCAGGGGTGGAAATTAGTACCACTGGCAAAATGCTGGTAAAAGAATGAAAATTCTTTTACCTTTTGAAAATTCTTTTCAAATGTAAATTTGAGCAATTTGATTTCAAATTAGGTTGACAATTTGAACCCCCAGTGGGTTCAAATTGCCAAGCCACCATGGCAGGTTGGCAAATTGAACAGAAAAAGGACAGTTCAGTTTGAACTCCCATCCAGGGTAGGAGTGGCCATCTGGCAAATAGACTGATGCACATAAATGAAGCGGCCCCAACTGCCATAATTTAACCAAAAAAAGTATATTAAATATCTTATTAATTGCCCGTGACAACCCATTGGTCAACTTTATTGACAGACAATGGGCTTCTCCGATGAAAAGACTCAGTCCTCCTTAGCCCGCCCCTAACCCTAACCTTAACCATCCCCTTTCCTCTGTGGTTCTATCCATCCACTAGAACACAACTTAGTGGAGAATAATCAGCTAATGTATTTTCTCTTATCACCAAAGCTGACAATATGTTTTCAAAGTAGCTTTTTTAAATGTTTGTGCTCTTGCTGGATGCTCCAAATGTAAAATGGTTTTAAATTTCCAAGATTTTCTGCAGGGGAAAAAAATAAGTTCATAATATTGTATGTTCTGCATATGCTAAAAGGATGACATTAAACATCTTTGTTGGGAGATTAGGAGACTTAATAAGATAGATAGGGTTGTCAGGAAGCGACCCAATTTGCATGAGCTGAGATGCAGCTTTTCAGATTACCACAGGACCAGAGAGCAAATATCATGTCAGACTGAGGCAGAAGCTGCAGACTCACCGCTGAACTAATCTCATCTCATGGAAGCTGAGCCAAGCAGTTAGAATATGACTAACCTGCATCTTACATAACCCAGAATGATATGCCATCAAGCATATCCAAAAACCAGTCCCTGAGGAAGCTTTCAGTGTGTTATGTGCAGCCGGCCTCTGAAAGCTATCTAAGCTGTCAAGGGTTCACTGCTGGCTTTATTATTATTATATTATAGCATATATAAAAAAAATTTTAAAAAATTCCCTTCTCACCCACCGCGGGTGGTTCTTATCCTCTGAGCTCGGGTCCTCTACCAGAGGCCTGGGAGCTTGAAGCTTCTGCGCAGTATCTTTGCTGTGCCTAGAACTGCACATTTCTGGACTGAGATGTCTGATGTTGTTCGTAGCCACTGCTCCAGTTTAGGGGTGACTGCCCCGAGGGCCCCGATGACCACAGGCACCACTGTGGTCTTCACCTTCCAGGCCCTCTCCAGTTCCTGCCTGAGGCCCTGGTATTTCTCCAGTTTCTCGTGCTCCTTTTTCCTAATGTTGCAGTCACTCGGTATTGCTACATCCACCACGACGGATTTCCTCTGTTGTTTATCCACTACGACAATGTCTGGTTGGTTCGACCTTACCATTTTGTTTGTCTGGATCTGGAAGTCCCACAGGATCTTAGCTCGGCCATTCTCCACCACCTTTGGGGGTGTTTCCCACTTTGATCTCGGGGCTTCCAGTCCATATTCTGCACAGATGTTTCTGTACGCTATGCCTGCCACTTGGTTATGTCGTTCCATGTACTCTTTCCCTGCCAGTATCTTGCACCCTGTTGTTATGTGCTGGACTGTCTCAGGGGCCTCCTTGCACAACCTACACCTTGGGTCTTGTCTGGTGTGGTAGATCTGGGCCTCTATTGCTCTGGTGTTTAGGGCCTGTTCCTGGGTGGCCAGGATGAGGGCCTCTGTGCTGTCCTTGAGTCCAGCTTTTTCCAGCCATTGGTAGGACTTTCTGATATCAACCACTTCAGTTATTTGCCGGTGGTACATCCCATGAAGGGGTTTGTCCTCCCATGATGGTACCTCCAGCACCTCAACTTCTGTTCCCCATTGTCTGAGACATTCACTGAGCACATTGTCTGATGAGGCTTTATATATATATATATATATATATATATATATATATATATATATATATATATATGTATACATACATACATGTATGTATGTATGTATGCATGTGTGTGTAATAACAGTGCATCAGTAGCTCAGTAGCTCAATCAATAGTACATATTACATCAATGGATCTTGTAATGGTCAAGATCCATTGATGTCCATTTGCTTTCGTCATGAGCTCCATGTCTTTGAGCTTTGAAAGGTTTTCTGATTCTTTCTCAGGTTCCTGTTGGGATTCTGGCTGGAGGCCTGCAAAATATCAATGTCATTTCCAGACATGAGAAACATGTTGGTAAAATTAAAACATTACTGAAACCTCAAAATGACATGGTTATTATTATCATTTTGGGCTGAACTGCACCTTAAGCAAAAAAGCTGCGTGTGCGCGTGTGAGTGTGTTTCAGATTATACTTTCCTCAGCAAGGCAGCAAGTTACGGTCAATCTGCAAGCTAAATAACTGACAAAGAAAAGATTCACCGTACTGTAATGATCCACAGGATGCTGTGTGGGAGCGATAATGTCATACTTGATATATCCATCCATCCATCCATCCATTTTCTTACACCCTTGTCTCTCGGGAGGTCTCTCGGTCGGGAGGTGATGGTGCCTATCGCCAGGTAACGTTCCAGGCGAGAGGCACCCTGGACAGGTCGCCAGCCTGTCGCAATATAGCAGTTATATATATCTCTATATATATAACTATATAATAACTATATAATAACTATATAATTATAGTTATTATATATAACTATATATATATATAGTTATATATATATATATATATATATATATAGAGAGAGAGAGAGAGAGAGTAGCTGAGAAGGAAACAGTGGGACAGTTTAAGCACAATGATGATGCCACAGTGAACATCTGGCACTCAAGCACACGGTGAGCTGCAGCTCACATATCAGGCAGGGCCTCTAGTCTTTGCACTAATCTGATTGGATTCCAGGCTACAGAAGGTCAGAAAGGATAACAGAGTGGTAGGCTGCAGCAAATGCACAAACACACCAGCAATATATAAAGTGGACTGATCCTTCACCTAAATAGTAGTTCCATTACAACTCAGTATTTATGCTCTTTAACTTGAGAATGTATTTATGACCCAAAAATTGAAGTGGGCAAGTATGTTTATCTTTTATGTACGTACAGTTCTATCATACAATTATTATAATTGTTGTTATTATTATTCCTCTGTGTGGATTTATATATAACAGGGATAATATTGTAGTTTGACTTGAACCTTTCTGTATAATCCTCCCATCATTGGCTTCCTTCCATCACTGGCTTGCCTTCGGTGGCCTGTCAGAATAGTCCTGTGCCATGCAACAAACATTTGCACTTTTTCTTGATTTTGACTTCAGCAAGAACTCAGTCTTCTTACAACAGACAACAAGATAATCTCTACCACAAACTCTGCCATTGGTGAGAGCAAAAAATTCTCTTTGTATACATTAAGGAATTCAAACATAAGGAAAGCATGACAAGTTCTACAGGATCTATTTCATTTTGGTCTCTTTTTAAAAGTAAAATATGAAAAATGAATGGAAAAAAAAAGTTTCATATTTCTAGGAAAAATTATTTAAGGTCCAAATTTTTAAGTTACATATTATTTCATGTTATTCTAAGTACATTTCCGCTATACTTTAATGGCATGACCACCTGATTAAAGGATTATTCCTGTTTAATGTTAATGCTCTTCTAAACCTTTTATCCATCCAGCCATCAAGTTTTTATTCTTACTTGAATTGGGCCATAGCAGGCCTGAGAACTGGTTTTCTGGAAGCCTGAGGTTATTCTTTTTTGTCTGTATTTCTTCTCTTTCTCCATTTACTAATCAGGAAAAAAGGTAAAGGCAGCATTGTCCTTAGAAACTTGTGAGATGCTATTTGTTTATCTCGGCTGCTAGAGCTAAACCTCTGACAATGCGATTGCTGAGCCACTAGTTTCGGCCCTTCTTGCCTGTACACAGTTTTATCATATGTCTTGGTTGTTAGAGAGTTCTAATTTAACAAATGATTTTTGAAATATAATTTATTTTGAAAATACTGTTGTACTTTCTATTTTACTTTGCATTGTGAACTGGTTATTTGAACCAATCCACAATATCTTGTTCTTTGTCGGCTTTATAGATACTTTAGTCTCATTTCTAATTCCTCATAACCTCTCCTTCACCCCCGTCTGACAGATAATCTACATATCAAAGCTGAACTACATTTTTATTTAATTAGTTAATTCTTTCAGTTTTATTCTTCTTTGTCCCTTTTGTCCTTTTCACTGGTATTATTTGGAGGTATTCGGAGTTAGTTTTTTCTTATTCGTTCCCAAGTCAAAGGGTACTTCAACTGAAATGTTACTCGGTTGCACATCCTTGTGGATACACCATTTTCAATAACTGTACATGGCAGTGTTATATATATAAAAAAAAAAATTCCCTTCTCACCCACCGCGGGTGGTTCTTATCCTCTGAGCTCGGGTCCTCTACCAGAGGCCTGGGAGCTTGAGGGTTCTGCGCAATATCTTTGCTGTGCCTAGAACTGCACATTTCTGGACTGAGATGTCTGATGTTGTTCCTGGGATCTGTTGTAGCCACTGCTCCAGTTTGGGGGTGACTGCCCCGAGGTCCCCGATGACCACAGGCACCACTGTGGTCATCGTAGGTGACTTCCAGACCCTCTCCAGTTCCTGCCTGAGGCCCTGGTATTTCTCCAGTTTCTCGTGCTCCTTTTTTCTAATGTTGCAGTCACTTGGTATTGCTACATCCACCACAACGGCTTTCCTCTGTTGTTTATCCACTACGACAATGTCTGGTTGGTTCGACCTTACCATTTTGTTTGTCTGGATCTGGAAGTCCCACAGGATCTTAGCTCGGCCATTCTCCACCACCTTTGGGGGTGTTCCCACTCTGATCTCGGGGCTTCCAGTCCATATTCTGCACAGATGTTTCTGTACACTATGCCTGCCACTTGGTTATGTCGTTCCATGTACTCTTTCCCTGCCAGTATCTTGCACCCTGTTGTTATGTGCTGGACTGTCTCAGGGGCCTCCTTGCACAACCTACACCTTGGGTCTTGTCTAGTGTGGTAGATCTGGGCCTCTATTGCTCTGGTGTTTAGGGCCTGTTCCTGGGTGGCCAGGATGAGGGCCTCTGTGCTGTCCTTGAGTCCAGCTTTTTCCAGCCATTGGTAGGACTTTCTGATATCAACCACTTCAGTTATTTGCCGGTGGTACATCCCATGAAGGGGTTTGTCCTCCCATGATGGTACCTCCGGCACCTCAACTTCTGTTCCCCATTGTCTGAGACATTCACTGAGCACATTGTCTGTTGAGGCTTTGTCCCTGATGTATCTATGGATCTTGGATGTTTCGTCCTGGACAGTGGTTCTCACACTCACTAGTCCTCTGCCTCCTTCCTTGCGGCTCGTGTACAGTCTCAGGGTGCTGGATTTGGGGTGGAACCCTCCATGCATTGTTAGTAATTTTCGTGTCTTAACATCTGTGGCCTTTATCTCCTCCTTTGGCCAGCTAATTATTCCTGCAGGGTATCTGATTACTGGCAAGGCGTAGCTGTTTATTGCCTGGATCTTGTTCTTGCCATTGAGCTGGCTTCTCAGGACTTGCCTTATTCGTTGGAGGTATTTGGCTGTGGCTGTTTTCCTTGTGACCTCATCGAGGTTGCCATTTGCTTGTGGTATTCCCAGGTACTTGTAACTGTCCTCTATGTCTGCTATTGTTCCTTCTGGGAGTGAGACCCCTTCCGTGCGAATGACCTTCCCTCTCTTTGTGACCATCCGACCACACTTCTCTAGTCCGAATGACATCCCAATGTCTGTGCTGTAGATCCTGGTGGTGTGGATCAGTGAGTCGATGTCTCGCTCACTCTTGGCGTACAGCTTGATGTCATCCATGTAGAGGAGGTGACTGATGTTGGCTCCATTCTTGAGTGGGTATCCGTAGCCAGTCTTGTTGATGATTTGGCTGAGGGAGTTCAGGCCTATGCAGAACAGCAGCGGGGACAGAGCATCTCCTTGGTATATGCCACATTTGATGAACACTTGTGCAAGTGGTTTGCAGTTGGCTTCAAGGGTGGTTTTCCACAGCCCCATCGAGTTTGCAATGAAGGCTCTCAGGGTCCTGTTGACCCTGAGACCCTGAGATATATATATATATATATATATATATATATATATATATATATATATATATATATATATATATATTCACAGGCATAGTGTACAGAAACATCTGTGCAGAATATGGACTGGAAGCCCCGAGATCAAAGTGGGGAACACTCCCAAAGGTGGTGGAGAATGGCCGAGCTAAGATCCTGTGGGACTTCCAGATCCAGACAGACAAAATGGTAAGGTCGAACCAACCGGACATTGACATCTACATATCAAAGCTGAACTACATTTTTATTTAATTAGTTAATTAATACAGAAAGATTAATGGTTGAGTGTCATTAATGTAATTGTTACAAAAGTCTTTAGATGCTTTACTTAAAAATCACTTTTAAAAGGGTCACTAGGGCCCACAAAAAAAACTTAGAAATAAAAAATATATTTTAAAAAAATTCAGCAGGCTTTGTTTATCCTCTGTAGTGGATAAACAACAGAGGAAAGCCGTTGTGGTGGATGTAGCAATACCAACTGACTGCAACATTAGAAAAAGGAGCACGAGAAACTGGAGAAATATCAGGGCCTCAGGGAGGAACTGGAGAGGGCCTGGAAGGTGAAGACCACAGTGGTGCCTGTGGTCATCGGGGCCCTCGGGGCAGTCACCCCTAAACTGGAGCAGTGGCTACAACAGATCCCAGGAACAACATCAGACATCTCAGTCCAGAAATGTGCAGTTCTAGGCACAGCAAAGATACTGTGCAGAACCCTCAAGCTCCCAGGCCTCTGGTAGAGGACCCGAGCTCAGAGGATAAGAACCACCCGCAGTGGGTTAGAAGGGAATTTTATTTATTTTTATATATATATATATATATATATATATATATATATATATATATGCTTTTACCTTTGTCTAAACCTACATGCCTCAGTATTCTGTCATGCTGCTGATACTATGTATGTTAACTGGAAGTTTAAGTATTTTTCTAATAAATACTTAATGAATATTAATAAATAGAGTTTTAGAATTTGGAGATATGCTTATTCTGCAGGTACAAGATGTCCAACAGTTGTTTTAATGTTTTTTTCTGGTTCAGGCCTGGTTATCAGGCTATATGTACAGAGTGCTTGTTGTTTGAGAACGCCAGTGAGCAAATTCCATTTTTCTGACACAAGTCACCAGATTGGTTTTCACATAACAATAACTTAGAGACTGAGAGCTGTTTGTCTATTAAATTCTCATTATCAAGTGGTGACCCGACTTGTATTTGACTTTATCTTGGCATTAAGTAAGAATTATTCCAAACCAAACCAAATTATTGTCTCACAACAAAGATTAAATACAAGATGAAGCTTCAAAAAGGCTCATCATCAATTGTAAGAAGCACTTGATTAATGTAAAAAGAATACATTTTTCTCTGGTGATTATTGAGGAGGGTATAACTATTTTATGACATCTGAAAATATCTACTATAACTATATCTGTAATATCTACAGATGGACATCTGTCTTATTGATCAACAAATGGATTGGCCTGGCCCAACTAGAATCTTCCTCTGAATGCTGAAAAAGTTCATGCATATCCAACATTTGGATATGGAGATTCAAATGCTCATAAAGTTCCAGAGAAAAGCAGGTGAACTGCAGCAATAAAATTTATGTTGCACAGCAAAAATTGGAGCAACGAAGCTAGCTTAGCTTGGTTGATGAGCAGGGAAATAAGAAAACAAGATACAGTGAAACTGAATAGAAAACATCAAGATACAGCAATAAAGGAGAAAGACAGTCATCGTATCCTAACACACTATCGTAACATACAGTTTTATGAAAAACAAGAACAGTATTCAGATAAAACCAAGTTCTGACCCTCCAGATTACAGAAAGAACACATGTCAATAAAGTAATAAATATTTGACAGAAGACTCTGAAAACAACCTTGGCAACCTGACATAGCAGCAAGGATGTTGCTAAGGTGGAAGAGTCTCACACACTGTGAACTGCAGCTGCTGCACTGGCTGGGCAGATGTCCATCGTTCTCTACCCTCTAATCTCCTTGCCGCCTTAATCTAAAAAAAAAAAAAGACACACAAAAGCCCAGAAACACAAAGAAAGAGCAGAGTCATAATCTCTATCAAATCTGAAAGAAGACTCATAAGCTTTATTATGATATCAGACGATTTTCAGTTGTTTAGTTAAATGACCTTCTTCCCTGAAAGCAAGTTCTGTGATCAATTTGTTAACTGAAGTTAATGTTTATTTGGTTACATTAATCTAAATTACCTCACTTATTTACATTTTAATTACAGTAATTAAAATATATCAATGACTCAAACTGAAAAGCCATCTGATTTTATTTGGAAGATAGTGACCACAAAAGTATTAAGTTATTATTAAAAATCGTGACTTGTCTTAGAAACCAAGATAAATACGGTAATCTGCAGCCTCAATAAGGAGATCTAACAGTGAAATATTAATAGGTGACTGAACCACTGAAATCTTTAATATTCTGGTTGGACAGGAACTTCCTGTGGATCGCTGCTTGATGAAGTGCCTTTCACACAGCTTATTGCCTCTGTTAAGGTTCCCTTTACAAAAGCTATGTAAATGATGTAAGAGGTTTCTGGGAAAATGTTCAGTGCTTCATCCTCCCTGGTTAGGTCACTCAGTGTGACCGCTCTGTGGGACAGTGCCTGGGTTGGGGTCATGCACTTTGTTAGGTGTTCATGTTCATGCGATTGGAAAACCCCATCTGTGTAGCGGTACAGGGCATTGGAGGTGGCAGGTGGGTCTCAGTGGGGCTCAGACCTGGAGAAGCAGAAAACCTGGTAGGCTTGGTGCATTAGTAGCTGTGTTTTCATTACAAATGTGCACAAAAGTTTGTTGATATTCCGCGAATGTAAAAAAACACAATTTCACAATAGCAGTGTTTCCATTAAATGAGAAATAAAGTTAAAACCATGTGAATAAGTTTGTTCGCATTGTAAGTAATTACAATATCTGCCGTGCCATCATCTGCCTACCACTTCCTGTCGACTCCTTTGTCTTTTCTGCCAGTAGTACCTTCCAGTTGCTGATGACATGGACATAAAGTCTTTCCATTGAAATACACGACTTTTGATACAACCAAAAGAAACAACTACAGCAAGCACAAAAACTTTTCATTGAAAAACATGAGTTTTGTTGAAATTGGCATTTGCATTCAACAAATTTGTTTTCGCAATTCCAGTTTGCATAATTTTAAGGTCAAGGAAAACGCAGCCAATGTCAACCAGTTGTGATGCCACAATTGCTTTCTGCTCCGTCCCACCCTCCACATAAAGCCACAGATTTAGTAGAAAACACACAAATACAATAAAAACATAGTGGGAGACTTCAACTAACAGGTATTTGTCTGCACGTGGTTAAGTGTATTGCTAAACGTGTCTAAAATGTTGCCTAAATTAGTTTGTAGTTATTGATCTATTGTAAAAGTATTATAAATGTAGCTCTACCGTCACATCGATAGGTGGCAGTAGCACTACACATGGTTGCCAAACATGAATGTAAATAAGAGAAAGGTGTGAAGTGAGCGAAAATATGTGCAGATAGAGAGGATGGAGGGTGTAATATGAATCACTGTATGAACCAAGCAGGTTCTGAGTGACTGCTGCAAGTTGATATCGATTATCATCCCGAAATGGTGTACAAATATTAAATATTAATGATGAGCTTTTTACACTGATGTTAGTGTAAGTAGGCACTATACAAATGAGTACAAATTTGATCTCATTAATACAAATATTTAAGCACAAATTGTTATCTTGAAGTTTTATTTATGTGACTGTATTCTAGAGGGCCGTAGAAATAACTGAGGTGGGCTGGATGTGGCCTGCGGGCCTTGAGTTTGATACTTGTTGCTGTAGGGCAAAAAAAAAAAAAAAACAAGACAAAAGTCAACAATGTTGTGAACCAATGAGGCTTGGTTGCTTCAGAAGCCCAGACTGCCAGATGTTCAGGGAAGCAGCATCATATGAAGGAGAAGACTGTGAGTTTATGTCAAAAGTTACATTAGCAGACATGTTGATGATGTCACCACCAGCAGAGTGATAATCCACCACAACTAGAAGAATTGGCTGATTGCAAAGGTTAGCTATCTGCTGAGGGGAAATGATTGAGCATCCAGGACTGGAGATGCTGAGGGGCCCGGGGCTTCCAGAGACCCTCACTGTTGACTGGAATAGAGAGGAGCACCAATGTCTAAAGACCTGCCTCTATCTTATACCAACAATACAGGTTGTGTTTGCTTTAAAAACAAGAACATTTCTGCTCTTAGTTCAGTCATTTTTGGAAAAGACATTTCAAATTAAGGACACATACATACATGAATCTAGTGTGAAGGATGAACACAGGGTGCTGAGACAGATTTGAAAATTTAGACACTAAATGTTTTGAAGCAGGATTGATGAGAAACCCATAAATGGACTGCGGTATGCATGTCACAAAACTGTGGAGCATGTATCAATATTTAGTTGGTATATGGATCAGAGTTACATGTAAAACCTCTAAGGATGTAAAAATCCTCACAGGTTGACAAACACTTTCCAGACTAGCTAAGACATTATCCATGAGCTCAGGTTGAAAAGAATGATTACAGCATCATGGTGTCAGGGGAGATATTACAGTAAGACCCAGTGTCGTTTATATTTACCTTAAAATATGAAAGGAAAACAATAATTATCGTATATCGAACTTGCAAGTTAAATAAATAGGTAATTAGTAATATTACTTGAATTTTTGCCTTAAATTTAATTTTGATTTTTAACTTCCCTGCCTGTTATCTGTAATACCAGCAGTGTTATGTGTTCTTGTTCTTAGAATGCACATCTTACTGTATATGGTAGGAAAAGATATAAAAAGAATATTTTTCAGTTCAATCAGTATTCAAAGGTGTCTGGAAATATCCTGCTAAATATATTTGATCAAATAAAACAGCCTTCCTGGGGTTTTTTTAGTTAGTTGTAGTTATTGGTGCCTCATTATTGCGTTTCCCTCTGCTCCACAGTCTGCAGTTACCTGACGTCATTGAGCTCACTCGCCATGGGAGTCTACCTGTGGCCCTTCATTGTGACCCCATTCAGTCAGCCTAGGTTCCTGACAGCTCTCCTCCCGTTGCCCCGGCTCACAGAGGCGGAAAAGAGCCACAACAACCTCTAATCATAGCCGCTTCACTGTTTCTGCAGTCTGCAGAGATGATTATGTCTTTAAAACTGGAGAGTGGAAAAAAATACAGAACAGTGTGTTCAGCAAGAGAGAGAGAGAGAGAGAAACATGCAATATGGTCAGCTTCTGTCGCTCACATGAAATATTTGTGGAATAGTGGATTTACAGTTCTTTAAAATCATAAAACAAAATCTAATCCTCAGCTTACAAATTAGTCTGCTTGCTAGATAATGTCACCTTAATTTGTTATGGCATGTTTTCCAAATATGCTTTTAATATGAGGGACTGTATTGTCATAAAACATACTGCCACTCACACATATATATTTTTTATATCTCACATACTTCATATTTAATTTGTGGAGAATGCATGTGGGTATGGAAGAATATATGTATATGAGAGAAGAATGTGTGTATGTGATGGAATATGTGTGTGTGAAAGTGGCAGTATATTTAATGGCTTGTACGGCCCTTCATGCCAAACCACTTAATAACAACAGTCATATTGACAACAGTGGAAGAAGCTAATTTTGCCATTTCATCTCTTAAGATCCCTGATATTACGAAAGTATTCCTGTCTATACAACTTCCTGTTTACTGTATATGTTCTCTTTAGTGTACCATTCTCTAAACCCAATAGAATGATTGTGCATGAAAATCAAAATAGATCATCTTGGAGTTTGTGAAATACATACATAAAGTGTTTTCTTATTCATTGTGTTTTGCATTATCACATCTAGATGCTTAGTTGTACTGAATTGCAGCTGTGTGATTGGCTGATGTTAAACTCTTCAACAAGTGTGTGTCTGATCATTTCATCTAGAAAATACATTTTAAGGCTTTACACATCTTTATAAGGGGAAATGAAAAACTAATACTGGAACATAATGAAAAGTGATTTCAATTCAAATTTCAATTCAAATTCAAAAATACTTTATTAATCCTGTTTAAAATTTTTTACATTTTTTACATTTGCTAAATGTAAAAAATAAATTACAATTTTTTACATTTAATAAGTATTTTCTGAAACTGATCAGAAGCAAAATAAAACATGCACTAAAGTAAGCTTGTTTAAAGTCACAGATCGTATTGGCAACTGCTTTAAAATCAAATAAGACTGTTGGAAGTGACTTTAAAAAGACCATCAGCCATTCTGAGGAAATAATCAGACACTTTAGGAAATGTTGAAAAATATATATATTTTGTCTGTAAAATAAATTTCTCCTGGCTCTGGCTCAGCCCATTAGTGTAATTAGAAAGTCAGCTTGTATTAAATTGATGTGGATGTATTGCCCGTGGACATTGGAGAAAAGTAAGTGTATGTGTGGGGGTGTGTTTGTGTACGTTTTGTAAAGCAAATGAGGATAAAATTTGGAGTCAAACATGTGACAGTCATTAATTAAACAGCACTTCTTCATGCATGTAGCACAAGGCAGTCATTGTTACATGGAATGTTAAGTTTAAATGGAATAAGCTCCATCAAACACATCATTATTGAACATCCGCTGGACTCGGATGAACCATTAATGAACCGCTGCCTTGTTAATGGTGCTTGAATTGTGGGAGAATTTATTATAGTCTGTCAAAATGGCAGTAAAGAATAAAGAAAAACTAAAAAATGGCACATGGAATTACACATCTTTGACCGTACTTTTATTTAGCTGAAGTCAGCTAACAGATGGTACAGAACAATAAAACAACTGATAAAATAACAACAGACAGTTAGAATGTGAGTTAAACAGAAGAAGTCACTTCATGTAGCTGATCTATTTGCAAAGTGAATTCTACCACATTAAGGTGAAGACAGAGCTAAGCCTAAAACCTGTAATGTTCTGATGCTCACCTGTAGCCTTGAGATATGGACCACACCCCAGGTTTGTTAAGTAACTTTAAAATGTAATAGTTATGTAACTATTTCTTTTGGAACAGAGGTTTGTAACTAATGTGACAAATAGGTTAATTAATTAATTAATTTAATCTGAGGAAGCCCAGCAGATTCCATCAAGTCATTGATTTACCCAGCCCTAGCAGTTACTATTCTGACTACATTAAACTTGATTACTTGAAATTTGAGGACTGGGGTAACACTAAAAAAGTACCAACCACTAATATTACCTGTACAATATATGATTTTATGTGACTCTGCCTTTATCATGAAGAGCAGACGATGTCAATTTTATTTGTATAACACATTTAAAACCAAGTTGACCAAAGTGCTCCACAGTTTACACAATCACAACATAAACAAAAATTAAAACAATAAAAATACAACACAGCTATATTAAACAGGAAAGGAAGGAAAGAGAAAAGAAGTATGAGGAAAAACAGCAACTCAAGCTGAGAAGAGATGTGTTTATGAAACAGTAGTTTATCTCAGCTCCGGTTGCTGTTCTTCCTAATATTGTTAATTTGCTCACAGACCAAAATAAATAAATAAATAAATAAATAAATGTCTCTTCTGATCCCTGAACTTCTTTTTGCTCAGTGTTACGCAATATATTCAGTCACGTTAGCCCGCAGAATGCGCATGCGCGGCTCACAAGGTCGTCTCAGCAGTAGCGTAAGCATGATGTCCTTAGCTGCCCGATCGGGGGCATTTTCCCCTTACTTGCAGGCTACAGCATTTGCTGTGGCGGGGCCCCTGAAACCTCTGGTTCCGGGTGTTGTTGTAAAGGCAGAGAAGTTTCTGATGGACCCGAAGAAGCCGCTCCTGTGCCGAGAGACGCTGAGCGGTCAAAGCCCAAAGACAGGCCCTGCTGTAACTGTTAGCATCAACGGTGAGTTCTGTCATTTTCTTTAGCTTGGCTGGCTCAGAATTGTTTAAAAGGCAAAGATGGAGTATAAATAATCTAATTCAGGTGTGTGTTGTTTGAGAAAAATATCAAGTGACATTATAATCAGTTGATAACCAATGATTGATTGGCTCTATTTCAAGTTAAAAGCCAGCTTTCCTGTGTTTGTAGTTAGCCAGCGGTTAACATCAGCGCTATGAGCAGCTAGGCTATACCAGTTTAGCTTGGTGTGACCCAATGTTCTCTGTAATAGTAACGCATTAATGTTATTAAATAAGTTGTGTCTGTGGAGATTCTGGATGCATTCATTGTAGTAACATGTCAATATTACACATTAGCCCAGTGTTTCTCAAACTTTTTCAGGTTAGCCCATTTAACAGTCACAGACCACCTAACCTGAAATCTCTCCCCGATAATGTATCTTAATATATAATGCAACCTGAAATTACAATATTAGTCTCTTAACTCGCATGTAGTTGTTTTCTTTGTTCATCCTAATGAGAAGAATGGTACTGGCCACAACAAAGCCATGAACAGGTCTTCTTGGGTATTTTGAGTTATTTACAGATTCTGAAAGTATGAAGTCTAAGCTTTTCAATTATATCAAACACACGGAAACAATAATATAAAAAAAGTTGTTCTTTACTACCAAGTGTTATGTGCATTAATAACATTTAGAGTTATTTGTGATTTAGAAGCACAATAACGAAATAGACTTGAATTTCTTTAACAGAAACAAAAAATATTTTTTTGCATTATTAAATATAAAATAACCCACTCATTTCTATCAGTTGTATTTCTTATTGTGTTTAATTTAATCATTTAATTAAATAAAAATAATAGCTGTAGATGTGTAGGCAGAGCACCATTCATTACCAAACAAAGTCATAAAAACAAAGAACAGTTCTGACTAACAAACTGTTCTAACGAGTCCTACCCTCACCTTAGGGTAGGACTCGTTAGGTCCTACATTGGACCTAAGGTAGGAATCCAATCGCTAGTGAACGACGTATCAATGATCAGCAGCTCGTATGACTCAGCTTCCTCTTATCAAGCAGTCCAGAGGTGTTTTTTTTCCCCGGTATCTTTTCTTTTGAGTGATCTAGTCTTAAGCCAGTTTTCCATCATTATTTTTAAACACAATCCTTTGGTAAGCTAGCTGTAACGTCACACTTTGTGCTCACATCACAGCAAATAAATGGTCGTTTACATGCAGTAGCTCGTAGACCACAGTTTGAGAAAGATTGCACTAAACATACTGCCACTTTCACACACATATATTTCACATGTAATCGGTGATTGGCCAGAAAACTGAGGTTGATGCAGTCGTAATCAACCATAAATCTCACAGAAATGCATTAGAAAATAATCCATGTTTATCTCTTGTTGTGGAAAGTTATTCCATTAGTTTTTTGTTTTTTTTAAAGCGTTCCTAAACAGAGGACATTGAATCTGCAGCTCAAGTCAGGATGCTGGGTGTGTTGGCCTGTAAGCACCAGAACTAATGACAGACTGTTTTTGCAGGATGTGCTGGAGTCCGGTTCACCCACACCGACATCAAAGTCCCAGACTTCTCTGACTATAGGCGTCAAGAGGTGCTGGACCCCTACAAGTCATCCCAGGAGAGCAGCGAGTCCCGGAGGACCTTCTCCTACCTGTTCACCGGGGTCACCGCCGTAGTTGGCGTCTACGCCGCCAAGACTGTGGTGACTCAGTTCGTCTCCTCCATGAGCGCCTCCGCCGACGTTCTGGCCATGTCCAAGATCGAGATCAAGCTGAGTGACATCCCTGAAGGGAAGAACATGACCTTCAAATGGCGAGGCAAGCCGCTGTTCGTCCGCCACCGCACCGAGAAGGAGATCGAAGCTGAAGCTGCTGTCGACCTCTCGGAGCTGCGGCACCCGGAGCTCGACAAGGACCGGGTGGCCAAGCCCAAGTGGGTGATCGTCATCGGCGTGTGCACGCACCTGGGCTGCGTACCCATCGCTAACGCTGGAGATTATGGAGGTTACTACTGCCCCTGCCACGGCTCGCACTATGACGCCTCCGGCCGCATCAGGAAAGGCCCCGCCCCTCTCAACCTGGAGGTCCCCTACTATGAGTTTCCAGATGACGACACAGTGATTGTGGGATAAACATTCCCAGTCAGAGAAAGGCTGAGCTAATCCAACTGGGAGAAACAAGACTTCAGTTCTCCATGGCAACATTTGTCTTTAATTTCAGAACTGTAAATCATCTCCAGTTATGTTAAGATATTGAGGCTGAAGCTGCTCTGACCTTGGCTCCAGTTATGCAGCTGGACACTTGGAAGATGCCATCCTCTCTGCTTCTTCTCATTGGTTGAATATGATGTAAATGTAAATTAAACCATATGTTATCACATGTCTTGCTCCATCTCCTGTTGTGCTCAATAAAGATTTCTATTTTATTTGACCTCTGTGAGTCTGCTGAGCCTTCTTCAGAAAAGAGAAATTTCAGCTGCTTCAGAGCCATCTGGTTCTGTTCACACACCACGAGTTTAAAGGGCCAGTGTTATGTAAAATCAATGATTTTGAGCATTATATGAAGTTATAGTTATTCCCTCATCAAAAACGGAACCTGGATTGTTGCCTTGACTTTCTTTTTTTTCATGCATTCTTGAGAAATCCTTTAATCTCCTTGGTTCCCCTGCTCAGCTCCTTCAGAGCCAGCACAACACCTTGTGGAGCTGTGTGTCTGCAGAGCTCATATATTCCACTTCTCAGTCCAACGCTGGTGAAAACATTGAGGGTTAATAGAGGAAAGATGTGATAACTTCCTGAAGGCGGTGTTCCAGAAAGAGCAGGAGTTTTTAAAGTGACAGAGGCCCAGTTTCAAGGCATTAAATTGAAAAGTCAAAGTTATATATTTGAGGAGCATTTGTATCACAAACTGATGGTAACAGCTTCTTGATAGTTCTATAATATTACGTTATGTGGCTGGAAAACACAATACTGCCCCTTTAGGAGACAAATAAATCTGCAGACAGGGATAAAAAAAAACACAAGGTGTTTGCGATGTTGGAGACTTCTAGGTAAAAGCACCTCAGGCAAACAGAATGCCAGACCAGGTGTGGCTTCTATGGAGATAAAAAAAAAAAAAAAATGGAGAGCAAATTATTTGTAATTTTGTAAACAAAATTACAAAAAATAAAAAATAGGAGAAAGTGAGGAAAAGTTTTGAGTTTGTCCTCCAAGCAGCCTAAGCATTATGAGGCCTAAGCCCGTAGCAGAGAGTTCCTCCATTAAAGCTCTTCACTGTGGAAGAAGCAGAAACTGACAATCTTTTTCAGGGTGGCAGCTGGAGTTCAGATGGAGCTCCATCCTCAGTGACTGAGGATGGAGCCGAGTGGGAGGAGAGTCCAGGATTCTGTTCTGGGAGCAGTTATCTGACGATGACTCTCTGTGGTTACAGCCTTTTCATTCTCACACAAGCAGCAGCTGATGACATGCAAAGCCCCACCAGTTTCATCAATGCTACCACTCAGAACCACTGATCATCCCCCTGCACACTCTGCAGCCTGGAAGCATGACAGATTCACTGTGTTTCTCAATGTCTAATCACTCTTTAATCATGTTCATTCACGCCTCTGATTCCTCTGGCCTCATGATGACAGAAAAAAACATTTTCTCATCCTATATAAGAAATTACGGAATATGCTAAATAAACATCTATCCTGTCCAAAGTTGCTGTGGTTGGAACATAACCTTAGTTTAACCATGTGCAAGATAAAAAAAAAAAAAAAACAGGACATGCTGTCTGTGTTGCATGACAAGCTTGACGACTAGAAAATGTTGGACCCAGAAGGAGGTGGTTGGGTTTCCTTCAGTCAGCTGAGCTCTCTGTAATATTCCTCCCTGTGCAGCTTTTATTCTCCTATAACTTTTACAGTTACGACCCATTCATCTACTCTATCTTGACACTATCAAGGCATTCTGGAGAGAAATGTGGTTCCTAGTGTCAGAAAGCTGCTCATGGGCTTTCCAGTAAGGCAACGGCCCAAGACACAGCTAGAAACCCTCAAGAATGGCAAGACTGTGTGATGTATCGCAAAACTTTGGTTTAACTCACCATGTTGGACACCCAACATGCAACCAAGGGTCCCAGCTGATATTTCTCAGCTAAAGTCCAGGTTGGAGTCCTTGTCAGAACAACTTGACTAAAGTCCCAAAGGGTTAGAGTCCCAGCTGATATTTCTCAGCTAAAGTCCAAGGTTGGAGTCCTTGTCAAACAGCGTTTTGACTAAAGTCCCAGAGGGTTAGAGGCCCAGTTGTTTCAACTAAATTCTACAAGAGAGGTGTTTCTAGAGCCCCTCTTTTAATGACAATACCCCATAAGGGAGAATCCTCGCACTGATAGGAAATTCTGTGTTGCTGCCATTTTTATTGCCGTGTCATTGCTGCTATGTTGTGTGTGTGTGTGCATGCAAGAGTGAATGGTGCCTAATTCTCTAAGAGTAAAACTTTCTGTCCTCGAAATTAGAATCCTAAGTGAAGAACCGGGTCAAAATCAGTTTGATCTAGAAGACTGTTCTTCAGGGGACACTAAGCGCTCATTTAGAGCATTCTTTGTGAAGAAAAAGCACAAAATACCTGTATTAAGCTAAATCGCAGAGTACTAAAATAATGGGAAATAAAAATTCTTGTAATTCCTCACTTGTTGAGGATCCTGCAGGGGATGAAAAGTACATGCTGTCCAGATTTCCTGGTAGCACGGTACACATGTCAAAATGGAAAAAGAAATATAAAGTATTTCTTTATATTGGGATGGGAAGTTAAAAATTGAACAATGGCAAACTTTAGTGGGAATATTAGAGAACAGCATAGCTAGGAAAAAAGGAAGGAAAAAAAAGGTGAGAAAAGAGGAGGAGTTGAGGTGTGCTACGGAAAGGAGAGAGCAAATTAAAAAAAAAAAAAAAATGAAGCAGAAAATAAAACATTTATTTGTGAGACCGGAAGACAATGAAATACGGGGAGAGCAAGCTGTTTCAGCCATCCCACCCCCCACTGCTGCAACAGCTCCATCTGCCCCAGTCCCAGCTGATACGGTCTCAGCAGAAAGTCAGCAAAATGTTTCTGCTAATACAGTTGCGCAACAGCCCCAAAATAGGTTGTACCCCTTATTGGAGGATTTGAGTCCAATTCATTCTTATAGACTGAATTGGGATAGAAACAGGGGAAGCCGCCATGTCTTCACTAGGGAAAGACTGGGCAAAAGTAAGGGGAAATTATACGGGGAAATTACTCAAAATAATGCATTAGTTCCCATCACCTACCCTGATGGGCCTGAAATAGCACTAAAAGACGAGTTCAAAGCACAATGGGATCCATTATGTGGGAGAGTTAGAACAATTTTCCGCAAAAAAGCGAATTACAGTCATCTGTCAGGAACCAATCAAACAAAAAAAAAAAAAACAAACAAACAAAAAAAAAAAAAAACTGGAGAAGAGGTAGATGATTTTCGCTTTAGATTTGAAAAAGAATTCAAAATTCATAGTGGGATCACGTCTAACGACGACCCAAACAGTGCCTATCGACAGCAGTTGAAAAATGCTTTACTGTCAAGTTTCCGGCCCGAAATTGAGAACTGGGTAAGGAAACATTTTATTGAAGTTGAAACTGCCCCAGTCTCACAACTGATGACATGAGCACGCCATGCTGAAAAAGTAGTCAGAAAGTCTAAAACAGGCCCGGAGTTTTTTTTTTTTTTTTTCTTCTCAGAGAACAATGGTTTTTTGATGTATTGATTACTGGGTAGAACAATTACAAAAGAATATAACACCAACTTGGTGTTATGATCCTTTGGCTATGTCTGGAGGGGTCAGTGATCAGAGTTTTGGTACTGACCTGGACATTATCCAGCCTCATATCTCACTTAGGTTCCAAATGAGAGGAGGGCTGCTCGCTGGCTTCACAGTCTCAGCATAAGGATCAACAAACTTAAAGTAATTCATTGATCTCTGATAAGATGTTTACTCAGACTAAGTTAACCAAAACTTAAATTAACTTACATTCTACATTTTAAAATCTAACATGGCAAAGGTAAAAAAGACTACGGGTTTTAACATGTTTCATGTTTATATGTGTTTGAATAAGTCAATGATTTATGACTTCTAAATAAAATGTTGGGTAATATGTGGCTAAACTATATAATCTAAAGAGAGAAAAGATATATAGATTTAAAATATATTTAGAAATAAATAAAAAATACAAAAAGAAAGACAAACTCTAATCGATTCCTATTTGCTTCTTTTCCTCTGTCTGAGCCTCGCTGCAGTGCGTCTGACCTCTGACCTCAACTCAAACCTGTCTTGCCATGGCCGAGATGATGTCCCTCCCCCCGTCACCAGCTAATGACAGCGATCAGAAAGACAAAGAAGAGATCTGTTGATTCTAATTTTCTGACACCTGGGAACTGTCATTCAGCACACAACTGTATGGTGTCCTGCTGGACATTTGGACTGAACAACTGAACTCTTACAACCTCCGCTGGCCTACTCCCTGACATCAGTGTGGAGAAGGAAAAGATATGTGCTTCAGAGGCAAAGACAACAAACTGAACTGTTTGCAGCGTAGACATTGACTGAGGGACAGTCTGGACAACTCAAAGATCCAATACAAAACCAGTTGGACTGACAGGAAACTGCAGAGAGAGGAGGAGGGAGGACCCACGCTGCAGCGACGCCAGCAAGAGGAGGAGGGAGAAGTGAGATTATCCAAGATAAGTGTTATACACACACACAGCTGTTATACACTGCTTCTGCAATGAAGACTTGCTTGCTTTATAACCCTGTTCACATATTATCTAGCCAGAAAAGAAAGTCTTAGTGGCTTTTATGTTCAATGATAGGCAAATTCTCTCAGTTTGTCCCTGTTAACTCTGAGTCCTGAACAGCAGGACCACTGCTAAGGATCCTCTTAGGGTCCACAAGCCATAGGTTGGGAAACCGTGAAGGGAAAACTGCAATCGCTAAAAGTTCAGCAAAAACTGACAAAAATTATGCCACTAAATCACACTAATTAAAAATGATCAAAGATTCTAAGCTAATAATGATTAGCACAAGTTTTTTTTCTTTCTTTATTTATTTATTTGTTTTTAGAAAAGACTACTCTGATAATACATGCTAGTTTGGAATTACAATTAAATAGTTCTATGAGAACCAACAGACCATACTCAAGAACTGAGTAACTGATCAAATTATTATTATTTCATAAAAATAAAAATAAATAAATAAATAATTATGTTTTCTAGACTAAGCTTAAAACTTTTAATCCAGGTTTGATTGATTGATGATTATTAAATTCATAAAGAAATATTGAATTAGAGGATTTGAGATTTTGGTTTTATTTCAGAATGGTCATTTAAAAAAAAAAAAAAGAAAGAAAAAAGAGTAACAATGTTCTGCAGAAGAGCCAACTCTGGGTTGTGCCGTCTGTCAGGAGTAAAACAGAAGTGCTCCACCTTGATGAATTTGATAACATCTACATGTAAGATCTCTAACAAAATGCCTTGTTGCTAACAGCTTTCCTACAAGCAATATAACCGCCACCTAAAACTAGCAGTTTGTAAATGTACAGCGCACACCACAGGAAAGGATGAGGTTCTAAAATGAAAACAGGTTAGCTGATCAAATGTTAAAAAAAGCAGCAACAGGACAACATAGAACTGGAAACTTCCTACAACAAGATGAAGAAGAACAAATAATAGATAAATTTGTTTTAACTGACATGCAGTGTAATGCTCCAAAAGCAAGAAAACGAATGTGGATAACTAAGGGTACAAAAATGAATGATGAGGAAATTTTTCAAGTAAATAACAAACCAGTTCTCCCAAAGTCTTTATTTAAAGCAGTCGTAATTGTGGCACATGGGCGATGCCATGTGTCAACAGGGGGAATGATGGGGATGATACAACATATGGATTAAATTCTTACCTAAAAAATATTTGTTCTGCATGTCCAGTCTGTGTTAGACACAATCCACAAGGGAACATAAGGCCAAAAAGAGGAAGTTTCCCAAAACCCTCTTATCCATTTCAAACAATGCATACAGACATTAGCAGACTATATGATCAGAACTTTTAAACTGAAGGAAGTGTCCAGTGCAAATTTACTGCCTTCTGATTCTCTTCCTTCACAGGAGACCACTCCCATCGAGCCAGGTGACTGGGTCTACATTAAAGTCATCAAACGAAAGAACTGGGCAAGTCCACGATAGGAAGGACCGTTCCAGGTGCTGATGACCACACCAACAGCTGTAAAAATTGCTGAAAGACCCAGTTGGATACATCTGAGTCACTGCAAGCTACAAAGAGTGTCGGACCGCTAATCCTGAGTGACGGGGAAGACTGGCTTCACAGGGGTCCCAGACCAATAGGGCGGTTCCTCTCAATGCCAGCGAAGAACTCGACAGATCCTCACTCTTTAGTTTGGCGACTCTAACATCTTTGTATGCTGAGCAGCAATGGGGCATCCATATGCCAGGTGGAGCCTCTACTGCGCTGTGACTGCAGCATGTCTACTGTTTGGAGAAGGAAACAGTAGACACCTGTTGACTACAGCACCCACATGACTACAGCACCAACCTGTGGTGACAACTGATGAACAGGACCGCTTACGAGGAGAACGAGGTGAACTGCTATGTGTGCGCACAGCTGCCCTACGCCACACACAACTCAGGCCTTCGACCAGGGAACATCACTGATGACAAACAGATGTGTCTCTATGGCCTGAGTACACACCCAAGGTACAGCATCCCCATTCCAAAGGGATGCAGATGGTGCAAAAAGGACTATTCTTTTTCACTTCGGACAGGAGCTGCCGCTGAAGAACGTTTTGGAGCTATGAACTGTTCACTTGCGACTGATGTACTTCCGTTTCCACAGACTGTGATGAAAATACCAGAGACCATTTCCTTGGCAGGAGCCAAACCAGGGTCTCTCAGGAGCTGCGTTTACAACAATGGCACTAGAGCACTGGGAATGATCCCATGGAACCTGTGTAACACAGTTTACACTTTCCGGAATTCATCAACTGCATCGCCTGCAGAGGTCAGGAGCCAACCTCAGGCTGCAGCGTCTGGAACGACAATCGAGACTGTCACGACTTGCTTCAGGAGAGGAGATTCAACATCACTCAGCAGACGAGAGGACAACAGGAGAAAGCTCGTTGCAGCGCCATAGTGCCAGGAGACTATGGTTCACAGGTGATGGCTGACTGGTACTTCCTGTGCGGAAATGGTGCTTCTGACACTCTACATGAACTTAAACATTATGTGGAAAGTGGAACGCATGGATCACATCCATTTGACTTTCTTTCGTGGCTCACTTCCGGACCATGGTGGAATTTACTGCTGAAGATTGGAACACCTATTCTGGGTGTTTTTGATTCTTTTTTTGCCTGTTCACAAGTTGCATTATTCCATGCCTTCGAAGCATGATGCTAAAGACAATGAACACTGCTGTGATCAGCTATCAGCTGGTCAGACCAACTTCTAACACTGATGAGGACGACTTGTTTGATATGGATAAAGATGCTGAATAGTGGATTATATGACAATGTTCTGTATTCAGTAAACAGATTAAATCATCTGCTGAATGATTCCTACACTGAAAATGTGAAAACAAGTGGTGTTAGTGATGATAAATGCATTTGATTTTCTGCTATTTGTTTGTTTGTTTGTTTGTTTTTACATTATATATTTCTTATACTTCTTTCATTGTGCATTTGTATGTTTAAAAAAAACAGCTTCCATTGATTGGTTTCCTACTATTTTCTTTTTCTTTCTTTCTTTTGTTGTGACATGTAAAATGATAAAGAGGAGGGAGTATGTTAGGGTTTTTTTGTGTTGCTATCATTCTTACATTCGACACTTATTATTACTTTAGATCATTAACCCAACATTATATTGTTATAGATTATGATATTTTTCAATTTAAAGTATTCTCTCTCTTTCTGTGTGTATAAACTGACTTTGAGGCCCTTTCTTCCTTTCTGTTTTCATGTGAAACAGTTAACGGTGTGTTTCCCAGACCCTACATCATGCTTCCAGGTCCTTTCTTATCAGCCGGAATACTCCCGACCTTGGAGGCTGCTTGTGCACAGTAGAGACTGTTACTGTCTGCCCTCCCTTTTCTTTGCTTGTTAATAAAAGAGAAAGCTGTAACCACAGGTTTTTAGAACGCTTGGTGAACGGCTTGGAGGAGCAGTTTGCTGAGTCTTCTCCTTTTACAAAAGCTTTCATAAACTTCACTTACGTTGTCTGTTGTTCTCTTGTGTAGATCTGAAAATACCTATCAAGTGGCCAGTTAAAGAACAAATCACACTAATAGATTAATACTAAATACATCAATATTTTCTACATTACATTACTTTCTGTGTGTTTTATTCACAAATGTTGATATATTTTTATGAATGGTCATGTAATGTATTACTTCATTAATATTTTATTAATGTTGTTTACCAGTTTGGATAACCTGACTTGAAGGAAAAAATATACTAAACAAAAATGCACCAGACCCAGACCTGCAGGCCAGGGGCGGTTCTAGATGGGGGCCAAGGGGGGTTCTGAAGAAATTATACTAAATAAATGTCTTTTTTAAAATATTTAGTACTTGATATTTTTTTAAACCGTCACAATTTTATTTTAACAATGAATTAAAAATTATAGTGCCACACTTTTAGCTGATGAATTGAGATAGGATCAACTTTCCATCTGCTAGATCAGGGATCTGCAACATGAATCTCTGGAGACACATATTAAATGATGAAATATTGCTCTGTTTGTGTTTAATTCTTTTTTTAGTGTCTCCATAAAAAACACTGACTACCCGGGCCCCTGTGGTAAATATGGTCTAGAACCAGCCTTTAAAAAACAGTAAGACCATTCTTTATATATATATTTTATATATATATATAATAATATATATATACTATGTAAATATATATAATATATAAAAATGTCATATATATATATATAATTATATATATATATATATATATATATATATATATATATATATATATATATAATCAGCTATAAGGGGGCAGACTTGTATCATCAGCACTTCAATTCAAATGGCATTGCAATTTTAAGTGGCAATGCAGTACTTAATCTAGAATTATTTTTATATGTATGAATGGAAATTGTGTACAGTATTTGATTTATTTATTTGAAGATTATTTTGTAGTTCAGTACAAAATTGAGTATGTATGCAAAAATTTGGACAAATAATGGGTTAGTCTGATCCTGGTTCTTATTGCTCTTTTTTGAAGTTTGATTAGTGACTCTTGTGCTGTTTTGTAATTAATTACCCAAATCTCTCTGGATTCACTTAAATAAGGTAAAACTAAAGAACAGTGCAGAATGTTAGGATGTTTCTGTGTCTGTGAACAGAAAGGTGTTTGGTACTGAAACTATGATAGACCCACTTCATGAACGTGGCGTTTTACTGAAATAGCAAAATGCCGACTCATAATGTTAACTTTTCCATAGATGGACAAACATTCTTATTTAAAGAAAAAAGACCAATAGCTGCATAATGTTCAGATAAAAATAATGGTAATGCAATATCTAAGTATGATTTTCAAATAAAGTTCAGAATTAGTTTTCATGAGTCAATTAGCTGAACTTCTACCTTGAAAACCATTTTACTACTGGTTTTAGTAAAATGTTCTTCAAATGACTGGAAATGCATAATTTTGAGTAGATTTTATTTTAATTTCTGGGGCAGCAGACCCCACTAGGACTGTGTGACTCCATAGCTGCATGAATCTCATTAATGTTAGCAAATGTTGGCAGGTATGATGTTGTCTTGAGATTCTGTTTCAAACTGAGTACATACACCTCTGGAAACAATTAAGGTTCTCTGATTTTACTCTTTAAAAGTATATGTTTGAGTAAAATGAACATTGTTCTTTTATTCTATAAATTACTGACATGTCTCTTAATTTTGTTTGTGAATGTATGTAAATAAGCAGTTAGATTTAGAAAACGCACAAACGAATATCTTCTCATGGGTCTTAGCCGTCCTGGGGGCTAAGCACCCCTAAAGGTCAAATTATAGAATCGCCCCTGTTATAAAAACAATCACTTTGTTTCTAAATATATGTGCCGCAGAATTGTGTTCTTTAATGTGATGTGACTACTGTTAACGGACATCACTGGACAGCTCCTCAACATCAAGCAGTAAGATGTAACTTTAATCTTAAAGTAGCACCTTCCTGGAAATGTCTTTCCACATTACCGTGTTTTTCAGACTATAAGTCGCTACTTTGTCCCCACGGTTTGAACCATGCGGCTTATACAGCATATGTACGTTTCCAGCTTTTTTTCAAAACATTTGTAGTGCGGCTTACAGTTCGGTGCGCTCTATAGTCCGGAAAGTACGGTACTCTTTTTGTTATTTCACAACTTCTCGCTACAGAGCAGAGGTGGGCTACCTTTTGACTTGCGGGCCAGAATGGGTTCTAAAATTTGATAGAGTATAGAGTAGAGATAGGAACATTTGGACACGCAATGTAATTTATTAAACCTGGGTATTGAAATGTATGAAAAACAGACACAATTGAAGGTGCAAATTTAAAAAGATCAACATTTAATGGAAAAAGGTCAATGGAATCACTTTCAACATTCAGAACATATTGTAATGATGCTAACACCGAAGCTGTAGTTCCGTCAAACAGGGTTTATTAGAAATAAGAATAGGAGCTGCTATTATTATGGCTGCAGCTCACGCCCCTAACAAGCTGGTTCACTCCCTGTCAGCTTAACTGCCAATCGAACGCTCAACCGCCTTGCCGCTCTCCCCGACCCCCCACCCACATGACAGGCCTATCACATGTGAGTGGGAGTCAGCAGAGTCAGACAGGGGAAGTACATAACGCTACATGTAACAATAAGGAACACAATGTAACTTATAACACATACACATAACCATGTGGACCCCAGCAGAACTAAAACACAGAATCATTACAATATTATTATCCAGCGACAGAAAGGGGTCTTTAAATTGAGAGCGATGTGCGGCATGTTAATTAAGCTACTGTATCGCTGCTGTGCGTAAATGCTAAAGCTGCTATTTTTTCATAACACATTTCAGTGGGAACAGTGCTGTTGTTCTCCCTTTTTTGCCAGTGCATCAAAGTCTGGAGTTAGTTTCGTTGTGGCAATTCTCAGAATAGATCTGAGGTGTTGGTCAGTTAACCGGGATCTGTGACGGGCTTTGTTGATATTCATGATGCTGAAAGTCTGCTCACAAACATAGGTCGAGCAAAACAATGCCAGCATCTTCTGTGCCATCCTCCGGAGGTTAGGAAATGTGGCTTCATTAAGTGAAGCATAAAAGTCATTCCGTTTAAGAGATCTGAACTTCTCTTTTGAGATGGAGTCAGACTGAAAATCGATCAGCTCCAATTGCAGCTCATGTGGTGCTGTTTCGGGGTCTTGTGGCAAGGGACAGTACACCAGCTGAAGTGACTTTTCAATTTTTTCAAAATCAGTGAACCGACGGCAGAATTCTCTGTGCATGTCGTCCAGTGATTTGCAGTATTTATTCACGTTTCAGGTGGCCTTCTGCATGGCCAGTGTGGGAAAATGAGCGAAAGATTTGTTTGACATTTGCCTGGAGAACAAAATCAGCTTGGATTTGAAGGCTCTCACATTTGTGTACATGTCGTGCACAAACTGATCTTTCCCCTGCAGCTCAACGTTCAGCTCATTCATGTGTGACAATATGTCCACAGCAAACGCAAAGTCACAAAGTCAGTCCTCATCACTCAACTCAAGGATTCGTCGGATTTCCCCATTAGCTCCAAAAACGAACGAATCTCCTCTTTGAGCTCCCACACTCGTTGGCACACTTTCCCCAAACTTAACCAGGGGACACGAGAGTGGTAAAGTAAGTCCTGGTGATCCGCATCAGTTTCCTCTAGGAACGTAATGAAATGACGGTGGTTAAGTCCCCTTGCTCGTATGAAGTTAACAAGTTTTACAACTGGATCCACAACATGATTAAGCTGTAAAACAGACTTACACAGAGATTCTTGATGAATGATGCAGTGAAGAAAAATAACATCCTGGTCAGGGTTTTCTTCTTTCACTTTATTTTGGATTCTCTTCAGCAACCCGACGTTTTTTCCAGTTAAATTTGGCGATCCATCCGTGGTGACACTGGCAAGTTTACTCCAAGGCAGCTTCATTCTCTCGATGACAGCAGACACCTGTCCATATAAGTCCTCTCCTCGCGTTTTCCCCTTCATCGATTCCATGCTCAAAAGCTCCTCTGTTATCTAAAAACTGTCATTTATTCCTCTGATAATAATTAGGAGCTGAGCAGTGTCTTCCATGTCGTTACTTTTATCCAGTGCTAGTGAATATAAATTAAAGGACTCCGTCTTTTTGTTTAACTCGCTGACTATATCTTCGTCAATCAGTTCCACACGCCGAGTCACTGTCCTGCGTGACAAGCTGATTTTTTCAAACTTGCCTTTGTTTCTGGACACAAGCGATCTGCTGTCTCTACCATGCATTCTTTCAAAAACTCGCCTTCAGAGAAAGGCTTGCTAGTCTTTGCTAACTTGAATGCCAGCAGAAAACTTGCCTTGATACTTGACTCTTGAATCGCAGTTTGTTGGTGAAAAAAATTCTGCTGAGTCTGTAAATTAGCTGCCAACCTCTGAGCAGTAGCCGCCCGTTCTTGTGTTGACGGCTTGCTAGCGTAGTTAGCATGCTTTGTGGCAAAGTGACGACTGATATTGTACTCTTTGAAAACTGCGACGGTTTCTTGGCATATCAGACATACATCCGTTGATCGGACATCAGTAAAAAAATATTTTGCTATCCACTCCTTTTTAAACACTCGGCAATCAGTGTCCACTTTTCTTTTCTTTGGTCCGCTCATTTTTACCGAAGGGGGGAAACGGCAGCTGGAAAGTTACACTATAAACAAAGATCAATGTGTCTGGAAAAAGGTTCCTCAACAGGTTAAATTTCAAGATAAATGTAAGAACATGGCCAATGAGAATCTGGAGGAGAAAAAGAGAAAAGATGCGTTAGAGGGGCAAACGTTTTATAAAGAAATGGCTCAGCAGAGGTTTCCCCAAAAGTTCCTTGACAAACGAGAGGAAAAAGAAAGTTGAAATACAAAAGTCTTTGACTGCTGCGTGGGATGAACAAGTAGAATATAAACGGCAGAAGAAGATGGAAATGGACAAGATGAAAAAGCAAGAGTCTTACTACTTGATGGAATCAAATCGGCTGTATCAAATGGAAGAAATGGAGAAGAGACAGAAGGAGAAGCAGGAGAAATTCAGCACAAAGGACAAGACTGAACAGATCATGAGAGAGGAATTCATAAGACAGAGAGAAATATTTCAGTGTTGGTGACTCAAATGAAGGCTTTCAGTCCACATCAGTGTTTGTTCAACACAAGAGTGAGATGAGGTTTCCTAAAAAGGTCCCATCTCAAGAGGAATGGAAATATATTGTTCATGACAAGAGGGCTAAGCAGCAGTTTGGCCAAAAGTTACAAGAGGAACAGGAGAGGGAAAAGAAAGGATATTTGAAAAAGCCTCTGACTGACACATTGGATGACTGCAACATTCCATTCTGTCCAACATAAGGACAGAAGTCTTGAAATACATAAGAAAATAGTGTACAAGCAACTGTCCCTAATAAAGAAGGAAGAAGCGAACAAAAGGGCTTTTATGGAGGAAAAGTTATTGAAAGAAATTAAACATCGGGAAGCTGCAGAGCAAAAGCGCAAAAAACTGGAGAAAGAGAAAAAAGCTGCAGCTATCAAGTCTCTGACTGATACGTGGGATTCCCAGATAAAACAGAAACAGCAGGAGAAAAATGAACTTTTGTGAGATGGAAAGGAAAGAAATGACTTCCTTAAATGAATTGGAAAGAGTGTGTGGAGGTGAAAGTAGTAAAAGAATCCTGCTTGAGAAACACAACCAGCAAGTTTATGACAAATTCAGAAGACTCTGCCAGCAGCAGGACCAAGGAGAAGTTGGTCCAAGTCCTGTGTGGGAAGAATAACGGTGTATTCTGCTGACAAACATGATAGCGCAAAAACCAGCAACATTTGCAGAACTTTACTGAGTGGTGAGAAAGTTAGTAATACCAAGACTGTCAGACTTCCCCCACTGAACTCCAACTCTGTGCTCCTCCCTGACAATTACCAACAGAATCGTAAAAGTGTTAAACTCCCATCCATAGTCACCAAATGAATAACAATGTTTCTCAACTGGTCAAGGAGTGTGATGGGATTTCCCCCGATGAGCTGACCCAAGTGGCTCATCGTTGAAATAAACACAGGTTTTCTCTGGGTGCTCCGGTTTACCTACAAAAACGGTAGACAGGTGCATAGATAGATAGATGGGTAGATATTGTCAGTCATTTTCTTTATTAGTAAAATTAAGTAATCATACTTTAAATAAAGGTTAGCTTTCAACAGAGAAAGGATGGCTAGATGGATGGAAGGGTTTCCATCTTGCGCTGCGGTAGCAGAGCGCTGTAGTGCTGCCTTTCCTCATGGATGGATGGATGGATGTGTTTCCATCCTGCATTGTGGTAGCAGAGCGCTGTAGCACTGCCTTTCCTCATGGCTGCCCTTAGAGCTTTAGAAAGCAGTCAGGTGTGACTGGGGAAGTGGAAGAGGGTAAAACACTTCCATCACTTGAGGGAGAGCAGAGTGGAAGCTTCATACTTGAATCCACAGTGACAGCTTTGCTCCAGGGCAGAGAGCCGTGCGGTCTGAACCAACTCCTTTTTCTCTGGGATTCTTCTGCTTCTCTGACATCTCTTGTCATCTCTGCTCACTATAGAGCCTTTCACTTGTCACGGCTTTCAGGACGGAGCGCCACTGTTTAAGGTGAGTGGGTTATGCCAGGAGGTTCCCAACGGCTGAGCCGCCCTGTTGGCATGCAGGGCAGCTTTCTGATGTAACCGCTTCCCCAACTTTTGTTTCCTGCTTGCACTTTTATTTCATGAATTTGGACATATTTAAAAAAAAAAAAAAATCTTACTTACTCAAAGTTGCATGTGGATCTGCTTTTAAAATGATTTACAGCCACAAATAAATTCATTTTCCTTATTTTGTGTCAAATGTTCTGTTTCTCCACTCTATTTTTCACTCTTTAGATCAGAAGTGTCCAAAGTGCAGCCTGAGGCCATTTGTGGCCCCTAACTTCAGTTAAACAGGGATACAAATCTGGGCTCCAGTACAAGTATTTGATATAAATGGAGAGTTTCTGTCTTTAATTAGGACAAGATTATCACAAACAAGTAAAATCTTCTCACAATAGACAATATTGGTTATAATATAAAGGATTCGTCTTTAAATCTTTTTGGGTTTTGCATTCTTTTCAAGAACCAGTGGTTTTTACTCAAAAGCAAACTTTTCTTCACCCAAATCTGCATTTAATTAATTTAATAAACTTGGTAAATACAGCAAGCATTTTCAAAGAAAGAGTGACCTAAATCTTGATTTTATTCATCAGAATTGAATAAGTTATGTTCTGTTTTTTCCAGTTGATACCTAAAAAAATATTCTTAAGGTAAATCTGCAGGGCTCTAAGTTTTGGATCTAGAATAATTTCAACATCCTTTTCCAGCAACAAATCTGACTACTTTATGTGCTTAATTGCTTATTTATTTTGTTGAGTGGGTAAAAAGCACTTTTGATTTTGGCCCTCCTGTCCTTTTGACTCCATCACTTTGGCCCATGTGACACCCCTGCTTTAGACTAAATGAGTTAGTTGCTGAGTTAGTTCTAACTCTGTGTTTGGTGTATTTCAATCACACATACTGTACATTCCAACTGATCCTAGGTATCAAACAGTGCATTAAGTTCAGCTTATTTTTCACAGGAGTTAAAAATTTTCTAAGAAAACCCAGCAGACTGTATTGAGTCAGTGATCTGCAGCATCCACTCCTCCTGGACCAACACACAGCAACAATCAGTAGAGCCATGCCTCATACAGAGAATGAATGTAGTGACAGAAGAGGAAACAGGAAGGTTCAGGCCTCACAATCACATCACAGCAGCAACTGATCTGACCAGGATTCTCCCTCCTGAATCTCCACTCTAAAGCAGTAAGCCTCCTCAGTGCACTTCCTTCCAGCTTTCACCTCCATATTTTAACTAGTTCTCCCCACAGAACTCACCATCACTGTTTGCAGACCTGGGTATTTGTAAATAAATCCTTTCATTCTGCATCTATTGGGTCCTTCTCGTAAAGTTAACAGCAAGTTTTGGTTTAGAGAAAACATAACCATGTTATTCATTCATAAATGTCATAGTTCCAAAATAAATGTTTCATTCTCAAGCTAAATGTTTTGTTTAAAAGCTTGATATTAAATTTACTTTTGTGATTGTAGTTTCTATAGATGTCTGCAAAACCAGCTTTTATTTTGTCAGCCCACTTCCACTTAGCAAGCTAATTTGCATATTATCTGAATGTGGCGATACTAGAGGAAACTCAGAAGTACTACGTTTCAATTTCTGGATCCAAATATTAAGTTGCCCAACAACGCCACCCTGGGAATTTCACCCAGAGATTACCTTCTCTTTAAGGCACACAGAAACATCTGAGACAGTTTAAAGTTTATAAAAAATACCATTTATTAAATTCTTTTAAAAATGTTCTTTATAACAAAACTACAGTAGCTGAGGTTACCGGCAGAAGGAGGCACTATAAGGACGGCACCCACCAAACAAAAACCCTGTAAAGCACCAGACGCAGTTAGACAACCCAAACTCAGGAATCACGGCACACAAAAGAGGAAGACACTGTCACCACACCAGCACCGCCACCGGACCGCAGCACTGCAAACAGAAAAAAACAATAAATGAGACAACCTAATAGAACAAAAGAAAAACAATGTTAGCCCAAATAAACAATTATATAAAGAATCAAAAGGGCTGGAACAAAAAATAATAAAAGAAAGAACATGCAGGTTAAAACATCAAAACCAGGTGTGGCCCGCTGGCCACGCTGCAGCAGGAGGCGAACTGGGCGCGCAGATGCAGCACCGCAAACGCTGCTTTAATTGGGGCGTGACCGCCACCACCGTCCGAACTTTACTGATGAACGTGCAGAATTCCGGGAGACAAAAGAGCAGCAATGGTCCGAATATGGGGGAGACCTATGAAAGTTGATTAGTCAGCATTTAAAACAAAGCTGCAACAAACTAGAGCCCACAATGAGCGTTAATTCTTACCTGCCGATCCACACAAACGCACGCACACACGCTCACAAAATGAGGAAGCGGAGGAGGGCAGCACAGTGGCGTTTTACCTACGATCACACTTACATTTAGATTTTTGGACAAAGATCAGCTGTAGTGCAGGGAGAGAGAACACAGGAAATCAGAGCAGCATGCACCACATTTGGCGATTTGTTGCCATTTACGGCCAGAACCCACGAAACGCAAGCCACACAGTGGGAGCACGAGGAGGACATGTATCCGACTGGACGCAGCGGCTTGTTATATACCACGCCCACTTTACTCAACCGGAGCTTCTCAGCTATGAACTATTTGTGTAGAAATGTGTATATTTCTATACCACTACATAAATATTTACCTTGTTTTCTAAATATTTAGCTAATATTTAACTAATAGCTAATATTTAGCTATTAGTTAATATTAGCTATTAGTTAATATGATATTTTAGCTAAAATATTGTATTTTAGCTAAAATATTATATAGCTAATATAAGATATTATATTAAATGATATTTAGCTAGTAGCTAAATATTTAGGTCTGAGCTAAATATGTGCATAGTTTGGAAAATATCTGGTTAACATTAGAAATAAATGTTCAATTGAAAAAATAAATATTTGAATATAAATATGACGCTTTTTCTTTTCACTTCTCTTTTTTGAGATAAATCTCCATCCAAGTTCAGAGCAGAGATAGTTTGATGGTTTGAAAAGTTAACCCAGGTAAATGATCACTTTCAGAAATGAACATTTTTGGGTGGACCACCAAGAATTACCCTGAGAAACAAAATCAGCTCAACAGAGCAACAGTGACATCACAGCCCAGATCGAGTGGTTCGCTTTAACTCTGTAATGTTTCTGTTGGTAAAGAAATGCTGCAGAAGAAGTAAAATATGTTTTGTTGCTCTCTGTTAAAATACATACAGTGTGATATTCACATCTTCTCATTTGTACAAATATTAGTTTAATTTAAAATGAAGGTTTCAGATTAATTTTTAACGGCACAGACTTAAGCCACAGCCCCACTTCAATGGCATAAAAATTTAATCCCTTTGCAGTTAATTGTACGTTTTGTGCTCTGCAGGTAGGGATTTGACCGATGAGTCATTTACCTTCACACACACAGGAACCAAGGCTACTATGAGGCTGAGTAAACAGTAACCATATAACAAGGTCAAAGACCTGAAGGATCTCACTGAACTTTGTTTTACAAGCTCTACACAAACATATTTGTTAGGGTGAGTTTATGTTTCATATTGCGTGTAGATATTCTCAATATGACAAGGAGAGAACTGAATCGGTAAAGCAAGCATGCAGTGGTCTATGAGCTTATTAGACAAAAATGAAAAGGTTGAGACAGTGAATGTTTTTGAGCAGCTGAGTGAACAGAGAGGACTTTTTGGAGCTAAATAACTGGCTCCAAATGTAGCCTCTGTCTGTGTTTCTGAATCTCGACTCCCTCACCAGCATAAACTAGCAGAGTGCAGACTCCTCCCCGTGACCTTTGGAAAATCTTCCAAAGTTTTTCAATCTTTTGAGCACCTGCTGAGTGTACATGTTCCCTCCTCCTCATCTCAGCCACAGACGCAGCAGAAGTCAATCCACAGTGAGTACAACAAAAATAAAAAACGTCATTTCACAGTAGATCAGTGCTGCTGGGAAGGACATTGTTGCTACATAAATATTTGCTATTTTCTGGGTATTATGGGATGTTTTTGTTCATCTGTTCAGTTTAGGATTCATCCAGAGGGCAGATTTCGACCAGCTCTAGTTTTAAACTGCTGCTTATTAAGTATGAACATAATTTCTAGCTGGTTTACACTAACAGTGTGGTGGGTTTTGCTTTTCATGATGCAGGATAAAATGGTTGGAAGGACTGGACATTGAAAACATTCCTACATCAGTCCATCTGTTTCTTCTTGTGTCTCTGCTCTTTCTTCTCAAACCTCCAGTCAGTCGCAGCAGATGGCAGCTAGAACTGAGCCAAGTTCTGGTTCTGGTTCTGCTGGAGGTTTAATTCCAAGTAACTGAAATGTGAAATGTCCACTCTTGCTTAATTTGGCTGCCTGCATTGATAAATGTGACCAGGTGAAAATAATTTGTGATTAGTGTTCATAGTCTGACCAGACTTTTTCCGTGGGATTTTAAAATTCATTTAGATTAAGTCCAAACCCAATGATTCTGAATCATGCCACTCAACACTGGATTCAGTTCAGTTTATTTCTGTTGCACCAATCCACAAAATATCAAATTAGACAAAAAAGTCATTTCAGTCCAATCATGCAGATATTCTGACTGATTCCAGTTATGCTGGATCTGGTTTAAAAATTTTTTTCTGTTTTTGTTACATAAAGCTTTAACAACCTTAATCTAATAATTCTATGAGATGTTAGTCTTTCCAGAACTTGTATCATATTGTTAACGTATGGAAAATACTCTATCATCTGCACATGTTTTGTCATTAGGATGAACAGTAGTTACTAGGAGACCCAGGTGAAAGATAATTTATGCAAAGGGAAATGAGTAATAGTCCCAAAATACATTCTTGTGGGACAAATAAAGGGGAGGAGTGCAGCTACTGATTTTAACTGATTATGACCAATTAGATAAATAAGTTTCTATAAATTTTTGCCACCTGATGGGAAATTGAATCCACAAGATTTTACAGTTACACAATCAAAGCTCTAAGTCATATCTAGTAAATATTTTACTCTTTTTCCGCTATTTTATTTCACAATAAAACATTGACCTTAGCGTTGCCATGCAGGCTGGAGTCATCTGATGGTGGGTGGATATGCAGAGAGAGTAGATCAGTATCTTTATTGATCCTCATTCAGTGAAAAGTCATATCCTTACCAACTATGATAAAGATCATAGCACCATAAATTCTGAGATGAGATGGAGATACAGATTACCATCTCTGTTAGAACTGCAGCTGCTGTGGCTGTTCTTTAAATGTGACTACATACATCCAAAACTGTAAAAGATGGTACAAAATGTTCCCTAATTTCTTTGTGTTCTTACAGTTCTTTATCCATTTCAGAAATGCTTGACTCTTGGGTATTCCTGCTTCTCCTTGTCCCAGGTAAATGATCACTTTGTAAAATAAAGTAGAAACTGACTAACTGAGTTAGCATCTATGCTTTTAATAAAGTCAACCTTTTGACCTCTGCAGGAGGGCAGATGTTTATGATTCATAACACGCAGTATGGCCTGTGTCTGGAGGAGTCAGCTGACACAGCTCAAGTTTTCCTGAAACAGTGTGACCTGGACTCTCAGGCTCAGCAGTGGCTCTGGATCAACCAGGGCATGCTGATGTGTGTCGGATCCTCCAGGTGTCTGTCGGCTCAGCAGAACCATCCGGTCCAAACCCAGGCCTGTCCGGAGTCAGACCAGGAAGCTCCAGAGCTGATGTGGGACTGTAGCAGTAACAGACTCCGCAGCAGAAACACGTCCTTACTGTTGTCCACCGACGGCCAGCGTGTGATTCTCGATAACCACCTTAAGCACTTTGAGTGGAAGTCTCTTGACGTGGGCGACGTCTGTCAGACGAGCCTCCGTAAGTCTGAATGAACCAAATCACATCCAATGCAGCTGATCTCAGAAATATACGGAAATATCTGGAATATAAAGGCAGCAGTATCATTTCTTTGCACCAACAACTAAACTGCAAAGCAATCCAGTAATACTTTATCACATGTAAAAGTTTTGTCAATAGTAACCGTTTGAGTATTAATTTTTTTTTTTTGCAGAATTTGATGTACCAGCACAGTAATTGATCTGTTTCTGAAAACCGAAGGATTTGCCGTGCTCCTGTGTGTTCCTCTCAGGGCTCCGGAGAGCGTCTGAGGACCAGGACCCGTTAGAGGATCCAGAGGAGGCAGCAGAAGGGATGAAAGGGATGACAGAGGAGGAGAGAGAGAAATACCGCTGGTTCTACCGCACCGAGGACCGTAAGTACCACTGCTTATCATGAAGGTTATGAAATCTTGAAGCCAAACTTGGGTCACGTTGAAATGTTTGGTGAAATCAGAAGCTGAATCTGAATCTTTCATACATAAAAGCATACCACTACAGCTGCAGTATGTAACTTTTATAGAAAAAATGCTTTAACATATTGTTTAAACTGTCACCATATACGAGACATATAATCTGAAAGACTCAACCTCCTGCATCTTCTCTCACTGCTCCGACAGTCATCTGTAGAAAGACACCACTCAGTCAGAAACAACCAATCAGAGCCAGGAGGCGGGTCTTAGTGCTGTCAGTCATGGTCCTGTACATGCAACGTGCTAACAGCAGAGAAACAACCGTTACAGGAAAACTGTTTATCTGTTGTCATCATTGGCCATGCTAACCAACCGGAGCGTTCATGGTGACTCCACTGTGGTGGACCATAGGGAGGAGGCAGAGCAGCTTGAATTTTTCACAGATTGATTTTTCATATTAAACTGTCACAACATGGTGAAAGTTTTAGCAAAAGTGTAAAAAAACATCCATCCATTATCTTACATACTTATACCTAGCGGGGCCACAAGGGGTGCTGGTGCCCATCTCCAGCAGACAACAGACAAGAAGAACACAGGGAGAAAATACAAACTGTATTTTAAACCAGGATCTTCTTTGCAGGGCAGCAGTGCTACCAACTGTGCCACTGTGCCGTTCTGTAAAAGTCATTTTTTAATTAAAAGTTATATACTGCAGCTTTAACATAAGATCAGAACTTATACAGAAGAGAATTCGATTGTAATAAATTAATATTTTAAAAAACTAACTTTGACTACACCTACAGTGGCCTCTCACTTTGAGTCACAAAACATGAGTTTCCCATCTGTTTGCCAGCATTGAAACACAGTCGGTTCGGCAGCAGATAGCCGTGGTTTATTATCCTGTTTGCAGCTTTTGGAGTTCTGGATCCTGGCGGCATCATCAGCTACTGAATCAGTAGCTGAATTCTGTAAGGAAAAATCCTTACAGAATTCAATGAGGGGCAGGAGAAAAAATTTGGCAACTAAGAGCAGTGGAGTGTGTAATTTCTGTGGACCAGAAGGTTCTAGGTCTTGATCCAGTGCAAAGATGGCCTAACTTTGTGATTATGTTCTTTTTAATCTTGCAGCAACTATTTGGACATTTGTGCTTTTGGTTCTGGCTTTTGTCTGTTTGCTCATCGGGTTTTTGCTGCTGGGAATGGGAGCCATGGCCAACAAGTACGAAATTACACATCAAATCTTAGCAACAAGGGGAAAGATGTAAGGTTCCATTATAAGAATTTTCTGCTTCATCTCCAACAGGAGCAGAAAGAAGATAGCTAAATACAAAGCCCAAGTTTCTCTTGTTAAGAAGCATGAAGGTGAAGAGCTTCAAGTCATTTCTGCTCTTCGGGATAACGGCACATCTCCGCTGCCCCAGGGTCACACGTCGTTCATGTCTGAAGATGACACAAAGGAACTGAAAGCAGGGGAAATTGCGATCACATGGAAAGACGGCAACACCTCCTGCTTATATCCAGATCATGTTTTAGAGGAAAGACAGGAGGAGCTGGAGAAGGAGCAGCAGGAGAAACGGGAGGAAGTGTGGCAGGAACGAGAGGCTGATGATGAGGGGAGAATGACAGAGTGAATACTGGTCTGTCCCTCAGCTTTTAAAGGGATCCACCATTAGTTGTAATAACAGACTTTATTTGAGGAATATTTATTTAGATACAAAAACAAAATAATAAAAATACTGTATTTTAAAAAATTTAAAATATTTCATTTTTATTTAAAATTTAAATAATATTGTCACATGGACGTTGCCATATTTTTTTACGCTGCAATGCATTCTGGGTAAATGATGTTTGCTTGGTCCAGTTGTGCTAGCCCCATCCAGCTAAAACAGCAATGAGTAACATTAAGACTTTTCAATTTGAACTGGAAATTGATGGGGATGTAGAAATCACAGGATATAATGAAGATGAGGAGAAACAAACAGAGGAAGAGGACAGAGTTGACTGAAGAAGCTGCTCTGCTGCCACCTTCAGCTTCATAGATGGAACAATAAATGACACCTACTGCTACTCAGACTGTGTGATCCAATAAGTAGTTCAGGTGCTCTGTATCAGGTCTGGTCTTTGGTCAGGTGTCAGGTCTGTGGTTTCACATTTAATACTGGCAGCAGTAACAATAGCTCCCTTATTATTTCAAATAGCTTCCAGCTCTGTTTCTCCCAGGTGCTTTGTGAATAAAAACTGTTGGCACTGCATTTGGTTTTAGATTGTGAAGGTAACCTGCTAGATACTTAATCAGTTTTGCTCATATAAATCATTCAGTCTTCTGGAGAGAAATGTTGGGGGCACAATTGTGTCCTTCAGAAGTTGTGTTCTGTGCTCTTTTTTTATGTGGGAACAAAGCAGACTCACCTCACTACTTTATTTTAAAAAAAATTACAGTCAACTTTGACATAGTGTCACACTGTCTAAAATTACACCAGTTAAATGCAATATGATAAACAACAACTTCGGTTAAGTTAGCCTTCCTGTGTTTACTCTCAGATTCCAGTACAAAATGGACCAACTGCATCAACGCAGCAAGGTGAAAAAAATGGCGACCTCCACGGGTGAAAAATATAATGAAAGATCAAACATTTTTTGAAGTAATTATGACTTTTTACATATCACAAACTGCAATTTTTGAGTTAATAGGAAAAATGCAACAAATTTAGGACATGTTCAACTAACTGTGGATCACTTTAATGTTTCCTTTCATTTAGATTTAATAAACTACGAAGCTCTAAAGATGTTTTTTTCAACAATCATGTGACTGACTCCATACTCTTTGATGTGAACCGTTCACAAATCTTTAAATCCCTTTAACCTCTTCTGTTTCTGTCTTGTGTAATCTTGACACAATGACTGCTGCCACAATGTCTATGTTAGACAAACTGTGAAATATCAGCATGTAGAATTAAACATATATATTGATAATACATATTACATACAGAATGTTCGTGCATCAGCTGCCTGCTTCACTCACTCTGTGACACAGTGCCTCACCTTTCCTCTCTTCCTCCATGTGTTTGAACAAACAATGCTTCAATTCACAATTTTGATAATAAAATTGTTGAAATCATTAAAAAAAACAATCAAATAATCAATTTGCCCACATGACTTGGGCTTTTGTTAGTATTTAACTTGTCATGATGACAGGTGAAGACCTGTTTTCCCTGACTGCAAGTCACGGGTATGCATACTTTTTTAATGCCAGTTGATGCACATTTCACACACACCCAGGGTAATATTGAAAACACTTTGTTGCCATGTAGTGGACTGAGTCAGCTAAAGTATGTCTAATTTGAAAACTTTGCATCCTGTATATGGTAACTTGTATGTACTATATTCAAAATCAGTTTACAATCTGCTTGACAATAAAACCACAACAGTACCAGTAAGTGGTCAAAGTCTCCATTTAGTATATGTGTGTCTTCACTGTAATGTGTTGTTAAATCAATTTTCCATCTCGTTTTGTTGAAACTTTTTCCAAAATGGAACAAGGTTATGCCTAAGTGGTAAATGGACTGAACTGATTTTCCAATCATTTTAATCACTAAAGTAAATGTGACTTACAATAGAGTCACATTTACTCATTCACACACACATTTATACATCAGAATGCAGATCAGTAGGCAACTTGGGGTTAAGTGCCTTACCCAGGGGTTCATTGACATGTGACAGGGGGAAGCTGAAATCGAACCTAAAACCTTCCAATCATAACATGATTACTGTGTATCCACAGAGCCACGGTCGCCCAAAGTCTGGTATAGGGAGAAGAATTGGGTTTAATCATGTCATCATTTTATGTGAAACAAGGCATCTGAAGCTTGAACCTGCCATCCTTTTCTTGGAAACTAAAGCTGTGCACAAGAGAGAAATCCCTAAATCAAAGTCTGGCTCTGCCAGAGAAATTAACCTCCAGTTTTTCACTGAGACCACTAACTGATAAGAAGGGACCAGGTTGAAGCTGAATTCCGACCTGGTCCTGGTCCATATGAATATGAATATGAATATAACCATTTATTGACGTGTTATCCAAAGTGCCTATCTAAAGTTATCTAAATTGTCAAGTGTTATCTGTGTTGCAGATTGTAATGGACTGGGTTGGGCCTCTGTCACTGTTCAGGTAGTTTTTTGTTATGGCAGAAGAATTTTGTAATAATGACAGTGAAAAGATCAGCCATCAAACTCAGCAAACATATGCAAACAACAAAAGATACTTGCAGTTTTTGTTTCTTCTATTGTTGATAAGACTATGGCTACACTTACACCAGCTTTAGTCCCTTCAAAGGGGACATGACAAGCCAAATGTCTTTAGCCCTACCTAACGTCTCTTTTTTGGAGATTTTTTTGAGAGCTCTCAAAAATGACACCCCCAAAATGATTTCAATATATCTCAGGAACTACAAGGTATATTTGACTAGTTCTGGTATCAAAATAAAAGTACATTCCAGTGAATACTCGAGAGGTCTATTACAGAGAGGAAATAAATATGCCACATGGTGAAAAAAAACATTTTTCTTGAAAGTATGTAGTTGCAATATATAATATTACTGTATTACAATTAATAACAAGTGGTTTTTGAAACAATGTAACAAGTGAAAGTATTGCTAAAAAGTACACTCCTGTGTGCTCTGGTCACACATTTCAGAAGATTCTTAGGCAGCAGAAATAACCTCTAAGGTCAGTATTGATGCCTTCCCACTTGGCGCTGCTTTGCCTACATGTTCCTGCAGTTATAGTTGTATTTAAACCTGTTTATGGTTCAATAATGTGATCTGTCGGCTGCTTTCCTCTTAACCCTCAGAAGAAGCTGAAACTGTTCACTTGGTTCTTAAGTGAACAGCTTAATCTTTGCTCCCAAACTGATGACAGTGCAAAATGTGTGTTTCTGCACAATGTAAGTTATTTTGGAAACTTACAAAATAACGTACATTTTGTAAATTATTTTATTTTATTTTGCTGTGATAAAATAATGACTTTGTAATAATGACAGTGAAAAGATCAGCCATCAAACTCAGCAACCATAGCGGCTGAAGAAATCAAAAACTCAGGGCGAGGACAGCATAATATCCAAACAACAAAAGATAGTTAAAGTTTTTTGTTTCTTCTATTGTTGACTATGGCTACACTCACACCAGTGTAGCCAAGGATGGTGTGTTTTGTTTTGTTTTATTGTACCATGGTAAATGGCCTGTACATGTATAGAGCTTTATCTAGTCGAGAAGATCGCAGATCGCTTCACATTACATTGAGTCATAAACCCAATCACACACACACACACGCACCCCCCCCCACACACACGTACATACTGATGGTGGTGAGTGCTATTGTAGCTACAGTTGCCATGGAGCAACTGACAGGAGCGAGGATGACTTTATGTCTTACTCAGCCGTCTACAGGATTTGATGACTGATTCCTCTGAGAGATTTCTGGTCTGCCACTTGTTGGGATTGATGGGTGAGACAAAAAGCACGGGGTAAATCAGAATCAGACACAAACAACTGAAGCAGAACGTTTAGAAGAAGTATAACCCAGTAGGAGTTGTTCAAAGTTCAGGTCCAAACATGTAATAAGACTTTTATGAACCAGAATCTTTGATTTCCTTACAAAGGAAAAATATACCCTATTAGTATACCAGCTCCTCTTCCTGCTCTGTTCCCTGCTGTGTTGCATCGACCCATCAGTCTGAAAGTCATCTAAAGTCACAGTCTGGATGGCAGACTTGTCAGAAGATCTTAAAGCCCTTGAGCAGGGTGAGTGTGGCCGCCCTCCGTTTCCTCTGAGCTCTGGATGTCTTCACCGTGACCAGCTTGGCGGTGGCAGGCGCTGGCAGCTCCTTGTAGCATAGAGTGGAGAAGGAGTGGAAACCCAGCAGAGCTTTGTCCTCACTGACGTAGGCAGCACTGAGCAAGTTGCTGCGCTCACCACCTCGCTTGGTCCTCCGGACTGCCTCATGGAAGATGTGCTGCACAGACAGGAAGTCCCAACAGGCGGACACCTCGAAGAAGGAGCAGTCGAAGCGAATCGCCAGAGCCTCACCATCACTCTGACTCACCTGCCTGAAAGGACAAATCAGCCTTTAGATACTTGTTTTGAATTCATTTTCTTTGTTTCTTCTTCTTTTACAAGCTGATCGTTCAGATGTCTTCATGCAGCTGTAGAAAAAAAACACATAACCTTTAATTCTTCATTGTCTGACAGAAGATCAGTCTTTGTTTTTACAACATCAACTAGAGATACACCAATCCCTTGTTAATATCAATTCAACTGTTTTTTTGTATTGGATCAATATCTGCCGATACTAAACCTCAGAAGTATATATCGGTACCAGAAGTGAAAAAAGTGGATCATTGCATCCCTAACCCTAATCTGATGTTTCTTGAGATATCAGCTTTGGTCATCTAACTGCGCCATCAGACACAGAGAGACAGTCATCTCTCTCTGAACATTTCAGCCACACTTCTGTGAGTGATGTTTGCACAATTACACAGTAAAAAATTATCAACAATATTTTGGTTTATTTCGTATGAAAACCAAGAGTAGACATTTTCTGCATTTTCCCAATGGTTTCTTGAGATAATGAGTGAATCTCAAAAAAGCTAAATTTGTTTTGTTTTCTTGAGCTCTGCTTCTATGTTTCCTTGATTTCCTTTACAAGTTTTCTCTCCTGTTGAACTATAGTGAAAATTAAAGCTTATTTGCTGAAGTTGTAGTCAAACACATTTATCTCTGCAGTGTACCGTTATGTTGCCAAAATCCTCTAGGTTTACCTCAGGTAGTGTTCAAAGCTGTTTCCATGTTACTTACTGCCCTTAGTTTTCATTACATGGTGGGACCCCTGTGTAATGAAAGAGCTGTTATCTTAATGTACCCACTGTTACAAATAAATAACTGACATCATTTATTGAAATATTACGTACATGAGGTGTTCAGCCTAGACCCATAACAGTAAAATGCTACCACAAACTTCAACCTGAAGTTTTCTTCCTGCAGTCCCATAAAACACATATCAAGCAACCCGTCAGGGATATAAAAGACCCACGGAAAGATTACATACCTGTATCTGTCCATGTCCAGCTTGTTGCCCACCAGGACGATGGGAGTCTGGGACCTGAAGGTATTCTTATGGATGGAGAGAGTCTGCAGGTAACGCTGGCAGCCTTTAAAGCTCTCCATGTCGTTGATGCTGTAGACCACCAGGAAGGAATTGGCCCATGAAAGATAGCGCTCACAATTCACTGGACCCTCCTACACACACATGTGCACGCACACGGGGACACACACACACACACACACACACACGCGCGTGCGCGCGCGCACACACGCATACATATTTGTGACAATTTCTTTTTTTTACCATTAAGCCAAAACTGTTTTTTCCACTCGAGTAAATAAACAGCTGAGAATGACTTCAGGGATTCATTTCTTTGAACTTGGCTGAACTGGCACTACATTCATGAAATTATTCATAACAATTTGTTTCGCAAGCTGGAAAATTGTGCGATTTGCTAATAATTTTGGCTATTATTGGCAAGAAGCTGATATTATTGTATTTCACTTTATCTAAAATGTTGAAATGCTAAAGGAACGTGCTAACAAGGTCACAAACATCATCTGTTACAACAGTTTAGTATGATTAAAAACTTCCAGAAGTGTTAATAAATACTTAATACATGCAATTTTCACTAAATTATAGACCATCATGGGAAAACATAATGTCATTAAACTGGCTGCAATCATATTGGTGGCATTGAAGTGAAAGTATTGTTTACAAGAGCTTCATATCAGCGTTACATTTACTCTGCCTGGCTTTCAGTTGATCTGCAATGTTTCAAGAAGGCCTGGAATCTGTTCCAGTGTTTCACCGCTAGAGGGAGCGCCTTTCCCACATACCTGCTACTGACTGTAATGTATTTTTTATGAACCTTCACATCTAACTTGTGCCTGAAGTAGAATAATCTGATGGCTCAGAACGTCACTGCAGGTCTGATGCTGTTTTGGTAAATGTGGAGCCTATCGCTGAGGCTCATACCTGGTCGCAGGTGTCCATCACTCGAACTGTAACAGGCTGCTGGTCCACAAGCTCATCTGATGAGTAGATATCCTCTGAAAAAACACAAACAGCAGGAGAGCTGGGATACTTCCAGATGTACTGTCTCATAGCTGAATGAAGCTAAGTTCGCTAATAGTCAAATATCTGTTTGATTTCAGGATTTTGTGTGATGTGCACATCATGGTGTTGTAGACCAAACCTCACTCTGTTCCTATAGGAACGAGTTATTAAATCTTCTCCAGTCAGAAAATGAAACTCTTGTTTTGAGATCCTGTGATGTTTGTCAAAATGTCAATCAAAAGTCTGGACCCAAATGTTCAAGCCAAACACATCCCACCAAATTATTATGCTCCAGTGTCTGAGATGAGGATTTTTTTTTATCCCACCAGCTTTAGAGGGATCAATTGAATAAAATATACAGTGAATGTACAATTTATGACAAACACAAAATCTGCTTGTAGTTTGGAATTGATCTATATAATGTTTCATTCAATGAATTGTCTTACTGGTATTGTACCGTATTGTTATAGATTGCTAAATATAACTGTATATAGAAATTTGTACTGTATTTTAAAGTTCTTTGTGGTCTCTCACCCACTTATTGGTTTCACATTGTAGTCCCATGTTGACATGTGTAATGCAATCACTGCAGTAAATCTATTAACTTTAACTATCCTTTTTAATCAGTGTGGAAGGAAAGACTCACCAAGATAAGGATCATATTCACTGATGAAGCGCTTTGTGAGAAACTTCACAGTGAGAGCTGTAAAATGAGAAAAGGAGCATAAAACAAGTTGCGTAAGTGAATCTGGATCCCAGGGGACCCACGAGGGCCGGGGGTCAGTCAGAGTCCTGGGAAAGTCAGAGCTTCATAAACCAGGAGAAATGGTAGAACTGTTCTGATGAACCACCCTAAAAAACAAATTTTCTTTGCTGCACAAATAATTGTTGACATAAAGTCAGCCAGATTCTCTCTGAACTAAAAATAGAATCTAAAATCCTGATCAGAAGATTTACAAACAAGAAATGAACCTGGCTCATTTACAATGCTTTCCATCAAGTTGTTACAAAGGAACACAGACCTGATTTTCCACAGCCCATCGCTCCAAGCAGAACCAGGTTGCACTCAGCACATGGCTTTACCTTCCCAAACATCCCGGTCATGGTCAGGTCCAAACTGCTGCACTATGATTCTGACTGTCCTCTGTCTGCTGGGGATCACGTCCTTACACACAAGCCGGGCCAGGAAAAGATGTGCGCTCCTCTGGGCAGAAGCCCCAAGCTGACACAGAGGAGGGAGGGATTATGATGATGATGGTGATGATGATGATGATGATGATGATGTTTCAGACCTGTGGTCACAGGGTGCAGGGCCATGTGCAGCTCATTCACTCATCTGGCCAATTTTGGTTAAAAAAAAAGCTTCAAAGAAAAACACTAAAAACTAAACTTAATGAAAACATCGGCTGAATCAAAGCTGCATGGTCAGACTCAATACTTCCGTACAGTTCAGTGCTTGTGTTCCGTCATTCATGTCACATAGATATGTCAGATATCCTTGTTTTCATATGTTTTGGTTCTGTACAGGAACATTTCCAACTTTCTGCTTCAAAGCAGTTGTGATGTTTGACTTACAGCTTTTAATTCCTTCTGAAAAAATTTAAATAATGTCAACAAGTAGGTTTATTTAAATCACTCTGATAACACATAAGCACATACATTAGCTGAAAATTGTTTATAATCAGTGGAAGATTATAAACAATGTTATAAACAATTACAAGCAATGTTACTCTGATTATAAAAGAGTTTATAATGTTCCACCACAGCTCTCTGTGTCTCAGTAGAAGATGAGCCATAAACCTGACAGCACAGTTGTCCTGCGAATAGATCGGGTGTTGAAGAGGTGGTATGTGTGGCATGACCCCCAGACGAGTCAACCATTGTCTCCTCGACTTGGCTTGATGCACAAGGTCAGATCTTCAGCTGTTCCACAAACAAAGAGGGAATCATTATTGCTTTCCAGCTACCATTCCATCATCCAACTCACCTCTCTGCTCAGGTTACATTTGGTCTTGGTGCATCTGCTGCTGCTATGTATAGAGTGTGCTCTCAGAGCTGCACCAACAGATACAGAGAGGAGAATACTGTCTTTGGTAGTTCAACAAGTGGCGCATGTGGTTGGATTTCAAAACGGATTGAACTGCTTTTAATGAATGAGCGTTTGGTAGGGAGCTGCAGCAGAAACTAATGGCGGCCAGCAGCTGCCAGGGGTCTGGACATGGTGAGGCAGGAGACAGGTTGAGGGTCAACGTCAATGGCAATATTTTCAGTGTGGACAGAACTGTCATGGCAGACAACTGTGAGTACTTCAGAGCGTTGTTTCAGTCTGGAATGAGAGAATGCCAGCAGGAGGAGTTACAGCTGCGAAGCGTTGGCATTCAGGGGTTCCTGGTGATGCTGCAGGTGCTGCAGGGGGAGCGGCCCATGCTCAACAGTGACCAGATTGTGGAATCTATTGAATGCACAGCTTTTCTCCAGGTACCAGCTCTCACCAAACACATGATGAACATCATTAGCTCTGAAAACTGTTTGCTTATGTATCACACAGCTGCTGTCTATGGGGTGTGGGAGCTGTCCCACCACTCGGCCTTATTCATCAGGGACATGTATGCTGATCTGAAGGAGGACGTACACGTCTTACCCAGCCAGATGGTGGAGTATGTGGAGTCTGTTTCCCCAAGCAGCTACATGGCCGTGTGCAGCCATTCTCCATCCTCAGAGCTGCTGCATGATGTCCAGAGAACGGTTTGCTATCTGGACGAGGAACACAGGAAGTGGAGGACCCTCACTCAGCTGCCACTGCGCACCAGCACCACCATGGCAGGGGTGGCTGTCCTTGACAACAAACTGTACATTATTGGAGGAGTGCATGATGTCAGTAAGAGGGTTGTGGAGGCCGGGTTCTGCTACAACCCTACAGATGACACTTGGTCCACAGTCTGTGGTCCCCAGCAGCTACGCTACAGCTTCACATTGATTGGTCATGAGGGATGTCTCTATGCCTTAGGGGGAAAGTTCAACATGAAGGATCTGTCATCGGTGGAGAGACTTCGGACATCTGAGGGGAGTTGGGGTTTCGTCTCAGCCCTGCCATGCCAGGCAGAGTCCGTGGTGTCAGCTGTAGCCATGAACAGGATCTTCATCTGTCTCTGGAGAGGGAAGGGGGCCACGGATGTCCACGAGTATGTCCCAGAGGATGACCGCTGGCTTTTGGTCACAACGCTCATCCGCCAGCAGAGTTATGGACTTTACATGGTGGGCCACAGGGATAATCTGTACATGATGCGGAATGGACCAGGTGAAGACTTCTTGCTTTGCGTGATGGACTGCTACAACCTGACCTCAGGTCAGTGGACGGCCGTGTCTGGTCACTATGGCAACAGCAAAGGATCTCTGTTCACTGCTGTGGTCAGGGGAGATTCAGTGTTCACCCTTAGTAGACATGTTACCACTGAATACACGGTGGAGAAGACCCAGTGGAAGCGAAAGCATGAGATGGAAGGTTTCGGTCGGGTTGGATCCATCTACACGTTCCAGATGAGGCTTCCTGAACACACTGTCTCTCTCAGGGATAGATGTTTGGATCAAACTTCAGAAGGAAGCTTTGGAGATAAACATATTGTTCCAACCCTACCTTTACAGTGCTCCTATAACTTCTGAAGGGAAATTCTGAAGTTAGCTTTTGTGGAGCAATGATAAGCAGTCAGTATCTTCCCCACAGAAGTGAAAAACTTGTTGGAGCAGGATTGTTCCAGAGTAGTATAATGTGAAACATGGATCGTGAAATGGAATTTTTTCATCAAGTGGAATCAAAGAAACTTTTTGATGTAAAAACAGTTCAATAATATCTGAAGCATGATGATGGTTTAAGTTTTCACATCACATTTTTGAATAAGGTGCTCAGTATTGTATGTTACACTAAACAGATTTTGAATAATGTTTCACATCGAACATTTTAGCTTTGTGAAAAGTCATTTCTGATCTATGTAAAGATCATCATTCCACAGAGAGGAAAGTTATTCATGAGTGGAAAACAACCCAGATTTCAGAAGCCACAGGAATCCCAGTAAATTCCACCATCAGTCAGCACTAAGAGAAAAAAAAAACAAGAAATCTAATTCAGACTCCAGGTATTAGATAATATATTAGATTATATTAATGTTCATAGCTGAACAATGAGAAAAAGACTGAACTAATATGGCAGATGATCATGGAATTTTGTGTGTTGGGTACTTTCTCCTGTCACAGCTTAAAAGCTTGTTGTGTGGAGTTCAGTTTTATGTCATGTTATAACGTTATTCTCTCATTAACAACATGCTTGGAGTGTTGCCTTGATTCCTTCGTGCACATTTGAGAAATCCTTGAATCTCCCATGGCAACCAGTAGAGAAGCCTAAACTCCAGCCTCACAGAGAAGTCCTCACTTTTCTGTCTGTTAAACTAAAGTAGGTACAGTAGCAACATTTTATTTCTTCATGCATTTATTTTGTATAAATACATGATTTAGTATATAAGCATAAAAAAATAAAGAAAGAAGCCATTAAATTCAATCAGAAGATGCAGTTTTATATTGGAACATGTTTTTGTTGTGATTCTAAATTACAGTAAAGATGAAAGCATTGAGAGCAATTGGGAGTTTACTCTCTGTGACCACACCTTGATAAAAAAAAGTAAGTACACCCTGCTTCAGTGTTTGACATCAGCAATGGTTCAGTGCTCAAAGAAATGACAAAACACTTTTGGCCTACATCCTGCAGATAGCATGGAGAGCAACTGATCAGAGCAGTGACGTGCGATCAGGGGAGACAGGTGAGGCAGAGCTTCCCCTATCATCATGGGAAAATAATATAGTGATAAAATTATTTATATAGCTATTTTCACCCTGTGGTTTGTACTATAAAGTATTTATTTTTCATTTAGCTTAACCAATTTTGACAGTTTTTTCTTCTAAATTGCTGAATTTTTGCAATTTCCCATTCAAATGCTCGGAAGCGAAGCTGATGAGGCAGCAGGAAGCTGAGCCTCACCTTCGATTGCGCAACTTCTCGCCAACTGCGCTGACTGCCATTCTATGAGAGAATGTTCCTCCTGTCTGTACGTCGCCAATAAAGTGGTTAAAAAGCACTTAATATATAAACTGATTTTCCATAATTTAGCTTGCGTATATAATGTACAGTGTGTTTTGTCACCAACTATGTGTAACGCGTTTCGTGTGCTGAGGAGAGATCATGAACGGCAGAGAACAGACATTGTGACTCCACAAAACTGCAAAGTAAGAAAGTAACAGCGAGCTAGCCATACAGTCAGTCAAGTGCAGCAATATATTTATAGTTTGCTCCTCTTACCATAGCAATCACTTATTATTAATCAAAAAATAAACAGTAAGCTTAAAAGCATAGTACTGCAACAGACTGAATGTTATGCTTTTTGTGTGGGAAATATTTGAGTGATTTTTGTGGTGTTGTTGTCAATTGCTATGGCAATGAGTCTGCGCGTAGCTGATACAGAGAGCAAGAAAGAAGTGGTTTTGAGTAATACTTTAATGATTTTTCCCTTTACTGTGGAACATAGCACAAAATGAATAGTATCTACATGTCCAAGTTTGATTGAGTTAACGGAATGATTCTACGGCATGGCATGTAAAAGAACAATCTTTTGCCGGCCTATATTTGTAAATCTGATTTTGATTAAGTCAGTGCCTCACCAACTATGAACCTCTCCGCACGTCACTGGATCAGAGCAAACCAAAGAGAAAAAGACTATCCGTTAAGTATGAAAAATTACACTAAATAATATAATCCTATATACATCAGCAGGTATGAACTGATGCTTGCTCGGTTACATACGTCCTATAGCCAATAACTCCTTGGTCATTGTTTATAGTTTAAAAATCCTAAAATAATACAACTCACATGATTTAAATCTCTGACTTTTATGCAAAGTGAAATGCTGTAGAAGACCCATTCATTAAATAAAAAAAGGAAAACATGAAAAAGAAAAAAAAAACTCTTTAGGGACCACCCAAAAATGGGGCCCTGGGCTACTGCCCACATAAGCTGTCTCTAAAGTGTGGCTCCATCAAGTAGGCTTCATTAATGAGCTACATTTTGTAGTGTAGCTGATCTGAAGCATAAACCAGAGAATTTAAAATGGAAGTCATTGGGCCTGCTGGAGGCAGCTGTAGATCCACTTTGATTGAACATCCCAGACCCCTCACTCTGCAGTAGGTCAGACCAATGAACATCAGCACCTTGTCAAACATAGGCAGGAGAGCTAAATGGAGATAAATAAAATGACATCTGGACCTTCTTTGCTCTTAGGTACAACGCAATAATTCATGGTTTAGTTTTTATGCTTCCTAAAATAACTTCTACAAAAATAGAATTGTCCTAAAACTCACTATGACATATGCAGAGATTTTAACTGGAGTGCTTTAGTACAACAACAACAAAAAAAGAAAATTAGGAATAAAGCATTACTGAACACAAACGAAACCCACTGCCTAAAACCCTCTCTCTTCAGTTTGAACCGAGCTGCATGTAGCCATGCCGTCATGCCACACGCATCATCAGTTCCTCAAGCGCCCGCTCTCTGTGATTCTCATGGACAAGCAGTACTTCTTTGACGGTGTGTGACTGGAAGCCCATCTCATTGAACTGAGTCAGGAGGTGGAGGAACTCCTCTGCCTAAACAGGAAGAAGTTGAAATGAGTGGAGTGTTGAAATGAGTTAAGTCTCCAGGATTTGTACGCTGCTGCTCACCTTTGATTCACAGTTTTGAAACATCTCCAGGGCTTCTTCCACCTGAGCCATGTCATAGCCCAGCTGACACAGGTGCTCACATGCAACCAGGTAACTCAGGATCTGCAGACAGAAACCCATTCAAACATATTAACATGATTGGTGTGCTTTTTTTTTCTTACAAAAAGTGTGAAATAATTGCCATTTGAGAGTAAATCCTAAAAAAATGTTGTTTTGAGGTTGAGTTGAGGAACTGCAATACAAAAATACCACCACAGTAGTATTAATTGACTTGGTATCGATATCATGGATATTTTAGCCTGAGACGAGGCGGATCAGTCTGGCCACTGCTTGCCAGTTTCAGGCTGCCTGCTGACCTTCTGACCTCCATGTTGGTGAAACTCCACCAGAAAAAGTTAAATGAATAGTTTTTGTGTTGTTTCTCATGGAGAAAAAAGGAGTTAAAGATGATATGTGAGGAAATGCAAATGAAATAATAAACATGTTTCAATTAAACTTTATTTATGAAACATTTTTATGGTATAAGTTTCCATGTCTCCCAGTAGTTCCTGCAGTTTGACTGTCTCTCCTCTCAGAGCAAAGGGCTTTTCATGTCATGGGAAACACATAATGCACCACAAGCTGTGGAAGTCTTGACTCTATTTTTAAACTGGCTTAAAGTGGCTTAGTATACAGTATTTCTGTTTCACCTCCCACAACCTCATATCCACTACTGCTTTGTGCTCTTCTGTTTTCTGTTTCCAGATTTGAAAGGACTTACAGGAATCCTGGGCACTTACTCATCAAGACCACTTTAAAGATTACCAGATCTCTGGCTGATTTGGTTCTATATATATAGTCACGACTTTTAAAAGGTTCTGTATGAATCATGTCAGGGATTTACCCCTCCCTAACAGGTGATGTTTTTGTACTACCTATATTCCAATTTATCTAGTGAATGTATTTTGTTTGGAGAAAGCAACTTGCTTTATTCAATATTTTTGTTTTAATCATTTTCTCTTCTCTTTGAGGTCACCTGGTCATGTGTTGCCATGGAGGCGCGCCCATGAGCAGTGCTGACAAGGACCTGGTGTTTTCAATCAACCTCAGAATCCATTGTTTGAGAGGGAGGGAGATGTTTTTGGATTTTGTTTGGGCCCAGATTGTCTTTGTTTTAGTTTTGAAGTTGTTAGTTGTAATGTAAATATTTTTCTAGGAATACAGTTTAGTACGAATGTTTTTTTATATTTGTAAATGTTGACTCCACCCCTTAATTAGTCCAGGTAGGAGCCAATGCTTTAAAAGCCAGGTGATTTAGATCAGAGGAGACTCTCCCTCCTGTGTGAACACATATTGTGCTGTAAGTTGGAATTAAATGTTTGAAATGCTGTATAATGAAAATCAAATTTAGAGTGCTACAATTTCTGGACTTTGATTTTTTTTTTTTTTTTTTTTTTTTTTTTGTTAAATCGCAAACCAACAAATCATGAGTTGGTGATGTGTCTGATGCAGGCTGATGGCATCTCCTGCTTCAGCCTTAGTGGTTGATTCCTTACCTGGTAACATCATCTCTGGCGAATTTGACACTAACCTGATCTGGGGTCTGTTGTCCTGCCCTTTGCAGGGCAATGATGGCAGTGCGGAGAGGGAATCCCCGGGCAGTGATGACCCTGAGCAGCTCTCTCTCCTCTGGGCTCAGAGCTGACAGGAGCTCCACAGACGAGTCCAGAGCAGAGCTCGGGCTCCCGCATGGTGAGGCACTATGGTGAGCTCTGCAGCAGTTTGGTCTGAGACGCATCTGGAAGACACAGCAGTCGGTTATTAAAACATGGCTTTGACAGCTTATATTCTCCAGAACGTTGACTGCAGGCCAGAGCGTCACACAGTGGTAGAAGACAAGTCACGCTGTAATCCTGATCAAGGTGCTAACCTGTCTACTCCCAGGCTTTACCAAGTCTATTTATGCACCATGGAAGTATTTTAAAGTTGCTAAGAAAAATAAAAATAGATGCTGAGAACTGATTTAATCTTTAAATGACTAAATATTAAGTGACATCCAAGCAGAATTTTTTCAGCATTTGAAGAAAACAGAATTCTTTAGGATTAAATTTAAATTGCGGCCCTGAAAAAATTCAAAGGGTCATCTGATGGAGATGTTCAGAGTACCTCTGTTAACGGAGCAGATTTATGCTAACCTGTAAAGGCCCACAGACCTGTTGGGATGAGTCTCAGCTGCTCATTTGACAGAAACAAGTAAAACAGGACATATGAACAGAATGGAGTTGCATCTGAATTGGACCAAGTTAGACTATGGCTAAGTTCAGCACATGGTAAATATCTAAGTGTCTAGTATCTAGTGGTGCAATGTCTGGTTTTAAGTTGATTTGAAGTCTTTGTAAAGCATATTGAGACTTTTAGCTTTTCCTATATGCATTAATCTCTCTACTGTTAATGAAAATTATTGAAAAAGTTACCCATGTCATCGACCATTTCTGCATTGACTTGGTGCAGAGTGCTTTGTAGTACGTTTATGTTCTCATATTATGTAAAAAAAAAAAAGCATTAAAAATCCTCATTTGGATGAGAGCGGTAATGAGCTCTGAGGCTGACTTTTAGCTGAATTAGTGGTGATGATGGCATAGCAAATTATATTGTAAAGAATACAACTCAGTGCATGTACGTTTGTCCTAATTCACACATATAATGACGATTGTCTCAGCTGAAAGAAAAAGATGGATAGAAGTACTTTTTCCCCACAGACTATCAAGTTAAGATGTAATATGAAGAGTGTCTTACCATATCTGCTGTTTTATGGTTGTCAGTGGTGTTGGTCCTGGTGTTGGGAGCTTTGTATGAGAATGAGCTCAGAGGCTGACTGTCCATGTTGGACTCTTGTTTTTTGGACATGTCCGTCCCAGAGACAGAACACTGCCGGAGGTTCTTCCTGCGCTTGTGGGGGAGGCTGCTCAGGCAGGATGGAGGATTCAGCAGGTCTGGGATGAAGGCTCTCTGTGCTTTTCTTTGACCACTCTGACATGAAGCAGCTGGGTGCTCTTCCTTCAAACAAGCTTTAACTGTCAGGTTTTCCTTGGCTTCCTGCACAGCGTTTCCTACTTCATCCTCCGAGTCTGAGATGGTGAAGGTGGTGCGAAGTACAGCAAGGTTGAGGCTGTGGGAGCGTTGTCGAGGGTTTGGTTCCCAAAAGTCAGAACTGCGGCGGCTGGCCAGACGACTCTGCTGTGGGCTGCTGAACATCATCCAGTACGGAGGACAAGATGGTAAAAGTTCAGATGGAGAGGTGAATGGCTGAGGCCACTGATGGTGGGTGGGGCCGTTCTGTAAGCCAGTTAACACCCAGTTCTCCAAGCTGAACTCGTACTGTAATATCAGGAAACGATATGCAACCTTTTACTACCTGTTTTACTGCAGCTAAGAACTTTTAAAATTGACTGACTTTTTGTTAACCCCATTCAGGGAAATGATGTGGCTTCTGTCTTTATTTTCATTGTTTAGCAAAATTGTATCCATTTTTACTGTAAAATGTACTGAAATTTGATTCTCATTCTGATGACATGAGGCATGTCATGTAAGCTAATTTTATCTCAGAGGCTAAATAAAAGTCTGTTCTGTAGCATGCCCAGAGCTGCATGAAACACTGAACAAACAAATGAAACGCATAAAGACACAGAGTAAAGAAAGCATCCATACCTCTGTTTCCTGTAATATGCTGAGGTAATCAGGCATTGTCACTTTGATATCATCTTTGACTTGTAAGACGACAGCCTGGGGCATCTTCAGTGGAAGACTTTCCATCCTACTCGGTTCACTGAGATACACACACACAGGATGTGTAAAGAGTACACCCATCTTGTAAACACAGTTGACTGGCATTGTTTTAAACCTAAATCTCCAAAACATTTCAACAGTTTGTGTGTGCATCTTTTATTTAATACATTGCAGGGACTATTTCCTGACACATATGAGGGTAAATGCTGGTGTTAGGGTTAGGACTAAAGTGTGAAATAGTTGGTTAGGGTTAAGCATGTACTGGTCAGGATTATGATGCAGAAATGAATGGATGCTAATTTCTGCAGAGATAGAGAAACAAGTGTGTATGTGGGCGTGCATGTCCGTGCGTTTGTTTCTAATACCTTGTGGGGACCATTTTTCTGACACATGCTACGTTGTGGGGACCCACTGCTCCTTGTGGGGACCGAAACCTGGTCCCCACAAGGGGAAATGCTGTTTTTGGGTAAGGGGTCAGATTTAGGACTAAGGTGTGACTCGAGTTTTGGTTAGGATTAGGTATGTAATGGGTAGGATTAGGACCAGGGTAAGGTTTAGGCTGTAGAAATCAATGGAAAGTCCCCACAAAGATAGCTGCGCAAACATATGTGGGCGTGTGTGTTATATAGGATGGGGGTGGGATTTGCTGGGCCATATGCAAATATTTTGCAAACAGGCAGCTTGTGTCGTGAACCTTAAAGCCGGGAGGATTCTGATGAGTGCAATCTGTTCCTAACCAAGCAAACATGTCCTCTCTAGCCTCACTCTACCAAGAAAATATATGTTTACAGCTTGAGCAAATAAAGTCCCTGAAAGACGTGTTTAGAAGCTATTTTTCAGTTCAGCAGAAATGTTCAGGTTAACAAACGGTGAAAAAAAAAAAAAAAAAACATAGTTATTTACCAGATGCCAGAGTATGGAGGAAAGCTGAGGTCTAAATCAGTTTTCCTTTCCAGGAACCCTGACTGATTTCACTCATACATTCGTTTATTAGTTTGGTAAAGAGTGTCACAAAATGAATAAAGGCATGTGCTCTCCTTGGTACTATGCAAGTTTGCGGCATTGTATCAGTGAATAGAGAGTAAACCATGTAAACATTTCATCTAAGTATCTAAGTATTTATGTGCAGTGACGTCAGAGCAGATGCTCAGCTTCTGCTCCTTCTGTCCACAGAAAGTTAATCAGACATGTGCTGTCGTGAGAATAAAACCCAGAGCAGATGGTGAAGTACTTCCAGCAGCAGAGGAAACGTGTTTCTTGAGCTTGTGTTGTTTTTAACATGCATATCATGGTGCTAATAAAGAAGCTCATGTAAAGCTAAACTAGAACAAGATTTTCTTTAAAGGTCTGTACAAAACATTACATGATACTAACTACTTTTACACAGCACCACACCAGTGTTATCGTCTTGATGATTTTTTTTTACAAATAGGTTTTAATGAAATGTTACTGAAGGTCCTTGGAGACATCAGGCTTTGATGAAAGAACATTTCACTTTGCCTCAGTGTTGAACTTAGAAAAATCACAATATTTTCCAGATTCAGCAGTAAGTTGATGGGAGAACTTATTTCTCTGCATTGTCAACCAATAGCACACAGTCAGCAAAAGTATTCCAAGACTTAGACTCAGGAGTTTTGTAACATTACTTTTTAAGTTCTTGTTCCTGTGAGCTTTTATTCTGAAGCAAGCAAATATATGTAAAAGTTGATTATACACAGAAAACACAGGAATTTTATAATAATCCTTGAAAATAATCAGTTACACATAATCCAAAACCAGCATTAAGAGGGAACCTACCTGTCAGTTATCTGTGCCTCAGTGAAACGCTGTGTGAAGCTGGAGTGAAGCCTGACAGGTTGTCAGAAGCAGCTGAACCTCTAATCCATTAACCTCAGTTAACCCCATTAGCTGGCACAGAGAGCGTATCAAACAGCATCCCACGTTTGATAACATTTTGCCGCACTGCTAATGTTGTGGCACTCTCAGAACTCACACTTATAAGGCTTAGTTGTTTTTATTAATTAGAATTTAGGTGATTATGTGACAAGAATCAAGTTTCTGTAATTTCCTGACTTCATGTTACATTTTAAACTCTAAAACTTTCTTTAAAAGTGTGGTGGATGCTCCTACCACCACCACATAGTGTTAGTATTTATTTTTTCTTTATATTAGTTTAAGTTATTTCATTTAGACATACATTTCCTGATGGGTGCACACTTTAGTTGATGTCTGTCTGAATGTTTATTTACACTTGTTTTTTTGTTTGAGGTGCTGCTGACAAATGAGCTGGAGGAGGGACTCCAGCTGGAACAAACTATTTTTCTGAAAGACTTGAGGGGGAAGATGTGTTTCAAGTTGATCTTAATTAGTTAATTTTGTCACTTAAATATACACTGATTATTTGGGTTAAGTTAGTTTTGCTTTATTTGTTTCATAAGATACTTTAGTTAATTTTGTATTTTTGTTCTTTTGTTAAGTTGTGCCTCCCTCATGTGGTAGATTTAGGTTACTCCACCCCTACTTAAGCAGCCTTTTGTTCTTTGTTTGGAGGTCAGTTTGTTTTTGTTTGTTTGGTTAGAGTTTAGTTGACCTCTGTTCAATTGGGCCCAAATTTGTTTATCTTTTTTGATTCATTTTGTATTTAATCTTTACCATCTTTTGAAGAATTAAATTGAAATATTTCTATTTTTGAACACCTTTTTGTCCTCGTTTGAGTTTGGTCCCTCACAAAAAGATTTGAAAACACATCGAGCTTAGAGCACCACATTTATTTCCACACAAGTTTACATTTTTATTGTTAACACAGTCACTTCAGATAGATGAAACTCATCTGCCTGGCAGAAATGTATCAGTGCCTGGCAATATTACGTGCTGAGTTCCAATACACTTTTATGATAGAATGCCCCCTTCTGGCAGAAAGTGGTACCTGCTATAGTCCAATAACGTGTCGGTCTTCCTTGTAACGTTATGTTTTGTTGGTCTGTTTGTTCTACAGATTTCTGTCTTATGTGAATTACTGAATTGGTGGGTTTGTAGGTTTCTTTGCCCTTATTAAAATGAAGTCACAAATTTTAATAAGGGTTGAGATCTTGGCCAGTTGAATCCATCCAAAACCTGTTTGGATGTGTGTTTGAGGTCATTATCCTATTGAAACACCCAACTGTGTCCAAATATAAACCGCCAAGTTGATTCAAGATGACATTGAGGAAGTTTTGGGTAGTGATAAACTACTAGCTACTCTCCATAATAACTGCCATCAATGGGATCCTACAACCTCCAGAACCATATTAAAAGATTTCAGCCACAATTCTGAAATGAATTACTAAAAACTAAAACTTTTACATAAGTACATGTTACCTCTACGAGAAAAAGACATTAATTCCTGAAACCTAATTAAATGTATACAACAGGACATGTGAACCTCTGAAGAGGATGGCTTGTTCCCAGTCAGGTCTGCAGGCCAAGTTCAAAACCAGACGCCGTTCATCACTCTTTCTAATCCAGCCACTTTAAGCACCAGGGTTCAAATTTTTTATTTTTAATTTGCAAAAACGTAACATTTAGAGTTTACTTCCACTTAGGCATAACTCAAACTGGCAAATACATTGTTTTCATTTAGCTTTATTTTCAAATGCATAGACTGGCAAAAAGGAAAATGAACAGTTGTTTTGAAACATCCCTCCAAAGCCACCAGCATGTCCCAATGCACATGGAATTGGCAGACATTTTACATCGGATGTCCCCCTTCCACAAAAATATCAAACTAAAATACACATTTTGGTGTATAAAAATAACAAACCCATCCCAAGGATGACTGCAACATTAAATTAGAATCCAGGTAATGAAAATACCATCTTTAAAGAGACGTGTTCACTATAAAGCGAGTTCATTGTCTGATCCAGCTGATTGGATGTGAGTCAGAGGCCGTCAGCATCAGTACCCTGCAGGGCCGAGGCCCAGTTCTGGTCGGAGGGGGAGTCAGGCAGGACCCAGCCCTGAGGAACCCCGGATCCATCAAGATGATCTGCTGCCACCAGGAACACGTCCCAGTCTCTCCTGAAACATCAACACAGCTTATCAGGACCTTCTCTCAACACAGAGCTCACAACTTCAGCTGATGGAGAACTAAAAAAAAAAAAAAAAAAAAAAAAAAAACAGTGTTGCTACGACTGGATAGCAAGTCCAGTCGTAGCAACACCATGCTATCAAGGTGGACTTGCTATCATGGATAGCAAGTCCACCTTGATAGCAAAAAAGTCAAACCAACCAGTTAATTCGTTCTACATGTAAAGTTAGAGGCTGAAGACCAGAGCAGGCCCAAGGCAAGGCTCCTCAAGAGTCTGCTTGGGGCCCACAACACGCACCAAGAAAACATTTTCTGTATTATCTGTATATTTGCTATATTCTATAGTCTGCTCCCACAATTGATATAAAACTTGTTAACTGTAGAGTTTATCGGTTGATGTTACTTTCAAGTAAATAGTATTACACTTAAATAACTATGCATTTCAAAATTCTTTTTTTTTTCCGGTTTGCTACTCTTGTAAGGTTAAAATCAATAGCCATACTAACACTGGACATACAGAGTGACGTAGGAATGATAAAGCATCTGGTGTTGATCAGATGCTTTATCATCTGGTCAACACCACATTGATAAAGCATCAATGGCCCTCTGCATTTGATGTCACATGCAGGGGGCCCCAGATGAAAATCTTCCTTGGGCCCTAAAAAGGCTTTGGCCGGCCCTGGTACAGACCAACCTGATGTGTATGAGTGCCTGCAGGGAGTGCTCTGCCTGGCTGTAGTAGTCGGTGAAGGGCTGCAGGACGCTGTCAGTTGGAGGCTCATCTGCAAAACAAACACAGCCATGAGGAGGAAGAGGATGAAGATCCAGGGCCAACCTGGAGGAATCTGACAGCCTGGCTGGAAAAGCTGCTACCTCCAAACAACATGGAATCCACCCTACGCTTCCTCTCCAGCTGCCGCTCCCTCTCCTTCCTGACTCGCCTCTCCTGCTCCCTCCTCCGCTCCTCCTGCTGCTCTCCTTCCAGCATCACCATCAGAGCCTTCTCCTCGGCCGAGTACAGCTCCGTTCTCCCCTTCATCACGGCCCTCAGCTGCTCCAGCTGACCGCTGAACACCTCGTCACACTGCAGCTCCGTGCCGATCCCTTTAAACAACATGGCTTATAGAGTTATGACTGCACTGACAGCTCTGTAGTCAGCTCATTAGAACAGCAGCAATTATGCTGAGTCAACCTTTAAGCCACTTGATCCAGAATATCATCATCAAAGAAGATTTTTGGAAATGTTTTTATTTTTTGCTTCAGAGCCAAAAAGAGTCTGCTCATCTGGAGGAACAAACCATCTCTGCTTTTATTTTTTTTTACTTTGTTAAAATTCTGAACAATATAATAAGGCATACTTCATAACATAAAAGGGAAATTTAATATAACTGAACAGAAAAGTAAATAAAGGACAATTCAAATACAACTTTGGTATTAAAAGAAGAAATCATCAGAATAATTTGCTTTCAGTTGTTAAAGCAAATTATTGGTATATGATATTAATGACTGACATTTTGTGTTGTTGCAACAATTTAGTGCTGCTTTAAATAAAATAATATCCCTTAAAACAGAACTGTTGGAACTGTTCTTTTTTTTAATAAGACAACATAAAAATGTAGTCCAAATATTAAATTGTCATTATTGCAGTCTGATTCTTGGTCACTGCTAGAAGACAAACTTCTACCAGATCAAAAGTTTAAAGTGGAAGAAGTAAAGATTCTTATTTAAGATCCAGCTTTGAAAATGCTTCCAAAAAACATTTTAGAGCTAGAAGTGGTATTATGTTAAAGTTTATGGATCATTCTGAAATGGAGATCTTTTTGTAGGAGAGTAACTACGGTAACCACCAAATCAACTTTTGTTTTGCTAATAAACTATCTAAATGTTATTTATCTTTACAACCATAAATATAGAGCCATAAAAATGGCTGCGTGAACTTGAACGTTTTTATTTAAATTTGCTTAGTTCTGCATTATTTTGCCTAAAACAGTCTCACTGCTGGCCTCTTCGGTTTACCGGGGCAAAAACCTAAAAACTAAATTTCCAGTATTATAGAACCTGTTTATGAAAGTCAGAGTTTTATCACATTTCATCATGTGAAATGATGAAATGTGTTGAAATATGATGAAATATATTCAACAATATCTTTAAAGATCTGACATGGAAAATAAAAGCAGACTTTTGTACATTTTTATAACCACCTGAGTTTGATGGAACCAATCATTGGATGAGAACCGATCAGATTTAATGACATCACTTCACATAAAGGCATCTAGTTTCCAAGTAAAATGACAGCTGACCTGAATTATCTTTTTGATCATATGATCAGATAAATGTGAGCACTCATCTGGGTAAATAAGCTGAGATAAAAGTTCAATTTTAGGGAGTAAAAACCATTATAAACTTTGATAAATTTGGAGCAGAACATTGAGAACAACTTTACTTTTTTCCTATTTTGAATGTTTCTCTTGTCTATCATACAACTAACTCCTGGATACTTCACTTCTTTTCTAACTGGGACATAAAAAGAGTCAGGGGACTGATGGTGAACTCTAGTCCCTCTGCAGATCTGATTTGTGCCGTCTCTTAAAAACTGGCTCTATCATCTGCTAGTTGACTTAATACCAGTGAGTTTCCGTCACATTTTAACAGTTCAAAGGCTGAATTATTTCTGAGGAAAATGGCTTAAACTTCTGTCCTAATAATAAACAGCAGAACAGCATTAACCCAACCTTTCCTGGACGCCGCCTCCTTCCTGAGCCGGCGCAGCTTCTCCAGAGATCTCATTATGTCCTGCATCCTTTTCACATCGGCCTGCTTCCTCCTCACCTCACACAGGACGGCGTCTGCAGACAGCTTCAGCTCCTGCTCCTGAGAACCAAAGCCATTCAGCAAAACCCTCATCTTCTTCCTTCTCTATATAAATACAATATTACCTTCTTCTTTTCTTCTACTTTTTGTATCTGTCTCATTCTCCATTTGTCTATGGAGGCCTCTTTCTCAGTGCTGAGTTCTTCTGCCAGCACCTGCTCCACCTGCCAGTCCTTCTTGGCCCTCAGGCGCCGGGCCCTCCTCTTCGCTATGCGGGCAACTTTAACTTTAAGTAGATCTAAACTCTGGGAGTCAGTGAGGTTCTGAACTTTGGCCTGAACTTCTCTCTTTACGTGCAAAGCCATCTGATAAGACTCAGACCAGCCGCTGTCTGAGTGAAGATTGTGCTGGAGAGAGAGACAGAGCTCCTTCAGCCGGGAGAGCAGCCGAGCTGTGCCGTACAGAGCCTCTTTGAAGATGGGGACAGAGCCGAGGTCTGAACGCTGCTCCTGCGGGTTGTCGGGTTGTCCAGAGCCACCTCGGCTCTGGAGGAACCGGGTTAACCACTGCCGGTCCTGCCTTCTCTGCAGCTCCTCCTCATCCTCGGGGTGTGCTGCATTTTCCCAGCTGCTGTTCCGGTGCAGAGGATGAGGTTGGGGGGGGGGCGATGAGCCCCGGTAAGGGAGGCTTCCATCGCGGTAGTCCTCCCGCTGCCTGGGTCCGCAGTCTATCCGGAAAGGAGCGGCACCGAACTGCTGGGACGCAGCCTGAAACGTAGGGACTCCAGGGCTCCGGAGCGTGTTTCCAGGAGCGGGAGGTGCCATTCCCGGGAAGTGTCCCGGTGGAGGACAGACAAAATTAGGCGGGGGGACAGACGGGTCGAATCCATAAGGAAGGGGAAACCGAGATGTTCGGAAACCTGCTCCCCCAGGAGGAGGTGCGGGGAAGTTAGCCGTAGGAGGAATCCATGGTGGAGCGGAGTGGTTCGGCTGCTCTGAAGCGGGCTGTTGTATCCCTCCCCCGAAGACATGATGCTGGGGAGCATCTGCTTGTCCGTGCTGATATGAACCCTCCATGCTGACTGACCATTACTACCTTCATACAGCCATGATTATCCGCTTCTTCTGTTGTCGATTGGCGGCAGACAAACCAGCTTTTGGTACATTTACTGCCACCATCTGGTCTGGAGTGTAGCAGAATATTTTCCAAAATCCTATTTTGTTGGTCAGACAGTGAAGTGCCTTGTCAAACTAACACAAAAAAGGTCAAATGAAGTTTGAAGCACAGCCATAACTTTTATTATGTCTATGGGTTGAAGAACTGTTCATTTTTGTTTAACAGACTTAGTCAGATTTCTGATGGCTTTCAAAGAAGGCCACATACAACTAGAAAAGTTTGTTGCATTCAGTGACATCAGAATATCTGAGCGTTTAAAATAAAAATGTGAAAAGTGTTTTTCGTCTAAATATGTAGACTTATATGTCTTCCAGTTTCTTCAGGTAGCACCAGCTATGAATTAATGCCACATACTTGAAGTGAATTTAAACATAACCGATTGCTCCTGGTTTGGATAGTTTATGTAAAAAAAAAAAAAAAAAAGTTAGAGACGACATAAAAATGTAAATGCAATGGTTCTTTTAGTTCTAAAATATTGAAATACGTGTGGGCAGTTGTAATCGTTTAACAGAACTGCAACACAGCCGAAAATCTTTTGAGTTAAAATAGCGGAACAAGGAAGATAACGTTCCCTGGTTGGTTGAAGCAGCCAAAAAAACTATGTTTTCTGACTTCCGGTCATAACTAAACGCACCTTTTTGCGTGAGTCGCGGTAGACGCTTTGCGGAAGTAGGTAAAAAAGAGTCATAAGACCAGCCTGAATATAGAAAAAAAAAACATGCAACCGTGACATGGATGAACAGCCCCGGGCACCGTGACTCACCGCCACCCGCAGCAGGACGGCAGCAGCGGCCAGAAGTGGCGGCCTGACCCGTCGAATCTGTGAGCAGGGTTAGCAGCTAGCAGCGGGGTTTGTTCGGCTGGCTGTCCGAAGGAGAGGGAGCGCTTTACAAGCTGATTCAGTCCCGCCTGCATGTGACAGCTCAGATGGAGGAGATCAAAGTGTCTCCTGACTACAACTGGTTCAGAAGCACAGTACCTCTGAAGAGAGTAAGTACATCCACCTCCTGGTGTTTAGACCCATCAAGTCCAGAGACAGCATTGGAAGGTTGATTAAACAGTCATGTTTTTTGTATTATGAAGCATAACTGGATGTGCCCATGTGCCTGTTAATAAAGTTTGTTACCGTCAAATCAGAAATGTTGATTGGACCTCCAGAATCTCCAGATTTTTGAAGGGATCCAGTCAATGGAGATCCCAGTCATCCTTACTGACAGTGTGGTGCCAGGTTCGGTCCAGACTGGCCCTCCTAATGGCGTGGATGGTAGTTACTGAAGAAGGGTTTGTGGACTGATGCCTGTGTGTTACAATAACAGAAAATACTATCAGTTAACCACATTGAACACACAACTTTATACTTCTCTCCATCATATAACGGTCCTCACTGCTCTTGGAGCTTTAGGATCTTCATTAGCAAAAGTGACATCAGGGAGAAAAACAAAGAGGAGACAATGGGGACTGAAAGGCCTTTTTAATGGCTACATTTGATTCAAAAATCCTTTATTAATCCCAAAGGCTTTAGGAAAGTATTGGCTGTGGGGAAAAATAGATCTTCTGTGTCAGTCTGATGAAGTATTAGCAGAGTTTTAATGCTAGGAACCTGAGATGTTGAGGCCTACCATATATTGCAGCCAGGCCATCCTTTGCGATTCTGATATTGCTTATGCTGATCCTGCCAGGCTAAATGTGTATTTCAGAACTCTAGGGTATAATTGCTCAGTATATTTTCTTATACTGAAAATATACTGATTATATAGCAGGTTGTAATTGTATGTTAGTGAACATGCAAGTTGCTTAAACCAGAAACTTGACATGATTTGGTTAAAACAAATCATGGCAAGAATATGTCTTTGAATATGAAGACATATTCAAATGTCTTCATTTGAATATTAAAGTGGAAGTGTTATGTAAAATCTAGTTTCACATTGTTATAATATTCCCTCATCATAAACATACCTGTTTATGTTGCTTTGATTCTTTGATGTATGCTTGGAAAATCATTTTATTTCCTGTGGCAACCATTCAGGGGTGCCTAAACTCTTCCTTTCACAAAGCCCTGCCTATTTTCTTAAAGCTCCTCCTTGAAGCTGCAATTTCCAGCAGAGCCGTCCCTCCCCCTGCTCCTCCAGACTAGTGGCAGCAGCAATTAACAAACATCTGGTGGTACTGCAAATCTTGTGAGCTCATCAAATTAACTACTTCTGAGTTCAATGCTCCTACGAATAGTTGTACAGTGGAGGAACATTGTTGTGATGACGTGCTGAAGGTGGGATGGCTTCTTAAAAAAACCAGAAACCCAATTTCAATGACAAAGTCAAATTTCTTTTAAGTCATGATACATATAGCATTTTTATTACAACGGATGGCAGCATAGTTATTTTATTGTGCTATGAAATGACACTGTGGGCCTGGAAAATACCTAATACTGCCCTTAAGGAAGCTGGACGTCACATTGGTGAACTTGTGTTTTCTGCTATTATGATGCTGTGTAGGTAAACTGGCAGCCAAGAAGAAAAAAGGGACAAAAATGATGTAGTTCCATACAGACTGCAGCTGCTGCTGAAGTCAGTCTGGTTTTAACAAGTGAGATCTCTGGGGTATAAATCATAGAATAGAGAATAGAAATAACCTAAGTGAAGTGACAGGAAAGGCAAAGCATGTAGATTCACACCAAGACAAAAATATAAAAACAGGAAGTAAGAAAAGATAATGTTGAGGACAGGCAGATTTATAGCACATGAAAGAAATACTGCAGTTATTAAAATGGCATACTCAGACTGACACAGTAGAAAAAAAATGTTGCATTTATATTTGTTGCAGAAAGAAACAAACTATTTACAAGACATGGCGAAACTGTAAATAACAGCATGGATGGTTCTAGAATCTGACCACTGCTGGGAGGAAGGATCTGTGGTAACCCTGCTTACAGCACCCAGGATGCACTTCTGTCAGCTACTATTCTGATATAATAAACTTGAACAGCTGAAATGAATGCAGTCAGGAAGCGATGTTCCTCAGCTGGTGTGTGTTGGTCTAAAGCCAGACTTCAACATCCAGTCAAGCCCTCCCAAACATTCTGCTGTGAGTATAACCAAGTCTGAGTAGCTCAGCTGCTAAAACCTTGCTTTTTAAAGAACTACAATGTAAATCCTGCTGATCTGGGACTGGACTTTGACTGGTCCACTAACTTTCTTGTCCTGTTGAATTAAGCACAACTATTTATCAGTAGTTTTACACTGTACTCCAGGCCACTGTCAGTGTTTACTAATAGCCGCTCATTCCATGTCACTGCGGTTCCACTCAGATGTGAGGTTCTCACAGTGGCTCTGTGTTGAGCTGTAGTGCATCAGCAGCTTATCAGGAGTGGGTTGTTTGCTAATCAAAGAATCTATTTGGCCTCACTGGTGGAAACTCACTGCTTTCTGCCCTGAATGAGGACTGAAGGTGCTTATCCAACAGCACTGAGCTCATTCAGTCACGGTCACATGATTCTAGTCAGAGGGGCCTTTGGGTCACACACTGCTCACTATCACATGTTGCATCTAAGCTGTGAGTGAGGCATGATTGTCACTGGAAAATCTGAAGGTAAACATCATTGTGGTATGAGGCTTTTTATCTGAATATTGTGAAGAAATGTTAAAAAATCAAAGACTGGCTGCAGTTTTTGAACATGTCGTATTTAAAAAAGAAAACGTAAAGCCCACCGTGTGTAATTTTTAAGATTGTACACATTAGGTCACGACATCTGAAACATCTGAGGTGTCCTGTTGATGTATGTTATAAATTCAAATAAGAGAATGTATCCAAACAAAACTGTATGAAAGAGTGAATATATGAATCCAAGCATGTTTACTTTATGGGATGAAGTGTGGAGAAAGGAATATAAATTTCCTCTTTTGACATACTCTCAGTTCAGTTCAACGAGGGAGTTCCAGGCTTCTTTTTCAACATGTCTCCATTCTCTTTTTTGCATGACCTAACATGAAGAGAAGATAATCTGTTTAGAGTAACATTTTGTGCACATTTTGTCCTTATGAAACAAGAGGCTCTGAATGGTATAATCAGCCTGTCCTGTTATTGTTTTATTGCACTGACATGGACTGACACGCTGTTGCTGGAAGTGATCGTGGGAAAAGAAGAGGCTGAGGCATTTGAACCTGTAAACCTGTTTATTGGCTGTGAACACAGAGGCATACGGGGGGCTTGACACAACACTGGGAAACTAGTTTAACCAAGTCGCTCACTTGAACCACTGACTAGTAATTGTCTTGAAGTTGCTATCAGGACAATGAATGAATGTATTCTCCATGAAGCCACCAATCTCTCACTATGACACTTTATAATCTGTTTATAAACGTCTGTTTACAAAAGTGGACTGTGCATTGATCAAGGCCACCTCACCTTCACTTATTTTGCACATTGAATAAAATTATTCTCATTTTAATCCTGGTGTGGGCCTCTAAATGCTCTGTTACATCCGACAAACCAGCTGTAGTGGGACTTTAATCAGTCCCACTGCTACATCCAGGATGCTGCAATGTTTGTTTGTTTTTGTAATTGTTGCAGCCTAAAATGACTGATTTTTGAGGAACCTTTTTCAAAGAAATTGCTGTCAAAGTTACACATTTTAAAAATATTAATTTTTTGCCATACAATAGCCTTACAAAAAAAAAATACAGAGCTGAGGTATTCATCCAAACAGGTCTGAGTAATTCAAAATGGATAAAAATGTTGCTGTGGGAAGCTTAAGAGAAAAGTCAAATTTGTTTGAGCTTAAGTCAATGAGCAAGGCACCAAGATACTTATGTGAACAACCTGGATGATATTTTCAGTGAAGGTTCTGTTGCCTAGATCTCCCTCAGCGTCTTGCTCTAAAATACTCTAAAAAGCCGACTGCATGACTGAGCACAGTTCCAGTAACACTGCTGTAAACTTCACCATGGAGGTTTACAGCAACCTCCTGACTAGGGCTATGTAATTTTAGTGGTGCTACAATATTCTTTCTTTTACTCAGAAAGTAGCGATTTTTCATCTGAGAGTATCGATACATTAAATCCTACTTTGAATTTAATTTCCAATCCACTGAATTAAATGACAGCTGTCCTTTTAATTCAGTGAATTAAATGACATTTCTGTCAGCTGTGATAGCTGTATAACCTGATATAACCATCCATCCATTTTCTTTCACCCTTCTCCCTAATGGGATCGGGAGTTGCTGGTGCCTATCTCCAGCTGCGTTCCGGGCGAGAGGCGGGGTTCACCCTGGACAGGTCGCCAGTCTGTCGCAGGGCAACACAGAAACAAGCAGGATAAACAACCATGCACACACACACTCACACCTAGGGAGAATTTGGAAAGACCAATTAACCTGACAGTCATGTTTTTGGACTGTGGGAGGAAGCCGGAGAACCCAGAGAGAACCCACGCATGCACAGGGAGAACATGCAAACTCCCGGGTCGGGAATCGAACCCTGGACCTTCTTGCTGCAAGGCAACTGTGCTACCAACTGCGCCACTGTGCAGCCCATGAAATAACCAGTTACAATTAATTAAATAATGAGATTAAGTAGCTAAATTACATTATCTAAGTACGTAAGACAAAAAAGGTTCCTTTTATGCATAACCAAATACACAATTAAGATTTAATTGTGTAATTGTGCAAATGTATAACAAAAACATTTATTACACCAGTATTACACCATTAGTTCAATTAATTCAATCCAAATCTATGTAACAGTCACAAAATGTTACTAAAATCACTCTGTCCCTCTAAAATCTGCATTGTGAGCAGAATATCACATATCATACTGTATTGTGAGATTAGTGTATCGCTACAGCGCTACTCCTTACGAAGAGTAGGTTAGAAAGATGAAATCTGATGCTGCCTCATATGTTTAGTGTTGGTTTTTCATATTTAACTGAAAAATTACTTCTTTCATTCCTCTCAAACCACCTGTCTTCCTGTGTGAAATGTCCACATTGCTGTCTTTATGAAATTGTCAGTAAGATGTAAATCAAGTGTCCTGTTCTTTTGTGTAGCTGCTGTTTAGTTTCTCCTGCGAGAACCATAGAGGTTTAAACATTCCTCATGGACCGGACCTCACCATTCAGTTTGTGTTTGAGTGTTTTGTCCTTGGGGTGAATTACTTTCTGTTTGAGGGTGTTGTTAGTTTTAAAATGCCTGGTACATTGTGCTTAGAAAGTGCCACTTTGAAGCAACAAGACCTGAACATTGAGCTCAATAGAGGGAAAAGCCAGTGACTCCTGTGTCCTAATTACCTCATCAGTAACCTTACTAACTTTATTATTGTGAGTGTTCTTTAACTTTTAAACCTATTTGGGCTCCCATATGTTAAGAATTGAATATGTATTTTTGAAGAAAGGAAAAACTTCTTTAAGAAGTAGGAGAATAACTCGCTTACCACCTGCTTAAGCCAGCGGCCTCAAACTGCAGTTCTCAAAGGTCCTGCAACTTTTAAATGTGTGGATCTTCCTACACACTGGAATTAAATGGTGAAACTGCCTCACCATTGAACTTGACTTCATGCTGATAAGCCAATCAGAGCCAGATGTACTGAAGCAGAGACTTCTAACAGTACACTGGACCATCAGGACTGGATTGTGAGACGACTGCTTTAAACTGTCAGGACCATCATGTCTTGAAATGTGTGTACAGCAGCAACCAGGGAGAATAGTAATACTTGATGTGGGATTGTTATTATTTTAATGGGCATTTAATAAAGATAGTTTCTTTCTAATATGGTGTAATAGTGTATGGTGCATCATTTTTAAGACAAATGCAACCATCAGGTTACAGAACAACTGTGTGTGTGTGTGTTTCCAGATTATTGTTGACGATGACGACAGCAAGGTGTGGTCTCTGTATGATGCTGGCCCTAAAAGTATCAGGTGTCCAATCATCTTCCTTCCCCCAGTCAGTGGAACTGCAGAGGTGTTCTTCCAGCAGGTGCAGGCCCTGACTGGCTGGGGTTACAGGGTCATCTCGGTGAGTTCACCACAGCAGGGATCCTCATGGGATCACTGGCATCTACAAGAGGATAAATCATCTCTGCTTCACTCATTTCTTACCTCTGACATTGTGTAGAAATACATAAAAACATAAACTTTTCACAAACTAAAGTTTTAGTGTCCAAGGACACAGTGGCTGAGATGGATGGAGCTGGGATTTGAACCAGCAACCCACTGGTTACAGGACTGACCCCTGCACCGCGGTTACCATATCTTCTTACAGAGCCAATGCAGTTCAAAGCCTGTTGTTCTAGCTGTTGTGACTCCTTTCAGCAATTTCTGATTCTTCACATTTGTTTTTGTATTAAATCTCAAATTTATTGATAAGTGATCAGAAATATTGCCTGCTTACCATTCCCATTTGTTTTAATCATATGTTGTTCTGTTTTAGCTGCAGTATCCGGTGTACTGGGACCTCCTGGAGTTCTGTGATGGCTTCCGGAAGCTTCTGGATCACCTTCAGCTGGATAAGGTCCAACTTTGTTCTCATAGATCCCTTGAGGCCCATTTATACCTCCTTCCGCACAATAATAAGTCCCCCTGTCTATTACCATGTCGAGTATCAGACATCCTCATACTTTTAATGTTGTTAGGTTGCCATTGTTGTTAGGCAATATAACCATCATAAGACAGTTCAGAGTTCATTGAGAGAAAAACAGGTGGAGGAAATTTTGATAATTCACATTCTCTGAAAAATCTCCGGAAGAGGCTGCAGTAGACAACACCTTTTGTTGTGTTTGGCTACGCATTTGGAAGTGACATGGCCTGATATGACTGGTTTATGTGTGACGTGTGTATGACGTCTGTGTAACGCTGATCCCATGTCACACTCAGGTCCACCTGTTCGGGGCGTCTTTGGGAGGATTCTTGGCTCAGAAGTTTGCAGAGTATACTCACAAGTCTCCCAGAGTGCACTCTTTGATCCTGTGTAACTCATTCAGTGACACGTCCATATTTCACCAGACATGGACTGCAAACAGGTGCCACTGACTCACTCTCACTGACATGATGGTTTCAGTCTCTTTATTCATGCTGCCTCTGTGTTGCTACCAGTTTCTGGCTCATGCCAGCTTTCCTGCTGAAGAAGATTGTCCTGGGAAACTTTGCTAAAGGACCTGTGGACCCTAAGATGGCAGATGCAATCGACTTCATGGTAGACAGGGTATGTAACCATGTATGTCAGTCAGCTTTAATAATGACATTAACAGTTGATTCCTGTCTTCATGCTGATGTTTATATGTTAAACACATCAGTCTGTGTTTTCCTTATCCAGCTGGAGAGTCTGAGCCAAAGTGAGCTAGCTTCAAGGCTAACACTTAACTGTCAGAACTCCTACGTTGAGCCTCACAAAATAAAAGATGTTGCTGTGACCATCATAGATGTAAGTTTTGTTGTTTTTTTTTATCTGCTTTATCTGATTCTATCCTGTGTATTCCAAGCACGTCTGACCTAGCTATGTTGTTGATGTTGAGGTGTTTGATCAGAGCGCCCTCTCACTGGAGGCCAAAGAAGAGATGTATAAACTGTATCCCAATGCTAGACGGGCACATCTGAAAACTGGAGGAAACTTCCCATATCTGTGCAGGAGCGCTGAGGTCAACCTTTACATACAGGTTGGTTCTGATTCACAATGTTTAACCCACTAATCTAAGAACCATGTTGTCAGGGGCTTTGTGCCTCTGGTAGGGACACCCAAGACAAACTGATTGTAGGTGAGGGATCAGACAAAGTGCAACCCAAAGATGCACTTTGTCTTGGTGAGGGAGCACCAATGTAAGCAGAGTGGGGTCACTGAAGAGGAGATGAAACCCCTTCACATGGGCTCACCACCTGTGGGAGGGGCTAAAGGGGTCGGGTGTAATGTGGATGGGTGGTGGCCGAAGGCAGGAACCTCGGTGGTCTGATTCTTGGCTATATTTCATTTAAGATGAAATGTAATTTAGAAATTTATTCCAAAGCAGATTGTGTTTACAAGAGGACCATACAGATTTATAAGAGTATCACATCATGTCTAAGATATATTATGACTTTTTCACAATCTACTGTAGACAAAGTCCTCTCCCCTGCAGACAGAAATCTGTCCACAAAACGGTATCTACATGATGTGATGTAAATGTTAAATGATGGCATTTTGGTTTCTACTACTTTTCAGATTCACTTGCGTCAGTTCCATGGAACCAGGTATGCTGCCATAGATCCTGCCATGGTAAGCGCAGAGGAGCTAGAGGTTCAGCGGAGCCACCTGAGCTACAACCAGGACTCTGAGGACAACCAATGAGCCGACATTTCTCTGCAGTCTGGCTCACAAGGACACTATGACTCCTGAACTCATTTCACACCAGACTCCAGGGACTTTTCTGTGGAGTCTAACATTCAATCAAAAATTCAACCAAGAATGTTTTTATTTGTCAGATGAAGCAATATTTTCATATTGACGTGTGGTACATTACCGCTGCTTTGCTCTGCAAACCACACACAACACTTTGCCTTATGTGGAATGATTATTGCACTCATAAACTGCCTAAATGGTGTGTTCACGTCTGTTTGAAAGAGAAATTGTAGTAGACTGTACCAGTTGTTAACAGAATATTGGACACACTGGATATACAAAGACACACTGTACGTCTAAAAGTTTGTGTACCGTAATTTACCAATATAAATTTTGTTGGTTTTTTTGGAATACAATTTTTCTTTTTGATTTCATATTTTGTTGGCTTTTGTCCTTTTTTTTTCAACAACTTTCTAGTTCTTGATGGATGGATGTAACTGAATTTTAATGTTAAAATGAATGATCCAACTCTCCCAGTTGACAAAATGTTGTCATATCTGTTTCAAAGACATTTATTCACTTTTATGTAATCTCAAAGAAGTAAGAAAATTGAATCATAATCTCAACATTTATGAAAATGGCGATCTTTATACGGTAGTTTTCTAGTATTACAAAGTATTACTTTGTTTGCTGCAAAGTAATACTTTGCAGCAAACAGGGTCCTGGATTCTGGAGTTTTTCTGCATTGGTTTTGTATGGTTGTGTTCTCTTCAGGTTCTCCAGCTTTTCCCAACAGTCCAAAACATGATTGAATATGAGTGGGTGCTTGTTAGGTCTGCAGGACTGTATTGCCATGAGAAAATCTGATCCTGGATGAGTGGGTCCATAGATGTGAACAAGCTTCATGTTCATATCAATCTCAAGGACTCCTCAATGACAATTGGGTCAATGACAATCAGTTGTCATATGGTCAGTTAGAATGACCAAAATTATTTCTATTTGCTAAATGAGAACTTATTTATGAATGTCCTCAAAATTAAACGTTTACATACATTTCCTCAGTCATTTCCTTTGAACCGTATTACCCAAAGGTTCTGGGTTTCTTTGCACAAGCTTTCCCCAGAGGCTTGCTGGAATTCTGAACATAAAAACTTAATGGAATGAAACATCCAACTGTGAGATTTATGTGGATCCCTTCTTGGATGGAATGCAGGCAACGAAGCAGGAGATGCTCTGGCAATGCAGGCTCTGAAAGTGTTAGATATGCTGTGAAAAAGATGAAAAAAAATTACTCTGGTGGCAACATCACTGGGTGACAGGAAGTTGTATGTATTACTCTGTAGTGTCCAAACTGAAAAGGGGATTGAAAGAAACAGATTTAAGAAAATATCTAATATATTAATCTTGCTTGGTGACCAAACAAGATTTATTATTAAAAATTTACATCTGATAAGTTAGTCTAAATTGTTAGGAATACACCATAGAAATAGGATGTTTAATAATAAATGTTTTCTACCATCTTTTAAAAGTAACATCTTACAATTTGCATTGAAAAGAAGGATGTAAGTATTTTGTAGAGACGAACATCATAAATTTGTTTGTTGGGCTTTGCATTTTGACTGGGGAAAATAGTTGATTCTGGCCCCGTCTGCTGGTTTGCGGCGGTATTGCGCTACAAAGCGAAAACAAGCAGGAAGTAATCCGCCGGACACTGGGGGCAGCACTGCACCATTATCTTCGATAGGAAGACATTTCCGGAGTCAGTTTCACTCCAAACACAGAAGCTCGGTTGTTTTTAATGAGTCACTAAGGACTTTTTATTGTTTCAAGAAGCGTCACGACTCGACAGTATTTGAGTCCAGTTCTTGGAGGAACGACATGGCGACTACCATCAGCACCCAGCGGGGACAGGTAACGGACTGAATAGCTCCAGGACTGACTGACAGCTGGACGCAACTTGTGTCCTGATTTCTGACTCACTGACAGACAGCCAGCCGGGCTCCCAGCTCAGACTCAGCCTCAGCCTCTGACAGACTCATTTACTCGGATTTATCGTCTAATTAGCCGCTAGTTAGCTGTTGATCAGCTAGCTTCTGTCATGTCGGTGCTAGCTTCATCTTTTTGAATGTTTTCCGCATCTTGGACACCTTCCCATTTCTCTGCTCAGTTCCCTGTCAGGTCTGAGCTGCTGCGGTCATATCACGACACAGACACATCGACAAATGGTTTTCTTCTACCACATTTAGGGTTTCTTTCATCAGATCGCATCATGCCTGTTTTGTGTTTTTGACTTCAATGATGGAGGATCTCTTCAGACCGAGCCTGAAGCCAGGCTGAGCCCCGCTCAGATTCCTTAATGACTGCGTTTCCTCGCTGACGACAACAGAGATTCATACTCGTGGATGTGCTAACCAGAAGTTAAAATCAGAATAAAATACATTAAAGAGTTGTTGATGTAATGTATTAACCTTCCAGATCCCGCAGGCATGGGCGGTCCTACCCTGTTCGGTGCCCTGGGCTGGGCAAACAACATTCAGCGCCCCCTCCCTGCTAGTTCAACCAAACATGACACATCATTTAAATGTGCATTTACCAGCGGACACACTGCAAATTTCATTTAAAATCTTGTTTGGAAAACATGAAAGTGTGATGCAACTGAAGCAGAGAATGAAGTTGGTGTGGTCACTTTTACAGCGTCGTAAGTGTAAGAAATATAATGAGTATGACTTTAGTGAATGTCCGTTATTGGACATAACAGCAGTATTAATATCGGCTATCAATATAAATAAAATTTTTATATTGGAACATCCATGTAGTTGGCTGTACAATTGTTATTGACAAGCAGCTTAATGCAACGGAGTAATTGCAGCAGGCTAGCATAACTTTCCCAACAATGTGAAGTGACTAAGGGATTATTATACTGGCTAACAGCTAACACCAGACAATGTACTTGTAATGTCATTATATGATATTAAAATGATCACAAAACAACAGTGTTATCATTTATTGCAACTAGGTGTGCACTGATTTTCTAGATGATTGCCGATTACAGATGTTTAAAAAAACCTAACCTGGTGATCTTGATTTTGGCTGATAATTTAATTATTTTTATTATTATTGACATGTTTTTAAATACAGCAAGAAAGTTGCTGACTTTGCAACAGTGGGGTGACAGACATGACTGGTGGTGTTGGTCTGTCAGTCAAACCTCTCAAGGGAGAGAAGAAAAGAACAGTGGTTGATTTTTAGACCTTTGCTGAGGGAAATAAGATTGGAGATAAGATTGGCTTCACAAGTATCTCCCAAAATGAGGGGAATTGAAACCAATAAATCAACTGGGGCATAAATTAGTGCACTGCTAATTGCAATAATTTTTGGGACAATTTATCAGCCGACAAAATTAGTTCTGATGCGAGGCCTTCTTGTTAGTCGTGTTCGGTGCCTGCCCTGCCTCGTCCTCAGCAGTGTGCCGTGTCTCCAGGTGTACATCGGGGAGCTGCCACAGGACTTCCTGCGGATCGCTCCCACCCAGCAGCAGCAGCAGGTCCAGCTGGATGCCCAGACAGCCCGCCAGCTGCAGTATGGAGGCTCGGTGAACACTGTGGGCCGACTCAGCATCACTGTAGTCCAGGTAAGATGGACCGTTCGAGCGGCAGCCAGGTGTCAACTTGATGTATTTAGCTGGATATGTAGATATCCAGCTGTCTTTACAATTTGTTATTCATGATGTAAATTGCATTTATTGGGCTGAACATATGAAAATGCTTTGCATGATGTACTCATCATAGATTTGAACCCTTTCTCTCCCATCCATTGGACACACTTACTCGATAATACAGTTTGAAATGATTGGAGCCAACTTGTGTTTACTTCCTTACTAAGGCTGCTATGTCTTTACCTGTGCAGGCCAAGCTGGCCAAAAACTACGGGATGACCCGGATGGATCCGTACTGTAGGATCAGACTGGGCTATGCGGTCTATGAGACCCCGACTGCTCATAACGGAGCAAAGAACCCGCGCTGGAATAAAGTGATCCAGTGTACGGTACCACCAGGAGTCGACTCCTTCTACCTGGAGATCTTTGATGAGGTGAGGAGCTTTGGAAAATATCCAACAAAAAACTAAACCTGAAAGTATGCTGAGATGAAACTGCAACTTGTAGGTGGACACTGCTGATGGGCTGAACTGTAGTTCAGCCATCTGAACAAATAAATTTAGTTTAAAGTTCAAGTTTATGTTTTCGGAATTTATTTAATGTCTGTCTCCGAAAATATGAATAAATATTTGAAATGGGAGCTGTGTGTTCTAGTGAATTAATCCTAAATTGGCTGAATTGTTCTGAGTTGATGTGTGTGTGTGCGCGCAGAGAGCGTTCTCCATGGATGACAGGATTGCCTGGACACATGTCACCATTCCTGAGGGTCTGAGGGACGGGAACGTGGTGGACGAGTGGTTCAGCCTCAGTGGGAGGCAGGGAGACGACAAGGAGGGCATGATTAACCTGGTCATGTCATTTGCTGTGAGTGTAAGCACGCACATGCACACACACAGTCTAACAACTGACACATTTTCTAATCCAACATAATGAAATAAAGATGTTAGTGTTACAGGTGAACCACGCTAACAGTTTTATTCCCAACTTGTCCAGAAATTGAACTGAAATCTAAACTAGGTCAGCAGCAGTGACAGGTGTGTGTGTCTGTGTGTGGGGGTGGGGGTGGGTGTGTGTGTGTGTGTGTGTACTAGAGATGGAGGCATGGTGAGCTAACACACTAACTGTTGTTTTTTCTGACTTGGGTTCAGATTTTAGGAAACTGTAATGGTCAAAAATCTGAAGCCTTTGTTGACATTCTGAATGATTTCCATGTCTGTTATAAAACTCTCTGAGTGATGAATAAAACACAAACCTGCTGTTCTACAGATTTACTCTAACAATACTATTGGTTAACGAAATAGAACTCCAGGAAACTTGGTGACAGTATTGATATTTCATGGTAAAGTATTTAGATTTTAGACAGTTTTATGAATTTCTGTTGCTACAGTTGCTGCTCCCATGGTTACAGTCAGAATGTTTCAGCAAAGATCTTTGGCCAAATCATATTTCTAGTCTATGAACATTTCTGTAAGATCTCAGGTAAACTGAGTCACAGCATTATTAGTATTAGTGGTGGATAACTGCAGGTTCTCTCAGTGTGTTACAAGCCTGGTAGACCACCAGGCTTTAAGTTACACCAGTAACAGTAAACACTGTTTACTGTTACACCAGTAACAGTAAACTGGTGTAGTGTTACACCAGTAACAGTAAACACTGTTACTGGTGTAAAACAAGGCTCAGGGTGGTGAATCTGCTGCCCAGCAGATTCAGGTTGTTCCTAGGTAAAAAAAAAAAGAAAAAAGAGTGACCCTTTCCTTTGCGTACATCTCCCAGAATGCAGTGTGGTTCTGGATTGGAGTTCTGTTAAATTACTGAACATTCTATTGGACTTATTTTTTATTGATTTTGATCACATTTCTATAGTGCTAGGTATTTTCTAATTCTACACTCGGCGCTAACATTGTTGAGGAAAATGTCCAGTAGTGACGCGTCACTCTATACTCCAGATGTTTGTGTTTGTCTGCTGTAATAAAGTCATAACTCCTACCTCTGGTGGTACAAAGACCCAATAGAAGCTGCTACCTTCTAGCCTGGCATTATTTCCACATAATGGAGCTTAGTCTGAGTGAGAAAGCTGAACAAGTTCACGACAATGAGTATCTTAAGTGTCCATAGCAACCATCTGTTCTAATGGTAAATGTCTCTTTATTCCAGTCCCTACCAGCAGCAATGATGACCCAGCCTGTCGTTCTAATGCCCTCGGTCTACCAGGAAGGAGTAGGCTATGTGCCTATTGCAGGTAAGACACACACACACAACTCATGTGCACGCATACACTCACACACACACTATGGCTGCTGTCTCACTGCCTGTCTGGTATCCTAAGGGGTGCCAGGAGTCTATAACCAAGGTGTGGTGCCCATGGCCGTACCAAGCAGCATGCCAGCTATGGGGGGCCAGGGCCCGGCGTGCAGCGAGGAGGACCTGCAGGCTCTTCAGGACATGTTTCCTAACCTGGACAAGGAGGTGGTCCGCACGGTGCTGGAGGCGCAGCAGGGCAACAAGGACGCCGCCATCAACTCCCTCCTGCAGATGACCGAGGAGCTGTAGCTGCTGCTGCAGCAGCAGACATTCCAACAGAAACATGCATGATGCAGCAGGGAGGCCATGACCAGTCAGCTATCGCCCACAGAGACTACTGCAGCTTTCCACATGTACACACAGTTCTCCCAAAGAACTTTAACCCTGAGATTGATCCACCTGCTGGTCAGAGGTCTGTTTCCTCTCAGTTCAATTAGCCTAGCAGTGTGTAGATACATACTCTGAGTTGCTGCATTGATAGAAGCAGCCAGGTGTGTACAGGTTGGACTCGGCGGTGGAGTGTGTAGATGTTTGGTTTGAGTTGTTGAAGGTTTGCTGACTTCAGGGTTTGATTTGCACTGATCGAGTCAATCTGCCGTTTGTTTGGCATTTTTAGCTGAATAGTGTTTGTGTCTCTGTGTTGTACAGCTCCTCCTTCACCTTTAGACATAAAATGTCAGCTATATGAGAAATCTATAAATTATATAGAAATCTATACAATACAAAATTTGGGGTAAATGATCCATCATAAGGAAATTATGAAATATTACACACCTGTCTTAGATGTATCTTTCAAAAACACTAAGAAAAGTATTTTAAAGTTATTTTAATATAAAATCTAAAAGTGTCTGTGCAGTGGCTTGTTAATGAACCTTAGTGTCTGAAGTGCAGCGTGACGATGTCGCTTTGTTCCATGATTAGCTTGCCAATAAAGCTTCTGAGGCCAAAATACTTTGAAGTTTTTCTTTGTTCACTTCAAGTTGAAACAGTCATTAGTTTTATCTTTATCGGTTTCATCTAGAACTGAACAGTCTGACAGGACCGACACACACAACGGACACAAGAATACATGAATACATGGATGCCTGTAGCTACACTCAGCACCTGTTTAGAAAAACTATCTCCAGGTTTTTAAAGGTGTAGTTCTGACTTTTTGAGATATAATTTTGCAGGTAATAGAACATCTTCATTTTGTACAAGTAGAGATTAATTTTCCTTGCAGGATCAAAGTCAAACTTTTTACTTTTATCTTTCAAGGTAAAAATCACAAAATGCTTCAACAAACAAAATAATAAATACACAAAACAAATTTAAGTAAAAGTAGATGTAAATCATTTTTAGCTGACCTTTGAAAGAAGCCACTGAGTTTACTGATCTGAGAAATGGGGAACTAGTCAAAGTATAAGTAAGTCTCATAACTAGTTTAGTTTCAAAACGGGATTCTCAGTTGATGAACAGAACAGGCTCAGTGTAACTGACTGGACATGTAACATGGTTACTAGTTATTTTATAATCAGCTGAATGTGACTGGCTGGTTGGTGATCTGTTGGTAGAACCCAGTGGAAGGTTCTGGGTTTGAATCCCAGCTGGACCCTATACTCCAGCTCCATCCCACCATCCAGAACCTGCATATTTGGTTCCTTGGCTTCATTAAACTGCATTTTCTAAATAATATTATTACAGTACAACATACGTCATTATAAACACCACGAACTACCAAGTTACCAAGAACTAACTTTTAGCAAAAATAGCTCTGATTCCTCAACATGGTGGGATTGTTTCACTCTGCCAAAATGGAAGAGTGGTCTAAACAAAACATGAAACAAATCACTGCTTACAGGTTTAAGAGCAACTGGAAATCTATTATAAAATAATTCATCATTTAAATGTCTATGTGCAGTTGTGCATTTCTGAATGTAGTTGGATCTGATTTCTATGAGTATCTTAGTGTATTAGAAAAAGGAAGCTACACTTTAAATTAAGCTATATATTTTTATTATGTGAAATATATCTAAAGTATCTCCCTGTCTTATACTGGTCTGTGTATAAGACCAGCATGCAGAGACCAGTCTGTGATGTAAAATATTTTAATGTTTCATCTATAATATGATTTGTGTAAATGTAATCTGTCTTTTTTATTTAAGGAAGGACAGCTGATGCAACAAGCTGCTGCTGCTAATAAGGAAATTATCTAATTCTATTTACAATCATTGTGATTATATGAACAGCCATCTGCCTACAGCAACAGCTTCTCACTTTAATAAAACTATTTTAAAAATCTACTTGTTTCATTACAACTGCTTAAATCAATGTGCTGAATTTCTGGTTCACACAATTATTTAGATTGTTCAGACACATCTCCCTGTAGCGATGCCCCCTCCCCCGCACCTCCTCCAAACTGCACTGTGTTTTCATTCAGTAATGTCCCCCATGTGCCACAAAGTTCTGCATACAAAACATCATTTTGCAGACATATTTTATTTCTTATCAGTGAGAAATACAGACATAGTTCAATTCTAACAGACTCTGTAGAAGAGTATATTGTGCTATAAAGTGTGAAAAAGTTGTTCCCTGGTGTGAGTGCGGAGCAGGTCAGCGCCTCCTGCGGCGCTGGGCTCTGGTTGTGGTGCCCGCTGAGCATGTCTCTGTCCTGCAGCGGCAGCTTTCCACCTGGCTGTAGCTGTGCTGCAGCGTGGAGCCGTCAGCGCAGGTCAGCTCCACCTGCTTCATGCTGGTTGTGGCCTCATGGCAACACTCACACTGGTGCATCATGGAGTTCGCTGCAGCTGAGTACCTGCAGAAATCCACACAGACAATTACAGCGTCAGCCTCTAACCGCCCCTAACTTCTACCTGTTCTCCATTTGAAACGGTTCCTCTTCCCCCAAACTTATTCTTTAGACAAAATTTAGCATTTGAGTGCAAATAGATGTTCAGTAAAAAAGATTTTTCACAAATTTTGACACAATAGGGTTTCTTGTAGAGTATTTCAGTTTGCTGACAAATGACAAATTCATTTAGACATGCAAATAAAATGCAAACTCAACAGTTAAGTCTGGTTATCCAGGTTCTGCAAGATGCAATATAAAATCCTTCCATTCATAAAATGGGAGTCAAAACTACCTGCAGTTATCCTCATTTTACCTTAAAATATTTCTCCGATTTCATGCCAAACATTTTCTATGCATCAGTGTAAGACTAGGAACTCCAGAAATATTGGCAAGTATTCTTACATAGATGAGCTCCTGCAGTGTCCCACACATGATGTAACATTGACCGGCACAGCACTGACACAGTGGTTCACCTCAACTATGATCTGCTGACTCTCCACCTGGCAGACACTCTGGAGCCGACCTGGAACACACCACAGCTCGTCATACACCCGGGTACTGTGTGTTGTGTGTTCTGTACTGTGCTGTGCTGTGTGTTGTGCGCTGTGTGTTCTGTGCTGGGCTGTGTGTTGTGCGCTGTGTGTTCTGTGCTGCAGCTCATGCCTCCATGCATGATGTGGAAACTTACAGGTTGTGCAGCAGCCAGAGGCGTCGGTTGTCTCAGTTCCCTGCAGGACAAGAAGGCGGGTTAGCAGAGAGCAGCAGAGCTTTATGGAAGCTGTGTGGAGTTCAGCTAGTTCACAGTCTCTTGAAAAACACTACAGCATAATTCAGCCATTATTATGCTTTGTGGTGATTCCATGATTCAGGTTTAAAGACTCAAGAGTAAAAGAAGCTGAACATGAATGCAGAACTTTTATATTTTACACATTAAAATTCCTTCACTTCCACTTCACTATTCTGCAGCCCACTGAGTTGGTTTATGTTACAATATCTGGCCTTGGGATTGTAGTGTGAGATCTGAAGTATTACCATAAAGTGATTGGAATCTTCTGGAAGTTTAACTCCTCCAATGAGCTGGTCAGTTTGGGTCAGTTATGAAAGGTGTTGTTGGTTTATCATCTTCTTCAGTTTGCTAGAACATGCTGGGCCTCCATTACCTACACAGTGCTACAGGTTGATGGCCTCCATGTCACGCTGCACTGAAGCAGTAATTCATGCCAGAGGAACAATCAAGTATTGAGTGCATAGAAATGTACAGACTTTTCAGAAGCCTGACATTTGAGCTTAAAACATCTGCTTTTGTTTGATCTAATGTGATATTTTGATTTTATGAAACAGATTTTGTTTTACCTGTCATCCATTAAAAATGCAAAAGTGAAATACTTATTATGTACAACAAATACAACAGTAAAATGACTGTTTTGTTTTCTGGGATGACTGACTAGAAATATTGAAGTATCACCTAATATTCACATTTTTTGAGGTTTTACTAGTAGAAGGAAATGTGATGACACAAACCTTAATGGCTTCACCCCATAAAGCATGGGTATGCTGAAAGTCATACAGCAAACACACAGTGTGAGATGTTGTGTATGTCTTTTTGTGTCTACAGCAAAGAATCCATTAGTCCAAGTTTTTTTTTTGTCAGATAAGTTTTTTGTCTTTTTCTTCCTTTGCCACCATCTTACCGTAGCTTGAAATGAGATCAAACAAGAGAGCTTGTCTACATTTGAGGAACTCACAGGTTCACAGTCCAGCGGGTCGAAGGGAGGACAACTGGTCCTTGTTTCCTTCATCACAATCTGTCCGTTAATCTCCTCACATGTGTATTGTACACACTTATCACCAGGTGGAACAAACGTGTTGTTGACCTGAGCAGAAATGAAGAGCAGTCAGCTAAAGGCATCAGGCCTGAACATGTTTAAGACACACACAGCATGTACAGTAAGGTCAGGAATGGAAGATCTGCTCCGTACTGCGAAAGGCTACATACCTTCATACTGCTGCGATTAATATGTCAATTATTATTTTGACAACACATTAACACAGTATGTTGACTGACCTCAATGATCTGAATTGCGTTGTTCCCAGAAGTGGTGAGAATGCAGCTTTTCTGTACACATGAACCACAACACTGACCTGCTGCAGGTTGATATTCAAACCCCTGCAGACAGACAGACAGGCAGACAGAATGAATATCTCCATGGTAACCTGTAGGAGTTTGATTGGTACCAGATCCACAGTAACAATGTGTGCAGCAGCATCCTGAGTGATGTTCGGTGAATTCGCTTACTTCAGAGCAATTTGTGTGGCAGACAACAGGTCTGCATGTAATGACGTTGAGTTTGGTGGTGGGGTGTGTGTCGGAGCTGCAGTAACACTCCTGGCAGGCTGCAGGAATGAAAGACTCCTCCTGTCCATCTCCTCCTGCCTTGGATGGCGCTGCGGTGCCTGACGTCTCCTCCAGCGACGCTTCTGTTACTGTCTGAGGTGTCGGTATCTTGGCACCAGGCTGTAAAGCCACACAGCTTTAGTTACTTTCCTCGGGCGTTAAACTCTAAAGAAGCTCTTCCAGAGACTTGCGTCTATAGCGACTGAGCTCGAACAGTCTGACAGGTAAAGTCAAAAAAATTAAAAAAGATACTAGATGCTACAGCAAAAGCACAACATTTTACAAAGTGTTTCCATCTAGTAGTTTAAGTAGTTTTAAGTGTAAAAAAAATCTAAAAAATATTTTCAAGAATTATTGACTTAAAACAATCTTAGGATCCAAATCATCTCAATTGGAAGTTCAGATTAAAATGTTTTAGTTGTGACCTTTTGTGTTCACTGTATTTAATTTTTAAGAATTGTTTTAGTGATTTGATGAAGTGATGTTGGACCACAGTAAGAACAGCAGCAGCATTGCTAAGGCTCAATGTGGATCCAAAATGAACTAACCAAACAGGACAGCAGGAGTGGATGTGGGCATGACTGAGACACCGTACATCATTCTTTTGTGGTAAAGATTAAATAAAAGAAAATGCTTATTATGGTTATGAACAGAACAGAATGTGTCAGTTTTTAATTGGGAAAATAAATGATTTGATAGCAAACTGAATAGTCTGACATAATCAGTCAATAATATTAAGTTTCCTCACCTTGAACTCAGTCATGTTATAGACACACACACCTTTAGGAACTACAGAGACAGAAAAGAGACAAGTTGGGTTTTAATATGATTATTATGTAAAATAAATGATCCAGTGCTACTCCAAGTGAACAGAAATCTGGACTTAAAAATGAATTCACTCTTTGATGTTAAACAAAGTTCTCCATATAAGTATTTAATCTACAGTTTATGAAAAGCCTGAGCTGTTTAATTACTTTCCTCAACCTGAATTAGTTGCATCAGTTATGTGGTTTAATATGTGAAGAAAGTTAGCAGGTTGTAAAATGATTTAAATCAAACATTGAATACATAGAAGATACACTGCAGATGTTACTGTCATTAATAAGGGAATTAAGAAAAGCTTAATTTAAAGCTTTTAAATTAATTAAGCTTTTAAGCTTAAAGACTCTATGGAGAACGAGGCCGCCTGCTTTGTCACATCTTTCATCATATTGGACCTTTTTGTTGTGTTTTAACTCAAGAGGTAAATCCTCTCCTGGCATCTCAAACTGATGCAGTAACTGGTCCAGCCTGGAGTCACTCACCACACTCGTAGGACGGGCAGCAGGTCCTGTTGGACACGTGAAGCTGGAAGCCCAGAGGGCAGGCCACAGGACCAGCACACAGGTTCAGGTTGCATTCTGTTGGAGGCAATGGCAACACATGTTGCTGTAAAACTGAATGAAACTTTCTCATCACAAACAACAAGAACCAAAGCAGGAGTTCTGAAGTTTTGAAACTTATTGTTTGCTCTTATTGCTGGACCTTGTGTCCAGGAAGTCTGAGCTCACAATCACTATCAATCAGCTGCTCACAACAGCACCAAACTCAAAAACATAAAAAATATCTGAATAATTATCAGAGTTTATCGTTGAGGTCACAACGGATACACAGTAAAAAGAGATTAAGTTATTTAGCATTTCAAACTCCTGATAAGAAGACACAGACATGAGTCAGGTCTTCATATCATCCTCATCTCTTCACAGACTCCCTGTTTATGTCTGGACTCTGGTCATGCTGTTGCAAAATATTAATATCACATCCAGTCAGAAAAAAAAACTTTTCAGTAAAAAAAATGATTAAATTGAACCTAAATCTTGAATGATTTTGGAGTTAACTAAGTATTAACTCTGTTTTAGGTGATTATTGATTCTATTATAGACAATATTTTTTTTTATTAATGGAAGGTTAAGCTTACAACCTTATTTATTGGTTACCAGGTTCAGCGTTTACATGACATCATGTAACATAACTGACCACAGGTCTGCGTTGTGCAGCAGCCTTGGGTTGTGTTGGTCAGCTGCTGGCCAGGCTCACTGCAGTTGGGCTTCTGGACCTCAGGACAGGTCACCGGCTCACAGCGGACACTCATGGAGTCCTGGTCGCACTCACAGCTGCTGCATTCACTGGTCCATGTTTCCCCTGGCTAGTGGGGACACATGAGATAGTTTAGACCTGCAGGTTATGATTTAACAAAGTACATGTAGAAATGTGCTGAGCACAGTTTTCACCTGTTTGGGTTTTCCATCTGGTCCAATACAGTCTGCAATCAAAGCACAAGAAGGGGAGCAGAGAGTATTTATGATTAACAAATAATTAGATTTTTTTTTTAGGGCAGTGCACCACCATCCCTCATTTCTGAGGAATCCAGTAAAATAATTGGTGAATATATCTGACTGAGCTCCACTGACTGACTCATTTCTTCAAAACTCTGAAATATTTCAGGAACAAAATGTGTTCTCAGCTCTATTTTCTACAACTTTTACCAGCATTTCAACTGGTCGGGAATCAATCAATCAATCAATCAATCAAGTTTCTTTATAGAGCACATTTCAGCAGCAAGGTATTTCAAAGCGCTTCAAAAAAACCTTGTGCATAGAAAAAGCATAAAAACAAAGTCCTTCACAACATCATAAGGCAGGAAGTCATATACACAAGTGTTTTAAAAGCTGTCTTATTTTATGTGTAATTTTCTGAACTTTATGAGGAACAGGTGATAAAAATGGATCAGTTAGACTGAACCTAAAATTCTCTTAAGACTCACTCTAAGCTTTTTTTCTCAGTTATCTTACCGCAGGAGGCGACACAAGTGTCATAGACTGTGTTGAACAACGTGGTGCCCTGAGGACAGAAGCAGCCTTCCTGGGTATAGTTGGCAGATGATGTCACAACTGCCTGAAACTTTCTGTTGTATCTGATGGGATTGATGGAAAAGTGGATTACTGCCGAGATCTGATTACATTTTTAATTTTTAAGAACTGATCTGAGGGTAGAGTGAAGGTTAGCCTGTTACTTAATCTTCACCCTACATACCCTTTGAACTTGTTCACATTTTCTAAGAAAATAATCACAGACAAAATTTTCTTACAATAGAAAATGTTAAGTACAACACAGAGTGTTAATATTTTTACAACCAAACATTTATAAGTAGAACTACATTTATCTACATACTTTAACCAAAAAAGCTAACTTTGCTGCACCTAAATCAGCTCTTATCTCATTTATTAAACAAAATGGAGCAAGTGATTTGAAAGAAAGTGACCCAAGTCCTGTTTTTTATATCAGAGAATCAATACATTAAATTGAGATAAAAGAAGCGGGAAATTCAATGCCTTTCTTTTGATATAGCAAACATGTTTTGAAGTTTTGGATCTGTAGAGAATAACATCACCTTCCTACAAAGAAAGAAAAAAAAATTTTTTAGCTTAGTTCTTTTTTGGCTTGCACATAAACAATTTTGGTCTGTGTGACAAACAGTTTGGACACCTCTGTTGTAAAACAATGCATCTCATCAAGCTCTGTTCAATTCATCATTGATTGAAAAGAGACATTGCTAAATGATTAGACCAAAGCATGGTCAAGTTTTGGGATGGTCCAGTGAAAGTCCAAACTTAAATTCAATTGAGAAATAAAAGTAAGACTTTGACATTTTCTTTCACTTCACAGTTATGCACCACTTTCTGATGCAAAATGAAATCCTGTATTGGACATACTGACGTTTGTAGCTGTTGTGCAACAAGTAAGTTTATTTATCTCTAAATTTAACCATCTACAAAGAACAATAATACAAATATAGCAGAATGAGAAAACGTTTAATGTACCTGTCATTGCATGTGGGCTCTACTGAGGGGCCACAGGCCATGTACACTTTGTTGTTTGGACATCTGTGCTCTATAACACATAATAATGTGAATTTCAATATATTCACTTTTATCTCCAAAAGATGAGATATGTGATAATGACTAAATGTCTCACCACACAGTCCATTGGTGTCACTCCTCCAGTCAATACAGACTCCTGCATTGGAACACTCAGCAGCATATGCCTCCAGGCTGGAGCATGTGTCATTACCACCATTACAGATTTCATAGGTGCAAGAGCTCACAAAGGGTGCAGGGGATATGAATGAGTGGCACGGGATGAATAAACTACAAAGACCATAGTTGCTTATTAGAACAGCAGAAAATGGCTAAAAAAGTTGCAGACACAAATTCAAACAACTGCAATTCAATATGTGCAAAAACAGAAAAAGAAAAACTGACAGCTCAATTTAATCCTATTCTTAGAGCAAGTATTGCATGACCTTTAAAGAGGTGACATCATGTATTTTCCAGGCACAAAGTTCCATTTTATAACACAATCAAGTAACTATGTTACCTTCAGTTATTATAAAAACACTGTACAAAATAAATTTGACTTTGTAATTTAACGTATTTATAATTTTAAGTAATTTCTCAAACATGCATGAAAGAATCAAAACAGCTCCCCTCTTCCTGTCAATTAAGACTTAGTGCCATTCATATGAAGCTGGGAGATGCAGAAAAAATGACTGGAATTAATCTCAAGTTTCTGCAAATATCACTTGAAATATAATAAACATAAAGACAGATGTATAAAAAAATAAATGACAAGTTTTGAGTTTTTCTGACCTGCTCATAAGTAGCTCACAGATGGGAGATTTGCAGGTTGGTTGTGTTGTTGGATTTGGGTGCTGTGATGAAGATGTTAGAGGTTGTGCTGTTGCAGTAACAGAAGGGAGGCTTGGGGAGACACAGTTCATCCCGGGGAGAGTCCAGAGTCCTGCAGATTCTGAGCAGCTTTCTATCTGGCCATTTGGAGAACGACAGTCATTGGCCTGCGAGTTGTCACAGGTACCTACCAAAACAGGAAGCAGTTAGTGGCAGAGCTAGAAAACTCAAAGAAATCATTCTCTGGAAATTCACGAGCAGTTCTGACAACATGTTGACTTGTTTCTTTCATCCTGTGGAAGGCCATAAATATTCCATCCTTAACATGGAACAAATATGTTTTCTTTTTATTTGTCATTGTAGAAGGAAAATATCCCTTAAATCCATTTCAATATCTAAGTAAATTAGTGTGAAATATTCTTAAAACTCTTAGTAAATAAAGATAATCTAACCAGTAGATATCATTCTAAAACAGAAAATGTACAGAAAAGAAATAGGCAGGAACTGTCTATTTTACACAAAACAAACCAATTTCAGGCAGAGCAACTAAAGTTCAGGAGTTGGCTTCTGCTTTGTTTGTGCCCAACATATGATGCACATTTCCATGGCACAAGAAACCCAGAGAAATCATGCTCAGTAATCTCAGATATAATATAAAGGCAGTTTTCTGCCTGTAGAACCGCGTGTGTTTATCTGTGTGTTACTGTGTGCACCAACATTTGAAGGCTGACATCTAACTCCTCCAACGTGATTGAAAGAATGAAAGAATATATATACATCTACCCAGCATTCATGACAACCTTAAACAAAGGCTGTTCAAAACTTTTCTACCTACTTGATTTGGGTTGGAATCAAAATGAAGTCATGGCTGATTTGGGTTTTGCTACATTTACTGACCTTTGGATCATTTTCAGATACTGTCATCCTAAAAAAACTGTAAATATAAAAGCAACCCTAACTTTCCAAGTGAGATAATTTTCCCATCTAATCCATTGTCTTTTGTTTCATATGTCCAACTAATCATCAATAAACATGACTGATAGCAAACTCTCTGATAACTCACCACATTGTCCCTCAGTGTTTCCCCCAAACAGAGAATAAGCGAGGTCAATACTGAAGGAGGAGCCCCTGTAGACTATTTTTGTGCTGATGTCCTGTATTACTGCTGTGATCTCCATATCTGTGCCATAAAGTAGTATGACAGAATTGCTATATGCTGGATAGACACGTTTCTGATTCACATACACCTGTAGGGCCCCAAAAACAACAAAAATATCAAGTTAAGGAAGGTTGTGAAGTCGAAACAACTGTCAATTACATCATATTATGCAGAATATTTATTACGTCTTATCTATACAGAAAATATCACAAGCTGAAATTGTTCCAGTTGCACTGCTGCTTACCGCATTGGTTGGTGTTCCTGAAGTTTTCACTTGAGTCAAAACTGCCTCTACTGATTGATATGTGACACTTAGAGCCAGAGGGCAGAATGTGCTGTCTGAAGCATCACAGTTATCGCTTCTAGTAATCGTTAAGTTATATTTTGAAATAATCTCCTTAACTAAGTAATAAGAGCAATTCTGTTGAAAATTATACATTTGTCCATCAAACGTCATGTAGTTGGATCCACTCCAGACATTACATACACCTTCAAGAAGAGAAGGAGAAAATCTCAAGAATTAAAAAACATGTCGTTAGCAAGTGCTGCCAATATGATCGTATTTTTGTAACATGTTACGAACTAATAAGAATATATGAAATGCTAATATGAGGCTACAAAGATATGTCATCTGGTTCAAATGGAACACTAAATGCAAAGATATAAAGGACCACATAGTTTCTTGCAAGCAAACAAATGATTACGAAACGATTTAATTTTAAACTTACATTCACATTCATAGTGGAAGCAACATCCATTTTGTTCATAGATCTTGACAGGCTTCCTCCCATTGGTACAGATGGGGAGGGTTATATTTGGACAGACTGTAGCTGTGATTGTTACATTGCCTTCGATGCAAGTGGCTGTGGTGCAATTGCTAGTATTCCAGGTTTCTCCATTCTAATGGGAAAAAAAATCAAAAAGTCAAATGCAGCGGTGAGTTATCATTTTTCATTGAAGGACTTTGTTCTTGCAAACTCCAGAATTGACTCATGAAATGTATATATATTGACAAATAATTACAAAAAGTAATATTAAAGAGTAAAGAAGCTGACAAGATTTGTTTTAGCTAGTAATGAAATCTAATTAATAGTGAAAAGTTAATGTTTTTAAAGAGTAGTCAATTTGTTTTACATTTATAGGATAAACTATATCTTTTTGATGCATAAATTATTTGTACATTTAAATTTTCCCTCAGTTGATCACGATCTGGATATCTTTGGTCGTACTTTGTTCTGCAAGTTCTGACTGTTCCAAAAAAAATCTATCTTTGTTGAAACCAATTATTGATGAATTTCATACCTTAGCTCACGACATATTAATGCCTTACCTGTCTTGGTGGATACACATCAGAGCACTCTAGAGTAGCTGTAGATGCTAATGTTGTTACTGTGGTCAGGGGTCCAGAGCTTGAAGTTGGGGCCTTTGTTGTTGAGCCCAGGAATGAAGTAGAAGAATGTGCAGTAGTGCTAGATATTGATGTGGTTGGACATGGGCTGGATTGTGTTTCAACTTTACAGGATGCATTGCAATATGCACTGTAACACCACCCAAGGCCATCAGTAACATTGTATAACAAGTCTCCTGAGAATAAAAGATTATAGAGAAAAATTTTGAACATTAAATAAAAAAAATGCATTCATTACATTTTAAATGCAAGGGTAGTAGAGAAATAAGGTTAAAAAATGTGGATACTGAAGATTTATTACATCAAGATAAATAATACAACTTTTAAAGATTTAGCTGGAGTACTCACAGAATTTAGAAATTCATTGATAAATTTAAACAAAAAAAAGTCCTATCAATCTAAAAGATGTACAGAGTATCATGAAGTCTACTCTTCTGTAGAGAAGAGATATCATCTCTACAGTTATAGAGAAGATATCCGTACTCGCTATTCCTGTAATAATTAACCACATAATGTAATTTTTTTAAGCTGTTTTGGCCTTATATGAAGTCCTAAAAAGTCATGTGTAAATCAGATTCCCTAAAAAAATGAAACAAGATGGGAGGATGGTCTACAGTCAATCAGTCCTTAATTTGAAAAACAATACTAATAAATCTGACAAGTTTGTTTAAAATTCTGTAATGAATAAATCACTGGAGACCAAATTGTTTATGAAGCAGATAAAAAACAAATGACAGTTATACATGTATACAGAAGATATATTTTGAAAACAGAAGAAAACAAAACCAGACCTCAAACCTCAGGTTTGTTTACATTCTTGAGAAGAACTTATATAGATACTGCCGCAATAGAATATGTCTTCCAGTAATGTATGTATGTTTGTATTATCTATGAAATTTTGTGATTTGTATCAGGGATTTGTAATTTCATGTCTGAAACTGTTAATTTATAAAGGATTATTCATATTTATAACATTAATAACACATATCTGACAATGCTTAATGTTGAAAATACTATAAAAATAATTAATAAACATTAAGATGTAAAAGAACATACCTGGACGAGGAGATGTTCCGTTGACATTACACACACAAGAAGCTGTGATAAATTGTGAAGCTGAAAGAAGAGTTGTTCCGGTTGTCTGCTTAGTTGATGGAGGTGGATAAACTGTTGTACTTCCTAGGAGTGTCTGTGTAATGGGTGCAATGACAGTTGTAGCACTTACTGGGCTTTCAGTGGTTAAGGCTGTTGTGTGTTTTATGGATGGGTTTGTAAGTACGCTTGATGTGTGCAACTGTCCGGTTATAGCAGCAAAGGTTGTTTCAGAGTGAGTAACAAAGGGGGATACTATTGTAGACTCTGTGTGAATTGTGACCTTGTTGTATGAAGGGGAGATTCCAGCGTTGATATTGAAGGAAAAAATGATGTTGTACTTCTACGATGTGTCGGGATAGGCTGAAAGATTGAGCTGGTTGTAGGAATAGGAGTGTAAATATGAGTGGTTGTGAGTGGAACAGTTACAATGATTGGGCCTGTTGTTTCAACCTTTGAGGGGTTGGTTGTTCCAATTTTCACTGTTGTTGTTTCTGAGAATGTATTTTCAACAAATTCTGTTGTTGCTCTCTGGGTGGATGTTATAGGGCCTTCTGTAGTGGTTGTCTGAAGAGATGGCTTTGATGATACGGTTGTAGTTTCACTCCTTCTGCTTGTTCCCTCTGGCACTGAAGTGGTGGTTTCAACAATTGCTGTTGTGGAGAATGTTAATTGACCAGAGGTTGCTTCAATGGGATTTCTTGTACCAATATTGGTTGTAGGACCTTGGGTTGTAGATACTTCAGAAGCTCTTGTTGTAATTGCTCCGGTGGTTCTGGAAGATGTTGTGGTTTTGGTAACAACAGACGGTTTAGAAGTAACAAGTGTTGTTTCTTGGCTTGTTGACATGGTTCCTGGTACTCCAGTTGTGGATTCAACAACTTTTGTTATGGAGCCAGTCACTGGGCCTGTTGTTTCAACCTTTGAGGGGTTGGTTGTTCCAATTTTCACTGTTGTCGTTTCTGATAACGTATTTTCAACAAATTCTGTTGTTGCTCTCTGGGTGGATGTTATAGGGCCTTCTGTAGTGGTTGTCTGAAGAGATGGCTTTGATGATACGGTTGTAGTTTCACTCCTTCTGCTTGTTCCCTCTGGCACTGAAGTGGTGGTTTCAACAATTGCTGTCGTGGAGAATGTTAATTGACCAGAGGTTGCTTCAACGGAATTTGTGGTAGCACCATTGGTTGTAGGACTTTGGGTTGTAGATACTTCAGAAGCTTTTGTTGTAATTGCTCCGGTGGTTCTGGAAGATGTTGTGGTTTTGGTAACAACAGACGGTTTAGAAGTAACAAGTGTTGTTTCTTGGCTTGTTGACATGGTTCCTGGTACTCCAGTTGTTGATTCAACAACTTCTGTTATGGAGCCAGTCACTGGGCCTGTTGTTTCAACCTTTGAGGGGTTGGTTGTTCCAATTTTCACTGTTGTCGTTTCTGATAACGTATTTTCAACAAATTCTGTTGTTGCTCTCTGGGTGGATGTTATAGGGCCTTCTGTAGTGGTTGTCTGAAGAGATGGCTTTGATGATACGGTTGTAGTTTCACTCCTTCTGCTTGTTCCCTCTGGCACTGAAGTGGTGGTTTCAACAATTGCTGTCGTGGAGAATGTTAATTGACCAGAAGTTGCTTCAACGGAATTTGTGGTAGCACCATTGGTTGTAGGACTTTGGGTTGTAGATACTTCAGAAGCTTTTGTTGTAATTGCTCCGGTGGTTCTGGAAGATGTTGTGGTTTTGGTAACAACAGACGGTTTAGAAGTAACAAGTGTTGTTTCTTGGCTTGTTGACATGGTTCCTGGTACTCCAGTTGTGGATTCAACAACTTTTGTTATGGAGCCAGTCACTGGGCCTGTTGTTTCAACCTTTGAGGGGTTGGTTGTTCCAATTTTCACTGTTGTCGTTTCTGATAACGTATTTTCAACAAATTCTGTTGTTGCTCTCTGGGTGGATGTTATAGGGCCTTCTGTAGTGGTTGTCTGAAGAGATGGCTTTGATGATACGGTTGTAGTTTCACTCCTTCTGCTTGTTCCCTCTGGCACTGAAGTGGTGGTTTCAACAATTGCTGTCGTGGAGAATGTTAATTGACCAGAGTTGCTTCAACGGAATTTGTGTACACCATTGGTTGTAGGACTTTGGGTTGTAGATACTTCAGAAGCTTTTGTTGTAATTGCTCCGGTGGTTCTGGAAGATGTTGTGGTTTTGGTAACAACAGACGGTTTAGAAGTAACAAGTGTTGTTTCTTGGCTTGTTGACATGGTTCCTGGTACTCCAGTTGTGGATTCAACAACTTCTGTTATGGAGCCAGTCACTGGGCCTGTTGTTTCAACCTTTGAGGGGTTGGTTGTTCCAATTTTCACTGTTGTCGTTTCTGATAACGTATTTTCAACAAATTCTGTTGTTGCTCTCTGGTGGATGTTATAGGGCCTTCTGTAGTGGTTGTCTGAAGAGATGGCTTTGATGATACGGTTGTAGTTTCACTCCTTCTGCTTGTTCCCTCTGGCACTGAAGTGGTGGTTTCAACAATTGCTGTCGTGGAGAATGTTAATTGACCAGAAGTTGCTTCAACGGAATTTGTGGTAGCACCATTGGTTGTAGGACTTTGGGTTGTAGATACTTCAGAAGCTTTTGTTGTAATTGCTCCGGTGGTTCTGGAAGATGTTGTGGTTTTGGTAACAACAGACGGTTTAGAAGTAACAAGTGTTGTTTCTTGGCTTGTTGACATGGTTCCTGGTACTCCAGTTGTTGATTCAACAACTTCTGTTATGGAGCCAGTCACTGGGCCTGTTGTTTCAACCTTTGAGGGTTGGTTGTTCCAATTTTCACTGTTGTCGTTTCTGAGAACGTATTTTCAACAAATTCTGTTGTTGCTCTCTGGGTGGATGTTATAGGGCCTTCTGTAGTGGTTGTCTGAAGAGATGGCTTTGATGATACGGTTGTAGTTTCACTCCTTCTGCTTGTTCCCTCTGGCACTGAAGTGGTGGTTTCAACAATTGCTGTCGTGGAGAATGTTAATTGACCAGAAGTTGCTTCAACGGAATTTGTGGTAGCACCATTGGTTGTAGGACTTTGGGTTGTAGATACTTCAGAAGCTTTTGTTGTAATTGCTCCGGTGGTTCTGGAAGATGTTGTGGTTTTGGTAACAACAGACGGTTTAGAAGTAACAAGTGTTGTTTCTTGGCTTGTTGACATGGTTCCTGGTACTCCAGTTGTGGATTCAACAACTTCTGTTATGGAGCCAGTCACTGGGCCTGTTGTTTCAACCTTTGAGGGGTTGGTTGTTCCAATTTTCACTGTTGTCGTTTCTGAGAACGTATTTTCAACAAATTCTGTTGTTGCTCTCTGGGTGGATGTTATAGGGCCTTCTGTAGTGGTTGTCTGAAGAGATGGTTTTGATGATACGGTTGTAATTTCACTCCTTCTGCTTGTTCCCTCTGGCACTGAAGTGGTGGTTTCAACAATTGCTGTCGTGGAGAATGTTAATTGACCAGAGGTTGCTTCAATGGGATTTCTTGTACCAACATTGGTTGTCGGACCCTGGGTTGTAGATACTTCAGAAGCTTTTGTTGTAATTGCTCCGGTGGTTCTGGAAGGTGTTGTTGTGGTTTTGGTAACAACAGACGGTTTAGAAGTAACAAGTGTTGTTTCTTGGTTTGTTGACATGGTTCCTGGTACTCCAGTTGTTGATTCAACAACTTCTGTTATGGAGCCAGTCACTGGGCCTGTTGTTTCAACCTTTGAGGGGTTGGTTGTTCCAATTTTCACTGTTGTCGTTTCTGAGGACTTTGGGTTGTAGATACTTCAGAAGCTTTTGTTGTAATTGCTCCGGTGGTTCTGGAAGATGTTGTGGTTTTGGTAACAACAGACGGTTTAGAAGTAACAAGTGTTGTTTCTTGGCTTGTTGACATGGTTCCTGGTACTCCAGTTGTTGATTCAACAACTTCTGTTATGGAGCCAGTCACTGGGCCTGTTGTTTCAACCTTTGAGGGGTTGGTTGTTCCAATTTTCACTGTTGTCGTTTCTGAAACGTATTTTCAACAAATTCTGTTGTTGCTCTCTGGGTGGATGTTATAGGGCCTTCTGTAGTGGTTGTCTGAAGAGATGGCTTTGATGATACGGTTGTAGTTTCACTCCTTCTGCTTGTTCCCTCTGGCACTGAAGTGGTGGTTTCAACAATTGCTGTCGTGGAGAATGTTAATTGACCAGAGGTTGCTTCAAGGGAATTTTGGTACCAACCATTGGTTGTAGGACCTTGGGTTGTAGATACTTCAGAAGCTTTTGTTGTAATTGCTCCGGTGGTTCTGGAAGTTGTTGTGGTTTTGGTAACAACAGACGGTTTAGAAGTAACAAGTGTTGTTTCTTGGTTTGTTGACATGGTTCCTGGTACTCCAGTTGTTGGATTCAACAACTTCTGTTATGGAGCCAGTCACTGGGCCTGTTGTTTCAACCTTTGAGGGGTTGGTTGTTCCAATTTTCACTGTTGTCGTTTCTGAGAACGTATTTTCAACAAATTCTGTTGTTGCTCTCTGGGTGGATGTTATAAGGCCTTCTGTAGTGGTTGTCTGAAGAGATGGCTTTGATGATACGGTTGTAGTTTCACTCCTTCTGCTTGTTCCCTCTGGCACTGAAGTGGTGGTTTCAACAATTGCTGTCGTGGAGAATGTTAATTGACCAGAGGTTGCTTCAATGGGATTTCTTGTACCAACATTGGTTGTCGGACCTTGGGTTGTAGATACTTCAGAAGCTTTTGTTGTTATTGCTCCGGTGGTTCTGGAAGGTGTTGTTGTGGTTTTGGTAACAACAGACGGTTTAGAAGTAACAAGTGTTGTTTCTTGGTTTGTTGACATGGTTCCTGGTACTCCAGTTGTTGATTCAACAACTTCTGTTATGGAGCCAGTCACTGGGCCTGTTGTTTCAACCTTTGAGGGGTTGGTTGTTCCAATTTTCACTGTTGTCGTTTCTGATAACGTATTTTCAACAAATTCTGTTGTTGCTCTCTGGGTGGATGTTATAGGGCCTTCTGTAGTGGTTGTCTGAAGAGATGGCTTTGATGATACGGTTGTAGTTTCACTCCTTCTGCTTGTTCCCTCTGGCACTGAAGTGGTGGTTTCAACAATTGCTGTCGTGGAGAATGTTAATTGACCAGAGGTTGCTTCAATGGGATTTCTTGTACCAACATTGGTTGTCGGACCTTGGGTTGTAGATACTTCAGAAGCTTTTGTTGTAATTGCTCCGGTGGTTCTGGAAGGTGTTGTTGTGGTTTTGGTAACAACAGACGGTTTAGAAGTAACAAGTGTTGTTTCTTGGTTTGTTGACATGGTTCCTGGTACTCCAGTTGTTGATTCAACAACTTCTGTTATGGAGCCAGTCACTGGGCCTGTTGTTTCAACCTTTGAGGGGTTGGTTGTTCCAATTTTCACTGTTGTCGTTTCTGAGAACGTATTTTCAACAAATTCTGTTGTTGCTCTCTGGGTGGATGTTATAGGGCCTTCTGTAGTGGTTGTCTGAAGAGATGGCTTTGATGATACGGTTGTAGTTTCACTCCTTCTGCTTGTTCCCTCTGGCACTGAAGTGGTGGTTTCAACAATTGCTGTCGTGGAGAATGTTAATTGACCAGAGGTTGCTTCAATGGGATTTCTTGTACCAACCATTGGTTGTGGACCTTGGGTTGTAGATACTTCAGAAGCTTTTGTTGTAATTGCTCCGGTGGTTCTGGAAGGTGTTGTGGTTTTGGTAACAACAGACGGTTTAGAAGTAACAAGTGTTGTTTCTTGGTTGTTGACATGGTTCCTGGTACTCCAGTTGTTGGATTCAACAACTTCTGTTATGGAGCCAGTCACTGGGCCTGTTGTTTCAACCTTTGAGGGGTTGGTTGTTCCAATTTTCACTGTTGTCGTTTCTGATAACGTATTTTCAACAAATTCTGTTGTTGCTCTCTGGGTGGATGTTATAGGGCCTTCTGTAGTGGTTGTCTGAAGAGATGGCTTTGATGATACGGTTGTAGTTTCACTCCTTCTGCTTGTTCCCTCTGGCACTGAAGTGGTGGTTTCAACAATTGCTGTCGTGGAGAATGTTAATTGACCAGAGGTTGCTTCAACGGAATTTGTGGTAGCACCATTGGTTGTCGGACCTTGGGTTGTAGATACTTCAGAAGCTTTTGTTGTAATTGCTCCGGTGGTTCTGGAAGGTGTTGTTGTGGTTTTGGTAACAACAGACGGTTTAGAAGTAACAAGTGTTGTTTCTTGGTTTGTTGACATGGTTCCTGGTACTCCAGTTGTTGATTCAACAACTTCTGTTATGGAGCCAGTCACTGGGCCTGTTGTTTCAACCTTTGAGGGGTTGGTTGTTCCAATTTTCACTGTTGTCGTTTCTGAAAGATTTTCAACAAATTCTGTTGTTGCTCTCTGGGTGGATGTTATAGGGCCTTCTGTAGTGGTTGTCTGAAGAGATGGCTTTGATGATACGGTTGTAGTTTCACTCCTTCTGCTTGTTCCCTCTGGCACTGAAGTGGTGGTTTCAACAATTGCTGTCGTGGAGAATGTTAATTGACCAGAGGTTGCTTCAATGGGATTTCTTGTACCAACATTGGTTGTAGGACCTTGGGTTGTAGATACTTCAGAAGCTTTTGTAGAAGTAACAAGTGTTGTTTCTTGGCTTGTTGACATGGTTCCTGGTACTCCAGTTGTTGATTCAACAACTTCTGTTATGGAGCCAGTCACTGGGCCTGTTGTTTCAACCTTTGAGGGGTTGGTTGTTCCAATTTTCACTGTTGTCGTTTCTGAGAACGTATTTTCAACAAATTCTGTTGTTGCTCTCTGGGTGGATGTTATAGGGCCTTCTGTAGTGGTTGTCTGAAGAGATGGCTTTGATGATACGGTTGTAGTTTCACTCCTTCTGCTTGTTCCCTCTGGCACTGAAGTGGTGGTTTCAACAATTGCTGTCGTGGAGAATGTTAATTGACCAGAGGTTGCTTCAATGGGATTTCTTGTACCAACATTGGTTGTAGGACCTTGGGTTGTAGATACTTCAGAAGCTTTTGTTGTAATTGCTCCGGTGGTTCTGGAAGATGTTGTGGTTTTGGTAACAACAGACGGTTTAGAAGTAACAAGTGTTGTTTCTTGGCTTGTTGACATGGTTCCTGGTACTCCAGTTGTGGATTCAACAACTTCTGTTATGGAGCCAGTCACTGGGCCTGTTGTTTCAACCTTTGAGGGGTTGGTTGTTCCAATTTTCACTGTTGTCGTTTCTGAGAACGTATTTTCAACAAATTCTGTTGTTGCTCTCTGGGTGGATGTTATAGGGCCTTCTGTAGTGGTTGTCTGAAGAGATGGCTTTGATGATACGGTTGTAGTTTCACTCCTTCTGCTTGTTCCCTCTGGCACTGAAGTGGTGGTTTCAACAATTGCTGTCGTGGAGAATGTTAATTGACCAGAGGTTGCTTCAACGGAATTTGTGGTAGCACCATTGGTTGTAGGACTTTGGGTTGTAGATACTTCAGAAGCATTTGTTGTAATTGCTCCGGTGGTTCTGGAAGATGTTGTGGTTTTTGGTAACAACAGACGGTTTAGAAGTAACAAGTGTTGTTTCTTGGCTTGTTGACATGGTTCCTGGTACTCCAGTTGTGATTCAACAACTTCTGTTATGGAGCCAGTCACTGGGCCTGTTGTTTCAACCTTTGAGGGGTTGGTTGTTCCAATTTTCACTGTTGTCGTTTCTGAGAACGTATTTTCAACAAATTCTGTTGTTGCTCTCTGGGTGGATGTTATAGGGCCTTCTGTAGTGGTTGTCTGAAGAGATGGCTTTGATGATACGGTTGTAGTTTCACTCCTTCTGCTTGTTCCCTCTGGCACTGAAGTGGTGGTTTCAACAATTGCTGTCGTGGAGAATGTTAATTGACCAGAAGTTGCTTCAACGGAATTTGTGGTAGCACCATTGGTTGTAGGACCTTGGGTTGTAGATACTTCAGAAGCTTTTGTTGTAATTGCTCCGGTGGTTCTGGAAGATGTTGTGGTTTTGGTAACAACAGACGGTTTAGAAGTAACAAGTGTTGTTTCTTGGCTTGTTGACATGGTTCCTGGTACTCCAGTTGTGGATTCAACAACTTCTGTTATGGAGCCAGTCACTGGGCCTGTTGTTTCAACCTTTGAGGGGTTGGTTGTTCCAATTTTCACTGTTGTCGTTTCTGAGAACGTATTTTCAACAAATTCTGTTGTTGCTCTCTGGGTGGATGTTATAGGGCCTTCTGTAGTGGTTGTCTGAAGAGATGGCTTTGATGATACGGTTGTAGTTTCACTCCTTCTGCTTGTTCCCTCTGGCACTGAAGTGGTGGTTTCAACAATTGCTGTCGTGGAGAATGTTAATTGACCAGAAGTTGCTTCAACGGATTTGTGGTAGCACCATTGGTTGTAGGACTTTGGGTTGTAGATACTTCAGAAGCTTTTGTTGTAATTGCTCCGGTGGTTCTGGAAGATGTTGTGGTTTTGGTAACAACAGACGGTTTAGAAGTAACAAGTGTTGTTTCTTGGCTTGTTGACATGGTTCCTGGTACTCCAGTTGTGATTCAACAACTTCTGTTATGGAGCCAGTCACTGGGCCTGTTGTTTCAACCTTTGAGGGGTTGGTTGTTCCAATTTTCACTGTTGTCGTTTCTGAGAACGTATTTTCAACAAATTCTGTTGTTGCTCTCTGGGTGGATGTTATAGGGCCTTCTGTAGTGGTTGTCTGAAGAGATGGCTTTGATGATACGGTTGTAGTTTCACTCCTTCTGCTTGTTCCCTCTGGCACTGAAGTGGTGGTTTCAACAATTGCTGTCGTGGAGAATGTTAATTGACCAGAAGTTGCTTCAACGGAATTTGTGGTAGCACCATTGGTTGTAGGACTTTGGGTTGTAGATACTTCAGAAGCTTTTGTTGTAATTGCTCCGGTGGTTCTGGAAGATGTTGTGGTTTTGGTAACAACAGACGGTTTAGAAGTAACAAGTGTTGTTTCTTGGCTTGTTGACATGGTTCCTGGTACTCCAGTTGTGGATTCAACAACTTCTGTTATGGAGCCAGTCACTGGCCTGTTGTTTCAACCTTTGAGGGGTTGGTTGTTCCAATTTTCACTGTTGTCGTTTCTGATAACGTATTTTCAACAAATTCTGTTGTTGCTCTCTGGGTGGATGTTATAGGGCCTTCTGTAGTGGTTGTCTGAAGAGATGGCTTTGATGATACGGTTGTAGTTTCACTCCTTCTGCTTGTTCCCTCTGGCACTGAAGTGGTGGTTCAACAATTGCTGTCGTGGAGAATGTTAATTGACCAGAAGTTGCTTCAACGGAATTTGTGGTACACCATTGGTTGTAGGACTTTGGGTTGTAGATACTTCAGAAGCTTTTGTTGTAATTGCTCCGGTGGTTCTGGAAGATGTTGTGGTTTTGGTAACAACAGACGGTTTAGAAGTAACAAGTGTTGTTTCTTGGCTTGTTGACATGGTTCCTGGTACTCCAGTTGTTGATTCAACAACTTCTGTTATGGAGCCAGTCACTGGGCCTGTTGTTTCAACCTTTGAGGGGTTGGTTGTTCCAATTTTCACTGTTGTCGTTTCTGAGAACGTATTTTCAACAAATTCTGTTGTTGCTCTCTGGGTGGATGTTATAGGGCCTTCTGTAGTGGTTGTCTGAAGAGATGGCTTTGATGATACGGTTGTAGTTTCACTCCTTCTGCTTGTTCCCTCTGACACTGAAGTGGTGGTTTCAACAATTGCTGTCGTGGAGAATGTTAATTGACCAGAGGTTGCTTCAATGGGATTTCTTGTACCAACATTGGTTGTCGGACCTTGGGTTGTAGATACTTCAGAAGCTTTTGTTGTAATTGCTCCGGTGGGTCCGGAAGGTGTTGTTGTGGTTTTGGTAACAACAGATGGTTTAGAAGTAACAAGTGTTGTTTCTTGGCTTGTTGACATGGTTCCTGGTACTCCAGTTTTGGATTCAACAACTTCTGTTATGGAGCCAGTCACTGGGCCTGTTGTTTCAACCTTTGAGGGGTTGGTTGTTCCAATTTTCACTGTTGTCGTTTCTGAGAACGTATTTTCAACAAATTCTGTTGTTGCTCTCTGGGTGGATGTTATAGGGCCTTCTGTAGTGGTTGTCTGAAGAGATGGTTTTGATGATACGGTTGTAGTTTCACTCCTTCTGCTTGTTCCCTCTGGCACTGAAGTGGTGGTTTCAACAATTGCTGTCGTGGAGAATGTTAATTGACCAGAGGTTGCTTCAATGGGATTTCTTGTACCAACATTGGTTGTAGGACCTTGGGTTGTAGATACTTCAGAAGCTTTTGTTGTAATTGCTCCGGTGGTTCTGGAAGATGGTGTGGTTTTGTTAACAACAGAGGGCTTAGATGTAACAAGTGTTGTTTCATGCCTAGCTGTCATTGTTGTTGTGGTATATGTTATTTGTGGATTGGTTTCATCCTTTAGTTTTGTTGTTGTTCCTTCTGTCTTTGATGTGGTATTTAATGTTGACGCAGATCTTAGCTCTTAAGAAAAAACACCAACATGAAACAAAACATTTATGGCAATCTTTTCAAAGTGAAATAATATCATCACATTTTCTAGTAATTATAATCAGTCTCAAACCTGTGCTAAATTTAAATGGAGTTGTAGTAGGGCCAGCGGTTGTAGTATTCATGCATATGTACATGCTTCTAGATATAGTTCCATTCGCCCCACATTCAGCTGTAATGCAGTTTCCGAGACCATCCGAAGTGTTATATATTGTGGCACCGTAGTGGTAAGTTTGTCCATTAATTGTGCATGTACATGCTGTAGGTAGATACATTACACTGTTAATTTAAACAAAATCAAAATTTCGGTATTAACATGTACTAGATATCCTGATTACTATAAATTACAACATATACTCACCATCAACATTGTAGATGCATATTATCCCAGATAATGTACAGGAGCTTTGAAAAATAGAACACTGTTAATCCCCCTATTTTTTATTAACTGGTTAAAAACAAAATGTTTCCTTATGTATTTTAATTTTCAAAATTTCTCTAAAAATATTTCTGTCTGTGACACAAATAAATGTGTCAATGTAATTGCAATACGTAACTTTTATCTTTAAAAAAGTTTTTTACATTTTTGTTAACTCTGTCTCTGATGGAGATGAAAAAGAATCACGATCCTCCACTTCCTCTATTATCAACTATTGCAATGTGCAGAATTGCATGACAGGCTCTACTCTTGGGGCAATGCTTTTGCCTAAGCTGTGAACACACAAGATGATTGATAGTACAAAGAACATCCTTCCTTCCTTTCTTCTATCCATCTGTCTATCTGTCTGTCTATCATCCATCCATCCATCTTCCGCTTATCTGGACTCACGTCGTGGGTGTAGCAGCCCAAGTAGGGAGGCCCAGACTAAGGCTGTGTTACTGTTACTAAATAAGACTAAGAACTTCCTCCTGGCTGTTATTGAGTGTTTCTGAATGTGCGATTTATTTCTCAATAATTACTTGGAGAAGGCAGAGGAGCTCATTTTTTCTGTCAAACTGCCACAAAATGTTGAACAAATATGTAAAAAATAAATAAGTAAATAAATAAATACTTCTTTTTTTATAGAAGTTGCATACATTTTCTGCCTTAGCTTATGTCATTGGCAATAAAATAACAACCCCAAATAACAAATGTTAGATTCCGCAGAGAAGACAATTGAAGAAGGAGCTGTCCGACTAATGACAAAAAGAAATGCTAAATTACAGTTGGGGCAAACTACAAATTCTTAACTAAGATTCACACTATTGTGTGAGGCCCCAAATGGAATATAGCCCAAAATAAAGACCACACAAACCCACAACGTCTAGTTATACATCCTTATATAGTATGACAATGCATGTATGAATCAGATACCACACGCATCATCACCAATTTATTAGTGTTTACTGGACCAGTTATGCTTATACGATGATCAATGTTATATGAGACATACCAAGTGTAACAGCTGTTGGATGGAACCTTCTCGCCTGTGCTATAATGAATGCCTTTGTCATCATAGCATCCACACTGGTCCCAGTTCACACATTTCATCGTGTCTTCATCAAAGAAAGGCTTGGTGTGAGAACACTGTGGATAGCAACCTATGTAATACAAGAACATATATGTTGATTAATGGGGAATGAAATGTCCATTAAGGGTGTAAAGTGAGGATTTGACTTTTCCATCATGATGTTTTTACGACTCACTGAAAACATAACATGCCTTCTGTAATGCAGAAAAACAAGTCACTTTACTAAATAAGACTAAGAACGTAATAGCTTCATTAGCTTCCTTGCATCTAAATTTTTCACTCTTAATGATTTGATTACTGTACATAATATTGTAGAAAAATTAGGTTGTTGTATGAACATTATTGAGTTACAGTAATCCAACTTTCCTTCGCGTACCTTCAAATTACTTTGTTTTATCTGAAATACTGTTTAATAAAATGTGATGTAAATAAATTACAAGACATTTAACTAGCATGCTTAACAAATGTTTACCTTCCAGGTGAGTGATGAGTTTGGTACAGTTTCCTGAGGGATTCCTACATGTCTTCATGCAGTCAGCTCCACAAGGCTTGTAATGCCATTCGCAGCCACCAGGGGAGTTATAGTAGTCACAGAAAATAGCTAGTAGACAAAATATGGACATTTTATATCATTTTTTGATACAAAATGAAGTTTCATATGATATAACTGGAAACTCCCTGTTACACTGACTAAAGGCTTACTTCATTCAAATTGCAATAATTTCATTGGAACTTAAAAAGTCAGTTATATTGAAATATGTATTTAATTTGATTTACATGTGATTTGTTTGCGTGCATTTTGAGATTACTAAAACTTTGAATTGGCGCTTTGTAAAGCTGATTTAACTTGAAATGAAACAATATCCAATTTCTGATTTTGTTACATCATCGAATAGCTCCAGCACCATGACAGCAGTTCTGATGGTCAAACTTACGGCACAATTTTGGAGTTCTCCAGCTGATGCAGGCTCCAGCTGTGCTGCAAGCTTTGGCATAGGCAGCCACAGCGGTGCAGAAACACTCACAGTCACCTCCAGTGTCACAAGCACAGGAGTCTCTCACACAAGAGTCATAGTATGGGCCAGGATCAACCTTAAACACAAAGCAGTTACATCAAACATTGTGTCTTTCTCATTCTAATTGTACTCATGTAAGCTGTACTGTTACATATTTTGAAAGAAGTTCAAAAGAGGTCAATAAATAGAAGATTCTGCTGAAAAACTACAAATATTCTCCCAGCAAGTTTTTGTATAAAACATTCTAAAATAAAGTTTCTTAGGTTTGTGGTGGAAAATGTTGTAGTAAAGTTAAGATATACACCGAAAGTTAGAAGCCAGACTGTCTCTCCACTGTTCAGGATCCCTTATCCTTGGTAAAAGACAAATATGTGAACTCTGACAGACTCTACTATGAGCCTTACTCAGAGCTTTGACTCTGTCCTGTTTATGAGTGCGTTATATCCTTAAGCTTGGTATAAAATAAACCTGACTGAGTGAAATTTCACCTAACAGTACTTGTTAATTTTTTTTTTCTAAATAAACAGTGGTTGGATGACCAAGCAAAGAAGGAGGCAATCTGTGCATGTAGTGATAAAGATGAAGAAAAAAAAAACTATGTAATCTCCCAAGGAGTGGAGTATTTGCAGTTTTTAATTTATGTAAATATGGGTTTGTTTAGGTGTAGCTGTGCTGTGTTCATGTTACTTTTGCATGACAGCTGTGGAAGGTGGCGCTAGTTATGATGCTGCACTGCTTCTGAGACCAGGCTGCCCGGTAGCGGTTGGAGGCACAGGGATCACTGAGAAGCTGGGCATTAGAGCAACTAGATGACACTTTCCAGCTGTTCCCAAACTCTAAAACATCTGTCACAGTCTCTTGAGAGCGTGTGGTAAAATCATTTTTACTGTTGCCATCGTAGTTCCCACACAGGCCACACACTTCACCCTGGAATGGTGAAAAAACAGAGCAATTATATCAAATCAATTTGAAATGATTTGATCTTATCATCAATATTGTACATTACCAACTTAGTAAAAATATTCAGCATTGATCAGAGTTGGTCTAGATATGGAACGAAATGATACAAGGATTTCTGTACATGTGTAAGTATTTTGATAGTGTGTTCTTTTATCCAGTCAACTTACAGTCATCTAAAATAAAACCTAAAGAACCGAGATGAGATTTAGTTAACCACAACACACACACACTTAATGCGTTACCTGGAACTGTGGACTGAGAGAAATGAAAAGGCTGGTCTTCTGGTCCCACATGACTACCAGCCCTGATTGGACGGTCACCACCAGGTAAATACCCATTTTTTGAATAGAAGCAGGGAGCACTTTGATGTTTCCTTTTATCACCTGGAAACTGTCATCCTTAAGATGGAATTCATTATCCTGTACACAAACAAGAACCACAAAAAATGCTAAACATTGCACAGACGCTATGTGAAGCTTTCTATTTCTCCTTGTATATATTTTGTTCTACATTTCAAAGATTGACAGGTTTTATGTTTTCCCAACTTCCTCCATACTAATACATAACATGCTAAAAACTTCACAAATTAACTGTGGGTTTTGATGAAAGACTAGGACTATGCTAAGATGAGGCGATGTCATTCTGTCAGAATCTCGACTCTTTGTCCAGAAGTTGGAAGATATTACCAACTAGATCACATGTGTCGAAGGAATGAGTGTGGTGTGTTTACCTCCAGGAAGATCTTAATGGTCTTGGAGCAGGTGGTCCCAGTGGTTCCACATGGAACATTCTCAGTGATAATACTGAAGCTTCCATTTCCCTGACCAGGGCTGCAATAATCCTGAGTGACAACACACAGTAATACAGTCATAGGATTTCCTTCTTGTTCCCTTACTATAAGGGAACAAAAATCAATTACTGATACAGCTGATAGTTTTCTCCACTAACAGGTTCCAGAATTCACGTCTATTGCTAGAGAAAGATTGATTTCAACTTTTCAATATGTCTAAAAGGTGACTGTCCAAGGGCGTTTATTAGTAATCGGGCCAGTGTGTATTAGTGACGGGTTTGTACATCAACGTACCTCACATTTAAAGATTTTAAATGACAAATTTAAAATCTTTCTGACAAATAAACCGTGCTGATTTGTCCAGTAGCCTCCCTACCTGTAGGAGTGTGTATTCGCATTCTCCACTGAAGTCAAACCTTTTATCATCAAACGTAATATAATGACCATCTCCATAGATCCCACAAACTGCATTGCAAACATTGCTGGTACAAGTGAACGTTTGCCCGCTGCATGAGCTGTGGTGACATACAAACATCAGAAATAAATCAAAGATATCTGATATCTATAAATATCTGATCATATTTAAGTCAGATATGAGAGCTGGAAGGGAGAGAATTGGCTCTCCCACAGTTAAATATCTGTGCTACAGTTTTTAAGGTCAAAGGTCATAAATGGCTCATAAATACCAGGTGTTACAGTCCACTGTGAGAGTCTGTCCTGGCTGGTAGACGTGTCCATTGTGGACACATGGACAGCTTGTTTCATTGATGCAGCCTCCTACTCTGTCTGACAGCAGGCCTTCTGGGCACACACACCCAGATGTACAGCCTGTACTGATCTGCTCCCGGCAAGAGTGAAGAGACGTTAGGCTGAATAAGGCACGTGAATTTACATCAAAATGCTTTTTTGAACTGAAATACTTTGCTGTACTTACACAAGGCATGTCCACCGTGCTGCAGCTCCTCTGACACTCAGCCCCAGTGGTGCCAGGCTGAGCAGTGGAGCAATCAAAATAAATCATGGGGGAAACACATGATGTGGAGGCTGAAGATTGAAATCGGGTGCAGATTATGTTAAAACTATAGATTATGGACTAAGACATCCTCTGCTGAAGAATGAAATATTGCACTATTTACAAACCTCATTATAGGCCGTAATTAGGTGTTAATTGCATAAACACTACAGTATGTAATTACCCTCCCATAGATAGATGTGACATGTAGGAACCTACTTTGTAGTCTTTCTCCTCCAGAGCAGCTGAGGGCCCCATGTCTGCAGACACTGGACGAGACAAACAGAATCAATTAGAATCAAGTGAGGCATGTGGGGATCTAGTGATCTGATCCCAAATAAAAGCTTTGGCAAGGCAACTGACTGCATTAAACTCCATGTTTTTGCTCTGCTCGCCATGTCAGTTTACTGAACAGAAGAAAATGGAGCACCAACTTTTAAAAGAATGTTCATTTGTTAAATGTAGTCAAATAAATTTTGTCAAATTTAATTTATTTATGTTTGCTTAACATGACAACTTAGTAAACTTAATCTACATAAAGGACTTTGACTGGTATCAGGGGCAAGATTAGGGGATTTGCTTACAATTAATCTTTGAAGTAAATGTTCTCTGATGATAAAACAGCTCATATTTATGTGGATATGAAAATCCCCAATGAGCATCGCTGAGTCGTTACCATGTTACACCATCTTTGACGATGGCCTGTCCAGCAGGAACAAAGATGTCCTTATCGTAGCAGGGGCAGCTGGCACTGGACACACACTGTCCCCCTTCATTCATGTAGGTTCCCTCAGCACAGCCGCAGCCGTCCACAGAGGCGAAGCTGACCTGGCAGGAGTAATCAGCTTGGCTGAGGGAACGACACGTCCGACCACAGGAAGTCATGTTGTACTCATAAACTGTTTCTGATGGACATGAGTCACTAAATTTTCCTGTTGAAAAAATGCGAAAAGGTTAATCAAACACTAGTTTTCGTGTTTCCAAACAGTGAAAACATGTTCACTGAATTTTGCTTACCACAGATGGTTTCCCTCCAGCCGCTGATGTGGACTCCCGCCGCTGAGCAGGCGTAGACATATGAGGAGACCGCAGCACACATGCAGTCCTCGCTTTTTTCACAGTTACAGCTGTCGTACATGCAGTTCTGTTCAAACACAAAGCGGACATGGAGAAGGCCATGACAGTAGAAGAGTTTTATACGCGCTCAATGCTTCACATTTGCAAACCTACATCTTTGTATGAGCTGGGGCTGACAACAGAGTGGCAAGGGGCAAACGCTCCCAGTGGATCAGTCAATTTGGAACACCAGTACTGTGCATAGTTCTCTGAAACACACAAATATAAAAGAAGTCATACTAAAAGGTGTATCTTGAAAAACAAAGAGTAGAGTTTCTGTGTTGAACGGCACTCAGGCTGATGTGTGCCATTCACATCAGCCTGTCACACATAGACATGTTTCAGAGATTTTGGGTCTAAGGCTCATTCTCAAGCTACCGCAATGTGAAAACGAGATTCTGTCCAGAAATACTTTCTACTGATTAATTTGGTATTTTATTTTGGCATCATGTTTCATCTGCGTACCTTTGTTTTAGTTTGTTAATCTGCCCTTTGTAATTTTGATCTTTGAATGAATATACATAAAATTACTTACATACTTACCATTACTTATCATTTTAAAATCACTGGCCAAGGTCTTATTTAATAATTTTTGACCAATAACCTTTGCCTTCTTCTAACCTAGCTTTTGTTTCTTGAAAGCTGAACCTGCAAGATGAAAGCAGGTTTCTTGCTGTTCTGCAAAAAACATTTTGAAATATTCTACAGGATTTGCTTATGCTGTATAAACAGTCTAAGTTAATTTGAATAATTAATATGAATTTCTTTTGCATTTTGGTAACTCCTCTGAGCATGATTCTATTTCCATGAAAGCTGCTGTTTCAAGAAGGTACTTGAAAATATTCTTCGAAATTTAAATATTAACTATGTTAAAATTCTGTCTTTATTTGGAAATTTATGTTCAACAGCTTCAGCTTTTTTGTAAGATTATGTTATGGCAAAATTTAAGATTAAACATTGACTGTAACTTTTTGAAAATGATGCTGCAAAAGTAGTAATTTTAGGCCACAGCAATCACAAAAGCATAACCCAACATCCCGGAGGGCCCGTGGTAAGCTGTAATGACACATTGTGTGTTAGGATCCAGGGTTGTTAGATTGTTTTGTAGTTTGATTTGGTTCTAGTTTCATTATTTTGTGTTTCTTATTTTGTTCAGTCTTTTTGTAAAGAACATATTTAGTTTTTCTTTAATTCAGTCCTTTTGCAGTGATTCTAATTATGTTTATTTCTTGTGTCTAGTTGTTTTTGTTACTCTAGTTTTCTAATGTTTAGTTTGGTTAATTGCTAGATTCGTTTCCTAGTCCCCTGTTCCCCTAGTCACTGCTGCCTACCTCTCTGAATTTGGGTTGTCTTTAAAAACATTCAACATAACATTGTGTGCAGGAGATCATCTGTACCTCTGCTAATGTCCTGGCTGCAAGGATCTCCAAAGTGTGGCATGATGTCAGGACAGCTGACTCTGGTCTTCCATGTGTTGGCAAATGCTGCAGCAGTTCCCTCCACAAGTCCACTAATCACCCTGAAGTCATCACTCATTATGTTGTTGAAGTTCCCACATAACCCTGTGGAGCATTGTGGGATGGAGATGAGCTGTTGGTAATCTGAAAGGTGCATGTTCACATGCAGTTAAACACATGGTTAAACACATGGAGATGTACCGGAGGTGGCTCCTTTGAGTGACACATCAGCTGAAACGAAGACTTGCATCACAGGAGAGAGCTGAACCATCACTTGGATTCCCACTTTGGTGCTGATTACAACATAAAAGGAGGATGGCCAAAAGGCGCTCAGCTGAGCTGCAGAGATCAGAACATGTAGTACTCAGTGAGCTGTCAGTATTGAAGCAACATGTCCTAAAAGTTTTATTTCATCAACATGTTTATCATAATTCATTAACATTTCCATGGTGTGTTATGGTGATAAACTGTCTTTGGGTTTCTGTCTCAGTCTTTCTCTGGTGTTGTGTCTGAGTTCTCTGATTTTCCTCCATTTTCCGTCATTAATTACCTTCAAAAACTGATCATAGATGTCATATGTTTTAGTCCATGCTGCTGCACACTGAATGCCAACTTAAAAAGGCTGCAACCCTTAGCAGAATAAAATATTACATGCAGATGTATATGGACATCATGTGTGGATGTGTTAGATGGACAGTAATAATAATATTCACTTACATGTAAACAATGGAAACTGAGAAAGAATATTGTTGACATAGACTTGCCCAGATGCTTGAATTTTGATGACCTGGTATTTAGTGGAAAGACATTTTAGATTATGTTAGACATGCATTAATTAGTATTCTGAATAAAATTCTAAATATTTATTGTCTTTCAAAACAAGTATGTCATAATATAAAAGTCCAATATTAATCAAGAGAATTATCAGTTAAAATAATTCGCATTGCTAGATGTACCACTCTCAGAAGAGATTCTGTCTCCCTGTCATTTGACAGCTGATATAGATATATATTGGATGTTGTTCCAGATCTTTTTGTTTAGATTCAGCTATTGTTTTCTATTAGTTTTCTCAAAAATCTGTGGTCTTAATATTTATATATTTATGTATTTTAACTTTAAAATTACAATGTTAGAACTAATTCTTATGAGTTCTATCCCAGGTTTGAGTCGATGCTTGTGGGAACAATCCAATGATCTGAAAGTCTTTGCATTGTGTCTACATGTTATGAAAAACGTCAGAAACATAACCCGGAGAGTTAATGTGTTGGTGTCTGAAGCTTACCAGGGCATTACTGCCCAGGGCCAGAGTAACGGCTCTGAGACACGTCCTGCTGTCTGTCAGACCACATTTGACCAGGTCCACCAACACAGTGTACAGGGAACCATCACTCTGCTGCAACACAGTGACACAAAACCTGTCAGCACCAATAGCAATCCCAGTTAGAACACACCCATATCGGCGTGAGCACTGACTAGTTACCAGTATCAAGATATATAGTGAGTTTACAAGGTTATTGTTTCTGACTTCAAATAGCACAGAGGACAACACACACTGCTGTACACTGTTGCTTAGCTGGCTGAAAGATGGGTACTGCTATCTGTATTTTCTTCCAGTTACAGAAAAAAACTATTAGAAAGATTCCTTCCTTAGACCGGAACTAAGTTCCGCTCTAAGATTATTATTATTATTATTATTATTATTATTATTATTATTATTATTATCTTTAATCTCAAACACAGAAGCCTTATGGGTATCCAGGGTAGCAGAGACCAGTAGGTACACCCTGGATTTGAACCCAGGACCTTGTTGCTGCAAGGCAACAATAGAGCTGGTCCTCTGGGCACCACTATTACTCACATTAAGTTTTAAAACTATATTTGAGACAACATAAACTAGTTTGTTATCCTTCATTTGTTTTTTATGTATCTTTCAGTGAACCAGCGTGCCTTGATACTGTTGTAACACTTGTGTAGTTAAGGACTAAATATGTTCATTACAAAATTAATCTAAGCATCGTCTAAGTATACAGAGGTATAAAGCTCTTTACTTTAGCCAGAACATAGGAGCAGTCTCCGTGGAAGGTGTAGATTTTCCCATCAAAGGTGGTGACATGAGCCCCTCCCTCCACAGAACAGGTTCCTGAGCAGTTTTCCTCCGTACACGTCCAGTGGCCTCTCTCACAAACACTGTTCAATTCATACGCAAAACTTAGTTAACTGACTTGAAAGGTGTTAGTGTCAAGTATACTGATTTTGCTGTGGTTAACTATGGTGTCCGCAAAGCCTGGCTTTCATTTTGATAATCCACTTCTGCTAATTTAGATATTTATTTACAAGATAAATATCTAGCTAGCAATGTAAATATGTGTTGCTAACTAAATAGCTATCTATTTATTAGATTGCTAAACTTTTTGGGCCAGATAAAATATTTTGTTTGGCAAATAGATACTCACTATGGAAGTGAATATTTAAATTTAAGCTCTGAAAGCTACATGCTTTTTTAACCGACCTTGACAACATTAGCATGAAAGCATAAAATGCATTTCAAATTGATTAATTATTCAAAATATGTCCCTGTACTGGATTACTCAGATTTTCTTTCCATATATGGAGCTGGTACAGTGACATATGTTCCCTGCTTACCAGGATCTACAGTTGAACGAGTAGGACTCTCCTGACTGGTAGATCTGGTTGCCATGGAGACATGGGCACTGATCAGCTGTGACACATCCAGTGTTACCAATGTCATCAAACACCATTCCTGGAGGCGGGAGAGATGATGATTAACATGCCTGAACAGTAAATAAGTCAGCCTGGATGCTTGTATTAGAACATGAACATGTGTTTACCTGCAGGGCAGCTGCAGCCATCGTGGCAGTGACTGTCACAGGTCTGACTGGCCTGTGGGTTGGAGCAGGAGTCCTGACATGGTCGGCTACATTCCAGAAACTCCATGTTGTACGGGCATCGTTTGTCTGTGAAGACAGTTTGTTTCATTTTGTGGTATCAACTTCAGGAAGCTAATCTTAGAACTAAATAGCAAAGGACTGTAATCTTCAGGCTGCGTGTGTTGAGCTTACAGCAAAAGGTTTCGTTCCTCCAAGGCTGGGGGCTTCCTCCTGCATGGACACACTGTCTGGAGAACTCTGAGATGGTTTTGCACAAGATGGGCACTGTGTTCTCTTCTGAGTTACACATGTCTGCCATGCACGCCTTGGTAAACGATTCCACATCCAGGAGGTTCTGGCAGCTGCTGAACGGATCACTAGTGAAGGTCTCCTCACAAAGCAGCTGGAGCTAAAAATTACAAACACTTTCAGTCTGTGGTCAACTCAGTTCATAGAGGCTTCTGGTCAATGAGGGGCTGAATGTAAATGGTTTTATTCATTCAACAGCAAAATTGGAAACTCTAAATCAGACTCTAACTTCAGTGTCACAACCCAGAGTGTTGAGTCTGCAGGGAGTCTCTTCTGATATTAATATGTGACTGATGATGATCTGGATCATTACCTTATCCCCACAGCTCCGGGTCGGACTGAGGTCAGGTTCCACACATGTCTCAGTGGGTCCGTTTACCTTGTAAGTCTCAGCCAAGTCCACCACAGACAGCACAGCCCCTACGGTCAGTCACACAGTAACCATCCTGTCACAATCCAGCAACTACTCTCACATCAGATGTGACTAGAATATTTAGCAAATACAACCCAAACTTAGTGTGTTTCAATAGGTCAATGAATTCAACAAAGTAAGGAAAAACATATACAGATATAATTCCCATGTCTTTCTGAAACTGAGATAGACAGGAAGATTTCTTAAATAACTGACTGAATGAACAACAGAGGGTTTACAGTATTTTCTCAGCATAATCTTTTATGAAGCACAGAGACACATCGAAGCACATTAATTTACAGACGAATTAAATTCCATCAAAAATTAACTCAGAGCTGCAGAAAATATTAACATTTTCCCAGAAACTTCAGCCCACAGCCAAGGAAAGCTTAAAGTTGTTTCTTTTGAAATCTGGTGCTGTGTTCTCAATCCCAAAGTCTGAAATTGGGACATGTACAGAGTTTCTCCCAGCATGTAGAAGCTAAATTAATTGCAATATTATTTTAAATCATCTTACCATCTTTCATAAAATCATTTGCGATCCCGTCAAAGTTTCCACACAGTCCACAGGTCTGGTTATGATATTTGCTATCCAGCTCGATCTGTAAAGATATAAAGATACGGCACATAAAGAGATGAAGTCATGTGTGACATGTGAGCACTAACACATGTTCATGGATGAATACATCAGAGTTTACTGTCAACAGTCTTCCTAGCAAAGGTTTACTATATAGTGCAGATATTTAGTTTCACAACAACAAAGGACAGAGCTATAAATGCTCCAACATAATTACATTTAGTACAAAAAATAAATTTGTTTTGAATTTGATTTTATTTGTTGAAACTATAACTTTACACCATTGAAAAGCCTGTCAATTTTACCTTAAATATAGAGAAAATCAGTTTGTGAGTTTAGGTCTGAATCATTTACGTGGTTTGCTCTAATGTAGTAATTTCCTCTCAGGCAGTGCTTGGAGGTAATTCCATATCTCTGTTCTTAGGGAGTAAACTCTGTCCTCAGACATGTCCTCCACATGGCCGGGTTTATCAAAGACTACCTCTGGAATCTGGGAACATAGAGGACGGACAGGGCTACCTGGAGTCCTCACCTCCAGTCTGATAAAATTAATCACTGCCAGAAAACACATTTTCCTTCCAAATGTGGGACAGGCTTTCAAAGAAGTAATCCCCCAAAAACAACTTTTCTTACTTTTTGTGTGAAATGTAGTCACATAAAGGAATTAACTGTTTTGATTTTACATCTGAGACGTTGTGTAATTGTAAAAAATTGAAAAACTTTTTCTTGGAAAAACTTTATGATGTGCTCAGTCTGTTTGTGTCCTTCATACATCTAAAGAGTCGTCCAGGTTCCAAATAGCCTTGATCCCAAGACTGGCTTCAACACAGATGCTGGATGTGGTCCTTTTGATTGTCACTCCGAAGGCAACGAGTGGCAGAGACACCCTGCAGTAAACACACATGATCCAAGATGAGCCACAGAGCAGAGACTAAAGACTGAGGAAACATTCTGAGGCAAAATAATTCAACATTAAACATAAGCAACATGTCAGTCAGCAAACATGTTCAGTTAACTCTTCTATTTTGGCTTGAAGATCTTTTAGTTGAAGAACTTTAACATTTTACAACAAGTTCCAAGAACCCACAAACTTTAGGAACAACCCTGGAAAAGAAATAATAAGAAAGACAAGAAAACAACCACCTTTCCTCCAGTCTTATTAATGGAGCTTTTTTTTGCTCCTTTCTAAGCAATCCACACCACATGCTGCATTGTGTCTGCCTAGAGCTTCTACATGAACTCTGCGGAGGTTTTACTGTGCAGGTGCAGCAGACAGAAGGTGAGCAGCTGAAAACAACTCTGTTACTTTCTCCATCTTTGTTTCAAAGGGATCCTGCATTTTTAACTGGCTGAGAATTTTTTAAAAACATAAATCAAATTAACAACAGTAATGCCATAGGTGGATCAGAGATGTTGGTATGAGGTGTATGTGAGCAGTGAGACTGTAGGACAGAAGCAAACAGAGACGATGTGCAAAGAGCTTAGAGAAATATATCAAGATTTCATGTCAGATATTCTAGCTCTAAGTCAACTCAGTTCTCTATTTGCTTAAACCAGAGGTGTCCAAACTGTTTATGCTGTGGGACAAAATCACCAAGTTGAAAGCATTCAGGGGCCAAGTTTTTTCCAAATCAAAATCCAAAATTATGTTATTTTAAATATTTTATTTTGGGGATATAAACATGAAGTCGTTGAAATTATCTCAGACGTTTTTCTTACAAAAAAAGAAAAGAGTTCAGATTTTTGGTCGAAGTTTGATGGCTCAGTGCTTAGAGTCTGTTGAATAAAAATGAGCTGGATATTTGTGTCCTGAATTTAATTATATTAAAATCAAAACTACTGTATTGTACCAAACATTTTCCATTCAAGAAAAAAACACCCCTGGGTTAAAACTAAACCTTAAACTTGGATCTGAAAAGCTAAGCTGTTTAATGACTTTGACACAAGTTTATGATTATACTCTTAATATATTCTCAAACATTGAGAACGATGAACAGCAATGAATGTAATCATGCAGTTGTAACTTAACAGTAGCTGTAACTATTGCTGCAGAGATTCAGTCTGTGGCAAACATGACATGAACCAGAGACGAGATCTGGACTGAACTCACATCTGGCCGTTGAATATGACGGAGCTGTTGGAGAGCTCTACCATTGAGCCATCCAGCTTCATGGTGATGCTGCTGATGGTGGCGGTGCTGGCGACCAGGTCCCGCCTTATCTGGATGATGAAACTCTCATAGCTTCCCCCGCAGTGGGAGACCAACACATGGTTACATGTGGAGGCCAACTGGAAGAAATGCCCATCGAAGGTCTTGAAGTGATAGTTTCCCCAAGTTGTGCAGACGTGGTCGAGGTGAGACATGTTGGCTGTGGAATGAGAACGTTAGGAAGGAAAAAATGAACAGGTTGATCAAAACTAATAGCAGTAGTCGAACCCCAAAATATTGGTCTTTGCATGGTTACCTGAAGTCAGATCCAGTGTTTGAAGAGGGGGGACGATCGTTACTGTGGTGAAAACAAGAAATTATAACTGACTAGTTGAACATATTATTATATATTTTGAATATCAGATATTTGTGCTTCATCATCAAAGCTCAGTAAATTAAATCGAGGTATCTGTGAGGTCACCAAATAAGTTTGACAAGACTTTAATTTCCATTTTTCAGTTTAAAATATTTTTCCTTTCTATAAAAACATGTGAATTAGACACGAAAGTATTAAAAGTAGAAGAAAATTCTAAGAATAAAACATTTACTTCATACACCCAAAGCATTTTTATGTAGAATTACTTGAGCTGTTAGTTAGTGAAGCTGTGAAATATGTTACCAGTCTGAGACAGAGCGCCGACCAGCAGTGTCAGGAACACGAGCCATGATACCAGCTGCAGTCGTTGGGAGCCCATGTCGGTCCTACGGGTTGACTCAAAGATAGAACTCAATGGGAGACCAAGTCATTTTATAATATTCCAGCAAAGGTGGAGCTGGATGCACACAAGATTACAAACTGTTTACTCAGGAAGCATACAGCTCCTACACCCTGAGTAACATCTGAGTAACAGCTGCTGATCTTTACCTTTGATAAAAAAAATTTTTTTTTTAAAAAGTTAGGAAACCATAACTGGTGCTGTCTGGGCCTGTTTTTGTTTGTTTGTTTTGTTTCGTTACCAAAATAAAATTCCCCATGTCTAATGGTGAAATTTATGTTTCTGACATTAATTTGTTTTCCTCATGAGTGCACAGGAACGAAGAAATAAATAGGACACACAATATTTCAGCAGTAACATCGATGTTGTCCGATACCGGGGTTCATGTTGTCTGTGGTGGACTGCTGATGTGGACATGGTGTACCTTTCCTCCTGCTTATTTTATTAATCCATGTTCAACCATTGTGAGGGAACAACAATTACTTCTGTTTTGAACCTATTCCTTGATTCAGAAACTATGCTGGGATGCATGCTTCTGAATCATCAGTGTTTGCTCTGCTCCATTGCTTGTTCTCTCTGTGCATTTGATGGTCCTCTCTGGGTACTCTGGCTTCCAGTCCAGAGATATACCTGCAGGGTATGAGTGTGTGTCTGCATGGCAGGCCTTCTGTGTTGTCCTAACCTCTAACCTCTAACCTCTAACCTCTCCAGGGTGATTCTTACCCAATGACCACTGGAACCCTGCAGGGATAACCAGATACAGATAATAGTTTAAGTTATTTTCTAGAATTTCCCAGATACTGTATCATGGTCTACACTAGTCATGTTGGAAACTGAACTCAACTTGGCCTATGGGAGCCTGCGTCAGTGAGTGACTCAGCTCCCTCAGTGCAGGATGTTCATCCTGTGGCGCACATTTAATCACTTAGCCCTGTTAACCTGTAGGGATTACATGTATCAATATGTGATATTTGACTTATATTGTTTCTAACATTTTGACTTCTCTCTTTTAATGCAACAGTCTGCATGATGGAGTTGTACTTAGCCCTAGAAGTTCTTATTTAAGAGTAATTAATTTTTGAATATGCTTTCCAGCTGAGTTTATAAAGCACATCAGGTGCATGCAATGCTTCTGTGGTTGTTTTGATCCATTAGAAAGGTTCTGTACTCCTATCTGCATCATCAGTCTTGAATAAACCACATCAGGAGTTAAGCTGTCAGGTCACATCCTTTTCTCTCCTTTGGGGTTTCATATAAATGATATAAATGTGGCATCAACTTTAATGTTTTACAGCTGCACCTCATAACTTACCATCTCCACACAGCAGTGTAATTCTTCTGCTGACGGAAAATCTCCAACATTAACTAATCTTTGAGACGAGCAGTTAGGAGATGGCTTTGGACTGTTTAAGAGCCTCTAATTCTCCTCATTTCAATAAATATTAATAATATAGACACTTTATTAAGGACTTTTTCTCTTTCTTTTTCTTTCTGAGACGTCGATCACTAAACTTTTCCTAACACGTCAGGCTGGATTAAATCTGAATTGTAAACATCCTTGTTTAACAGGGTTTTCGTGGATCCCTTTTCTCGCCACCCTTCAATTTATGAAAGATCTGACCCGGGGATGTTTGCTGTGTGGTACCGCCTTGCCCAAAGGTACCGTGTTCTGTTCAGCACCATATTGTGTTTGGTTTCTTAGCAGTGCCCTGCTGATTCTTTGAGAGCTTTATCTCTAAAGTCATGGGCAAATACTGAGGGTTAGGCAATCAACTGAAAGCAGGATGTGGCTGGAGCAACTGAGTGTCCGGGAGAAATGCCTGATTGATGGGATTCAGCTTGATGTCAAGAACCTCCTCAAACCAAGCTGGGAGAATCAGACACAGAAACAGATACCTGCGAAAAAGTTTCATACTTTGGACAGTTGGCATTTGAACATTGTTCACCCTTTACTAAAAGAAACTTGTTGGAGACACTTTGATAGTTTGCTTAGTATTTTAATGTGATCTCACATTTTGGAAACAACATAAAATTCTGACTATTCTGTTCCACTGCTTATGATTTTTGAATATCCAGAAAAAGGAGTTTTGATCAGATGGAAATTTAAAGAGGAACAGCAAAAGCAAATGAGGTGGATTAGAAGAGTTGCCAACAAATGACTGCGTCATCAGGACATGTTACTGTGGCTGGAACTAGGGATTGAACTAGACTCTTTTGTTGTTTGTCATTTTGACCAGTCATGATAATAATGTCTTATTCAATTGTGTCATTTTTGTTCAGATAAGCATTGTGGACCAAAGTGAAACTTTTTGGCTAAAAACACTCTACATCTCACTGATCGTACTGAACATCCCCACTATCATGGTGGTGGCAGGACGCTTTCCTTCAGCAGTGATGGAAGACTAGAAGAAGCACAAGATGAGATTGGGATGAAGCAGGACCACAGCCCTGTACATTCAGCCTCACGTCAGGTTAGGTCAGAGAAGACAATGTGTTTTAATGGTCCAGTCAAAGTCCAGATGTAAATCCAGCTGAGTATCTCTAATAGAACGTGAAGATTTCTGTTTTCAAATGCTCTTCGTCTAACTCGATTGAGTTTCGGTTATTTTGATCAAAAGAGTGTGTAAAGCCAGTAAACAAATAACTCAAAAATACTTAGTCTACTTCAGAACAATGTGTTTGTACTCTGAGGAATTAATAGAAAAGGGTGCTAAACCATTCTGAAGCCAGAAGGTGGAGTCTATCAGAGCCTCACATTCAGGGAACAGCCTACCAGCATCAGAGGAAATGGAAGCCAGAAACTCAAGCATTGGTTTACAGGGAACCAGTGAATCTCATTCATGTCTTTCACTGATCATAGTGGAGGGTTTGTATGCTGCTTTTATAATGTTTCTGTCTGTTGGTTATTTTCTTGTGTAAATATTTTTATGTTTCAGCTCTTTATAATACAACTACATTTGTTCTGTCCTGTGAATTGTATAGTGGTGTTTTGTTTTGTGTTTACTTATCTTATTACATTGTTCTAATTCCTGCATACTTACACTGCCAAACATTGATAGTTGATTAATGTGCACTATCCCAGTCAAATAAATTAAATGCAAAAAAATATTAATAAATAAGAACAAAAAAGACAATAATTTACTTCTGATTCAAAATGGTGCTATTTCATACTGATCAATTGTGTACAAATCAAGAACAACTTGTGGTAGTAAAGTGAACAAGTTCATAGGGTTTGATTACTTTCACACTCTACTATTTTAGAAAAAAAAGGATAAATAAAATATATAAAACTAAGTCCTGTGATCTATTCCTCCACTGAACCAACTGGAGCTCTGTCTGGTGGTCAAACCACTAAGCTGCTCTGCTTTAGCTTCTGAACCTTCCTGTCAGGAGACTGGTTCTGATGTTGTTGAAATGTGGCTGAGAAGTTTGACAGAATGCAGCAAAGGTTGCAGAAAAAAAAACAAAGTGAGATTTTATTTGACAAAAGAATGTGATCTCAGGGAGTACAAGAAATCTGTTTAATGAGTCAATATACAAAATAAAACCAGCACGCTGCAGTGCCACACCAGAAATCTGAGAAAACCCCCCAAAAAACTAGCAGGTTCAGGAGCCATTTTCATGAGGCTCATCCTCCATGTCTTCATCCTCTGCTTGGTCCCCGTTGTTTATGCCGTCTCCATAAACTTCCTCCATATGCGCCTCTGCACCATTATAGTCTTCCTCTTCTTCCTCCTCCATTCCACTGGGATCTGATCAACAAATGAAGAGACATGAGTTTCTGTCTTATCATCACATAGAAGACTAACAGACTTCATGTCAAACTGCTGTGATGTTGAACCTTGTTGGGTTCATTGTGATGGAGAAATGTGAAACTTTCAGGTCTTTAGTCCAGTGACAACAGAATGCACCTCCACATTCTATCATAGATGGTAAATAGCTGGGTTCTTTATATTATATCATATTTGGAATAATTTGGCAGAAAATGGAAACCTTATAAAAAACAGAAGAAAACCTTTCCAAGCAGGTTTATTCTTCAGACTGTTAACTCCCTCTAAGACTTCAGCAGTGTGTTAAGCAACAAAACCTCATACTGAAAAGAAAAAATAATTCTAAGTTGTTTGAGGGAAAGAGTCCTGGAGACCAAAGCTACTAAACCAGGACAGACTTGGTTTGTTGTCTTTGGAAGCAGATTATTTGTTCAAATTGACCTTCTAGTCACTGGTGTGATGGTTCTGAAACAGTGCTGAAGTATTTCTATAAGGGAACAATCCTGCCTCTTCAGAACCTCCACACATCCTAGTTTGCAGGTCTGTCAGTAGAAGCACACAGGACAGCAGCAGCAGGTTGGAACCCACCTTGTCTGAGATCTCGTCCTGGGATCTGTCCGGCCTGCAGCATGCCTTTCAACCTCTCCACCTCTGCCAGCGACGTAGCGTTGGAGATGGCATTCTGAAACACATTACACAACCTCAGTACCATCCAACTGACTCTGCCAGTTCCTCCAGCTTCCTGCAGTGGATCCAGGGAACGGATCAGCATGACTCTTGGAATGCAGAATAGGTTTAGTTCAAATGATATTAAAGTCTTCATAGTTTATAGCAGATGAAGCTCAGGAATGTAGTCTGGGCTTTTACTACTGGTGGTAGCAAACCACCAGTAAACTGGTGGTTTCCATCAAGTGGTTTATTAGCAGATTTTAAAATTCTATTCTGTGAGCAATAGGCAGGCAGTGTGAAGACTGGACTGAAATGCTGATCCTTCTGTGCTGCAATTACTGAGTCTGCTAAAACCAAAAGTATGAACTCATTTTTCAGAGTCCTGTTGGAACATGAGTCATCTAATTTTGAAAATATTTTTTTAGGTGGTCATACATCTAATTTCTGTTTTTTTTTTCCAGAAATTAGATGTAGCTGTTGAGATTCAGATCCGGATCCATGATCACCCCAGACTCTTGGTTCTGTCAAAGCTCTTTAGACCAACAGGCAGAAGGAGGGGGCTGGCTTTTAGTCAATGCTTGTTTGGTTCAAAGACTAAAACTTCAGATTAATCTGTTTTTGCCTGAAGAAAATTAAACTGTTTTAATCTGTTCACTTTATTTAGTGAGTATTTACACCACACTGTAATGTGCTGGTGAAAAACTAAAGTACAATTGTGTGTCATCAGCATACATGTGACACTGTCTTATTGTTGCATAGAATTTCAATGTAGCTTGTACATGTTGAAGATGAGAGGATGAAGTTGGATCCTTGGGAAACACTAGGATCAGATAAAACCAGTATTGAAATGTTACAATCTAGGCTGGAGTTGATGCAGATTATTAACAACACAGTGAAAGGAAGCTAAAGCGCAACCTGTGTTCTTCTCAAATGAATCAGAACCTCATGCTGGCTGTACAGTTGCAGTATATTTTTTAAAAAGTGAACACAAACTATGACCCTGATTACAGATATGTCTCCGACACTGAGGCCTTCCAAATGTAGCCTACTATAGCTAGATAATGACACTCAGTCATTATTTACATTTTCAGTCTAAATAGTCATTACTGATCGTTCTTATCAGTCCTTTTATAAAAGGACGAAGGGGAAAAGTGAGAAAAACATCTGTCTTTGTGTGACTGGTGAAGTCAGAGATCCCACTTGACGAACTGACCTTGATGGCCTCCACATCAGCTTGAGACGGCCCCGTCCTTCTCTTCTCTGGCTGAACAACCCCAGGAGTAAACCTGAAAGGGACACGGCTCATTTAGACAACTTCCTCCTCATCTGTGAGACAGGGACGGAATCAACTGCTATCCTCTTCACTACATGTATTTAAATGTATGATGGTAGTTCAGGTTTGCTGAAAGGAAGCAGTTCATCAGGGATCCTGAGACCTTGCTGTCGAAGCAGACTCACGTTTTTGTTCGCCTGGCCATGTCCTTGGCGAGTTGAACACCTCGTTTGCCTCGGAACATTTTCTCTGCCTCCTGCCGTTCCTGGAACAACACAGTCAGAGGGACATGTTCATCTTTATTAACATATATCGGTATTTTGAGTTTGCCAGACCTTACCTTGAGCTTCACTTTCTGAAAATCGAGCACACGGATCTGTGGGATTTTGTTGATGACGTAAAGCCTGTAGTGCTTCTTGTTTGTCACAGGATTCTTCAACAAGCTGCAAGCAGAGAAGAGCTGCATGTCTGGAGGTGATGACCAAGAGGGGTCCAACACTCAGCCCCATTACAGCAGAACATGGATGTGAGAGTTTTACCTGAGCAGGGTTAACGTCTTCACCGAGGCCAGCGGATCCAAGTCTCCCTGAAACAAAAGGAGAGCAGAAGAGGAACTCATTTCTGATAGAGATGAATATGGACTGGTTTTAACTTTACTTAAATTAAACCCCAAATTGCCCAGATGGGTGAGATCAGACTTTCAACAGGCTGTACTTCTAACCAGTAAGGGTTAAGGGTTAAGGCTTAACCAGTAAGGAAAAGGGTTAAGCATCATTTCAACTCACACCCAATGAGAAAGAACAATTTAAAGTACCCAAAACTTGCTGAATGTAGAGACAGACAGGACTGAATTCATCTGAATTCAATCTCATACAGCTACCTGAACAGCTGAGTCTAAACAGCCTTTCCTAATAGCTGCTTGAATGGAGACAAAATAAGCATCGACTTTTTAACTTAATGCTTCCATAATGCTGGAAGAAAAGAAACCAAAACAATCTGACAACGACAATGCATTGATGAGCTCAAACTGTGATGTTCCTGAATGGTCAGGAACTTAACAACTCAGGAGATCAGACCTGAAGGTTCAGTAACTGATTAGAACTGGAGGGCTTGGTTTAAAATCAGCTGCAGTCCTGGACAACTGAGCTGCAGTTCAATAACAAAGGCTTGAAATATTTCTCTTTGTATGTTATGAATCTATATGAGTTTCATTTTCTGGCTGTACTTCTAACCAGTAGTACAGATAGGATGTTTTAATTTTCTGAGTAGAGAATCCAAAGTGATCCTGGGATCCAAGAATCTGTGGGTCTGTCCTCTGCTCCCTCCCAGCTGAACCCCCTACGCTGCAAATGACCCAAACTGCAATGACCCTTGATCCTGTAATTCAGCCTCATAAGCTGCTGATCCACTGAGGTCTCATCTTTCTGTTCTGATGCACCAGTAAATCGGCCCCGATATTGTTTCCTAATTTTGGGAGATCGGTGATTGGCTGACACTTACATGTGAAGCTGATCTTATCTTTCTCAACAAAGGTCTAAAAATCAGCCACTGTCCTCTATTGCTCTGCTGTGAGAGGCTTGACTGACAGAAACAGTCAGTATCGGCCAGAATTGGAACCAGCAGTTTAGGCCTTTTAAAGATGGTAATCTTTGATGGGCTAGAAAACTGCAATTGGTGCAGCCCTAGTTCTGGTCAAAATTTTCATTCATCAGTCTCGTGTTTGCTCTGATTTTATACCCTTCACGTGTTCCAAACACCAGAAACTGGGGCTCCATGGTAACGATACTCACCAGCTCCTGGATGCTGTTGTTGGTGAGCACCAGCTCTCTGAGATCTGGCAGGGACTGCTCCAGGTTCTCCCCAATGCGACTGGAGGAACAGCAGCAGCATGAGAGACAACGGCCACATTAACACCTCACATGATGGAGGCCTGTCAGAACAGCAACTTACACTAGACAACAAGTTGACTCAGTACTTATTATGATGATAAATAGTAATTCATTCATGAATTACTATTTTCAAGTAATTCATGGATGATGATGCACCCTGTCAAAAAACAGGAAACTTTAACTTTTTAAAGAGCATGTATCACTGGAACTGGAAGACGTTTGAAATATCCAGAATTAAAACACAACAACAATAAATAAAACCCTGCATCATATGAGATTTAGCCTTTCTTTTGGTGAGGATCTTAAGGATCCAGTTACTTTCAATCAGCATCGGATCACGTCGGTCTGACATCTTACCAGATTCGGTTGTTGTTCATCAGTAACGTTTTAAGTCTTTTGAGCAAAGGGAAGCCGTCCAGTTTCCTCACTTCATTATCAGAGAAATCAATGGTATCAAACTGGTCCAGAGTCGCTCCCAGGTTCTCCAGAACCGGGATCTTATAACCTTTAGGGTAAAACACAGGAAAGGTTTAAGTTAAAGTACTTCATAGTTTCTATACAAAAACACCGGTTCCACGCACGGCTGCTTTTTCACTTAGCATCCAGAGCCGTTTTGGAAACTCCAGAAAGTCTCCTGCTTGTAGTTTCACTCCGACTTCCTATCATGCTAGCAGTTAGCAGCCTAGCTTCTCCGGGTCAGCCAGCATGATTTAAAAATGAAGCAAATGAAGCTGCTTTCCTGGACGCCTCGCAAAGCCTGGCACTGCAGTCCGCAGACACAGCTACTTCCTATCCTGGTGTTCTCTGACTGAATGAAGTCAAAAGCAACGAGGCCTGATGCCGCTGTAAGGGAGGCGCTCAGACTTACCTCGTAGGTCCAACTCTCGGTCTCTCACAGGGTTGGTGTACTGAGCAGCCTGCTCTATGAGCTCCGCAGATAGCTTCACCATGTCGACAACAGAGCCAGGCTTTAGGCGGAACGAGTTTTCTTCACCAAACTAAACAAAACGTGTCACACACTGCCGCCAGAACAAAGATTTCTTCTTCGTGTTTTTGTTGTCTTCTTCGGAGGTAAGTAAATGGGGGTTGGCAAACAGCCCTAAAGCACTATTGCCGCCACCTACTGGTGTGAGGTGTAGACATAACAATATGACAGTCTTTATTCAGGGGCGGAGCTAGAGGGGGTCAGTGGAGCTCTGCATAAGATGGTGGCCGGGCTTCAATCCACGGAGCTCGGCCGGGCTCAGCTCTAAGAGGAAACATGGGTCCCCTTCTGTTATATTCTATGAATAATAGAGTTAAAGACTGATTTAGCCTCCATCTTACCGAAATCTATACTTGCAGTATTTGCTTGGCCTGTAGTGCACACAAGAGTTTGCACTACTGCCATCTTGTGGAGCAACTCAACACCTACACTGTCCAATCAGTCAGATTGTGTTGAGCAGGCAGGTTTGAATCAGAACACGAGAACCTTCCACTTCCAGTTTGTAATTTCAGCTCAACAAAATTTGTTCCTTCTGACAAAATAGGATTAAAAACTGTCCACTTTTTAAAAAATCATATTTCTCTGCTAAATTGAAACTGGTTTGTGGTATCATTTGAAGGGTTTGATAAACTTATAAAGATGAATAAAGAAAAATCTACTAGGACTGGGTTTCATTGTATCTGATTCTGAGAACATTACAGAAACCAGCTATTTTTGTTTTAGTATGAATTATTTTAGGGGGATCTGTGAAGTTGCTAGTAAATATCATAAACACTGATTAAATCAAGATATATTTGTGTTTGTATCAAAAATACAAGTGTGAATCTTGTTCTGTGCATTTGTAACTATTGCTTTGTGCACTTATGTGTATTTATAAATCACGTTCAGTGCATTTGTGAATAATGAGACTGTTTTAGCTCCATATAAAGCAGTTTCTGTTTTCAACTTAAGCCAAGCGTCATCATTGAGGCGGCAGAACACCTGTAAAGAAGTAATTCTCCAGATGAAGAGATTTCTGTGAAGATAAACACGTCATGATTCAAGTTCATCATTATATTCATTAAAAAAAAAACCAAAACATTATATTGGTAGACCAGACCTTTTATTAGAGATGCAGTTATTAATTTATAGAATTTATGGGTTTATTAGTTCTTTTTACACAGATACCATCATATGTAGGAATAAAAGGAAATGAGTTGGCAGATAAAAATGCAAAACAAGCTACAAAAAAAATAGTTATGTTGATATATTGGTTCCATTAAGTAAAGAATAGATCAAATCTATTATTAAACAAAAGGTTAAAGAAATATGGTAGAAACAGTGGGAAGAAGATAGAACTGGTAGGTGGCTTTACAGTATTCAAATAAAAATTGGTGTAATGAGGAGAACAGGACGAAATAAAAAAGAGGAAACCATTATATCAACATTACATTTTGGTCATACAGGGTTGAATAGTACATTATTTAAAATGGGAAAACATCCAACAGGAAATTGTGATATTTGTTTTCAAGAAGAGACAATAAACATGTTTTGTTGTTTTGTTCTAAATATTCTGTTTAGAGAGGGGAATTAGTAGGTAGAGTACAAGAAAATAAATTACAGTTAAGAAGATATTATGGACAAAAATCTACATTTGAATATTTTTGTTTTTTAATGAATTACCTTAAGAAAATGAAATTGATAGAAAGGATAGAAAGGTTTTATTTATTTATTTATTTATTTATTTATTTATTTATTTATTTATTTATTTATTTATTTATTTATTTATATTTTCGTGGGAAAATATATAGCATCCCGATCCACACTCCATTCCAGTAGATGGCGGTAATGCACATCAGTAAGTTGCTTGCCAACCTCGATGAAAAATAAGAAGAATACTAATAAGAAGAAGATAAACACGTCACCGCTAATGTCCTGGACTGAGAGTAGCTAGATTTTGGTTTTGTGTCAGTTAGTTGGGATTCCGCTAAGATGGAGCTGATTTAAGGAAGTTTACGCCGCAGCAAGAAGCTTAAAACAGACTCGCTGTGTGATTTGTGCCTTTAAGAACACGCTGTGTGTTGGCGTGTGGGTGCGTGTGTGTGCGTGCACCGGTGGGTAAAATGGATGACGATGTGGAAATATTAGACGTCGACGATGACAACTCTCCCCGTCAGGTTCCTCTGAAGAACCAGGACCTGAGTCAGCTGAGCTTCACAGGTAACCAGCAACAACACTTCCGGTCTCGGTTACATGACGTGTAAAGTATGAAACCGGCTAAGAAGGGCTGTTGTTTAACAGTGTGAGTCTTTCTTCTTGAAACACACTTCTCTAATAAGTTCAGTGGATTGTTGTTGGGAAGCACACGGCATAATTGAAACACTTCCTCCCTGTCCCCCGCCAGTAGGGGAGTTCCTGTCCCTGTACGGGTGGTACCTGCTGGCTGTCACCGTCACAGTGCTGCTGCTCATCCAGCATCTGAGGAAGAGGAGGACTGGTGTTGACCAGAGCCGTCAGGACTCCGTCCCACAGAACCTGCAAGGTCAGCATCAGCACCGTAGCAACGTTAAAGTAACAGCATTTCTTCTTCCAATTTCTTAGAATTTAACAACATAAAAATAATAATAATAACTGAGCCATTCTGGCTGTAAGTTACAGTGATCAACCTCAGTAATTACAATGTAATTATATCAGTAATTGTTATATTTTGTTTGCTAATATTTATCACTTTGGATGGGAGTAGTTTGTCAACAAATAAGTTATGTCCCCATGCATCAATAAAGTACATTCTAATTCATTTTAACAATAAAACCACATTCTATATTAATATTGCAAAGAACTCCAATTAGTTCATTTAGCATATATCCATGTTCTGTATGCCAAATACTTTGTGATATTTTGGTTCCATGCAGCGTAAATGTTCAGGGAGGACCAGCATGTTCTTATTGGATGCTGTCCTGATTAAATGAGGAGTTTCATTTTCTTCCTGTAGCTGATTTAATTGGACCTGTAGAACTGCACTGCTCCTGGTGGCTGCATGTAAGAACAATTCTTCACAGTTGCTTTGATTTTAATGCATAAAGGCAGAAACTATGGCTGTTAAATGTCAGCTATAGTTTCTTTTTAAGCAGCTGCTGTACAAGATTTTCCACACTTAGCAGTTCTGCTCTTTATGGAGTTATGAAAGCTTATGTTAGCTGCTACGTCTTTGATTTTCACTTAAATTTCTCTCTACTAAAAATACTTTTAAAGCTAACTTTGGCCAACTTTCAGCCAGCTGGCCATCAGTGCACAGTAACAGATGGAGGGGGCTTGGGAAGTACTACATTGCTATGACTCCAGCTCTTTATCTGGCATGTCTGTGAAAAATATGAAGTGAATTTGTCTCAAACATGATCTTTCTTTTTCATTCCTGAAGATGCATCTCTAGTAACAAAGAGACAGGAGGCCATGGAGGCAGCTCGGCGGAGGATGCAGGCGGAGCTGGACGCCAAAGCTGCTGCCTTTAAGGAGAAGCAGAGACAGGTGCAGTGTGGGCTGCATAGTGGGCCACCTGAACCGGGATAGACTTTTACTCACATTTTTTTATCAACAGCAAGAAGAAGAAAAGAGAAGGCAGAAGATCGAGGAATGGGAGAGCATGAAGCAGGGGAAGAGCTCCAAAGGACACAAGTTATCTGAGGTGAGCTGACCTTGCCTCGTCTCAGGACAGAATATTAGGCTAACGATTGAGGTCAGGAACCCTGCTTTCTGCTGTGAGAGAACAAGTGAGCAATAAATGCTGGAACAGAACCAGCTGCATTCATGTCGCTGTGGTTTCACTGTGTGTGTGATTCCTGCAGAACACAGAGGAGGCGAGTGCAGCAGCGGCTGGGGTCAAACCAAAGACGGATAAGAAGCCGCTGCGCTCCAACGGTAAGACCCTCACTGCCTGCAGGATTCATCATCAGGCTGTTTGTGCTGCAACAACACCACAGCATGGATTATTAGATTTAGAATATGTAAGCAAATGATGTTTAAATGGCACTGAACTGCCAAGGATTACATTGCTACAGTATTTTGTGTTTGTGTATTTGTGTGTGTGAACCAGTTTCTTCCCAAACAGGAAGGAAAATGATCCATGGTAATAAAATTAATTTACAAATCATTGTTTAAAAGTGTGCCCCCTTTCCTCAAATACCCTCAAAACAAGTTTGCTCAATTAAATGGAGTCAAAAGGCAGCTAATATAGTAAACCATTAAATTTAATCTCAGTATGAATCCAGCTATTCTGGTTCTCTGACCTCAGAGGTTCCTTAGAACAGCCATCACCATGGAAACAAGGAACGCAGCAGCAGGGAGGAGAGGAGGTCCTGGTTTCCCAGAGTTCAAACATATTGAGACGTGATGGTCCTTCTGAACGCGGTCCAGATGGACTACTCTACTACTCTAGCTGAGTAGCTAGTCTTTGGTGCCGAGTCTCTTGAAGCACTAAGTGTGTAGAGACAGAAGCTGCAGCTGAAGTGCAGTGAACGTTGTTTCTACTCAGCCTGATTGCTAGATAAAAAAACACATTTCACCTCTATCTGTAAAATAAACTCAACTTTCAACTTTCTTTGTCTCTGTGTTTCAGACTACAATCCCTTGATGGGACAAGGAGGCTCCTGCACCTGGAGGCCAGGGAGGAGGGGGCCTTCAGCGGGTGGATGAGGTTAAAGGGTGGAGGTGCTCTGACCGCCTCCAGACTAACCTGCACCCTGACTGCTGGGACCAAGCTGGCAATGAAACAGAGCTCCTGCTTTCAGATCACTACTTAAACATCAGTACTGGAGAAGTTGGTACACCCATTTAGAAAATCACACTAGAGACTGTAGAGAAACATAATCATCAACATGATTTCACTGCACGATCAAAAATCTAACAAAAATACAAATATTTTTGTCTTGCAGTAAAAATGTTCCAATTATCACAATTTCTTCTTCCTTTGGGTCCAAATTTTTTAACATAATATATAAGCTTTACAGCTGCAGTATATAACTTTTATAAAAAAATATGTTTTTACAAATTTGCTAAAACTAACTTAGAATTGGGTAGTTTGTGACAGATTACTTGTGTAAAGCTTGATATCCTTCACCTCCTCCCTGAGCTATTATTACCATCTGAAGAAATGCATCACTCCAAACGAAAGACAACCAATCAGAGTCCACAGGAGGGTCTCAGTGCTGCCAGTCATCCTTCATGTACTCGCTGCTAAATGTGCTTGGGGCAGAGAAACGACCTACTGTTACAGGAAAACGCTTTATCTGCCGACATCTGTGACCATGCTAACTAGCATGAGCATTTACAACATGCTATAGCATGTTGGGGAAAAGGAGGGTGGGCAGCACCACACAAAAGTTTGATTGACAGCACGAATATTGTTCCTGGCTATAATTTGTTGTTTCTAGTTCGCACTGGGAGATCAGAAGAGGTCTTTTTTTTCACAGAACATCTGTCTCACACTGTCATGAAATAATGACAGTTTCAACAAATATTGAAACATAATTTTTGTAAAAGTTACATACTGCAGCTTTGATTATTTCAGAAGGAACACTATAAAAGCGCATTTTAATGGGTGTACTAGACTTTTCTTGTCCTCAGTAGCTCTTTTGTTAAGATGACAGCAGAGCATGGACTCAATTCTTGGTGTCATTGGAAGCTTGACATGAAGCCATTCCTTGAAATGGTCTCTAACCAGAAGGTCTGGCTGATATGTCCCAGTCAGCAGGGTGCTTTTTCATGGTTGTTGTGTATTTCTGAAAGATTTGAGGAAAAATTATAGCAGCAGTTGTATCTAGTAGATATTATTTACATTCTGTCTGACTGTGTGATTCTAAACAAATTAAAGTGTAAGAAATCTGTGTCTGTTTCTCTGCCCGACTCCACTGATTGAAGACAATCGCTGGGAGGGCTGGGTTTGACCAGCACTTAAACTGCTCAACTTTATCTTAACTAACATGGGGAATTGTATTTATTTTGAACTCTGATGTTAAGTTGTGTATTTTTATTCCTTTCCTTTTTTAGAATGGCCCAGTCAAAGTCAAGTAGAAAAGAATGCACAGCGTTCCCCCTGCATGTTAGCAGAATGACAAATTTGGTAAAATACAGCACCCCCCAAAAATCAGATGCTTTTGAACTTTTTATTAAAAAGAACTTTACTGAATAAAGGGGTTTATTTTATGTAGAACAAAATACTTTGTCATTTTTTGCCCCAAACTTCTTTTGTGTCATATCAGCACAGAGGAAACTCTTAAATAAAAAAAATGGCTATTACTTTAACCAGAAGACCGATTATGATGAAACAGGGGCAAATGTGCTAGAAGTGTTTGTCTGTTTGACATTATAAATATTAAATATGGTTAAAATTTAATATTGAGGTTTGGAGCTGTGGCCCCAGATTTGAACCACATTTAAAACTTGTGGTGAGTTTTTAAGAAGCAAAAGGGAAATCAGAAGGAGGAATGGGTCAGTCAGGATTTGATGCAAATGTTAGTTTCCACAAAGAGCGGTAGAAGTTAAGAACTTTTCAAACAAAGTTAAATAATGAAAAACATCCGAAATATTTAAATTTTCATTCCGTGTTATCATTGAGACATGGACTATTGCCTAAAACTACAGAAGATGTGAAACAAGATTGTTTCAGTTCCCTCAACGCAAAACCAAAGCGTGACTCGCATGAATTTAACCGCTAGGTGGCGCACGAGATAAGCTGCTACTCTTAATTCGTTTTAGTTTTATGTCCTGACTTAAACGACGACATAAAAATAAAAATAGATATATCTATTTTAACCTACCGATCACATTTTAATAAAAGGGTTGGCACTAAATATTCAAGCGGAAGTTTTCGGTCGCAGCTGGACATTAACCACAGATTTAAGCCACCCTATGGGTTCTGTTCACATTTTAATAATCATCGACACAGTTAAAACCCCACATTAGATGTACTGCACATAACTCCGGTGGTTAAGAAGGGATTTCCGGTAAAACGTGGTACGCTGCGTCGGAACATTTCTACGGAATCGCACTTGGGTCAAACCAGTGTTAAATCCTTCGCGATCAGCGATCTGGATTGTCAGACATTCCAGCTACCGTGGGGGGACAAACCAGACAGGATCCGCTGCTCCGAGCTGCAATGCAAGCCGCTACCTGCGTCGCTCGGTGGTGATTCCCCTGCGGTGGATGGTGGAGGGCTGCTGGCTGGTCGGGGCGGGCAGCGGCGGGGCTCGAGCTTCAGGTAGCGGCTTCGAGGAGTCTGTTGCGATGCTACGTGGGCATCTGGAAGAAAAGCGCTTTTCTGCTCCCAGACTGTGTGTGTGAGCCACTGGAACCCCACCGAGCCGCTTTTAGCTGCCTGCCGTCTTTTACTGCCTGGGTTTTATTTCCTGGACATTCTTCTTCGAAAATCGCTGTTTTAGAACCAGACAACATTTTCCAACGAGCTGGTTAAGTTTTGGGGGAATGGCAGGTCGAAGCCGAAGAGCATGGTTTAGTGTTTTGCTGGGACTGGTGGTCGGCTTCACGCTGGCTTCCAGGCTCATCTTACCCAAGGCGACCGAGCTGAAAAGAGCCGGGCAGAAGCGCAAAGCCAATCCAGCCGCCTGCGGGCTCCACGGGGGGCTCAGGAACGAACACGGAGGAGTCCTGTGGGCACCGCAGGCGGACGGCTCTCCCACGACCGTGATGCCGGATTCCAGCTCTAAGAGTTTCCTATTCGTGGGTGTGATGACGGCTCAGAAGTACCTGAACAGCCGGGCCGTGGCAGCACACAGGTACGGAGAGGGCAGATGAGCCAGCACTCTGGCTGAGGATGAGGATGGTACAGATGCTGGTCTTCCTTATTCTTAAGCTTACAGGGAATATTTCAACTTTTTCCAAACAGGAGCGACCCTAGATTGTAGAGACCCCAAACCATTAGACTTAGTGGACCTCCTCTGGTTAAACACACCATCATCGCTGTATTTTAGTTATTTATTTTGGTCATTTGTCATAAAAAAATAAATCCAAGCATTGAAATCAAACTCAAACGTTGTTAAACCAGCAATTTCTCAACAGAATCTAAACACTTACAGAATAAAGAAAATTAATTATTATTATTATTATTATATTTTTTTTTACAATTTGTAGAGCAGTGGTCTCACTCTCCAGTCTTTCAGGGTTGCTTCAGCTTACTTTGCTCCAATACTAGCTCATTCACAGAGCTGTGTAGAGACTGACTGTGTGCTGGTGAGGCAGTTTTACCATTTAATTCCATTGTGTTGGACCAGAGATGTGTCTAAAAGTTGTATTCTGGCTCTCCAGGAAAGCTGTTTGAGATCACTCAACTGGTGTAGAGTCTCCATCTCTAGCGAGGTTTGTGACTGTTGAGGCACTGACTCCTCCTGTCTGGAGTTGGACGTTCAAATGTGTAATCTAAAATAGATGCTCATATATTTAGATTTTAACCGAATTAAATAAGAACTCTGAATTATGCTTCAATCAATTCTTAATATGGAACACTTCTTGTTATTTAGTTTGTCACCCAAGAAGCTACTAATCCTGAAGCCTTCCAGTAGATTTCATGAGTTGCCACTGAAACACAATGCTCTGGTTTCTTAATAATTTTTATTCCCCTTTTTACATAAAGTAAATTAGATGGGATTGTTTTGTATCTGTTAACTCAAACTCCTGATTCCATGGAACATATTGAACTACAGGCATTTGACACAATGTGCAGAAGGAACTTAAATTTGATGATTTCATGTCATATTGCAACATGAACTCAACAGCATTTTTGCTGTTGCATAATTTACATATGGTTTCTGGTGCAATTTCAACTCTGAGTGGTCAGTGGCTGATTGGCAGTATGTGTTACTGGTTTGTACTAGAATAAAGCAGCTGATAAACTCCACAGCATCACTGTCAAAAAGAATGCAAAGGTCTTTATGATCTCAGCTCACAGAGTTCTCTGCGACATCTTTAAAAAGCAAGTGGTGCTTTTTATTTGCTAAAAACTAGTTTTATTGTCGAGATGAAATATTTAGCTTTTTGAAACAGAGTTGCACAGATGTCTGAACAAAGGAGGGGGATGATTAAGTGAAATGGGTAATAATAAAATGGATCCATCATTTGCAGTCTTGCAGAACATTTCAAATCATTCATGGGTTATTAATGTTTGGTTGTTAAAGGTCCACTATTATGCTTCCTTGAACAAGCTGGAATAGATCAGTGGACTATACAAAGCATGTTCATTACATCTAATACACAGAATCATTCTCAGATACTGAGATTTAACCTGATCAGTTCTGCCTATTTTAAGCTCATTTAGGAATGCTACCTCAGGATTATGCAAATGAGCTGCTGCTGGGCACGCCCTCCCAACCCAACGTTTGCATCATTGCCTCAGGCCCAAAAGCTCAATAATCCGGCACAAAAAACTTTGTTTTTCCTGCAATTACAACTTATATGTATATATTTTTGCAAGGTTAGAGGAAAAGCACTTCTCTCAACAACTGAAAAACAATGTTAGCTTATGTTAACTGACAAATAATGTTCATGCTAAACAACAATACAACACACACAACACATCAATATGTACTTCCATCACCATTATCTGAAGATTTGTGTTGAACAGTCCAAGTCTTTTGGTAAATCCTGCCATGTTCTGGTGGTAGTTTTGATAGGACTCCTGCTAGGTAACAAATTGATACAGCAGTTTAGAGGTTTTTGAAATTGGCTGTTTTGCAAACACCAGCAGGACATTTACTTATTATTAACAACAGGGTGTTTATTTTATTTTATTTTTTTCTGCTCTTGGGCTGTTTCTAGAAGCAGGAGATACCGAAATGGAAGTACAGAAACATGCAAAAAGTAATTTTTGCTTAATAGTGGCCCTTTATGGCCTTAACTGTTTTTCCAATGTGTTCTTGCACAAAGCATTAAGGCCCAGAACACATCGCAGGGTTGCCCCCAGATAACTTGCTAAACCGGTGGTCGGGGCACTGAGGCCGTCCACCAGTGGTGCACCATGATTTTATATTAAAAGCTGTTAAGTCGACAGGAAATGTAAAAATATTACTGGGTAATTATATGTTATGGGAAGACATCACCAGTGAAACGATATTTAAACCCCTCAACTAGTCTTAAAAACAACAAATCATAAAACACAATTAAAATGAATATTAATTATTTGCACTTTTGTTTAATCTAAATTTAGTCAGCGGCTCCATGAGACCCCCAGGGCTTCAGGGGCCCCATAGATGCTGATATTTTAACACAAACCACAGATGCATAAATGTAACATTTGTTTATTGAAATGATCACTGCTGCTAAATTCGATTTAATGGTTTCACAATACATACATTAAAATATTTTAAATTGTATAATATTTATACGTAAGATTTTAAGGAGCTGGCAAGTTTACTTTGTCAAAGTTCAAAGAACAATATTCATAGTTAAACTGTTTTGCTAACATAGCAACAATCTGATACTGTGTACTTAATCTTTGCGTTTGAGCTCTACTTGCCCACAAATACAAATTAGTAAACTGCAATTATAACTTATTGCTTTTTAGGTTGGCCAATTAAACTACTCCCCTTCTCCCAGATTTCACTAAAACTAACACACAAGTTGTTAGAGATGCTGATTTTCTTTAGCAGCAAGAGGGGCCCCTAAGTCAAATTCTGCTCATGGCCTCATAAAGCCTTTTAACGGGCCCTGCATGATGAGTTAAATCTGCTGCACTGCGCAGACATGCACAACAAATGGGAGATTTAATTTAATGCTGCTAATGTGGGTTTAGTAGCTCTTTCATTTTGTGTCTGTTGAGTCTTTAATAAGGGCCACAGAAACTATTTTGGTTGGTCCAGTTTATAGGATGAGTTTTTCAGATCTCCACGCACTTACTCTGTCTGACTAAGTGGACAAAGCATTTGGTGCTTCATAACCGGAAAAATAATATTACTACTACTAATAAAATAACATGAAACCAGCGTGATACGTGACTATGAGGCGAGTGCGAAATCTTCTCACCGGGCTGAATCTGCATGATGAGGTTCTTAAATCACTAGTGCATCAGCCAACCAGGAACACATATATGAACTTTATCAGCGCAGAGCCGGGCGCTGGGCAGCATGTTGATGAAAAAGCAGCACAAAATTCCTTGTTCACAAAGATAAATTATTCTCACCATTCGCTCAACGCACCTCTGACAGTGCCACTACAAGTTATTCCTGTGGTTCACGAAGCTGCGCTACCAGAGCAGTTACGGTGGGGTTTAAAACTCCTACCTTGATGAAAAACTCTGGAAAGAAACATAATTCCTCACAGGAGGTTGATGTAAATATCCATACAGGTCAGCCTGTGTCCAGTTTGAGTGAAAGGAAGTAAACTTAATCTAAATGCAGCGCTAGGCAACGTGCACAGGCGCCAGCGGTGTGATTGGTCCGGCTTTAAATGCATAAACTATAAACTTATCTTCTATAAACATCTTTTAGGAATAAATCTGCTCCGCCAGGGAAACGCTCAGAGCAACAGAGAAGCTGGCAATTTGGCTTAAAAACAAAAAAGAAGCTTTATTTATTTATTATTATTTTCCTAAAAGCATAAACAAGAAAGGCTTAGCTTGGCGGTGGGGTTCGTAAATCATGGTGGGCCGCCAGGCCTGTAATATACTTGGGGAAACTCTGACATCGACTCACTCTCTCTACCAGCTCACATGACAGGCTCCATTTAAACTCGAATGTTAGAATTTCTAAGATCTGAGTTGGAAATTCTTCCTAAAAATGGGATGATATTAATAGGAAGGCTGGAAGTTGACAAGACAATGAGCTTAGATCCAACTCTGTAACTAAATGATATTAAATTATTCTGTTAATTTATCTGGTGATCAATAAATAAATAAATTAGATTTAAAAAAATTGGTACATTCTGCAGCCTTTTTATTTAACCATTTAAGCCTTTTCAATACACTGTTAGAAATACATTAAAAGATGCAAATAGACAAATTTAGATCCTTTTTTAAATAAAGGAAACCTTTTTTTCCCTAAAAACCAGCATCAGCATTCCTTTAGTGAACATCTAATCATTTGTAGTAAAGGAATCATCTTCAGCTAAAAACATCCTTCTAACATCAACATCAGGTCTTGCTACTGGACTGAAAATCAGTATAGTGTGGCCGATCTGCTGAGAGGTTTTTGGATTAACAGATTAATAATTGGATTAATTGAATAGCAAAATGTGTTGTTTTTTTTAACAGAATGTGAACCAGATGAAGCTGATACTGCAACTTGAGGTCTTCTGTTCTGAGTGAAACATATTTTTCAACTTAAATACAAAAAGTATATTTTGTACAGTTTTGTGCTGCTCTTTTAGCAAATAGCCCTGTATTGAGTTATGTAGTTAATGAATAATGGATTTAATAAATACTAAATTAGTTGATGATTATTTCAATAACTGACTCATCGAGATTAATTGTTTCAGTCCTACTCAAATCCAGAGATAAAGCTTTTACTTGAACTTTTAATGGTTTGTAATGTGTGTAATGAAACAGACAGCACTGTACATCTGTTATGATCATGTTTATTGTTTGTTACATGTGTTTATTAGAAGTGAACTGAATCCCCATTCATTGTTCAGTTTGCATATTTAATGCAGAGAGATAGTCATTTCTAAGGTTGGAGGACCATGGAAGCCCTCATTGGTAAAATGTGAATGAGGATGAGTCATCTTTGTTGTTCTCCTTTGTGCTGCTGGTGGGAGTTTGGTATCTGTCATTCAGGTGGATGTAAGGTTTGTTTGCTGCAGAGTCACCAGAACTAGACTGATCCACTGTTGTGGACACCCCAGAGTTGTGGAAAGTGAAGAGTGTGAGCTACAGTTTGTCTCACAGGAACAAAAGCAGTTCCTGATTCCAGCTTCTGAAGTCTATCTGATATGTGAATGCCTGCAGCACCTGGCTGCTTGATAAAGAATTAATAGGCTAATTAAAATTTGATAAAAAGGAGGCCAGTCAGTCACCACATCTCAACACCCTGGGGAGAACTGAATGAACCTGCTGATGCTGCTGGTCGAAAATGGATGGTATCATCCTGTAGATGAACTCCTTCTCTCCTGGAGAGGCAAGACTTTAGTACAGGGGTCTCCAGCTCTGGTCTTCAGAGGCTTGTCCTGCTAATTTTAGTCCACACTTTGAAAAGCCTTGGTTTAGGCCATTCTAAATGAACCTGAAACAGGAGGAGTTTGGAGTGATTGAACTTTAGATGGTGAGAAAAAAGGAGGATGTGTTTTTTCACAAGTTATAATCTCTGGACATACAGAGTGACGATCCAGAGTCGTCACAGTGTGGATTTAGCAAGCTCTGGCTTGACGATCTATTCAGTTCAATTAGTTTCCACAGTTGAAACTAGTTTAAACTAGAGATCAGGCCTGAAATCTGACCTGAAACTTCAGAGCCACATAAATATTACAAAGTCAGCCTTCTATTACCTGAAGAACATTTCCAGGATTAAAGTACTAATGTCCCAGCAAGCTCTATGTATTTATCTTTAGTCACATTGATTACTGAAACAATGTCTTCATACGTCTGCCTAAAAAAAAATCACTAAACCCCGGAAAGACGGAGCACATCACCCAGTTCTACAGTCCTTCAGTGAGAGAATAGATTTTAAAATACTGTTAGTTTATAAATCACCGAACAGTTTAGCACCACATTACAATAAAGATCTGCTGTTGTATCAATCTCCCAGACCTGTCTGGTCTTTTATGATGTAGATGAAGACTATGACCTTTTTATGATGTAAAGCAATTTAAATTGCTTTGTTGCTGAAATGTGCTATGCAACTGAACTTTAAGGTTATAGGTAACCATTGAAGTTTATGTATAACCTTCATTTGTTATATGTAAACTTCTAGTTTCAGCTGAAGACTTTGTCACCCCCACATGAAGCCAGACATCTTAATACTAGCTCTTGCTCTCTGAGCCCTGTCTCACTTTGTGCCTGTGTTTGTCGTTGTTTCCAGAACTTGGGCCCAGACAATCCCAGGTAGGGTGGAGTTCTTCTCCAGCGAGGGCTCTGACACATCTATCCCCATCCCGATTGTGGCTTTGAGGAATGTGGACGATTCCTACCCACCTCAGAAGAAGTCCTTTATGATGCTAAAGTACATGCATGACCACTACCTGGACAAGTACGAGTGGTTCATGAGGGCCGACGATGACGTGTACATCAAGAGCGAACGGCTGCAGAGCTTTCTGCGGAGCCTCAACAGCAGTGAGGCCATCTTCCTCGGCCAGACCGGGATGGGAGCCCGGGATGAGCTCGGAAAGCTGGCTCTAGAACCTGGAGAGAACTTCTGCATGGGAGGGCCGGGTGTCATCATGAGCCGTGAGGTTTTGAGGAGAATGGTGCCACATATCCGTGAATGCTTGCAGGAGATGTACACCACCCATGAGGATGTGGAGGTGGGCCGGTGTGTGAGGAGGTTTGCCAAAGTCCAGTGTGTTTGGTCCTATGAGGTAGGAATACTTTTACTTCCTTACAGTTTTTTATTTTTATTTTTTTTTAAGAGTTTTTTTCTCCCATTACTCATATTTTGTTTTTTGAGTGATTCATCTGTTAGGCCAGGTCAGTCCTACTCTGTACTGAAAGGTTTGAGCTTTTCACATGATGATGTTAGGATTGTGTAGCAGGTGTCAAACTCCAGTCCTCAAGGGCCGCTGTCCTGCAATTTTTAGATATGCCACAGGTACAAAACACTGGAATGAAATGGCTTAATCACCTCCTCCTTGTGTAGATAAGTTCTCCAGAGCCTTACTAATGACCTAATTATTCTATTCAGGTGGTGCAACAGAGCATCTAAAAGTTGCAGGACACTGACCCTTGAGGGCTGGAGTTTGACACCGCTGGGTAGCTGCAGATTCATTCTTTGCTACAAATGATCAAGTGTTCAATGAAATTAATTCTTTACTGAATTTCAGGCAATAAAATGTTAATTTTGTTAGTTAAAAATGGATTTAAATTATTTGTGCATTTGTATCTTTTGATGCATTTCTAATGTTGCAGAAATAGATGCAAATGGTTAAATGAAAAATCTTCTGAATGTGCCCATATTTTATCTGAGTAATCATCAGTTTAATGGATTATTAATATAATTGTTCATCTTTCTCATAGACCAAGGTTGGTTTGGAGAACTTTTTTTTACTTGAATGAAATCATCATTTTAAAACCTAACCTGGCTTCTCTTTGTCTGAAATTAAAATTGGACTGATCTTAAACATTTAGGAGTGATGACAGTAAAAGTGAAGGGGGTGAATACTTCCTAGGGCTGTAACTCTGTCCTGGAGGGTCTGGAGGTTTTGTATCTTGGATGTTGGACCTTTTAACTCAACTGCTCATCCCTTACTGTTCACTCTCTCCATCCTTATCTTCTGAACTAATATTTACATTTGTTCATTTCCAGTGAAGTAGTTTAGTTTGTAAAAAGTATCAAAGGCCCGACACATGAGCTAATGACTGAGGAATGGAGTTGCAGTGTGTGAGTGATAACCGCTCTCGAGGAAAAACTCAGTTTCTACCACGCTGCAGCGCCACCGCTGCTTTCACTTCATTAACAGTATTTACCATTTTGTTTCCATGGACATGATACTGACATTACGACACTGAGTCTTGGAGCTCTGCCATAAGTAATCAGTTGAGGCTCACCACAGTTCGTCTGCCTGACGTCACAGATCGTTGTGGAAACTTGATTCCTGCTGAACATCACCACAGCATCCAGAGAGGAAGTTCACACCATAGGCTGGGGACGCTCTTCTGGGAACCAATCAAAACCTTCACTCACACTTGTGGGCTGAAGCTGTCAGATGCATCTTTTATAGACAATATGTTTTTGTTTTTTTGTTGTTGTTTTTTTTTTTTTTACATATTTGTTAAAACTGCTATTATGTCATCAAACAAATAATTTGTGATAAAAATCCAGTTTCTCTGCCTTTTCCCAGTTCTCCTATTGCAGCCTGCAGAAATAGAAACATCACAGTCGGGCTAGTTAGCATAGCTACCGACATGGCGGATAAAGTCATCTGCCCACACACTGATGAGCGATGCCTCGACATGCTCTTATCTCTGAGTTCATCCTGCTGACGCCATCCCTGGCTCTCCTCGCCTCCATCTCCATGGGAGACCGAAGTGTCACCTTTCATTTCTCATATTGATGATGAATTTTCTCATGAACTGAGCCTAGAAATCCTGACCAACTTTTTCTGCTGTGCCTCTTTGGTTAAGCACTCAGGCACTTTGTAAACAATTACTGTCATATATCAGAGGAGTGGGCTGCAGGTCAGACTGTTAGCTCTAGTTACCCCAAAAGAGAAATGAAATGTCACAATCCACATTGTACATGTATCTTCAAAGAGTCGTGAATGGTGATGCTGTGGGGAGGAGGTTCCAGTACCAGTCAGTGTAGCAGTGAATCTGAAGAGAGCACTGACTGAAGCCTACTCTGAAAAGTGTAGCTGTAGAGAGAGACTTTGCTGGCACGAAGAGAGGAGCTCCTCTCATCTCTGTGGTTTTCATACGCTTGTCTAAATGAGATTTTTTTTTAGGTTTGTTGTTACAAATACAATGAAGGGAAGATTCAGATTAATTTCTATATTTTATTTTAGCATACATTACTAGGGCTGCAGCTAATAATCATTTTAGTAAACAATTATTCTCAAAATTAATTGAGTAAAAACATGTATCAGTTTCTGTAGGTTTTTTATTTAACCATGTTTATAGAGTGTTAGAAATACATTTAAAATGCAAATAAACATTTACTTCCTAGAAGTCACTAACAGCATTTCTTTAATGAACTCTTGACCATTTGTAGCAAAGCATCTGCAGCTGAACAATCCTTCCAACACCAACATGAAAAGCTCAGGGCTTTCTGCTGGACTGAACATCAGTACAGAGCAGGGATGATGTGGTGATTACCTTGGTATTCCATTTAGTAATGGAATAGCAATGGGTGCTCAGTAAAACTTTTCATTTTACAGAATCTGAACCAGATGAAGCTAAAACTGCCATTTGAATTCTGAGTAGAACATATTTACAGACATTGAAGATTCTTTCATATTAAATCCAAGTTGTAAATATTTTTGTACTGTTTTGACTTAATTGCCTCGATGTGTTGATCTTTCAGCATACTACCTTTTTTGAGTTGGCATACTGTAGTTGGCGGTTAATTTATGAATAAATTAGTTGACAATTATTTCAATCAATCACAATTAATCAAATTAATTGACTTAAAATTCCATGCTCGTTTTTTGTATGTGAATTGTATCCTCACGCCGCTCTGCCTGCAGCATGTCATAGATGGTATCTATGATCAAATATCAGGATATGAGTTATTGAAGGTCTGAATTATTGAAGTAGAAGGTTTTAGAGTTTAGCATCATTTCCTCCCACCGGTGTGGGAGGATCAGGGTTAGACAGACATCTCTCTTCACATTCCTGCTGCTAGAGCTAATTTCTATCAGGAAATCTCCATCTGTGAAGCTTGTTGTCTGGGACTCAGTGACTGAAGAGTCCGCAGCAGATCATCAGCACTCCCTCCTCATCGTCTCCAGTATTAATGTGTGGAAATGACTTCAGGGATTTCAGCAGGCAATGCAGAAACTGTTTCCACCCAAGATGTTGAAGACCGGTGTGTGTTTGCTTCCCTAAAATCCCAACTGGTGACAGTTTCTGCGATTTTCGGAGAACAGCTGTGCTAGTTCGCTGCGGCTGGGAAAACATGCTGCCATGGCCGCTGAATCCACCCCAGACTTTCCAGGAAGGCCAAAGCCTGAAGGTTGAGCAGCAGTAGAGGTTGTAGAGGCCTTTCAGAGAGCTCAGTATGTGGTCAACCTCTGCTATTTTCAGACATCCTGTGGCCACCACGTCCAAAACCCGTCTCCTGTCACTTTACGGCTGTGAAACGGCTCGCCAATGAATGTTTCTGCTCACAGTTCAAAAATAAACAGAAAGTGGAGGCGAGAGTGGTGAATTAGTGGGAATTATAGCTCTGCAGAATGAAGAACAGACAGCTTGTGTCTTTGCTAGCAGGTCACTTGGACACAGAATGTGTAGAATGCTCATTTTTTCCTCCTTCTTGACTTGAACTGGAAAAGGAAATGTTGGTTTGCCTCCTGACTCCATCTGGGATGATTCAGCGGAGAGACCTGAGGGCTAGAAGCAGCAAGTGATATATGCACACCTCAATACTTTGGAAAAAGTACCCATGTAGATGGCATCTACGATCAAATATCAGGATATGAGTTATTAAAGGTCTGAATTATTGAGGCAAAATAATGGTGGTAAAATGGAGTTTAGCACCATTTTCTCCCATCGGTGTGGGAGGATCAGGGTTAGATACAAACTTCATAAGTTTCTATACTAAACAAACATAAACCTCATATGTTTATGTTTGTAAACTTATGAAGATCCAGGACACAGGGTTATATATGCCAAGATTTTATTTCTGTTCATTTAGGGTGCCTTCACACCAGCCATATATAGTCTGCTTTAATCAAACAGTTCTTCTGCCTAGAAAGTCTGGTTTAGGGAGGAGTGAATGTGAATCAAACTCTGATGCTGGTCATAAAAGCTAACTCTGGTTCACCTACAAACTCTAGTCTGGGTTTGGTTGAAGTGAACTCTGGCGTGGTTCAAACGCAGTGTGAATGAAAGCAGCTCTAAAAGCAGAAAGCAGACTTCAGTGCATGGCATTCTGGGTAAATGTAACCAAAAAAAAACAAAAAACACACAAGTCTAATGCAGGAGAAATGGATCATGGTCTTTTACCAAAGACAAAAGAGAAATTCTACAACCGCTACAATCTGTCGCCACTCCATTTGGTTTTGTGAAGAAGAAAGTTGTGTTCAATGTCTTCTTGAGAGGTTTTCATGTTGTTTCTTTCAGTGGTTCTTGGTGCAGCGCCACCACAGGCAAACCGGGGAACAGGTTGCTCAAAAGGTTTGGTTGATTTGACTCAGTGTAATGTGAAAGAAAACCACAGCAGCTGGAAATTACCCTAATCAAACCGAGTTTACTGAACGGTCCGGTGTTAAAATACCTGAAGGTATAAATAGGATTTATAACAAGAAATGTTTTATTCCTACAAAATGCAGGCTTACTGACAAGCTTGTCCATCTACTGTAGAGTATCTGAACTCGGTCTGGGATCCTTTGACATGATTTACTGAATCAAAGCTTCTCTTTTAAAATGCATGGATACACCAGTCTATAGCCAGAACCTTCTTGTTTTATCAGTGACCTTTGTTGCTCCTTGTTGAGGGTCTCAGTAATCGTTCGCTGGAGAATTGTAAGCCATCACAGTAGGCTTCCCTGTTAGTGGTATAGATCATAAATGAGTCAAACGTTTCTCTATTAACTATCATTTTTATTGGCGCTCTGTGATCATGGCACATGACATTAACAGTGCTTTAACTGTGTAGCCCCAACACTCTTTGCAGTTTAATATCCTGAAGGGTGGAGGGTGAGTGGTGAAGGGTTAACAATAGCCTTTTAATTTAAGGAGCACTGAAAGAGCTCCAGCTCCAATCTGCAGCTCTAACTCGGTTAATGGGAATCACAAGGCTGCATTGCTGAGTCAACGTCCTAATCCTGAAGTCTCCTCAGTGGCGTGCAGAGCAGCTGGAGCAGCCAGAGCAGCCAGGCCTTTCAGAGCTCTCTAAGCTTTCCTGCGCCTGGCAACCTTTCTCTGATTCATTTGCATTCTCTTTTAGCTCCTCTGATTCTGCGCAGTCCACCACTGAGAAATTGCTTTTTGAATAATTCTGTTAAATAGTCTATTTTATTAGAAGTGTGATTCTGAGTGCTGGTTTGAAACGGACCAGTGTGCTGTGTTCTGCCCCGTGTGGAACCTGCCACAAACCAGACTGCTTCAGGGCAGTTGGTTAACTCAGCTGGCAGGGGCGACAGAGAGTGTTTTTGGATTCCTTAATTGTTTTTAGATTTACAGCTAAAAACACTTTGACTTCACCATTTGATTTGCTGGAGGGTAACCACGGGGACAACAGTAGCTGGAAGTGTCGTTGGTTTCAGGTGATGTGCAATAAACGGTCAGAGGAATGACTCAGTGTTCAGCAGACTGGCCCGGGGACTTCTGGACCTGCTGCTTGCCTACATTTAGTAATAGTGGTAGGAAATGTGTTAGCAGCGATGTAGTGTGAGGAGACAGGAAGTGAACATTTGATGAACCGTAACAAGGGTCTAACATGAAGAATTACGGTACCTGAGCCAAGTCTATAGAAACTAGGCTGACCAAAGGATTACTCCTGCTAACCTGTCTCTGACGTCAACAGTCAAGGTTTGTGTTCTGCTCAGGGGTGTCTACGTGAGGCAGCAGCAGAAATAGGATGACTTGCATGTCAAACTCCTACTGCCTCCAGTCAGCATGTTGAGTCTGGAAACAGACTGGGCTGTGGAGGTTCCACAGCCTGTGTGTTTTCCCTGTCATAAACTCCCAGTAGTGGTCAATTTTATTGAGCAATAAATTATCCCAGAAGTTATTGCGATAAATTACAATATTTTCAATTAATATAATGATAACAGTATAATAACGTAAGAATGCAATCTCAAAGATCAAGAAACTTTAAAGTCTAACAAACATTTAACACTGGAACTGGAAGACATTTTAAATATCCAAAATAAATAAAACAGAAACAACAAATAAAATGAAAAATTAATCTCTGGAAACAATCGTCCTGCAAAGAAAGGCTAGATGAGACCAAAGCACCAGACTGAAGACTTTTGTCATCCGGTTTTGGTAGAAAGAGAGAAAAAGAGAAAAACAATAAATGGAAATTATTAAAAATTATTTAATTTAACATATGATTGAGTTATTGAGTTAATGCTTATTGTGACAGCTCTAACTCCAGACATGTTCCACTGCCAGTGGTCATCTAGGGCTGGACAATAAAAAGATCATTTCGATTGCCGTTTCAATATCAATAGAAAATGAAATGTTGATCATTTCACTGAACTTCGATCCAGAACCGCACAGCATTCTGGGTCTGGATTGAATTGAGCTGTTTTCATAAAATGAATTGTATATGATTCAACTGAACTCAATCTTCTTACTAAAGGTGTACAATATGTTTCTATTCAGTAATATAATCATACCAGACTGTTTCTCCATGATTTGTATGTGGGATAAGAAAAGTAGTGAAGTCCTTAGGCGGCGCCATTCACTGTGCACTATAATGATGCTCATCACAGTCAGTCACAGCACTGATTCTAAGCCTTCACTATCCAATTAAAGGAGATTAGTTTCTAAGAGTCTTAAAATGTCCATACAGGTTGTCACCATGTGTTTCCTCTTTATAGATGAACCCCTGAGGACCCGTCATTGATTTATTTGAACACTTCTTATGTCTGCTAAATAATTTGTTCATTCTGGTGGATTAAAACTCTGATATCATAGTGCAGAATTCAGTGCTTCACTCAAGTTGAACATCTTAACCCAGCTACTTTTATGTAAGACTATGTGTTCTCATGTTGGAGGAATCCTGGAGGTTTCCCATCACATCCACAGCTGCTCTGTTAAGGGAAATACCTAGTACACCTAACAGTGTTCATTCCTCTGAGTTGATCCTAAAGGAAAATTAAATGTCATAACTCACATCATCCAAATATGTTCAGAGTCCTTGTGCATGGTGATGATGTAGTCAGGAAGGATCTCATGTCTACTGACTGTCATATTAACCGATCATCATCTTGGCAGCAGAGATAATGTTCCACAATATTATGTCCTGGATATGATATTGTTGTTGGTGGCTCAGTTAATCCATGTCTTTTGCATTTTCTGCTGCTAAATCTCTGTCTGATTGTATGGTTAGAAAGCGGGGGAGAGAGAGTCTGGGAAATGAGCCTTGATTGTTCCGATAAATGGAGGAGATTTACTGAGAAGCCTGTATTGTGGATACAGGCGTCTCTGTATCCAGTAAGCCTCCATTTCACCTCCTGGGATTTGGGGTCGTAGTTCAGGTAAGATTTGAGCTGCCCCCAGTAGTAAAATCAATACCTTGTTGCCATGGTTATGTATCACAACAACTGACCAAAAGTAAAAAAAAAAAAAAAAAGTTGGCTCCCAGACAGCACCCAAAACCAGAGAGAATCACTGTCCTAACAGTAATAATTCAAGCAAAAAATTATGAATAAAAGTTTAGAAAAAGAACCAATCAGAACCAACAAAACAGAGCCGCTTCAACATGCTGTCACCAGGAGGGGCGCTGTTCTAAAATCATCATCATCATCATCCAGTGCCCTTATAATCTGGGATATGATGATTAGCCGAATCGGATGCAGTCAGTCACTTTCTGACGTTCCAACTCAACAGCTTCACTTGTATTTAAAGCCCCGAATACATTAGGAAACTAGACCGTGCTCTGCTTCATGCCTGTTTGGTTCTACAACCAAAACTTCATGTTCTGAAAGCTCACATAGCCAATGATCTCAGTGGATTCACTTGTATGATGTGACTCTGGTGCATAATTGGGGGTTGGTGGTTGATTTACTGTGGACACTTGACCTTTAGGAAGTTTGAGGCTGATATCCAATCACACTCACCTGGAGCTTCCACACTAAACCCATTGGTATCATTAATGACATGAAAAGCAAAGAATGTTGTTATGGTCGTGTAAAGTTTACACTTTACAGATTCCATCAGAATCTCTTAGCTGCCCTTGGCGAATAGAGATTACATAACTAGTTTCTTCACTTTGTGCGGTTTAATAACTGCACACAAAATGTGATATGCTGTAACGTTGGATCGAGGTACTTAGAAGTAGACTAAAATAAAACCTACATGCTCCAATCTTCCATAAAATGGAATCTATTTCAGTTGAAGGGCCTGAACCCCTCACTCTTAAGAGACATGGATGCATCTCTTAAGAGTGAGGGACTGTACATTATTCATATGCAGATGGAATAACATTTTCGTACATTTAAATTTTTTCTCGTTGTCATTTTGTCCTGGTAATCAATTTTTGAAATCCCAATATAAAGACCTACTTCTCAGTCCAGCTCATTAGTCTTGTCAGAAGGTGTGCAGTGACACTTTGAACAGCTTTCATTCCTCTGAGCTGAGGATTTATTGAGTCCAGCATACAGACTCCAGTAATCTAAGCAAGATGTAGTTAAAACACAAGTTACTTTATAAAAGGCCTTTGGTGAAACAATCTGATTAAAAAAAACTTATGTGACGTTTACAAATGATCCCATTCTTTTGAATGACTCTATTGTTTTTCAAACAATAGAGTCGGTTGGTGAGAACTGTTTGTTTTTTACAACTTTGCTTGCTTATAATGCACTGCAACAGACATTTTTTATTAAATTTAAAAATATATTTAATTTGTGAATAAATGTCATACAAGAAAGGAGTGGAGGTAAAGGCACACAGTACATACTCATTGCTCATAGTTTGTTTTCATCACATGTTGTGCAGCACAGTGTGTGACCTGGCTGCAATGCTGATGCAGGCCTCATGCAGCAGGAGAGAAGAGAAGTCATGGTGTGGTTAATGTTTAGAGTTAAGTGTTGTTTAGTCTGTTGTATTAATTGTTATATTTAATGGTGCAGAAGAGGATTTTCCTGATCAGTCACAAATGTTTTCATTTTTATCAAGAAACTGCACCGCCCTGTGTAGGTACTATTTCTAGGTAAAGGAAGTCTGTGTTGCAAAAGCCTGTCCAGTTGCTCTGTCACCATGACTGTCAGTAGAAAAAAGCCCAACTGTCAGGAGCCCGAAACATGAAGCAGAGTGGTTTAAAAATTTGTCCCTGAATTTATGGACAGGCTTTAATTTTGTAGGACAATAGAAAGTAGCTCTTAAGTTGTTTTAAGCAGGTAGAGTTGATTAATAAGAAGTGGTAGGAAAACTGATTCACTCCCCTGGGCTTAAAAAAAACATTAAACAGTAGACTGAGGCAGTTGGTAACAAAGAAATGTTGGCTTAAGTAAGAAATTGATTTTAATGATTTCATCCACCTGGTCTCAATAAAACATTCATCTTCCTCTTGGTGCTAAAGTAAAGGGGTGTTTCAAGGTTCTAAATCTAAAATACGTTGAAGTATAAGTTTGTATTGTTTACAGCATCTTTTAAATCCAGTTGGATTGGTGCATCATTTACTCTCATGGTGGCAGCACCTTGATGTGGCTCTGTTGTGTTGCTTCTGATTTCTTCTTTTTGTAGACTTTTGAACAGGAAGAGGAAGTTCCAACCAACTCTTCCACCCATCATGATGATCAGGGATCATACCTTCTACTCCAATATCTCTCTGCCCGGTCTTTTAACCATATAGACAGACAGAGGTTTATAGGACTCTAAAGCTCTTGGTTGCTCTGTTAACCCAGAGAGACATTTGGTGTCACCCAGGACACCAACAGTGTGTCCTCAGGGATTTTGTCTCTGCTCTCATGTCATGACCATCATAAGACTGTTATACAGGAAGAGGCTTCAGTTAGAAGATTCATTACAGGACTGACTGCAAGTAGAGACCGTTCCTGCCCACAGAATCCACAACAACTCTTTGAAAATGGTCTGAATTAAAACATTTATTTATTTTATATTATTATAGTTACCTAAATATCTTGAATCATCTTGTCTCATGGCCTGGATACATTTTGCTGTCTGCTCCGTGCTTTTCTTTGTCATAAACACACCAAGGAATGCAGAACGGGGAAACATGTTTTTCTCTGGATCAGCCTCCTGACAAACGGTTCCTCTGTTTCCTCTTCCACACCTGAAGCTTCCTGCTTCGAAGGAAAGCAAGGACCTTCTCATGGTTCTTGTGGAGCTCGCTCTGAAACGTTTGCTCAAATGGCAAAATAAAATCAAAGCTTGATGAGTTTTGTTGATGGCCACCTACTGACATCCTTCTACACAAAATCAGCTGTGAGAAAAATGCAAAACATCCCAAGCCTTTCATATTGGGATGAAAAGCAGCTGAATTCATATTATTAATTTATAAAGAATAGGTTTTTTATAATTTACATCTGAACATTGTTCTGAAGCTAAATGTATATTATTAATGTCCCACAAAAACTGCAGTAAATATTGCAATTAGTTTGGCTTAATTTTTTATTCTTTCAGTGCTTTCATCTTTAAGGGACAGTTATAAGGGGCTTCACAGCTGTCTTTGGGTTTTCTGTATAAATGCCCGTAATGGAGTTGAGTGACAGAAGCATAATGATCCTGTATATCCAGAAACACTCCTTGTTTGTGTGTTCTCACTTCTTAAATATGAGCGAGAAGCTGAACACGCAGGATGAACAGGATGAAGAAGGAATCCTTTGTGTCTGCTAGAGGGTGCTGAGTGTGGATTTGGGCTGCAGAAAGCAGCCTTTGTTAGAGAGCCTTAGCAGGTTCCACCGTCGTGTTGGGCAGAGACTAGAGGAGACATAGCAGTCACTAAGGTTTACTTTATACTTGCTGGTGATCACTGAATCACAAAAATGCAGACACCAAGTAAATTGTTTACAGTGTGAGATCTCTGCCTGTGCAGTCATCAGCCATAAGCTGCACTTCAGAACCATTCTGTACTCTGGAAAAAGTCAACGAGTCAACCTTGGTGGAGGAAACGTGTCATCCTAATAAAACTGAGGCAATTGTAGCACTTCCTGCTTCTCAAGATCCAATCTGATTGGCTCAGGGGGACTTAGCCTGCAAGGCCTGGTCAGACCTGAAGGCTCACCCTTCATATTGGCACAGTGTGGTATGCTCAATATATATAAAATATATTGGGTATGCTCAATATCAAATATGAAATATATATATATATATATATATATATATATATATACTCCTCTACATGGATGACATCTACATGGATGACATCAAGCTGTCAAGCTGTACGCCAAGAGTGAGCGAGACATCGACTCACTGATCCACACCACCAGGATCTACAGCACAGACATTGGGATGTCATTCGGACTAGAGAAGTGTGGTTGGATGGTCACAAAGAGGGAAGGTCATCCGCACAGAAGGGGTCTCACTCCCAGAAGGAACAATAGCAGACATAGAGGACAGTTACAAGTACCTGGGAATACCACAAGCAAATGGCAACCTCGATGAGGTCACAAGGAAAACAGCCACAGCCAAATACCTCCAACGAATAAGGCAAGTCCTGAGAAGCCAGCTCAATGGCAAGAACAAGATCCAGGCAATAAACAGCACAACTACGCCTTGCCAGTAATCAGATACCCTGCAGGAATAATTAGCTGGCCAAAGGAGGAGATAAAGGCCACAGATGTTAAGACACGAAAATTACTAACAATGCATGGAGGGTTCCACCCCAAATCCAGCACCCTGAGACTGTACCTGAGCCGCAAGGAAGGAGGCAGAGGACTAGTGAGTGTGAGAACCACTGTCCAGGACGAAACATCCAAGATACATCAGGGACAAAGCCTCATCAGACAATGTGCTCAGTGAATGTCTCAGACAATGGGGAACAGAAGTTGAGGTGCTGGAGGTACCATCATGGGAGGACAAACCCCTACATGGGATGTACCACTGGCAAATAACTGAAGTGGTTGATATCAGAAAGTCCTACCAATGGCTGGAAAAAGCTGGACTCAAGGACAGCACAGAGGCCCTCATCCTGGCTGCCCAGGAACAGGCCCTAAACACCAGAGCAATAGAGGCCCAGATCTACCACACCAGACAAGACCCAAGGTGTAGGTTGTGCAAGGAGGCCCCTGACACAGTCCAGCACATAACAACAGGGTGCAAGATACTGGCAGGGAAAGAGTACATGGAACGACATAACCAAGTGGCAGGCATAGCGTACAGAAACATCTGTGCAGAATATGGACTGGAAGCCCCGAGATCAAAGTGGGAACACCCCCAAAGGTGGTGGAGAATGGCCGAGCTAAGATCCTGTGGGACTTCCAGATCCAGACAGACAAAATGGTAAGGTCGAACCAACCGGACATTGTCGTAGTGGATAAACAACAGAGGAAAGCCGTTGTGGTGGATGTAGCAATACCAAGTGACTGCAACATCAGGAAAAAGGAGCACGAGAAACTGGAGAAATACCAGGGCCTCAGGGAGGAACTGGAGAGGGCCTGGAAGGTGAAGACCACAGTGGTGCCTGTGGTCATCGGGGCCCTCAGGGCAGTCACTCCCAAACTGGAGCAGTGGCTACAACAGATCCCAGGAACAACATCAGACATCTCAGTCCAGAAATGTGCAGTTCTAGGCACAGCAAAGATACTGCGCAGAACCCTCAAGCTCCCAGGCCTCTGGTAGAGGACCCGAGCTCAGAGGATAAGAACCACCCGCGATGGGTGAGAAGGAGAATTTTTTTTTTTTTTTATATTGTGTGTGTGTATATATTCCTTTAGGAAGATGAAAATCCTAGTTGGTGTTACAGTCACAGCAAATACTGGACGGCCATTAAACACTACCCACATCCAGTGTGTATGTGTATGAAACTCATGTTTCATACACATAAAACATGTGTATGAAATCACATGTTTCATTGGTATGAAACATGTGATTGAACCAGAACCAGAACCAAACATGGGGAAGCGGCATTCAGTTTCTATACACAACAAATCTGGGGAAAACTTCCAGAAAACTGCAAAACCAGTGAAACACTGAGTTCCTTTAAATTAGGACTAAAAACCCAGCTGTTTAGAATTGCTTTTGATTAACTGATCAACATATTTGATGTATATTGATGATTTTAACAATGGCGCTTGGTTTAAAGCTCCTGGATGGAAATTGTACGTTGTGTTTCACAGAAGAGGCTGTCTGCTGATAAGTGTGGCCTTAGCTCTGTGACCATTTCATAAATGCAAAACTGAGGATGCAGAATGGGAGATAAAGTATGTTGGAGCTCTGAGACTCTGCTGTTTGCTAGCTTGGAGTCTGCTGTCGGATCGGTAGTGGCAGTAGGGTCAGCAGCAGAAAGTGTTCTGATTACTCAGAACATTAGAAGCACCTGCTGAGATTTAGGACCATGCAGGTCTTGACTTGCTGCACCAGGATGGGTTGGGTTTATGTCAGGAACCTTGCTCTAGCATGTCTTACAGATTCTGTCCAGCATCCGTCCAGCCTGCAGGCCGTGGGGGGCCTTATGGCTGTCTTTGTGCCGTTACTTAGCAAGTTTCACAGAGTGGCAGAGCACATTGTCCTGGTGAGAGAAGCGACGGCTGTTGGAGAGTGTGGTTGCCATAGTGAGATGTGCTTTGTCTGCAGCAATGTTTAGGTGGGTGGTACATGTCGAAGTATTGTAGGATTCATGGCTTCCCAACAGAATTGGGCTCTTAACAAGGGAATCACTGTTTCTCACTTCAGATTGTGCAAACACTAACAGATCAAACTATATCTTGTCATTAGTAGGGTTATTAATTTTAATAAAAATATTCAATAATAAATAGTTGCCAAAGCTGATTATTTCAGCTGAACTTTTGTCTCTTTGAGGTTCCTCCACTGTAACTTCGTCAGACCTTACAGGAAGTACTCATGTTGCCAGTTGCTGGGAATTACACTGAACTATATTGCTGGTTTTTATGTGTATTGCTTTTGGTGTTAAACCTTGACCTCCATTAACTCTCTGCTCCTTGTTCCCCATCCACTTCCTTATTACATCTAAAACTTTGTTGATACACTACGGCTGCGTCACCGGGACAAACTCTGTTTAATCGGTGATTGAGTATGAGCTGCTACTTTCTGAAAGTTCTGGGATGCAGTTTTGGAGAACTGTTGGCTCACTGCAGTTTAACTCAAATAACTCGTAATGTTTTCTGTTGGTTCGTGTTCTCTTTACACAGAGAAAACGCCAAGTGAAACCAAAACCTCTCACTACACACCGTGTGACAATGTTCAGTCTGTTTATTGGTCAGATATTCTTTAGAACTTCTGGGTTCTAAAGAAGTAGAAAACACAGTTTAATCAAATCATTAATGGAATTCTGGGGCCTATTTCAAGCAAAAGATCAGAATACCAAAAGATTTTGAGAAGATGTTCAGAAAGTTTCTCTACTTCATCCCATAAAGCAACACAAACCTGGCAACAGGAACAACTGTGGAGCGTTACTGAGAGCATTTGGAGGTGGTCTTTGTAGAGTTTGGTCTCAGCTTGGTGTGATTTCTGTGTTCATATCTACACCATCCAGTAGAATCTATTTTCTGTGTTCTGTGTAATCTGTTGAAGTTGTGCTTGGCAAATAAAAGGCAGGGAAGGTCTATTTGTTTAGCACAAGTCAATTCAAGTACTTTACATACACTACATAAAAGGTTATGCAAAAGCCTTGTTGACCTTAGGACAGTTTGTTTCTGAACGGGCTCCTCCAGCTCCGTTTTAACTTTGATGCATTAGATTTGAGTAATCTGCCAATTAGTCCCTCCAGGAGGTGATGATGTTTTTTGTGATAGTTGCAGCTTTTTCAGAGCGATGTGGTCAAAGTTGCAAATTCTTGAAATTTTTTTGTTGTTGTTGCATAACATGACAACAACAAAATGTTGTTGTCATGAGGCACATAACCTTCCCAATATAGACAGGATTTTAACATAGTTAGTATTTAAAATCCAAAAAACATTTTAGTACCTTGTTGAAATGGCAGCCTTAATGCAAATAGAATCATGTCCAGAGGAGTTGTCAAAGTGCAAAAGAAGAATTCCTATTGGTGATTCAAGTTAACGTGAACCATTGACACTGAAAAAAAAGGACAAATATAACCAGAACCAGAACCAGAACCAAACATGGGGAAGCAGCATTCAATTTCTATACACAACAAATCTGGGGAAAACTTCCAGAAAACTGCAAAACCAGTGAAACACTGAGTTCCTTTAAATTAGGACTAAAAACCCAGCTGTTTAGAATTGCTTTTGATTAACTGATCAACATATTTGATGTATATTGATGATTTTAACAATGGCACTTGGTTTAAAGCTCCTGGATGGAAATTGTATGTTGTGTTTCACAGAAGAGGCTGTCTGCTGATAAGTGTGGCCTTAGCTCTGTGACCATTTCATAAATGCAAAACTGAGGATGCAGAATGGGAGTAAAGTATGTTGGAGCTCTGAGACTCTGCTGTTTGCTAGCTTGGAGTCTGCTGTCGGATCGGTAGTGGCAGTAGGGTCAGCAGCAGAAAGTTTCTGATTACTCAGAACATTAGAAGCACCTGCTGAGATTTAGGACCATGCAGGTCTTGACTTGCTGCACCAGGATGGGTTGGGTTTATGTCAGGAACCTTGCTCTAGCATGTTACAGATTCTGTCCAGCATCCGTCCAGCCTGCAGGCCGTGGGGGGCCTTATGGCTGTCTTTGTGCCGACTTAGCAAGTTTCACAGAGTGGCAGAGCACATTGTCCTGGTGAGAGAAGCGACGGCTGTTGGAGAGTGTGGTTGCCATAGTGAGATGTGCTTTGTCTGCAGCAATGTTTAGGTGGGTGGTACATGTCGAAGTATTGTAGGATTCATGGCTTCCCAACAGAATTGGGCTCTTAACAAGGGAATCACTGTTTCTCACTTAGATTGTGCAAACACTAACAGATCAAACTATATCTTGTCATTAGTAGGGTTATTAATTTTAATAAAAATATTCAATAATAAATAGTTGCCAAAGCTGATTATTTCAGCTGAACTTTTGTCTCTTTGGGTTCCTCCACTGTAACTTCGTCAGACCTTACAGGAAGTACTCATGTTGCCAGTTGCTGGGAATTACACTGAACTATATTGCTGGTTTTTATGTGTATTGCTTTTGGTGTTAAACCTTGACCTCCATTAACTCTCTGCTCCTTGTTCCCCATCCACTTCCTTATTACATCTAAAACTTTGTTGAACACTACGGCTGCGTCACCGGGACAAACTCTGTTTAATCGGTGATTGAGTATGAGCTGCTACTTTCTGAAAGTTCTGGGATGCAGTTTTGGAGAACTGTTGGCTCACTGCAGTTTAACTCAAATAACTCGTAATGTTTCTGTTGGTTCGTGTTCTCTTTACAAGAGAAAACGCCAAGTGAAACCAAAACCTCTCACTACCACCGTGTGACAATGTTCAGTTGTTTATTGGTCAGATATTCTTAGAACTTCTGGGTTCTAAAGAAGTAAAAACACAGTTTAATCAAATATTAATGGAATTCTGGGGCCTATTTCAAGCAAAAGATCAGAATACCAAAAGATTTTGAGAAGATGTTCAGAAAGTTTCTCTACTTCATCCCATAAAGCAACACAAACCTGGCAACAGGAACAACTGTGGAGCGTTACTGAGAGCATTTGGAGGTGGTCTCTGTAGAGTTTGGTCTCAGCTTGGTGTGATTTCTGTGTTCATATCTACACCATCCAGTAGAATCTATTTTCTGTGTTCTGTGTAATCTGTTGAAGTTGTGCTTGGCAAATAAAAGGCAGGGAAGGTCTATTTGTTTAGCACAAGTCAATTCAAGTACTTTACATACACTACATAAAAGGTTATGCAAAAGCCTTGTTGACCTTAGGGCAGTTTGTTTCTGAACGGGCTCCTCCAGCTCCGTTTTAACTTTGATGCATTAGATTTGAGTAATCTGCCAATTAGTCCCTCCAGGAGGTGATGATGTTTTTTGTGATAGTTGCAGCTTTTTCAGAGCGATGTGGTCAAAGTTGCAAATTCTTGAAATATTTTTTTGTTGTTGTTGCTATAACATGACAACAACAAAATGTTGTTGTCATGAGGCACATAACCTTCCCAATATAGACAGGATTTTAACATAGTTAGTATTTAAAATCCAAAAAACATTTTAGTACCTTGTTGAAATGGCAGCCTTAATGCAAATAGAATCATGTCCAGAGGAGTTGTCAAAGTGCAAAAGAAGAATTCCTATTGGTGATTCAAGTTAACGTGAACCATTGACACTGAAAAAAAAGGACAAATATAAGAGCGTAGCATCACATGCTTTAATCTCCACTTCGACTTTCATAAAACATAAAGTTACATAAGAAGGAGGTTATGACAGGTCAAAGTTCAGCCGAGTTTCAGTGTTGAACGAATTAATTTTTCACTAAAACATTGAAGTGATTAGTCAGATTTGCAGAAAAGTTGTGTTGATGGGTGAAAATCGTAAGTCTATGCAAAATTTGCGAATTATGAGTGAATTTGCATGAACAGTTGTGATTGCAACATTGCAACTTCCTGGAGGGATTCATTTGTGTGCAAACAAGGATACTTCATAAAATGAAGAAGACTACAGACAACCCTGAGCTTCTGCTTCCTCACACTGATAAAACAGTGGCTTCAATCAGAGGCTGCTTCAGATCTGCTGTAACTCGGACTGCTACTGGAGGTCCCTCCTGCTCACAGCCATCATCATCCACAACAACCTTTGAAGAACTTTGGACAATATGAGTTACTACAACATTCAAATTCTCTTTGTATCAATACAGTATTCTTGAATTGAATTGTTAGCCAGTGATCACATCCTGACTCTGTCTGAATGTGATTTTCCATCACTAATGTTGTTTGGTCCTGAGGGGTTTATTCTGGGCACAAACCATTACACAATGTTTATGGACTGATGGAGAACAGAAGTAGTGTTGTTCACCCAGCAGTTCCAGTTGTATTAGACAGAGGGAAGCAGCTGAAGTTCTCTGCGGTACCATGTGATTTTGTGTGTGTGCTGGTATTGGACTCTCTTTCTGGACGGCGCTGTCAAGATAGTACAAAGCTGTGTAAATCCAGTTAGCACCGTACGCCCCTCCCTTCACTCCAGCCTAGCTGAACTTCAGGACACCTGCTGCCCGTCTCTAGGCCCTGACGTAAAGCTCCGCCCAAGGTTCTGTTTAAGCCTGTCAGAATCAGAAGAATCAGTAGATGGCTTTGGTTCTGGAAGGGACCTTCAACTGGCAGCTGAGTTAGCATCATTTATCCCCTTCCCCAGTCTAGATGCTGTCTGCTGTCCATCAACACCGTCCCCCCTCCACCTAAACCAGCCATGACAGGAACAGTTTGATCAGATGAAGATGTTTGCAGAAGCAGCTGTGCTCCAACTCTCCACCAAGCAAAACAATGAGATCTTTCATCTATTTGGGGTTAGAAGATGTTTCTTTCCAATCAGTGGCTGTCACATGGCTGCTGGAAGAACGCTGCAGATAATTCCCCAGGCCAGCTGCAGCTCACATCTGGAGCAGTAGCTTTAACCCCAGCACACAGCTGGAGCTGTGCTAACCTGGGGCCTGGGTGGACGTGAGGTCGGTGGGATCAAACGGGGACAGGGTTGTAATTAGAGTCCCACACCCAGCATGTCCTCTGGCAGGCTGCTGCTGCTTTAGGCATGGAACTGATTACTACATGCACCAGTTCTGAGGTTCAGTATTCAGTTTGCGTGCTGCACCAACAAAAAGCTGATCGCTGCAGAAATGATTTGAGATTTAATAAATCAGAGGCACAAAGCTTTGTCAATGCCTCTTAGGCTTGTCGTGATAATACATTTTGCCGGATGATCAATTATCCCAGAAATTATCACAATAATATTGTCATTTTTGAGACCATTTTCAGCTAACTTAATAATAATGCCATATTAATGCAGGTACACTATCTCAAAGATAAAAAAAAAAAAGCATTACCTTCTAAAGACCATTTAACAGAGACCAGAAAACTATTTAAATGTCTAAAATGTATAAACAAAACCACATTCATTAAAATGGATTATGGAGTGTCTGAAACCAAAATTGCGTTTAGTAAAATATTCATTATTCAGCTTAGAAAGGTAAGAGAGGAGTTAAAAATAATAATAAAACAAGTGTCTGTCTCATACCAAACTGTCTCAGCCTGGTGACAGTTTTAACAAATATGTAAGAATTTTATTTTATTTTTTATATATATATGTAAAAGTTACATGCCATAGCTTTAAAGGGGAGCATCTGTTTAGCGAATGCTGTCCAAATGGAAATCGTCAAGCTTATTTTAATTTATTATGCAATTAATTAATTAAATCTTACTGTGACAGGCTCAATGGGTGGTTAGTGGAAAACTAGCTTACATGGTGAAGCAGCAGTGGTCCACTTGTATTGCTATTATTAGCAGGTCTGATAAGCAAGAACAACACAGAGCAAACCTGCTGGTGTCATGGCCTTATAAAGCAAAGGCCTCGCTAAACACACCTCTCTACATCCTTCAACACACTCACACAATGAACAGACGAATGTGTTTCCTCCCTGACAGACAGGCAGATAAAATGATGCTGTTGGATCAATACAATTATAGCAGGGATCATTTTCCTGAACTTGGCTCAAGCTGAGTGAAGAACAGGTAGTTGTAGTACCTACCGACCCTTTAGAAAGGGTCGGTAGGTACTACAACATTCTTCTCAACCAGATCTAAACACTAAACTACCCATCAATAAAACACATATTTTAAAACAAAACCAGTTTGTCGAAGAGCGTGGAGGCCCCAGAGCCACAACAGAGGGCCCAGTGAGTACCAGAGCCTGGGGGTTACCACTGCAAAATCAAGCACCTGATGGAGACATGTGGATGCCTGACTAATTCACAGACAGCTTAAAACATTTAATCAGCAATAAGAAAATAAATTTTTATCCAGTGGATCACTACTGTTTGCTTTGTTTTGGAATAAAAAAGTGAGGACGATAATGTTGTGAATTTTCACAGTAAAGTGATGATGATTCAGTTCAAAAATACTTTATAGATCCCAAAGGGAAATTAAATGCCATTACTCATATGATCTAAGTATCTTAAAGAGTCATTGTGGTCAGGGAAGATCTCTGGTAGCAGTCAATCTTGCAGCTAATCTGAAGAAGCCTATGACTGAAGTCTGTTGCCGTATGACAGACATGACCTTGAAGTCATGCTAACAGATCATCATCTGGACACCAGAGACCATGTTTCACAGAAACATGTCCTGGATGACATCAATTGTAGATTTTTGAACATGTTTCTTAAGATCAGTTTTTATATTGAAACGTTAGAGGAAGCCGACTTTCTGCAACAACAATGCAGTAGAGCTGAGCCATTATAGTGCTGCACACTGCCTTCCATGAATTGTAGATTGTACTTGTAAAGTGCTTTATCAAAGACAGGCCAGATGACATTTGGCAAACTACTGGATGGTAGCCACAGCTGCCCTGGGGCAGTCAGACAGAGGTGGGTCTGCCATGCACCAACCACCACACATGGTTGGAGTGTCTTGTCCAAGGACACAATGTCAGAGGCGGACGTAGCGGGAATTGAACCAATTGATAAACCTCCACCGTCTCCACCATCGGTTGGTTCTGGAACAGTCGGATGTAATCTGTAACATCTGAACCAGGCTTCTACATTGGAAGCCTGGTTCAGATGTTGGAGGACTGGAGGACTGGAGGCTATGTTTTATCTGCTTCACACACCCTGCACCTGTTTACACACACTCTGGCTCCAGCTCTCTAACTGCGTGCTGAAATGACAGAGTGGACCTCAGAAAGAGCTGATTTTTTTTTTTTTTTGCAGTGGAGGGGTAATGCTTGGCGGGGCCTCGGAACCAGATTGTAGGCTTTGACTCATTGATCTTTGTGTACATGTGTGGAAAGAGTTGTCACCAAATGTTGCTGCACCATGTGTTTACCTCCCTTGGCAACTCTCACTATCTGGTTGCTCTCTGGGCTTCAGTTATGCAGCAGTTGCACCAGGCTCGACTAATTCACAAACAAGAGGTTATCCCCTTTTTTCCTTTGAACATTTTTCTGGAATATTTTAATCGGATAATGAAAGAACATGCTCTGACATGTCATTTCATTATTTTTGGACGATATCACAATATAAGGGGTTTCATGTCAGTCAATATCAATAAGAAGTTTTTTTTTTTTTCTTTTAAATATATCTAAAATTCTTCCAAACCTGTGACAGGGCACTTCCTGTTCCATCCTCAGCTTCTTCACCAGCTGCTGTTCTCATTTTCTCCTTTCACTCCATGCAGTTATTTTTTTTTTTTTAATTTAAGCAATTTTGAGTCACAGCATCAAAACCTGGAACTGCTACTGCACAAGTTACTCAACATGTTGTTGCTAGGTAACCAAAGAGAGAGTTAGTTAGTTGAAGCCATCTACTTATCCTAGCTAGCTGTGAGAGGCCGAGCAGCTAAAGTTTTTCCTCTGCCTACATCCCCCAGAAGGCTTTGTGGTTCTGGATCAGAGATTAGTAAAATTATCAAACATTCTGTCAGATTACTTATTGATATTGATGATGTCTGTTATGATTGTTATTATTGATTTATTGCCTGTCCCTAGGTTCTAACTGTAAGCATGCTGCAGCAGTGAGGCCTCTGCTCTGTCCAGCCAGATCTCAGTGCTGCAGACTTTGCCAGAGCTTTGGTTGGTAATGTGAGAGAGGCTTTTATTCTTGTAGGCGTTGCTCTCTTTGGTTCTTGAATCCATTAATGGAGCTTATCTCCCATCTCTCCCTGGGAACATGAGCAGATAAAACCAGGTGGGTTTAAGGAACAAAGGCTCTTTTCTACCATCAAGACTATTTTAATATTTACACAACACAGAAACCCAAAGAGCCTGCTTTTATTAATCCTGGGGTAATAAGATATCCAGTGCAACACTGAGTAATAATGACATAAATCAAGATAATGAGCCTTGTATTGTGGAATAAAACCGATGAATGGAGAGCTTCTCCCTCTATGATTTAGGGTTTAGGTTTCAGCTACAACGGGAACTCTGACAAACACAATTCTGTCACTTTACTGGTGTGTTTTTCTTTAAAAGGTTTTATTGGCTCTAGAGGCCTTCATTTGAAAGTGAATTGACAGGAAAATGAGAGAAGACATACAGCAAAGGTCGCCAGGCTGGGAATCGAACCTGTGACGGCTGCATTGAGGACTAAGGCCTCCATATGTGGGTTGTGCTTAACCCCTGCACCACCTCAGAACCCCACTGTTGTGTTTTTCATTGAGTTGTTCAGATTTTTTCGTTTAATAAACTGTGAACTGAGCAAAGCATTATGTTTGCTTAGTTTATAGCAAACTGAGCTATGATCTGTCTTTCTGGGACTGATTTGTTGAGTTAGATGGTTCTGATCAGAGAGCATGTTTCTAACTTCCTGTCTTCTCTGTTCTACCTGGAGTTGGTCAAAATATAAATCCCAGTAAATCATTAATGTCCCGAAGCTGTCCTCCATTTGTCTCTGGTTTGTAAAGGTACCAGGCAGATCTCTCCTGCTGAGAGATTGTGGGAAAACAAACTGTTTTCCCACAATAACACCTTTTTACTGGATGATAAATTGTCCCAGAAGTTATTGTTATGAATGATATTGCCATTTTGAGATCATTTTCAAGGAATATAATGGCAAAGACATAACAATGCAACAACACATACTCAAAGATCAATGAACTTTGAATTCTAATGAACATTTAACACTGGAACTGGAATATATGCTAAATATTCACAATAAATAAACAAAACAACAAATAAAAAAATTATGAAATGAAGTCTCTGTAAACAAAATTGTCCTTTAAACAACAAAAAGACTGACTGAGACCAAAGCACCAGCCTGAAGACTTTTATCACCCAGTGTTTAGTAGAAAGAGAGAAAGAAACACAATAAGAAAGGGTGTTTCTTATTGTGAAAAACACAATAAATAGACATTATTGAGGTTGTTCTAATTTGTTGTTGTGTGATGAATTGATTTATTGATTTATTGCTGCAGCCTCACAGGAACATGTTGGAACCTGTAGAATATTTCTTCCTGAGGACATGAAGCTTTGCTTCCTCAGTTTGTCCTTTGGGGAACATCCACCAACTGCTTTTTTACTTGTTTTTTTTTTCCAACTTACTAAAAGTAAAATATAAGAAAATGTTCAAACACTTGATGCCTTTTCATTTCTGACCCCTTCACATGATACTGCTGATGCCGATCTCTGGCCTTGTGGCCAGGTTGTCATGCTGGTGTGAACCTGTGTGGCAGCTGTAGCTCCTCCAGCTAGCACTGCTGCAGGATCGCCTGGATTTAGTCTCATTCTTTCTATAAAAACATCTTTCATCATTTAAACTTGTTCAGCTTTTCTCTCTGAGCTGTGGACACCTGCAGCCTCTAAAAGCTGCAGATATGCACTAGGAATTGGATTGCAAAAATAAAAATTAGGATTAATTTTTATTAATTAAAATTAATACATGCCATACATGAATGCCATGTATGGCACAGCATTCATGTCACCACAAACTGCCTTGGAGAAGCATTCCCATTTGAAACAGACTTCTTCAGGACACCTTTTATTTAAAGAATTATATTACTGAACTCCATAGAGAGACTTCATTTATTCATATTTTCAATCCATCCATCCATCCATCCATCCATCCATCCATCCATCGTCTTCTGCTTATCCGGAGTCGGGTCGCGGGGGTAGCAGCTTAAGAAGGGAGGCCCAGACTTCCCTCTCCCCAGCCACTTCTTCCAGCTCCTCCGGGGGGAAACCAGAGGTGTTCCCAGGCCAGCCGGTAGACATAGTCCCTCCAGCGTGTCCTGGGTCTTCCCCGGGGCCTCCTCCCGATGGGACATGTCCGGAACACCTCACCAGGGAGGCATCCAAAAGGCATCCTGACCAGATGCCCGATCCACCTCAACTGGCTCCTCTCGATGTGGAGGAGCAGCGGCTCTACTGAGTCCCTCCCGGATGACTGAGCTCCTCACCCTATCTCTAAAGGCAGAGCCCGGCCACCCTACGTTGTTTTTCAATCCAGGTTGGGGGTTTGAGTCCAGATTTCTCCTGCCACATGTCTATGTGCCCCTGGGCAAGGCACTTTACCTAGGTTGTCAAGTGATCTGTGTGTGTATGTGTGGTTCTGGTGTGAGGTGCTCGGAGTGGTCAGTATGCACATCTATTTCTCATCAGCAGACTTATCTACTTCCTGTTTTCTGTAGCTGTGAATGTTGATAAGCTGCTGCTTTTGTGGAATGAAATGACGCATCTGTGTGTTATGAATCATTTGACCCTATAAGCCTTTTATAAGGCAATCAAAGATCCCATCTGTCATGTTGGTCCACTGGGTGTCACAGTCACAGGGTGTCTGTCTGAATTAGATCTAGTCACATGCTGAACAGCTGCCCACCAAGCGGATCAATCCCAGACCCACTGTGGAGCTGTCCTGCTGGGAGAAACTTTTCCTGGAGCGGAAAATGAATTTGGACACATCACCAGCGTTTACTAGACGGCCAGTCTCCAATTAGGTTTGGATGGTGGAGGGGTGTTTGGGGAGGGGGGCTGCTTTTTGTCCTGCAGATTAAACTCAGCCACAGAGTGTGTGAGGCCTCTGACCCACCTAGTGGAGCCCAGAGTTATGTAATTTATTTTTCCTTTTAGCACCAAAATATTATCCAACTCACACGTAGAACACAGAACAGGCACTTTCCCACATGATAGCGGACACATCAGTTCAACTGGGTCCACAGCTGCATCATTTGTTCCATTTCCAGCTGCTGTGGTTCTTTTTCACAATAAACTGTCAAAACCAAACAAACTCTTTGTACAAAATGTGCCACTCCTGACCTGTAGTGTCGCTGCACCAAGAACCACTGAAGAAAACAACACAAAAACCTCTGAAGAAAACACTGAACACAACTTCCTTTTTCATGAGACGTAAACAGTGAAGTGGCGTCAGATTTTAGCGGTTGGAGGATTTTTTTTGTTTGTTTTTGATAAAAGTCCCAAAGCCATTTCTCTCAGACTTGTGTGTTTGTTTTGGTTGTATTTACCAAAATGCCCTGCAGAATTATCCATGTTCTACTTTTGGAGTGGTCTTGGTGTTGACATGTGCATTCAAACCGCACTGGAGTTGACTTCAGCCAAACCCACACCAAGGTTTGTTGGCGGACCAGAGTCACTTTTTTGGTCCACATCAGAGCTTGATTCCACATTCACATCTCCCCAAACCAACTAGAGTTGGATTAAAGCAGACCAAACAGGTCTGGTATGAAGGTACCCTTAAATCTGATTGTGCTTGAAAACCCTCCAATGCGTCTGAATTAAACCAAAGCAGTGATGTAAAGAGCTTTCTCAGTCCGGCGAACCTGGGAGGAATTTTTATGGGGAGGGGGTTTAGCACCCGCTGCTCAGAAGTCGGCCTAATAAACAGAAATCTTCAAACATGATAAATGACACACACTGAATGACATGCAGCTTTTTTCTGTTTCCTCACTGAAGTGTCTTTGTTGCTGCACTAGCTGTGTCTGCTGAGGTCGTGTTGAGTCTGCTGGCTTCTGTGTGTAAGATATTTTCTACTATCATCTACTCCACACAAGCCCACATAAAATAAACAAGCTAAGCCTTTAAGGCATTTGTCTTTAACATCTGGAATAAAAAGTTCAACCTTCAGCTTCCTGGAACAGTTTTCCCTCAGATTAGAAAAACTTTTTGACTTGTTGGCAGGAAGAAATGACGGGAAATTAATGAGTGTGAAGAAATGAAACTAATGACTGCAGCAGTGAAGAGTCAGCCTCATGACTAAAGCTATGGGGGGCAGGGGGCTGTGACCAGCTGGCTGCCAGCTGATGACCCTGCTAGGGGCTGTCTGGGCTTTCATCCAGCATCACTATCAACTCAGATACATCAGAAAAAACATGCCATTTTAAAAATTTCATGCAAACATTGGCAACATGGAGCTTGTGTCTAGTCTGAGTCTACACGACTCCCCAGACAAGGTCACGGCTGTGACCTCAATCTGGACCGCAGCTGGAAGCTGCTTGAAGCTTTCATGCAACCATGGCAACATGTGTAGAGGAGAGCTTCTCCCTGTGGAGGCTGTGATTGGCCAATCTGCTGCTGTGGCCATCTGTAACCGTCCGTCATCTCTGACTTGGTGTCGATGACGGCATTTAGAGCGCAACTTCTACTGTCACCTGCACATCTGTCAGATCACTGCAAGGAACCACACACAGCTGGAGCACCAATGGTCTGGTTTCATCATCAAATCCTTGCATATTTTTCACACAAATTCATAATTTTGAGTTTATTGCAAATTTTCCCCAAAAATGGTCAGAAACATTGGGTTTGAGTGATTCTAACTCCCACCTGCAGTGTTTCTACGACACTGCTGCCTCAGCCTAGCTTGTTAATTAAACTCTGTGATCAATATGATAAATGTAACAAAGTCATACCAGCGCAAATATTACAAAATTCCTTGAAAATTAAGATTTTGGTTGCAAAAATTCACAAAAACAATCATGAAATTCTGGAGGGAGTAGGCAACATGAAAATAATAATTTATTCAATGAAGAGGCAGCTATTTAACCGTTGATACATTTTGGATCTGGATTTGGTGCAAAATTTCAAAATTATTGATACCCTTATTTAAGCAGTTAGATCTGTTTTCAACACTTTAGTCCCTGCTGGTTCACTGCTCTCCTAATGAATTGTATTTCCAGTGTGTGTTGGTACTTGCCCTGGTTTCCTTAGGTTCATTTTTCATGTTCCACTGCCAGCTGCATTATTCATGTCTGATAACTAGTCTGGAGACAGTAAGGAGAGAATTAGTTCTCTGTCTCCTCATGTTCAGTGGTCTATGTGGACAGACGGTTGCAATGTGACCTGAATTTGAACCTGAAGTGTTCTGATGGCAAACTCTCTCCTGTCTTTTCAGATGCAGCAACTCTTCTACGAGAACTATGAACCAAATAAGAAAGGCTACATACGAGATCTCCACAACAGCAAGATCCATCGAGCCATCACTCTGCACCCCAACAAGAACCCGCCCTACCAGTACCGCCTGCACAGCTACCTGCTCAGTCGCAAGATCGCAGACCTGCGCCACAGAACCATTCAGTTACATCGAGAGATTGTCCAGATGGGGCGCTATGGAGCAGCCGAGCCCAGCCGAGAGGACCTCCAGCTGGGCATTCCTCCATCTTTCATGCGCTTTCATCCCCATCAACGAGAGGAAGTCCTGGAATGGGAGTTCCTGACAGGGAAGTACCTGTTCTCCTCCTCAGACAGCCAGCCGCCTCGCCGTGGGATGGACTCCTCTCAGAGGCAGGCTCTGGACGACATCATCATGCAAGTGATGGAGATGATCAATGCCAATGCCAAAACACGAGGACGGGTCATCGATTTCAAAGAAATCCAGTACGGCTACCGACGGGTCAACCCGCTGTATGGGGCAGAATACGTGCTGGATCTGCTTTTGCTGTACAAGAAGCACAAAGGGAAGACCATGACGGTTCCCGTCAGGAGACATGCTTACCTTCAGCAGACCTTCAGCCAGATCCAGTTCAGGGAAGAGGACGAGATGGATGCCAGGGCTCTCGCTAGCCACATCAACCAGGAGTCCGACTCCCTGTCCTTTCTGTCCAACTCTCTGAAAATGCTGGTGCCTTTCAAGCTCACTAGTTCAGGACAGGACCAGAGGGAGCCCAAAGAAAGCAAAGTTAATATCCTGGTGCCGTTGTCAGGCCGCTATGACATCTTTGTGCGCTTCATGGCTAACTTCGAGAAAGTTTGCTTGATCCCCAACCTGAATGTAAAGCTGCTGATTCTGCTGTTCAGCACGGACAATAACACCGAGCGGGTCAAGCAGGTGGAGCTGATGAGGGAGTACCACCTGAAGTACCCCAGAGCTGACATGGAGATAAAGCCCGTCGCCGGCTCCTTCTCCAGGGCTCTGGCTCTGGAAGTGGGCTCCCTGCATTTCTCCAACGACTCCTTGCTCTTCTACTGTGACGTAGATCTGCTTTTCTCCAGCGACTTCCTGAAGCGCTGCCGGACCAACACCGCCTTGGGGGAGCAGGCTTACTTCCCCATCATCTTCAGCCAGTATGACCCCAAAGTGGTGTACTCTGGGAAGGTCCCCAGCAACAACCACTATGTCTTCACCTCCAAGACGGGGCTATGGAGGACCTATGGCTTTGGGATTGTCTGCGTCTATAAGGGGGACTTGGTCCGAGCCGGGGGCTTCGACACCTCCATACAGGGGTGGGGGCTAGAGGACGTCGACCTTTATAATAAATTTGTCCAGTCGGGGATCAAGCTGTTCAGAAGTACGGACACGGGGATTGTGCACGTCCACCACCCGGTCATATGTGACCCCAACCTGGAGGCGAAGCAGTACAAGATGTGCCTGGGCTCCAAGGCCTCGTCGTACGGCTCCACCCAACAGCTGTCCGAGCTCTGGCTGGAGAAGAACGACCACGGCTTCAGGAGGCTGGCCAGCAGCAACGCCTCGGTCAGGACAGCATGATGAAAACACACCATGGCCGTTCACTTCCGCTTTACAACTCACTTTTCATCTATTTATTTTTACTGCAGTGAAAGACTTCTCGTTCGGCGTTGTTTAACTGTTTTTCACATAGGCAGCCTGGACTCATATTGTTGATCATAGGAGGAATTTTGGTGGGTCCTAACCAGAACCTGAGGGTCTTCTCCACTGACAGGTTCCATCAGTGCTGATGATGCAGCGGTTGGTTGTGTGTACCTCAGGAAGTACACAGGCATGCTTGTAACGCATTCTGTTTGTCTGGTGTGTGTACTTTACCAACCAAGAGTACTCGGAGCAGAATTCCCCTCCTGATTGTTTACACAAGGCCGAGCCTGAACATGATCCCAGCCAAACGTCCAATCAGCTGTTCTGTTAGACTTCCAGTGTCTTTTTTTACCTTCTTTGATTTTTTGGTTAGATGTTATTACACTGTTATCATTTTTTTCCTTTTTTTTTTTTTTTTTTTTTTTTTTTATATATATTTCAGTTTTTTATTATTATTTTTTAACTCTACTGCTGGATTTGATATCTGCAATTCACTATTTGTTTTCTAATTTATTGAATTTGCAGGCTCTGTTTTCTACCTTCTGATTTTTGAACAATGTGTATTGAAAAGATTGTATAACCGCATCAGTAGTCATGACATAGCCCTTTGTTTCTTCTTTTTTTGCAAACCTATTTTTAAACTTCTCACCAAAGATAGATCTGCAGTCTGCTTTAGATGTTCCTCTTGTTCTGTGTAGGTACACGAGAGAGAGATGTGTGTGTGTGTGTGTGTGGGTAGCGTCCTTCAGGTGTGTGATGGTGTAAAGGCCGTGTGTTTCTGGCCTTTCTAACAGACTGAAGCCGCTCAGGTCATCGTAGCAGCCTATTAAAATGGGAGCAGCTCTCTTGTCGGCCATCTTAAGTCATATGTTGCTGTTCCTTTTTCTAAATGACTTTGTTGAATAAAGTGTTGTGGCTCAGTGATGTGGGTGCGTCTGCAGTTTTTGTAGTGTTGTAATAGGAAATAAGGCCTGTTTGATCTTGTCTCCCAGGTTTTCATGACTCTGTCATCATATAAGTTGCTCCATGAATGCCTAATGAGGCTGGTGGTGTGGGAAAACCATGCCCACAATGATCCAGCTGCAGTCCCTGCAGTTCCTGCTGAGGAATCCAGCCTTGGGGACATTCCTGGGCTCCTCCATCATTATTAGTCTGGAATTATTTCACAACAAGGTCTAGATGCTGATACTCCCAACCATTTGTTTCCTTGTGCACTTAATGAAAATGTAAATCATGTCTAAAGAGTGGGCTGGTCCAGAGTGGCTTCTTTCCTCTACAGAAAGAGAGCAGCAATGTTGGGATTTCCACCCGCCTCATCCAGCCACCCGGGGTCGGAAGGAGGGCGAGACGGAGCAGGACAACATTCAGCTCAGGTTTATACAGCACAGCTCAAAAGATTAATACAACCACTAGGTGTCTCATGATTAATAGTTGGGTAAAGCCATTTATTGTAAATCATGACCCAAACTAAAACTGACATACTTGTGTTCTTAAATCGTAGTATTGTCCCCTTCAACATCCTGAAGTCTTGTGTGGGTGAAGAATTTATTTCTTGATTCTGAAGCTTCTAACTCTTCATGACAAAAAGCCTTCATATCTGAACGTTTTCACCCCGATTGTCTGCGTTCCGGCTCTGAGCTGTATTGTAGGAACACAGCGCCTTTCATCACAGGTTTTGTTGACCCTAAAAGTTTGACTTTGCTCTCACCAGGTTTCTGGCTTCTCTCTGCTGGTTGGTGTAGTCCAAGCAGGCGCCTTCTTGCTGGTGACTCCAGCATCAACCTCACTTTTCTTCATGTTCCTCCTTATTGTACAGCTTTAAAAAAGAAAAAAAAAGCCAAACTGTTTTTCATGGAGTTCTGTATCAAGTGTAAATATTTGATTCTGATATATGTGACTGGAATTTTTGATCTTTATTTCTTCTTTGTGTCCAAATTCAGGGCTATGTCCTTCAAAAAGCCTGTTGCCATGGGCTACGTCCTTTAATGAACAAAAAAAGAAGTGACAAAATCGAACCACTTCAAGTTTTTAGTTTTCTTTCCCTCACATTCCAATATACTAATATGTAAGACTGTAGTCCTCTCTTGCTGTATCTGTGAAAAGTACACCAGACCCAGGCCCGGTGGCATGGGTGAGCGTTGGGGGTCATTGCCCGCCCACGGAATCAGCTGCGCCCCCCCCTGAGCTGGAAGCTGTTTGTTGTTTTTACCTCAGAGGGGCCAACTCTCTGTGAGTCCTATATCGATTTGATACAGTAGGGGTTTCCGCACTTCCAATATCAGCGCCTTCTTTCACTTTTTTCAGTCATTAAAACTGTTAATCGTTAACATGTCATGACCTGTTTTTCTGAACCGCCTTCAAACGCAACAAGTGTGTTACAATTATGACAGCAAACCAGCAAAACGCAAAGAACTTTCAACAGTTTTTTTTCCCCAAACTAACCGACTGGGTTGAGTAATGCTGGTGGATGCAGATAATGTTAGCTAAAAAGTACTGTAACTAGCTAATACAAATGCAGCACCTTACGCTTGTTAACTAGTAGTCTACTGATGTTTATGTTCAAAAGTGTGTAGTACTTGTTACATTGAGTAACTTGTTTGGAAGAACGTTACTTATATGTGTAGTTTTACTGCACTGTACCTTTTTCTTTTACTTGAGTAATATTATTATTGCTATGTATTCATTTTGCCCCCCTGTTAAACTCGTCTGGAGCCCGGGCTGACCAGACCCCTCCTTCGAATCCAGGGAAACGAAGGAAGTAGCTGTGAACCGCGTTTGGAGGAGCCTTGTAATTTAGAAAGCCTTCGTTGCATCACAGTGATCAAAGGCGGTCTCCAAAGGATGCAGACCCTGAACTTGATCACACCCTTGCTTTCAACAGGATCCCTAATTTCCCTCTTCTTGATTAAAGTCTGATGGATGGTTAGCGTTAGCAGACATTTTAACCCCATGTTGCAGCCTTTGTATAAGTCATCAGGTAAAACTTATGTCAGATCATAGTCCATGATATTGTTAATTTTTCTTTGAAAATGCTAAAATGCTAGAAAGTCTCCCTGGGTTTGAAAACCTTTAAGCACAAATGAAAATTATTTGGACAAGATGGCGTCAACCTGAGGTAAGTTTAAATAAAGAAAACAGAAAGAGACGACTTCCACTCAGCATGGAGGGGAATCCACCTTTAAACCGAACTTAAACTTTTCACACCTTTGACTGTGTGCTAGCAATGTCTTTTAAAAAGTATTCAGTAGTTTTAGTAGCAATTCATGTCATTAAATAAAGTAAATTGAATATAATTGTATTATGACTTGAATCACTTCACACATGTTTTGCACGAGGTTCTGTTGAATCATAGACTTGTAGCATTCATTCCTCCTGATCAGTAGGGGGTGACAGTGGAGAGGAAAAAAAACGCCCCTTTAACAGGAAGAAACCTCGAGCAGAACCAGAACCAGAACCTGGTTTAGTACAAACCAGCAGTCGTCTGCTAAGATGACTGGAGGGTAGAGAAGAAAGATCAAAAACAGATGAACATGTAGGATTAATAGATATTTATGAAAGTAAAAAATTGATGGCAGGGGAGGGAGAACGATTAGCTGATGGCAGCATTAACTCATAATTAGCATCAACTGAGATGACCTGTTGAGAATTAGTGCTTTAAAAATAAAAATAATTTTATTGAAATTCACCTAGATGATGTTTTTTGATGTGTGAATTAAGCTTGACAGCTTTCCCAATGTGGCTCCATCTTTACTGATGACAGAGTAGAAACTATATGACTTTAAAAACTTTATAAACAAAGTTATGCCTGGTCTGTGCAGCGATAACAAAATGGGGAAATACAAGTGGAGTGATGGGTAGTTTAACCTTGTTGCTGATGATCTCAAAGACAAACTCAGGAAGAGAGAACTGACCACAGGACTCCTCATGTGTTCTCTGAGTTCTTTGTAGTTCTCTAAAAAGAGGAACAGGCAGCATTCAGCAGTCAGTCTGCTGGCAGCTGGAGAGAGAACGCAGCTGAGGCTCATCAGGTAACAGGACAGGATCCTGCTAAACCTTCAAGACCAACACATTGATGCTACCAACACAGCTGCTGCTAGGATTTGGATGCACATTAGAAATGTGCATCCAAATCAGCAGAACACCTTCAGTCTGTAAAAAAGGTCTGTTCTGGTACATTCACGATTGCTTCTTAAAGCTCGGTTCCTGACACTGCAGAGCATTGCTTCCTGAATATGGAAGCTAAATGTTCTAAAGAGATAAAGCAGTCCTCCTGTGACCCTTTACATAAGAGCATAAATCAGGTGGCTGGATGTGTAACATCCACACAGCTGAAGGAGAAAAGGCCAGCGGAGCCTTAAGCTGAGGGAGAGAGACATTGTTCCTCACCAGCAGGAATCGGAGAGGATTTCTGCTCTGCAGGAAGTTCACTTCTGTGACCTTCAAACAGGGACACAGAGATCATGTGTTTTTTTTTACTGGCAGTAGGTTCCAGCTGAATACATCTGCATTATATTGTTGTAGAATCACATTCAGCTGCTGTACAGCCGATGTGCAGAGCTGAGCTTCATCTGAGGGTTCAGTTACTGTCAGCTCATGCTGAGTCCCACAAGCCTTCAATTCACTCTGACTGTATCCTCTCCATCTGAGTGAATTTATCAGCTTATATAAATAGCTGATATTCGGTCGAGCATCTCTGTAGTCTACAGAACGGATGCAAAGCCTGCTGAGGCTCTGATGAAATGTTTTCCTCTCTGCTGCAGCTCAAACACATCCAGATGTTCCCACCACCGCATCCTGACAGGCACCACAATATGTTTTATGTTGTTCAAAGAAATCATAAATAAAACCCCTTTTTTTAAAAAAGTATACATTAATGCAGTATTATGCTCTTATCTGAGGAAATCCTAAGATTTGCTACAGCTGTTAAACCGAACAAGGGACAACTTTGTCCAACAGTGATGTTGGTCAGCAGACGAGGTGATGAGAATGTGGAAATGATTAGAAATTTACAAGCAATAGAGATGGTTTTGCTGTTTCAGCTGTGTCAGATTGGTTTCCTCTCTCTATCACAAGTCATTTACAGTTGAAACCATATATCTTCAGCAGATTTTTAAAAATGCTGCTGAAGCCGGTGAGATAGAGACGTTTATGCACAGAGCAACACGGGCTGAAAGGCCAGACAGAGAGCAGGAGGCTATTACTGCAAATGAAACACAAGAAAGACAGATTACAGTTTGCAAATGTCCACTGCAACACAGAGACATGCCCTGTTCATTTATGGAGACATGCCCTGTTCATTTATGGAGACATGTCCTGTTCATTTATGGAGACATGTCCTGTTCATTTATGGAGACATGTCCTGTTCATTTATGGAGACATGCCCTGTTCATTTATGGAGACATGTCCTGTGATCTGATTAAACTAAAGTGCAACTATTTGGACATGATGACCGTTGTATCATCCTGGTTGTGTCATGCTGTGGGGTTGTTTTGCTACATAAGGAACTGCTCTACTTTATTAAATACATGGCATCATGAGGAAAGAAAATGATGTGGAAAATATTGAAACAACATCTAAAGGCCTCAACTGGAAGTTCAAACCAGTCCAGAAGGGTGATATCCCTCAGAGCCAGAGAGGCTTCAGGTCAACAGGTCAATGTTCTGGTCTGGCCGTCACAAAGTTCTTATCTGTCCTACAGAGAAATTGTGTGTGTGTGTGTGTGTGTGTGTGTGTAAACGTCTGGTTTCAGATGCTCTATCTCATAGAAGTCTTTTCTAGGTTGTCAGAATGTGTGAATATATTTTCCATTTTCAGCCAAACTGTATAGAACCTGACAGAAGCACTGACTGAACATCAGTGAAGAATTGATAGTGTTTTCTGCTCATGTGTTTGACTTCTTATTAAAGGCATTTTTAGATAAGAGGAAGTAAGATGTGTGACATCATATCTATTTACTTCCTGTTTGCTTTGTTTCCTGGGAGGTAAAACTTTTAGAAGCGCTAGAACTGATGAGATGGGCGAGCTGTTGTCTCTAATATTTGGATCAGGAGAGTCAGATTTCTGCCACTTTAATCAGCTCTGATTTATATAAAAATATTATGGTGCCAAATAAAATTTTATCTCTAAGCTGCCATCAGCCTCACATTGAACAGTTTTGCTGAGATTCAGTCCAAAGTTTATTTGGATGATTTATTTTTGCAGTCTTTTCAACACTAATATAAAAAACAATTGAACTGTGGTCAAATATTAATTTAGAAAACTAAAACTGTTTATTTCATGTAAAGAAGGTGAACTCTGCTGTACTGCAACACCCCAATAAAAACGTCGCAGCTTTTCATATACCTGAAATTTCACCTGGAACTTTTAAAGAGGTTTTCTGCAGAGGGACAAAACAAAACTAAACAAAGGAGGGAATGAATCTTTAAATTAGGGTATTTGTTTTTCTTTTTTTGCCCTAAAACAATTACAATCCATGTGGATCATTATTGTTAAGATTAAGAAACAAATAGCTGACCCTGATGCTCATGTTAAGACTCTCAGACTTTATGAAATATTTGACAGTGTTAATAACTTCTTCTAAATCTTTAGAGATTAGATGGTAGAGATGATCAACCTGGCAAAATGAAAAGCCCCTGACTGAGCTTTAGCTGCTAGTGTAAACTCTCTGATTCATCCTGAGTTCATGAAAACTAACTCTGAGCGTCTGCTTTGTTGTTTCCTACATGAAGCCACAAAGGAAGCGACAGCAGCTGATACTTCACTCCTCTGGATCACTGCTATTGTGTGTGTTTTTTTGTTTGTTTGTTTGTTTCTGCTCTGTCTTCTCTAACCCACTGCTTGTACTGATCTAGGTTCTGGTTCTGCTGGAGGTTTCTTCCTGTTAAAGGGGAGTTTTTCCTCTCCACTGTTGCTACCTGCACTCTGAATGAGGCATTGCTCTACAGTCAATGACAATGCAAGCGATTGTCACTTTATGCCCATCTAGGAGGAGTGGAGGCTGCAAGTCAATGACTATAGAAAACTTTTTAAACTAATTTGATTAATAATCTGAATTTAAAGGATTAATAACCGGGATGAATGGGGAACAGATGTACGGACTGATGTTCCTGACTTCTATAAAGAGTTTCTGTCTCTGCTGCCCTTCAGTCCTCTGGGTTCACAGTGGAAACATGTCCGTTAATATTCTGGGAAGATGAGTTCCAAGAAGACAAAATGTTCCAGTCCAAACGTACCTGAACTCTTTTTTAGCTGAAAGCTTCAAACCAACGTTAGGTCATTTCACTAAAGACGCAGTTCATTAATCCACATCTTTCATGGATGAAACATCTTTTAGCAGAATGAAACCTCCACCTGTTGTCCATTAACGTTCTCCAGCCATTATCACTGGGCTAGAGGGGGATACCTGGGACAGGTCACCAGTCACACACACACACACACGCACACACACACACATGAGCAATTTCAGGGACCAATTAATAGCCATATGAAGAAAGTCCACAGGTCAGAATGTGAACCAATGACTTTCTTCTTGCTAAGCAACAGTGCTAACCAATGGGCTGGAGTACATTTTAGAAATGAAAACAAAGTAAAAGTCACAGCCATAATGTGACCCTGATGTTATTCAGTCTAGCAGTGATTTCTACATGGAGTCACTTCAACACACTGCAGTCTCCTGCTTCAGAAAGTTATGCATCACAAAACTGAATGAAATCCATGAACATTAATTTAGACTTTTCTAAGACAGAAATCCTTTTAAACAAGTCCAAGAGAAGCCTGAACCGTCCCTTTAAGAACTTCTTGCTTTTTTTTTTAGTTTTATTGGCCTAGTGGCTTTTATTTATTAGTAGCTGGACGAGAGGAAAGACAGAGAGAGTCTGTATGTGGCGCCCCCTACAGGAACATGTTTGCAAAGGAAAATCTATTGCAGAATCACATTAGGAGCAGCGTCAAGAAACAGGAAGTAATCTATCAAATAAAAATAATCAATACAGGTCGGCCTGAAGTAGTTCTTGTTGAAACTGCATCTCTACTGCCCTCTAGTGTTTGACGAGAGACTGACTAAAAACAAGCTTCAGCTGCGTCCACCCTTGGGGGGGTCATGTGACCCCTGGGCTCCCCTCCATACACACCCATCCACCCTACGCTTCAGGCAGCGAGGTCAGAATTTTCTGACCTGAACAGCTCACTCAGAGGTAGGATTTACTTTTAACGGTCTCATACAGAGAACATCAGAACTATCTGAAAGTGACAAGAGCATCACTGATGAAGTGTGCAGAGCCCTGCAGTCAGCAGCCGTCTGGACTCCATGGAAAACTTCGAGACACACTGGCTCATTTTTACACAGGAAAATAAAATACCACCATTATTTATTACAGCAGATTGTTTACTGAGCAGCTGGGAATCCCAGACATTCCTAACACGGCTCCATGTATCATCTCTGCTTCTGCCATATTAAAATGACACTTCAAACCTTCAGGATAAGAAAAGACTTAGTCATCTTACTCCTTCGCTCAAAGCTGAAAGTGCTGATTCTACAATCCGTCCATCTGTCTGTCTGTCTCCAAACAGTCCAGTGTTCTTCTTCCTCAGCTGCTGTGTTCAGTGCATTAAGGTCCTTTAAAAAATTATTAAAGTGTGTGACACAACAAAATATAAAAAAGGTCAATATGAGTGAATGTTGTTCTGAGGTTCTCATCTCACTAAGTGATTAAAACAAAGTCTGAGAAAAACACTGGACCTTTATTTACAAAAAAAATGTATTGAACATAATTTCATACAGTAATGTTGAGCATCTGCATATTTTTCATTATACAGTTCTAGTAAATGAGTAACTCTTGTCTCCTTTGGTCAATATTTCAAACTGTATGAGTGTCGGGATGTTTGGAGATGCTGCAGCGTCCACAGCTTGTTTTTCTGTTGCTGCACCTCGTTGTTTATTTCTGCGTAATATCTGGGAGTGAGCTGCAGTCGGCCTCCAGATGTGTTTACAGAGGAGCAGCTGGACGGGGAGCAGCTCCTGTCCTCGGCCTCAGGTCCAGATGAGTCTGCATCTGGCAGCTTTCAGGTCCAAAGAGGATCCTGGATTCTGTTCCCAGAGCGTCAGAGGGATCCACCCACCCAGCAGGACAGAGATCAATCTGTGTTTGAAGACCGGAATGTTCCTGTGAAGCTCTGCCGTCTCCATTTGGACAGATTCTAGTGGACAGAAATATGTGAGGAGTAAACAGAGGGAGCTGAGTTGGAGGCGGACCGGGGGGCCGGGGTCTGCTCCAGGGCCTCTAATGTGCTTTGGGTCAGGTCACATACACACATTAAAACACATGTTTTATTCCACACCATCAGATATGGAGTCAGATGAAACATTTCTTGTTTACCAAACATATCTCCATTTGCTAAATGTCAAAATAATGAGAGCTTTTCTTAAGCTCTCAAAGCGTGTCGGGTAGGATGAGTTTCAGGTCTGGATCAGTTCGCCTCGCTGTCACAACAGGCTGCATGACGCTCACTGAAACATGGCAGCTGCTCCACTGAGGGACAGGAGGACGCTGTCCCATATTGTCCACCAGTTCCTCCTGCAGATGTATCAGAGTCAGGATGGTGTTCCAGTATCCTCCCTTTCATTCCATGGTTATATTTTAGTGTCATCAGGGCAAACCTCCAGACATTCAGGTCTCATGTGCAGAGTGTAATCTACCTTTAAGAGTCATGGCTTCTTCTTCCCAGAATGACCTTTAACTCCATGTCTGGACAGAACATGTTTCAATGGGAAAATTAGACTTCACACAGTTGGCAGGTCTTTTGCTTCGGTTCTGATTCAGTGACAGTGAGACAGAGAGCACCAGTGGGCCGCTGGGCTAAAGGCAGATTTGGTGATAGATGGCAAAATTACAGTATATTAATAAATAGTTTTATATATCAGTGGGTACAAACTGATGCATGGTGGGTTTAATATGTCCCCCAGCCAGCAGCTCTAGGTTGTTCCCAAAGAAATCTACCTGAACCTCAGAATTTTAAAATAATTAAATATTGAATAGTATATATAATAGAGTTTTATATCAAATATAATGTTTGTTAAACATGCATTTGTTAAAGAAAAGAAGAAAAGAAATATTTTTGGCCCTGAGCTGCTGCCCCTGTCAGTCCTTTAGAACAGCCTCACCAATAGGGGGCGGTGTGGAGCCCCACAACAGAGGGCAAAAGCTGTCTTCTTTTGCACATTAAAAAGAAAAGAAATCAGGAATAAATATAATAACCTACAGTGGGAATAGTCCTGGTTGTCATCTCTGTTAAAGCTGCCAGATTTTTATAAATGAAGAACAACTTTTTACAGCAGAGTTACAGATGTTTGTGTAGGTTATGCAAACCGATGATTACATCATACATGTTCTTCAGTTTTCAGTCGGCGCCTCACCATGAACCTCAGCGCGCGCTGGGCTGAGACCGCAGCGTCTGCTTCCTGTCTACTGTCATGGTGGACGTTCCCTCCATTCCCTTCAGGAATCAGGAAGGCCCACCGCGTCTTCCTGGATCTTGGCTCATGCTTTCTGATTCTCCCATGACGCCTCCCATGGAGGCACTTTATAATAATCCATATCAGACATGAAGAACTAACCAACAGGAAGCTTCTGAAGCCATCAAGATGCGGGCTTTCCTAAACTGTTAAAGGAGTAGTGATATGTTGTATGTGACCATCTGAATGCAGCAAATGATATTTCTCATTATTCTGACATTGGCGAGAAGACATAATTTTAGTATAGCTTAAAATAAAAAACCCTGACTATTCTGTAATGTCAGACAGAAATGTTATGTCTTTTTTCAGTTATATGGAGGGAGGGGAGTACAGTGTCCTTCCTGCTCAGCGCCCCCCACCCCCACGCTGAGCAGCTACCTCCTCCTCCTGCTGCTGCTGCTCTCAGAGCGGTACAGCTCCTCCCAGGACTGGTAGAAAACGTCCAGCTCCTGGGGGCCCCAGGCCCTCCAGACTACCAGGCACCACTCCATATTTTCCTTCTGCTGGAAGCCACACACAACCGTGTCCTTAGCCACCAGCGCTGCCTCCTCCAGGGTCCTGAGGTGGGGGGGGCAGAAGAGAGAGGGGTGAGGAGCTGGTGAAACATGTCTGTTTGTCATTTGCCTTTCCTAGAAACTCACAAACACCTCATTTAAAAGCCATCAGTGCACTAGATTTACAGCCTATGGTAGCCAAGTACTTGTACAGGATGAAGATCGTGTGCTTGACTGGGTTTAAAGGCACTAAAAGATGAGCAGAGAAGAATATCAGGATGATCTGTCTTCTGAAACTCAACTGAGCAAAGTGCAACCTGAGGAAGAGAGAAGGCAGACTGGATTAGCTCCTCCCAGACTGAGGAGCGTCATTAACCTGCTCCTCTAAGGGATTCACTTCAACCAACTTCTGATCCTTCTTCTCTGTAAAGACTCAGAGCTTTACTACAGCAGAACCAGGCAGCCTGGGCCACTGAACACAACCTGTTCTGTATGAAGACGAGCAGAACTAGACAGTCCTGGTCTCTACCATGTCAGACAGTAAAGTCCAGGCTGACTGCGGTAACAAACAGGTCAGAGTGTTGTCAGAGGGAATCATTCATCATTCCAGTTACCTGGGTTTGGAGTCAGACCCAACGTAACGGCGTTCTAGTTAAGAAGTCGCAATTTTAACATGGCGACGCAAATAAACAATGTTTGCAGTAGCTCTTATGAACATCATTTTAATCTAAACTTTACATCAGGAAACACTGCTTTTAATTTCAGAGTATTGTTGCAGGCGCTACATAAAACACTGATTTTAGGCAGATTCTTACATGCCTAAAATCATTGTAAAATGAAAGTTTCCACCTCAGCTTATGTAAGTGTGCTAATGTGCAAATGGCAGAAAAAAAGGAAATCATCATGATGGTGGAAAACTGTTTATCCACCATCATCGGTGGCTAAGTTAACTAGCCTGAGTGAGGTCTGCTGTGGGGAACTAGCAGAGAGCAAGGGGCAGGACATGAGCAGCACATTCATAAGCATGACTGACACCGTTTAGCCCCTCAACCTGACTCAGATTGGTCGTACTGCAGATGACAGTAGGACCACAGGAAGGAGGTGGAGGAGTTAGATTTTTTTTCACAGATTATCTGTCATGACATGGTGACAGTTTAAACAAATACGTAGAAAACATATTCTTCAAAGTGTTACATATTACAGCTTTAATACAGAAAAGTTCCTTTCTGGTTTTTTATGTGTATTGTTGAGCAAGAGCCAAAGAGAAACCCAACAGATTTGCAACATATAACAGCAACGACACTGAGCAGACATGCAACTGATTAACACCAGATGTATTTAGTGGCAACCACAGCTCAGCACAGAGTGCATCTGTAAACACCTGTGTGTGTGTGTGTGTGTTAGTTAATAGAAGGTTTCTTCATATGAATGTTCAATAGCGGCTGTAAGGAGCTCCAGACATCCAACCCCCTCCTCCAAACCCCCACAGCCTCAGACCATGGGAACCCCAGGGAGGATCATTGCAGAGGAGGGGATGTGTGTGGGAGTGTGTGGGTGTGTGTTTGTGTGTGTGTGGGGTGGGGCAGGCTGCAGCAAAAAAACTTTCAAAAGTTCACACAACATGCTGCATGGGACTAATAGTTCTGAAATGAACTGAGCTTCATTTCTAATGGGTGTAATAGACAGAAATGTTTCTAAGAAACAAAGCTTCTAAGTATTACCCCCCACTTCTACCCTCTCAGCCCCCAAACCCACCAACAGACTATTTTATGAGAGTCACTATAAACACACAGGGAACCAAGAACCTGCAGAGCAAACTCCTTTAGGGATCAAAACAAAGCAATGGATTTTTCATCTCTATTATGGAAATTCTAAACATGTAATTAAATTCATTTTTTGATGCTATGTGATTCAAAATGCAGATTTGCTCCTAAACTAACAGGAGCCAGCAGTGAGCTGTCCTCTGAGCTACTGTAACTGATGCTGCAAAAATAAGGAGAGAAGATTCTCCTGAAATAACAAAGAAAAAAAAAAGTGAAAATAAATTTCTAGGAAAACTCAAACATTCAGAGATTTCAGCATATTCCTTCAGTACCACCACCAACCCCACCCTGGAGGTCCAGAGGACTCTTGAGGTGCTGGTCGTTCACCAGGCCTGGTTACTGCTGCAGAGTTTTTGTCCACAGTGATGGAACTGACCCACCAGAACACCCTGATTCCTGCAGGAAGGGACAATAGCTGAATAACTTACCCCAGAGAGGAAAGTCCTGGTGGACTGAGGACAGCAGAGACACGTCCCCTGAGTTGATTTCCACAGGACTGGATTTCAATGATTATCAAATCACCTCCACGCCTGTCAAACGCATACATTCAGCATCAGTTTCTACAAAGATTGCAGAACAATTCAGTTTTTTTCAAAAGTTGAATGTTGAAATTTTCTGCTTCTTTCATAGAAGCACCAACTGTCTCCCTGCAGCAGACAATCACTAGCAAGACAGGAAGAAAGGGAAAAACCAAAGACAATTTTTTTATATCTTGACGAACTACTTGTTCCATTGGCAGATTATTATTAGTATTATTATTATAGTTATAACACCTTGTTATAAGTGAATTAATCTGCCAATGGAACTAGTGCTTTTTCATCAATATTAAGGAATTATTTACTAAAAACAAGCCTCTATATCTTCCAGAAAAGTTACTTGTAAATTAGTTTGTCTTATTTGAAGTTTTCTAAGATTGGAAACTTTAACAAAAATAATTGGCAAGATTTTGTTTTTTTGCAGTGTAGCTAATACACTGTGTTCCAAATTATTATGCAAATTGGATTTAAGTGTCATAAAGATGACATTTTTTTTAAATTTTTGCTTCTATATTTATAGATGGTATTGTGTGTCAGGGCTCTTTGAATCAGTATAATTGATTTCAGAGCGTGACCACTTAATGCTGCATTCAAAGAATGACCGTTTGCAGTTCTTTATAATCCATAAAATGTTTAGAAAATCTGCTGTGCATAATAATTTCGAAAAGTGCATTTTGAGTTTTTTATTTTTGAAAATAAGACTGTTCTCATGGGGAGCTTTGTTCAGTAAAATTTGATTTACACTGTAATAGTTCATGTCTTGACATTTATTCTGACCATCATTTGCATTGATCATTTAAGAAAATCTGAGAAAACATAACTTGCATAATAATTTGGAACACGGTGTATGTAATGGAAAGATTGATGCTATGTGTTGTTTAATTTTGGTTTTAACGTTTAGAAAAGTGAGGGCCATAGAAACAGTTTTCCTCTCAGCTGGGTCAGACATGTCACCAGGCCTCCAGGTGGGTGAACCATTCTTACCTGGGGATCCACACTGTCCCATTGACTGGCAGCAGATTAAAGGCCTGCAGTTCAGGGACTGCAGGGCTTATTTCATCAGCAGAGTCCAGGTTAGTAGTTCTGGATTCCTGTTGGGCCTGCATGTTCTGGGCCAACTCTAAACAGCTTCTACTCTTCAGTGAGCTGCAGTCCGTGGTGCTCAGACAGTTTGACTGTGGCGGTTCCAGAGAGCAGGTAGACGACAGGGAGCAGTAGTCTGTCACAGAATCCTGGTGCTGGATGATTTGTGTGCCCGCCTCCTCACTAAAAATCAGTGTCACATCTCCGTTAGACCATTCCAGCTTCTGGTTCGGGTCCGTAGTGTCGATGTCATCGCCTGCCGCCACGGCCATCCCAGCAGGACGCTGCACGGTGAACACGTCCCGTAAAGGGTTTCTGTCCCCACAGCTCAAAGTAGGAAAAAAAAGCAATCAAAACAAAAGTCTTTTATGTTTCAACATAGAGATGAGTGCTACAATCCTGATCAATAATTCCCCTTCTAAATCTGAGGCTCTTCCACTGGAGAATAAATCTGACAGTGGAACATGTTTCACTATCATTTCCTGTATAATTCAGCAGACAGTTTTTTTTAGCTTTAAACATATTTAAATGGATCTTTTAATCCAAAGGAGAGCAGAACTTTGTTACATTCCTAACTTCAACTAATCAGTAGTTTCACAGAGAATTACCACAATGAAGACAAACATTTTTAACACAGCTTTACTCCTCTGGTAATTGTCTATTCAAGAAGCGGACAATGATACTAATTTCAATCGTAGCCAGTGTTCCACGATATATCGACACCAACATTGGTATTAGTTTGATGTTAGTAATTTTTTAACATATTATTATCATTATGATAAAAATGGGCCAATATTAACAACCAATATTTATTTCCATCTTGTTGCTGTTGGTGTCTGGAGGAAGTTGGTCATGTAACGTTTGGTCATGTGACAATGATGCAGCACAGGATTGTGGGAGTTTAACTGAAGCAGGGAAGCGGTGGTAAAGTCAGACGTGTGGTTGATTTTTTTTTTAAGATGTTGAAATGGTAGTGTAATATCTATCATGTCTATAATATCAATAAATACTGGTTATCAGCATTATTAATGTTGCATATCAAAATGGACACAGACTTTCATATGGATACATCTATAGCATGTAGTTTCTGGGCTAATCTGGCAGAAAATGTATCAGTACAGAATCCTAATATGTGAGCCATTCCAACCTTGACTCATTTAAAATGACTTAGAATTTCTGAAGAGGTTATTTTAAGTAATTATATTTCATTTTAGCAGAATTTCAGATGTTCATGGATGTGCTGCATGCTTACAATATTTCTCTTTCAGTGGCAGCCCATTATTGTAAATGAGAAATTAAAAACGTAACAGAGTCTGATTTCACAAAAAAACATAACTCCAAAGTAAATACCAATAGTCTATTTCAGCAAGGAATGACCATCAAAAGCTGCTTAGATTAATGTAGCTTAAAAGGACATTTTGTTGACCGCTGGTTTCTGCCTGTGTTTCCCAAGTGGAACATGGGTTGACAAACACCTACCAGTAGGTGGCACACAGCTCGTATGAGGCGGCGTAGTACAGCTTGAGCGTGTTGCTGTGGTCGTCCAGTGTCCACACGGCTTCCTCTCCACAGAGACTGAAGCTAGTGGTCATGCTCACTATCGACGATGGAGCCTTGTACGGCTCCAGCCTTCGCACTGCCTGGAGACTGCTGGTGTCAATGACCAGCAGGCCCGGTCCGTTAGAGTACCAGAGCTGGAAAACACACACAACAAACTATCACTTTAATTCCAGAAGTGGAAAACACAAACTAGATGATGAGCTCTGGGATCTGAACTATGACGAAGAGGGAAAATGTGGCTTCATGGTCACCTGAGAGCCGCTGCTGAGCAGAACCATGCTCCGGACAGGGTAGGGCCTCTGCCTCGGGTCAGAGTCCTTCAGGCCAAATACGGTCTTGTTTAAGGTGTGTGAACACAGGTACATCTCTCCATCCAGCGGAAGATCGTCCACCAAGGTGTAGACAGCTACCAAACCGTCAGACATCCCAGCAAACACCTTGGCCAGGCTCTGTTTACCATATTAGGAAATTTAGTTATGCACATTGTCTAGTACTTTTAGGGAAGTATGTCATTTTAAAATTTGTTATTCCTTTGTTATCTTCCTGTTTTGGTTTTGACTATCTTGTTCAAATAGGTCAGTCAACTTAAAGGGGTGGATATTTATGGAATCACATAATTTATGTTAAATATTTTGATTTAATCAAAAGTATTTGATTAAATCAATATTTGATTAAAACAAAATATTTATGTTGTGCAGAAATCAGTTTCTTTCCTTCCCATTCCTTTATTTATTTAACCAGCAACACACAACAAACTGGTTACACAAAAGTAAGATAAACTTAAAACAAATGCATGAGTTTGAAACAAATTGCAAAACAGTTTAAAAGCAATGACACTGACTAGTAGAATCACGTTGAGCGTTTTTAAGAACTGCTCAAAAAAATTCCCATGAAATAAGATCCAACATTTCTAGTTCAGACTAGAGCAGGGTCCATGCTGTAGGAGTCACAGAACTGAATGCTTGCTTCCCTTTTTCTGTTTGAACACGTGGACCATGCAAGAGAAAAATGTTGCTGAGCGTAAACAATGGGCAGTAATCCATTGTTGTCAGAGAGAATTTAAGTAAGTCCCAGCCAAACCAAGTAGGAATAAATCTGTATCATCAAGTTTCTATTTAACATTAATGTTTGTTGGTTTTTTATGGTAATTGTCAAAAAGCCACATTTTGTTCAAGCAACAAAAGGGTAAAACATTCAAGGAGGTGAAGCTGCTCTGCATAGCCAGCACACAATCAGGATAATTTGCCGTATTGTAAGAATGCAGGTTGCTTTGATGAATATTTAGTAATGGGAAAAAGCAGATCTGTTCACAATTTTGTCACAAAAAGTGCTTCCATCAACTTTTTTAATGTGCATTTCTAAGTATTGCATTAGAAAAGGTTGATGGAAATGATGGCGTTCAAAACAAAATTCAATCATCCTAGATTTCACAAAAACATCTTTATGCTAGCTGAGGCAGTTTTTGGTTATTCCAATAAAGAGTTAATGCACCAAAGAAGAGATGAAAAATAAGTTCTGCTGTAGCAAACTTCCACATACACTACTGGGTCTGGGCCTTACCAGAGGCACGGATCTCTGAAAAATGTCTGACTGCAAACCTCTGCTTTGAAGGGAAAGACTCTTTCTGTTATGTTCAAGCGTTCTCAATCTCTACTTCCTGTTTGTTACAGATTACAAATTATGATTTGCCTGGCCTGGTTGATTCTGTTCTAAATTAGCCATGAGAACATGGTTAATTTGCATTGTCTTTGTTTTTCCTTTTTTGTTGTCTTAAAAACCAGACAGGTTTTAAGACAACAACAAAACTTTACTGGTTTTTAAACCAGTAAAGGTTTATTGGCTAAAAATACATCCAGATGGCCAATGTGCAATTCTGGCCTCTTCAGAGGGAAAACTTCCAGCTTGGAAAGAGTTTACTACCTGTACAGTCTAATGTTAGTAATTTATGGCAGTACGAAGCTCCGAAGCTTCCTCTCCTTATGAAGGGAAAGAAAGAAAAACATATATATATATATATAGAGAGAGAGATTTTTTTTTTTTTTTTTCAAAAATAGGATGGATGTATTTTCTTCCGTGGTATTTTGATATTTGTGGAGAAAAAAACGTCTGTTTCCAACAAGAAAATTTGCTCTCAGAAAGATTTCCAGGAAACCAAATGCAACTGAAGGACTACTTAAACTGTAATTTTGTTTATGATATCTATATATAAAATATGCCAGAAACTGGTTCTTTATCATTTAGCCAAGGTCATCTGAGTCCAAAGACCCACTTGTGGCTCCAGAGCCACAGGTTGAAGACCACTGGTTATTATGGGCCATTTGGCCAACGTGTGTTGGTTTGAGCCAGCTAAGAGGAAAACAGATGATCTGTGTATTTGTGTGTGTTTGTGTGTGCTGCCATTGGAACTGACCTGCTCTGCAGCTGGAACGTGGAACAGACAGGTGACCACAGCTGGACAGGACAGGCATTTCTGAGGTTGACTGAGGGGACACATATCCTTCAGGCTATAGACAAACACCTCCTGCTCCTTTCAGATGAGAACAGAAAGAGTCAGCCCAAACCCTTTGCTGATTATACTATATAAAACACATAAATATTAGTGCTATTATTGTTCATACCTCAGTAGCTATCCATAGAGAATTTGGCATTTTCATCTGACAGCTGATCCTGTTACCAGGACAACACATCCTTTTTACTTCCATCTGGCCCTTCTCCACATTCACCACACTGTAGTTTCTGCAAAATGCATGGGAAACCATCAAGAATGTAAGACCAAACAATCAGAGGCACCAAATGTAATCCAGAGTTTGATCCATTTGACACATTGGGACCAGCTGTGTGCTTTGGTGCACACACACTCCTAGAGCTAGCCAAACAGTGCAGCTTATTGAGAGACTGAAAAAGTTTTTTGCCCCAAAATAAAGACTTGCCAAGTCACATTGAGTCTGTAGAGATGAACCACTGATCACACTGTGGAGTTCCAGCAGCTCAGAATGATCCTACTTTAGGTTAGAGATAGTAGACAACAATCTATTTTTTACTCCTTTCTTTATCCAGGATGATGATAGTGATTGAACAATGGACAACAATGAGAGTCCAGGAAAGAGCCAGCTCTATCTCTAAATAAAGTCTTAACTACTAGTAAAGACTGGACTAATGGCTGCCATTAGCTATAACCTGAAGGGTGTGTCTTTAGGATATGAAAAGGTATGTTATAGAAAGTGCAGCATAGATTGGGGCTGCTAGAATCAGACTGACTGGCTTTTCCCCTTCCAATTGATTTGTCTTCATTTACAAAACTAAATGATATCTGTAAAAAAAAAAACAACCCAAAAAACAAACAAAACAAAAAAAAAATCCAAGAGCACAATGCCCCAAGAGAGCCCAGCAATCTAAAATAGAAAATAAAACAACAGAAGAAGAAATGTGTACATTTCCAACTGCTTTTTCCCCTCCTTTTGTAACCAGTCAGACTTTGTTGTAAAGTTTGTTGCTGGGAGAGATACAGGAGGACGCCTACAGCTTTTGACATCAATTTTCCTGTTTTTCTGACATCACAATCCTTAAAATCACTTTTCAAAGAACTTGTAACTAAATATATATATCTTATGTTTTCGGTTAAAACAATTAAAAACTTGCCAACATTTTTATCTGAACTTTTCTTTAGACTCATTTCTTTAAACAAAGTGACTGAAAAATTCAAGCTATAGAGTGAACAACACAAATAAAAAACAGTCAATGTCAACACATTGTGGCTTAAAAGTTTCTGATGTGACCAACATAAAGTGCAGAAACAGACATGAGTTGATTGGGCAGCAAATGGTGATACAGCTTTTACAGAATTACAGGACTGGGAGGGGGAGGGGGAGTTATAGCAAAGAAACCCTGCAGGAGTCCATACTTATAATTAACACCACCTGCATGTGGGCATAAAGCTGCTTTCATTACAAATTTTAAATTCTCAATAGCAGCGTTTTTCACAAAGAATATCATCAGTCAGGATTTGAGTTATAGCCACCATGTGAGACAGAAAAAAGGTCTGATGAAAAACAGTCATGATGGGAAATATTCCCTCTTTACAGGAATTTCATGTATTTTAAGCTTATTGAATGTACTTCTGTTGGCCACAGACGTTCAGATGTGACCTGGGGGCGTCTCTGTAAGGGAGAGCGGCTGACTGTCAGAATTATTTCCATAAGATCAGTTTCTCATCGAAGTATCGACTGACTTCTGATCTCTCAAAACTATGGACATGTACCGACCAATCCGTGAACCCCTACTAAATGCCAAAAAAGTTTGTTCTGCAGCCAAAACCTTTGAACACATATGTACATGGACACACATTTCATTGTAGTCGATAGAAAGACGAATTTCTTCGTAAATCTCATCATGTTGCTGTCTCTACCTGTTAAATGAGGGAATAAAATGTAATGAGTGTGTTTGGCTTCAGCCATGACATGCTCACTGTTGGGTGGGTATTTAAAATATAAGGATTAAATTAAAATAACAGGCATTTCATAATAATACTGTTTTCAGGTTAGCAGTCTCAGTACAATGCCAATATTTTTCAGAGTATGGCATCACCATGTTTTCCTTAATAATTTAATGCTTTGCCTGATTAAAAGCGCAGAGTGAACATTTGATTTCCAGAGCAGTGAAGAGGAGACATCTAAACAGAGACAAACCTGTCCTCGTTGTCTCCATGCCAGAAGACAGCGCTGCATCCCTGCAGCTGGGACAGGAAGAGCTGCGACTGGCTGTCGCAGGACAACAGATACCTGAGGCAGGGGAAACTGGGCTCCTCCATCTGTCTCAAACACTGCAGCGCCAGTGGCCTCTAAACACACACACATGCAATATGGTTGAACACATTAATTTATGCATTTTATCTCTAAGTGCTTTCAGAACAACCATGAATGCTTTACAAAATAAAAACAAAATAAAATAGAGATATGAGATATTTCCAGGAACCTGTTTTCAAACTAGTTTGCACTATTACTGTACTGTACATCTCTGATACAGCCCACACATGGACCAAACAGTTTTGTTTTACATCCAAGCTCATTCATGCATTCTCACAGCTACAGTAAACGGCAAAAGAAACAACAACAACGCTAAGTCCAAATACTGGACTTCTAAGAACTGTCCTAAAGTAGAGGGCTGGTACACTGAAGTTCTCAGGATACTCCCCTTGGAAAACCTGACTACATATATATGCGGCTCTATGCTCACTAAAAATTACAGTTCTCATGATTAATAACTTTTGTAGTTTTACAGTTAAAAATAAAAGCAGTTCCTAATTATCAGGGAGTAACATTAGATGTTAGTTCCTCAGAAGTATTGCACATTTTGGAGTTCTTCATGCTTTACTTTCTCATTTTTGCATGCACCACATGCATATATTTTAGTTTACATAATTACACCACAGTTTAGTGCTGGGCAGTAAATGCCTTAATAGTGACATCTTATATTTTGAAGAAAAAACAGTATAATACCTCCAGCATAACAGATTTCTTGGTCAAACTAAAGCGTTTACAGAGGAGCTGTAGGATATAGTTGGCAGGTTTTGTGAATTTCATAAAGTTCTTCAGACGGCCGGTCCTGATCATGGTCAACTCCTCTCTGGTCTCTTGATCTGACAGGCAACCAGATTAAGAGACCAGAGTCTGCTGTGGGCTAGAGTTGGAATTTGTGTTTAGGGGAGCAGGGTAAGTGGGGCTGAGAGTTCAACACATAAAACCAAAGAGAAAAAGAGTGAGAAGAAAATCTGCAACAGAGAGTCTGCTTTGTATGATCCAAAAGTCAAATGCTAGAAAATGGGGATAAAAATAAAAGTGATACTTTAAAATAAAACCAATAAAACACGGCATGCTCCTTAAAGCTGCAACAGATAACTTATCTGAAAAAAAAAAAAAAATAATAATAATGAAAAAGAAAAATAACATGTACTCATGTACTTGCTGCTCAATGTGCTAATGGTAGAGAAACAATTTACTATTCCAGGAAAACATCTTTTCTGTCATCATCACTGACCATGCTAAATAGCCTTAGCATTTGTGTTAAGCTCCAGTTGTGGAGAACCAGCTGCAGGGGGGCAGAGAGCAAGGGGGAGGATGTGAGCAGTGTGTATATGAGGAAGATTGACAGCGCTGAGACCCGCCTCCTGGCTCTGATTGGTTGATTCTGACTGAGCGGTGTATTTTTGCAGATGGCAGTTGGAGCTGGATTTGCTTGATTTTTTTTTTTCATAGGTTTTTTCATATCAAACCACCACATCATAGTGGCAGTTTTAACAAATATGTAGAAAACACAATTTTTTTATTCAAAGTTACATACTTAAAGTTAAAGTTACATACTTACAGTTACATACTTACATACATATAGTTACATACTTACTCAAAGTATATAACTTTGAATAAGTTACATACTTACATACATATACATACTTATTCAAGTATGTATACCAACCATGGTATTGATTTCATGGACACAGCCTGGTGTCCATGAAATGACATGTCAGTAATATGATGTGACATCACAGGATCCATGAAGACAACAAGACAAGAAGCTTCAGCATTTTGCTGATGGACTCACCTTCTCAGGCTTGGTGTCCCAGCACTCAGTCATCAGGGTGTGGAGGCTGTAGAACTGGACCTGCTCCAGACGGCCCAGCACCGGCCGGACGCCTCTGGAGAGCTTCCTGGCTATCTGGAGCTGGTGGTTCCCCAGAGCCGGCCTCCGCCCAGACAGCAGCTCATACAGAACCATTCCATAAGAGAACATGTCCACCTGGATGGACGGGGGAGGGCAGAAAGCATTCAGCAGAGTTACAGTGGGCCCTAAGCTGGAAATGTCCAATCACAGGCCCGGGAGCAACTGCAGCTGCTCTAGGAACACAATATCACAATTCTACCCAAAAATGACCTAAACTTCTGGCAGATTCAGATTTAAAGTCACCATTCCATTCAACCAAAAAGAGGAAGAAATATTTGACCCTTGTTCATTTACTATTATTAAACAATACAATGCAGATATAAAATATTATTGGTTAATCCAAATTCATTCAGTAATCTTTGATGACGAACTCCAAGTCAAAAGGCCTCCTTACCATCACCCTAATGTTTAGCTCCCACCACAGATTCTGCATGAGCTTTAAGTCTGGGCTCCAAAACAATAATCAGAAGAAACATTTTGCTAAAACTAAACCTAAATCTGCCACAGGTATGAAAAATATGTGAATATCATTATGTGTTATGTGCCCTGAATCACATGCAGTTTATCAGGTATGAAATATGAAATGGAGTATATGTATATATTTCCTTCTATCACAGGGATTTCTTATAATAGACCAACATAATATTTTCCATATCTGTGAAATAATGTTTGATTCCATTTTTTAAAATTATTTTCATGCAAATAAAATCTGAACAGTGTGTGGTGCATATATAGACCCCCCCCCCCCCCCCCGCCTATAATACATGTTTAATAAAGCATCTTTAACAGAATTTCATTGCAGTTTGTTTCTACCGGTTATAGAGACTGAAAGTCTGAACGATTTGTTCACTCAAGCACTACAGAACAATAAGACCAGCACATTGGCATAACTACATTATGAGCTGTAAAGCTCAAAACCACAGTATTCGCAGAGTGAAGTAATAAAGAGAAGCTTGATACCTTCTCGTCGTACACAATACCCGGTCGGACCTCGGGAGCCTGGTATCCTGGGGTTCCCTCCACTCCCAGCGCCCCCTCATGGAAGGATTGCCGAGAGATTCCATAATCGGACAGCTTAACGTTGATGGGATCCTGAACCTGGAGCAGCACATGTTAATGAGCAGCAGCCCTCAGGCCTCCAGACGTGGCACTGGTGCAGGAAGCCGTATACACACCTCCAGGGACCAGACCAGGATGTTGTCTGACTTCAGGTCACAGAAGATGATGTTCTTTCTGTGGAGGTAGGCCAGTCCTGCTGCAACCTGATACGCTACCTTAAAGGTTAGCATGTGACCAAGAGGCATGTACTCTGAGCCTAGGCAAGAGACATAAAGTGTTCAAGTGAGAAAATGTTGGAGGCATTCTGAGGAAATGAGCAGACAGACGATTGTAGAAGTATTTGCCTTTGTGCCTCTCCTCCAGCACCGTGTTGAGGCTGGCCAGAGGCGCTAGCTGCAGCGCGAAGCACAGGGGATGAATGCTGATGCCCACTAGAGCTACGATGCAGGGATGCTGCAGAGAATGCAACATGCTGGCCTCCTGGCGGAACTCAGAGAAGCTGCGACATGCATTGACAAACTGCAGGTGCTTCACCATGGTGTCTGAGGGCAGAACAAGAGCTTATTACTGTCATGGTTTTAATAAACTGTGGGATATTATAAAAGATAGCAGCAGCAGCAGTTAACACGTTTTATACATATTTCCACTATATAAAAAAAGTTAACATATAAGGGTTAACTCTCATTGTTAGACTCAACTTAGACTTCCTTTACCCACATCTTTGCAGAAATATATTTAAGCTGTTAGCATGTCATGACAGGTTGTCATACAGACTTCAGTCAGAGGCACCTTCAGATTCAACTGTCTGCAACTGCAGATCCTTTCTGCTCACAGCGTCATCATCACTTGGGCGATTTGAGTTATGACAACATTTAGTTTTACTTTGTGATAAAAAAAAATACTTTTTGAATTTAATTGAATGAACTCTGACCTAACCTAAGGCTACTGAGGCCTCATTCAGACAAAGTATTTTGGAAAATCCCTCTTGATACTGGCAGAAGTTGCTAAAGCAATCGTCCTTGAGGGATCCGTGCAAATGGATTTTGCTCCCTTGGGGCACACAGGAAGCAGGGCACATCACTCCTCATCACCCAGAGTGATGAGGAGACTCTCATCACTCTGGGTGCCTGTCAAAGCTAGAGTGGATACATAAATCAAATCTAACCAGACACTTTGAGGCTCTGATACCAGGGGGCGATGTAAAGAATCCTGTGTGCTAATCCATGCTAGAACCGAACATTTTGACTTTTTAACTTGCAACTTTGGCATATCTGAACTTGGATTACAAAATTGGTGTGAGAAAAAAAAATGGCGGATTTACAAAACTGATTACCCTAAAATCATAACCTTGCTTAGTAGTTCCACAGCAAATGTGGTGATGTTATAAACAAAAAAAACGTTATAGTGAATAGAGGAAAACTATAACTCAAAATGAGTATAAAAATATCTATGCAGCATCAGGAGAACAGTCAAAGTACACAAAAGATTTATTTAAGGAGCTGAAAACTTTGTATGATATGTCCCCTTAAATGAAATGTTTGATGTTGTAAATGTGATACGCAACCTCTGATATTAAAATTTGTTAGATGATCTAAACATTAAGTTTGATGAAAACAGCAGGAACAGAAAAAATCTGAAAAGAAAAATACTTTAAGTGCTTTGTGTATATAACTGGATTCTGTATTGACTGTTATTTCTGCTCATTCATGTGAAGGAGGTCGAAGGTCAACAGAAAATACATTACTGTATTAAAATAAGACAACATATTTGTAACTGAACATATGTTGGGTTTTATATAAAGGTTTTGAACATCTGTGAATTAATCAACACGAATAAACCTGGGTCTGCTCTACTAGCTGTATGGCCGCTACAGCTAAATTTACATTAATCCGTTTAATCCCAAATTTTTCCTGCAAAATAAGTGTATGTATTTAATCCATGGACCTTCCTAACACATGATATTTATGAATTATTACATTTTATGTTGGTTATGTTAGTGAAAATGTAGGTTTATATACTCAGCAACAAATGTTGCTGGTGGGAACCAGCATAGTCTGAATTACACAAATCTGGCCTATTTATACATAGAAAAAAAAAAGAAAAATCATAACATGCATTAACTTATTATAACAAAACATGGTTACAAGAGTGTTCAGAAATATTTTAGATACATAAAGATTCAATGCTACATGTTGCAGATGTCATTGTTTCAATGTGCCGAGTGACCTTTGACCTCATTTGGTCATTTCATCAAAGAGGCAAAATCAGGTAAAAATGTTAGTATTAACACTTCTGCATCTGGGAGGAAATTCTCCCTGTTCTACCAGACTAAGAACTTTGCCTTGACCCTGTGCTAAACTAGATTCAGGTATGGTGTCATCTTGTAGAGGTCATTCAGTGCATAGGCCACATTTTGTGGATGGGATCGCCCTCTGGAGGGGTGAAATAGAGGAGGGGTTCAACTCCTCAATGACATTGATGTAGATTACATCATTTTGAGGTTCCTTCAGGTCTGGAAGATCTAAAATATCTGATGGTTTTAAGTTGTGTGGGAACAGCAACGCATATAGAATAAACAGCAAAGCTATGTACACATAGCATAGTGTTGTCTATGTATTATGCTTGCGGCGACAATTGTTGCCATGCTTACATACACTCTTCTTATGATTAAAATATGGATGAAGGGGTAAATTTTTCTTTGTATATCAGTAGAAAACGATTGAAAGAACATATGTTCAAAATATGTTATTTATATTTGTTTATTAAAGTATTTTACTGACTTCCTCTTTTACAGGTTTGTGACTAACATTTACCTCCAGCGTTACAGGAAGTAAAGAGTCTGGTCATGTGACCTTTCACACTAGATACATGAAATTGATATTGCTTAGAGTGGACACATTATTATTTTATTTTAAAACTTCAATTATCTGATAAGTGTCAAATTATTTTAGATTATTTAGAGCTTCTAGATTATTTTAGAGCTTCTGGAAGTTAGGAAAAATCTCTGGCAACAATTGTTGCCAGTGGGATTAAATCATGGGTTAATCATGTAAATTTGCCATTTTTATGTAAAATGATTGTCCAAACCGATGGTTTCTTTCATAAACAAAGCAATCACATATAAAGAAAGCTATTGCACCTGTATCACTGGTGGCTGACAGCTGTCGACATCTCTTAAAGTGGAAGAGCTTCACAGCAACCGGCTGCTCTCTGTATCTGGCTCTGTAGATGATGGTCCCACTGCCACCCTGACCGAGGATGTTCTGTTCCTCCTCACACAGCTCCAGCTGAGCCTTCTCCAGAAACAGCCTAACACACACACACACACACACACACACACACACACACACGCACACACACCCGCACGCACACACATGTACACACACGTACACACAAGTATGCCAATTATTAAGCACATTAACCACTCCTTAGCTGTAGACATTACTTGGGAAATTTCTTTTCAGTGTTTAGTTCTGTATTATAATATTATGCATAATGTGCAAGTGACCACCTGTTGCATAAATAGGACCAGAAACTCTCCTTTATACATAACTGTGTTATGCCCATAGTACATGTCCATCTAGGCAGATTACAGGACTCAGCATTAGAGGTGGTATAATTAATCAGATTAATCATGATGGATCAATTATTGAAATAATCATCAATCAATTTAATAATTGATTAACTGCTAAGACTTAAAAAAATGTTGCTGAAAGAATAACACACACACAGAGCAGTAATTAAGCAAAACTTTACAAAAACCCCATACGATTTGCATTTTAAAAAAACAAACAAAACTTGACCTAACTAAAATATGACCTAACTACAATTTTTCAAGTGTCAATTTTAGCTTTAAAAAATACTATAAAGCACCTTTTGTGGTCCAGTTAATAACTGGTCGATCCAAAAACTACTCAACATGTCAGGCCTGTTCTGTACTGATGTTCAGTCCAGAAACACCCGAGCTTCTATTGTTGATTTTAGAAAGATGTTTAAGCTAAAGATGCTTCCTTTGCTACAAAGTGTTTACTAAAGAAATGCTCTTATATTTTTGGCAATAAAATGTTTATTTTCTTATATAAGAAAGAAATTGAAGTATTTGTTTATCAGCTTCTATGTATGCAATGTATCTTTTTATACTTTATACATTTTTTAATCCAACCTATTGATTAATTGTTAGAATAATTACTTACTAAAGTAATGCTTAACTGCAGCCCTGATGTGTATGCTTTCAGAACATGCTGCAATGATTTCAGAACCAGAAATGTGTGCCGTTTGTCTGGGCCACTCATACATGTGATACCGGCATTTCCCTTCTTCCCATTAACACTTGCTGAGCTTTGAGTCATGATGTTCATTATTGGTACCTTTAGTTGCAACTAAACTTTGACATGATTCAGGTTGCGACAGTCAGGGATGATGTTTATGTTATGGATGAGGCCATAATTGCTCAGTCAGTATTGTGCCATTTAAAGTAAACAAATATCGAATGTGTCAATCTACTACCAGCCTGTAAAAAGCATCAGGAGAACAGAAGGAATACAAGTTATTCCTGACAACTTTTGTTGATCATATCATTGCAACAACCTATCTTCCACTGAAAATCCATAAACTCATTTAATGTTACCAATAACAGTCTTTATATTTAACTCATTTAAAGTCATGATTCTGTTTTTAGTGACTTCCCTCAAAGTGGGATCAACAGTCCACAAGTTTGCAGTGTAAGGTGTTGTTTAATGAGAGCGGTTTACCGTGCCGGAAAGTCGGTCATGAACAATTCTGGGACCAGCTCCTGCAGAGGGATCGGCTGCTCCGGATGCTGAGGACAAACGATGTGTTCCTGTTCCACAGCCGCCAGTACACAGTCCTCCATGTTGAAGTAATGAACCTCTGCTTCTCTTCTTCTGCTGTCCTCTGCCTGCTCCTGCTGCTGGTCCCTCGGGGCACACAGGGAGCAGGGCACATACTGCTCAATGAGGAGACTCCCATCACTCTGGGTGCCTGTCAAAGCTAGAACAGGGACAGGAAGACAAAGTGATATTTACTTGTTTTAATGGATGCAAAAGCAACATCAAGTTAAATAACCAGGAGCAGCGCCCCTCCTGGTGGCAGCAAGTTGGAGCAGTTCTGTTACGTTTCTGATTGGTTCCTGTTTGGTCAGTGATTGCCTTTGGTTATGGATACTGAGCAGCTGTGAGGATGTTTGCTCTTACTTTTTGATATTCTGAGAGTCGCTATAGTGCTAACTATGGCAACAAGGTAAGGCTTTCACTACTGGAAGCAGCTGATTAGCATCAAGAAAGCTAAAACAATATGTAAAAACAGAACAAAGTCTTGCATGTAATGGATTGCTGCCAGGCAGTTCTTCACACAAGGTTTAGGTGAATCCTACTAGTCAGTGGCATCTGCACACCTGCAGCACAGGCTGGGATCAACATTACAGTTCAGTGAAGATCAACATAGAAGAGAGACCACAGAGTGAGCCAATCACTGGACATTTCTCTCATGGCTCTCAGACAGAAACAGAACGGTTCAGTGTGAGAAGCATTAAATTTGAGAGCAGGAAGTGTTTCATTACGAAAACATCACATGTGCAAGTATTAATTAATTTTCTTTCTGTGTAAATTTTAAATGAGAGCAGGACAGCATTCTAAAATGAAAAGAACTTTTCCTTCTCTTCAACTACAAATATGAGAGGAAAGGAGCACTGACCAGGAAACCACTGTTCCATCAGAGAGTTGACGTGGTCAGTGATGAAGGCCATGGCAGAGAAGTCTCTGATGTCTGACTGACAGAGGATCTTTATGCCTCCACTCTTCATCTTCTTCCAGTTAACATCCGACGACTCCACACTGCAAACATGAACACATGGCCTCCGTCAGCCAAAGTCTTACAAATTCAATACATTATTAATACATTTTTGATAAATGAGCTCTAGCAGAGTAGCTGAAAGTGCTGTTTTTCCACTGAAAATCCATAAACTCATTTAATGTTACCAATAACAGTCTTTATATGGAACTCATTTAAAGTCCTGATTCTGTTTTTAGTGACTTCCCTCAACGTGGGATCAACAGTCCACAAGTCTGCAGTGTAAGGTGTTGTTTAATGAGAGCGGTTTACCGTGCCGGAAAGTCGGTCATGAACAGTTCTGGGACCAGCTCCTGCAGAGGGATTGGCTGCTCCGGATCCCTCTGCTGGCTGCCAGCGAAAAACAATTTATTTTTTAAATTTTATTTATATTAGTCCAATAGAATATGCTGAAAAATAAGAACTCCTTATTTTATATTTAGTTCTCTAACAGATAATATTAACATATCGATGACTAAGTTCGTTATTTACAAGTGGAACAAGAAAGTGGTTTAAATTAAGCAGAAATATTACTCTGCTTTACTCAAACAAACAAAAATAGTATGTATTCTAAAATATAAAAAGTTCAGACTGATATTTTCTGAGGAAAGTTTGCCCCATTCGTCACTTTCAGCTGTGAGCCATTTGCAGTCTTCCAGTTAATCCACAGAATCCCACTGAGAACATCTAGGATTTGACTCCAAATATTTATGGCTGTATTTTTTGTTTGTTTGTGCATTTTATGATATTTTTTTCTGCTGTATGAGATCCTGTTTCATGTTTTGATGTTTCCTGAACAGGTTATTTTTGTTGAAAATGAGAATTTGTTTTATATGAAATACCAAATCAATAAAAACACAGCAGACAGCTCAAGCAGTCTGCCTTCAGTCCAACAGACAGGAGCACAGCAGTCTAAATGGTTCTAAACAGGACAAACCTCTTTCACAGTGCTGGATAATGTTCTCATCAGACACTTGTGGATTGTTTTTCAGTGGGAATAAATGTGAGACTCAGGTAGTATATTCTATAAGATGCTATTTCACACTAAGTGTGAAACGGTTTTTAAGTTTAAATAAAGTCTTATTACTTGAATCTCAGTTTTGTTGAATTATTATTAAATATCCATATATCCATATGCTTTTATGCGGTGTTGTAAGTTTTCCACCTGACTGTAAACGGCTGATGTTTGACAGCTGATGCTCGGGCGCAAATCTTTAAGAAGTTCTAGGTTTTGGCTGAGGATGAGGTTAAAGGTCACTACGTGGATTGAGGAAACAGTTGTTTAATGAGATTAGTGAATCTCTTCTGCCACAAAATTCTTTTGACAAATGTTAGCATCTCTTTCTGAATTCTGATGAACAACTTTGCCCTTCTGCCCAGCTGTGCTCTATCATTCCTCAGTAAATGTCGGCGTTCATGCATCCCTCATTCTGACCTGAGGTAACCTCCGTCAAAAGTGACCAGAAGCCCTTCCTTCCAGTAGATAGTCTGGCTGCGTCGGACCCTGAAGGTGCTGCAGCGGTTCCTCTGCTGGCTGCCAGCGAAGCTGTAGATCAGGGAACTCCTGCGGTTCAGGCTCCTGTTTTTGGCTGAGTCAAACGACTGTAGGAACACCACAATATATGTCAATCATGAAGAAGTCCCTACAGTGACATAGTGGTTACTGATGCTCTAGTGGAGCATTCACCTGAAGGTCCATCTCTGTGAGGCTGATGAGCATCCTGGCAATGAAGCGCTCCCAGAAGCCAACGGGAACGAAGCTCATCTTAAAGAGACGCTGCAGCGTGTTGTTGGTGTGCCGGTGAAAGCTGTGGATGTCCATGGCTGGCTTTGGAGGAAGGAGATGTGGCAGCAAATATCTAAAGGAGGAGACACAACAAGAATAAAGATGGAAAGGATGATTATCAAACAGCAAATTTAACTATATGATATAAAATAAGAACATTTTTAATTAGGTTTGGAACTTTGATGCGTTACTTTCGAGAAATTCATTACATCAATTTTTTTTTAACACTATTAATCTGAATCGTCCCAAGTCAGTCTTTGTGTTGTGCTTCTGACACCCGAGTAAATCTGATGCTCAAGTGACATCAGCAAATAATATCGATGGCCGTTTCTCTGGGCACACTTGGCGCTCATTTTTTGCTTAAAAAAACAATCTGATGAAAAGTTGGAAAAAACCTGCTGTGTGCAATTTGCGCTAAAAGTAGTTAGCCTATCGGCTAGCCTATTTATTCAAGCCTAAAATATTATCCTAATTCTAAACATGTAGTAGCACAGGCTTCGCTGATGCTAATGTCAGCATCTGCAGCTCACATTTCTACAAAAGTTCCATGAACAATCAGGAGTTCCTGAAACTCTGGAAAGATGAATGGGTAGAAAAACACTTTGCACCACCCAGATCGTTGAAGAACCTGAATAACATATTAAACTATACATAACTGTTGTTGACCTCATATGTCTCTTTATTAAATAATTTATTAGCAAAAAGAAATTCAAGATGTTGCTTATTTTGCTTATGTTTTGTTTTTGATTAAAATGAAATTGAAAAAATTACGAACTCTGGATTAAAAGTCCCATCACTACTTTTTCATGTTGTCATGTAAAATTTAAGAACAAAATTCTTTTTACAATAAATTTTCTCAGTTTTACCTGTCATTGGCAACAGGCAGAGCTATCTCAAACTTTGCCAGAAACTGGAAGTACTGCTCCTCTGTTTCCTGGGTGAACCCTGTTCCAGCCAGCAGCTTCTGCACAGCAGAGATCACAGCAGGAGAGTCTGCAGAAGCTTCAGATCACCATTAAACACACCAGCAGACACTGAAGGCTCACCCTGAGGTCTTCCACTTTGATCTGTCCATTCTTGGGGGTAGGACGACAAGAGTTCAGATGTACAATCCTCTCTAAGCAGTCTGACAGCCACACAGGACACAGGAAGTACAGAGTGCACAGGCCATGGCTGGTGTCAGGGAAGTGCAGCAAGGTTCCAGTTTCAATCAGGAAACTGATGGCTAGATGAAGTACAAAGAAGAGAAAAGCAGAGAGTCATAGCCAGGTCTTTTCCCTATAAAATGGGATAAATACTGTGGCCTCCTGAAAACATTTATGAGTTAAACCATTATTAAAGTGTTAGAACATGAAATGGGTTTCCATTCCAGTCTGTGTACCAGTTTGCAGGTCCTCATAATCTCTGATGTCACTCTCTGGGTTCTGTTCAATGATGCTGAGTAACTGAGCTTCAGTCAGGTACTGGACCTCTCCTTCAGCATGTCTCCTCTTCTTCTCTGCTATCACTGCCTCCTGTAGGATCAAATAGCTCCTGGGAATCTGACAGACAGCATATAAACAGAAATATAAACATGAAACATATAAACATGTAAAGAAAAGTAGCCCTTTTCCATTTCACATAAGCAACATGACCTTTGGTTATTTGGTGAGCCAAAAATACAGTTGAAACCACAAGTTTCATTGTTCTTATCAGAAGAACATGGGACACAGTTTAAAGCAAAGTTAGGACGAGCAAGAGCCTAAAAAAATCTCCAGATGAGCAGCAGAAAATGGCAGCAATCAGAGAACATAACTTTGATTTTTAGATTACCAAGCAAAACATCCACTCACACACAGAACATTTTTTGTGTGGGAGAGGCGATCATAAAGAATAAACCCAGTAAATGGGGAGTCCACATATTAGATGATCAGTTCAGAGCAGAACTCACCAGTCTGGCCAGCAGCTTGTTCCCACAGCCTGAGCTGCTGCTGCTGCTGTCCTTCATAGAGAGAGCCACATGATAGAGCAGCATCTTCAGACCATCAAAACCCTCCAGAGTCTTACACGACACCTCACTGAGCACCAAGAGAAACACAAACAGATGAGTGTAGCAGGTTTCGTTGATGTCCTGGAAACACTCTGGATGTCTGATGAATCGTAAATTCCTCCAGATTACAGAGAAACTTGCTTCTGGCAGATGGGAAATAATGCCAAGCCAACATAAAATATTCTATACTGTAGGTATATTTATTATGTAGATAAAGGACAGCAACATAGTCATTCAAACATCTGGCATATTTAAAGTTACAATCATCTTTTAATTTGATCAAAATTGCCTGGGAGGCAACGCAAGAAAAAAGAAAACAAAAGCTTCTGTGTCCAAAAACACAGTTCTATTGTTTACTTATTAGACCTGTCAACAAGGAAGTGAAAAAGTATGTTTTTATTCATCCTAACTTCTGAAAGTACTTTCAGACTTCTTGTCACATTCCCTCATCTGCACTCTCAGGCTACCACATCCATTCGTAGTTGTTGGTAGACAACAACTACGTGTTCAAGGTCTAGTCAAAGGACACATCAACACATGTATACACCTGATGAACAGGGAGACAGTGTGTGCTTGGTTGTGTTTGGATGTCAAAAGGTTTTCATGTAAGAACTGCTACAACTTTTATCAGGAAGCATTTCTTAACTTGTAGACACCAGACAGAATTGATGGCATCCGTCTGTTACTGACCAGAAAGTCCACAATTCTCACTGACATAACATAAAACTGATTCAAGTAAAAATGAATAAAAATTTCTTTTTGAAATGTGACTCAACAGTGTTGTGCCACAAGGATTTCATCAATGTTAGGCTTATGCAACTATTAATAATTGTGATTACAAATAAACTGTGTCTTACTGCAGCTGTTTGACGTTGACGTCGGGGTAACCAGCTGCCCGCGATCCAGACGGTGATCGGCACAGTGCAAGAACATAAGCTCGCAGTGTTGCCAGCCTCTCTGTGCGGAACTTAGTATCAATGAGGTCCAAATGGGTTCCTACAACTACCACAGAAGAGTTGGGCGCTCGTGCCTAGAGGACACAAAACACTGGAAGTTGTTATACATGTAGATGAAAGTCAAGACATAGAAACACTGTGAAAAACACTGTCTGCTGGTATTTTTCAGTAAGTTAGAGACATTTTTCTTACAGTGCAGTTCTAATGCAGGGGAAGCCCTTTTTAAGGTGAAGGTTGGACTTAGAGGTATGGTGTGATTTAAGTTTTGGTAAAGGTTAGGATTATGAGTATAATGCTAATGAATAAGGTAAGAGTTTGGGGTTGGCATAAATGGAGTTGCTAAAATCAACAGAAGTTAATACAAAGTGCAAATGTAGGTAGAAATACAAACTTTTGTGTGTGTATATGTGTGTGTACTTGTATTAGATTATAAGGCACATTTTTACAACAAATGCAATGTTGTGGAGACTGGCTGCTCCTTATAGAGGTCAAAGTCTGGGTCCCATAGGAAGAGTTGCTGTTTTGGGGTTATGGCTCAGGTTTAGGACTAAAGATGAGAGGAGTTTATGTTAAGTTTAGGATTAGGTATATACGAGTAATGGTTAGGGTTAGGGTAAATGTCAGGTTACACTATAGTAATTGATTAAAAAATGAGTGAAAGGCAATAAAAAGTGAATGTAGGGAGAAATAAAAACGTGCGTGTGCCTGTCTGTGTAAATAAAAGAGGGAGAGAGAAAAGTCACCTCTATGTTGAGAAGCCATGTCTGCAGGTTGGCCACAGCCTCCTCTCCCAGAGCCAGGTTCCAGATAACCACATACAGGGACTTATCAGTGAAGAAACACTGGTTGACTGTGGTCATGCTGGCCGGACCACCAATATCCCAGACATGGAATACGACTGACTCCTTCTGTGATGGACACATGGAGAAATGTTCCAGCTTTGAGTCTGTGTGCATGCTGAGTTGACAGTAAGCACATGTTAAGGGTTCTCTGCATTTTCCTCACATTATTTTTGCCTGCATTGGGTTTTTCCAGCTCCCAGCTGAAGGTGGAGATACTGCATTCTGAGGGAGTGAAGGGAGACGCCTTGCCCGTCAGTAGAGCCTCCACCAGGGCCGACTTCCCCTGCCTGGGCGGACCGACCACCAGCATCTTCAGCAGTCTGCAGGGCTCTGCTTTTCGAAGCTGCGCCCGGAGGAACGCCAGGACAGAGTTGGTCCCTGTTTCCCAACACACCACACAGCACACGTATTTTATTTCTGAATCTGTAGCACAAGTGCTTATCATGTTTATTGGATTCATCAGTACATTACAGTATTATTCACAGGATCACATTGCCACTGTGTGCTGTGTCTAAAATTTTAAAAACTAAAAGCATGACCAAACATCAACATCAAGAGCTAAATAGAGTCATTTGTGCATACATTAGGAGGAGGTTGTCAACAACAACAGCTTGAAAAAATGATAGAACCAGCGATCTAAAAGGATGCACAGCACCACTCAAGACCGAGCTGGCAGTAAGAAATTGTGTTTTTATAAAACTTAAAAATGGAAGTTAAAATTTTTCAGTCCCACAACCACACAGTCAGACAATCGGTTAAAATCTAATCAATTAGGTCTATCTGTGAAGAGAATCAGAGTGTTTTTGTGGTGAAGTAGTACCTTCATCTTTTACTGCCTGAGGAATATTGTTGATGTTGAGGTTTTCAATGTCCAGCTGCCACAGGTTGGAAAGTTGTCCCAGTTCTGCTGGTAGTTCTCGGATTCCAGGATTACTATCAGCAGGAAACATAACATCAATAAGAAAAGCACAGCAAGGGGAATTCACAGCTATCACACTGTCTGGATGTCCAAGCTCTGATACTTGGATGAGTGTCTTCTTTTTAGAAGAATATATTAAATAAGACCAATCTTAGTTAAATGGTGAGCATTACGCACAATAAAACTCAAAAACAATTTTTTGAGTTTTATCTGATGTTATAATATTATTCTCTCACAAAAAACATACTTGGTGTATTACTTTGATTCTTCCAAGCAGATCTGAGGAATCTTTGAATCTCCCGTGGCAACCATTCATGGGTGCCTAAATGCATGTTCATACAAAGTGACGCCTATTGACCCAAAGCTCTACCTTGGAGCTACAGTTTCCAAAGTGAGATTCTGCCTCACAGAGCACCCCTCCCACACCCAATTCCTTCAGACTAGCAGCAGCAACAATTAGCAAGCAAGCACTGGTGGACATGTGCTTCTGCTGAGCTCATAATACAAACTATAATGCTCATAAGAGCAGTTCTAAACAACATAACTATAAACCAGTGTTGTGATGATGTGCTGAAGGCAGAGTGTTGGAAAAGATAGGAGCTTATTGAAGAGCTGGAAGCCTATTTTAAGGCATCAGATACAGCTATGATGTGAAATCAAATTCACAGTCATATTTGATTTGTACAGCCTTTTTATAACTGAAGGTAACATAGTTACTTGATTATGCTATTAAGATTTCACTATGTGCTGGGAAAATACATAATACTGATCCCTTACTAAAGAAAATTACTGCATTTGTTTTTAATCCTAAATATGACTTTCACCATGACAGATGCACAAGACACACAGAGAGACTCACTTTGAGAGATACAGCTCAGTAAGGTTGTGTAGAGCACACAGTGACTGGGGAACACACTCCAGCTGGTTATCATTCAGGATCAACACTTCCAGGGAATCTCGCAGAACAATGGGGAACTCAATGGGACACACTATGGAACAGAGAACACAAAGAGTCAAAGCTCACAGCTCAGACACACTGGACAATACACATCTCTGCCACGTATGAATGGATAAATATGTTGGAGTGAAACATTTTATTATCAAACTGTAAGTGTTTACAGCACAGGGTGACATTCAAAAGCTTTTGAGTAAATGATCTTTACAGACACAAACAATGGACAATAGCAGGTGTGTAATCACAGATGCCTGAAGATAACCTTTAATAACTTCATAATAAACAAATTTGACTTTGAGTTTTAATAACATCTCCTTTCAGGCTGTTTTCCTAAATAAAGAAAAATAGCTCACACATAAATTTGTAAGTTTATTTCATAGGGAAATAAACTTACACAGGTCGATCAAATTGGAATTTGCAAGGCACATTTTGATAAACTAAATAAAAATGTATATGAAAATTGAAAGGACACATCTGGGGGATATTTTGACACCTTTTGCTTGGACAAAAGAAATGCACACCAAACTTATTTTGTGTGTCTATTTTATTTTCAAAGCTTTTTCGAGGGCAGTTTTGCTGTAAAATGTTGCTGCCAAGAAAGTCTTTCTCTAGTTCTGCAATTTTAGCAACTATGCAGACATTTAAGACTAAATCCAGACATGTTTACATAGATTAAAGCCAGGATAAAATGCTGGCTTAATTAATATACAGATTAACATACAGATTAAGCAAAACTATAATCCAAGGCAGCAATGCAGATTTCTGATCTCTGGTATTTTTTTAGTTTAAGATTTGCTTGCTATAACATTGTGACCTGAAGATATTTGCAGTCTTATGAAACTGACTAACCGACTGAGCAACCGTTACCTGGGTCTGGATCTCTTCTGTTCCATGTTGTCAGGAAAGCTAGCCTCCTGGACTTGGGCCCCTCTTCAGTTCTAAAAGACAAAATTTGCAATGAAGTCAGAAGTACACTTCAACTTCAGCAGAATTACATACAGTTAGGAACATCCTAATTATTCACACTACACATATCTCTTAGCTCAACAGATTTTTCACCCAATGTAACAAGGTAAATAATAATAATTTTAAAAAAGACATACATTTTCACATTTAACAATAATGTCAAATAGCATGTATGAGTCAGAAATTAGGCTGAGGAATAGTTTTAAAAGTCAGTAATGTTCTAGTGGCAGCCCCATCGTGGCAGCAGGTTGGAGTTGTTATGGTGCAGTTATACACCATAAGCCATGTCTGCAGGTTGGCCACAGCCTTCTCTCCCAGAGCCAGGTTCCAGATAACCACAGAGAGGGACTTATCAGTGAAGGAACACTGGTTGACTGTGGTCATGCTGGCCGGACCACCAATATCCCAGACATATGACGGCCTCCTTCTGTGATGGACGCATGGAGAAATGTTCCAGCTATGAGTCTGTGTGCATGCTGCTGTCAACTCAGCATGCTGAGAACCCATAATAGAGAACCCATAACACATGTTATGAGTTCTCTGCATGTTCTCTGCATTTTCTTCGCATTATTTTTGCATGCATTGGGTTTTTCCAGCTCCCAGGTGAAGGTGGAGATACTGCATTCTGGGGGGAGACGCCTTGCCCGTCAGTAGAGCCTCCACCAGGGCATACACAGTTATACACCGTTATACAGTCATATAGCTGTGGCAACAAGGTGCTATTTTTACAACTGGTAACAGCTCATTAGCATATCAAAAGTTGAGATAATATCTGAACTATGACTCAAAACTCCAGAGGAGTGGAAACAAGACTTCATGAGTCCAGAGCCAAACCACAGAGCAAAGAGCAGGAGGAAGCTTAAGTTATTTTATAAGTTATCTATTGTAACAGGAAAGAATCATATCCAGACTAATGCTGTCTAACCATACAGCCAGACAGGAACTAAAAGAGGAGCAGCAAAAGCAAAACTGATGAATTAGAGAAGCTGCCAACAACTTTTGGCATCAGCCAGGAGATGATACTGTGGAATATCATCTGCTGCCTGGATGTTGAGTTGTTAGCATAGCATGAAGGTCATGAGACTAAGGTACAGCAACACCTTCAGTGAGAAGTCTCTTCAGAATAGTTGCTAGACTGTCTGCTACTGGACATCCTTCCTAACAACAGTCTCACCATCCACAACCGCTCTTTGACATTTGCCTCATAAGATTTACAACAACATTTAATTTCCATTCAGATAAATAAAATATTTTTGAATTAAATTGTAATTTTTTCCCCAGTGGAATTTTTTTGTATTCCATCACCTTTATTTTACAAAGAACTGGAATTAACAGTTATTCTGCATATCATGTAACATTTTTCATAAGGGATAATATTTTTTAAAAATAATGATTTTAAGCTTTTTCTCAGACATTTAGCATGTTAAAAATTATGTTATGTCAAGGTTATAGTAGATTTTATTTATAAGGCCCTCACATCTTTTGATGATAGTACAGTAAGAATGAAGGCAGAATAAATATAACATAAAATATAAAATCACAAGCTTTTATTGTGCTTGTGATTTGGAGGCATTTTGCTAGATGAGCAAAATTGCCTCCAAAGAAAACCACACAGAACCTTTAGAACAATCACTGTCATCGCCGAGTTAACCAAAAACTCCATGGAATGGAAAAAGTCACCGTGCAAAGAAGAAGTGATCACTCTTGTTCCATATAAAAGTGGAACTTGTCTGTTTTGAGGTGTTACAATGACTGGTTAGACTGTGATGGTTTATCTTCATGGTGGCATACTGGCCTCATGGTAAAGCTACAAGCTACATTAAATGTGTGCCATGTTCAGACTTCTGTGGAATAGAGTCCCCAGCTTGCAAAAAGCACATACACATCCATATTGCGCATAAAAGGCTGGGTGCTGAGGTCAAGGAAAGATATAAATATATTTGACACGCTGTCAAAAAGAAGCTCTGACCTTATAATAAGTGATCAAGCAGTAGTTTACAAGGTGGAGCGCATATCTGTACATAAATTGCAACACAAAAGTGTTTTTATTGGTCTGATGAAGCCTTCTAATGTTAAATATGGTGTTACAATGAGATGCAAGTAGAACTAAAAGAAATAAAAGCTTGAAAACACTTTGGAAATAATGTATGTAAAGTCTCACTTAGTGAAGTCAGTCACTGAATTCATTTGATGAATGAAGTTGCACAGAACACCAAACAGCTGGATTGGGCTTATGTACTAAAAGGAGGGCTGAAGAAAATGTTTTTTTTAAAGTGTCATTATTATAACTAAACTCATCGCAATATAAAATTTTGTAGAGCTTCACTATTCAGATGGAGCAAAACAAAACCACAGAGGCATTGCGTTTTGGTTTCACATCAGCTAACATCCACAGTTATTCCCGCCAGACTAATTTTAGTCGCCTGCCTGTGAATCAGGAAGTGTTTCCAGGTGAGCATGTGGACCGACCTGCCAAGCTGGTTCCTGGACAGATCCAGAGTCTTGAGCTTCAAGCACTTCCATTTATTAGCAGAAGGGAGCGTTTCAATCAGATTTCCACACAGCTTTAATGTGACGATGGCCTGAAGGGAAGAGCAGATGGAGGCAGGAGGCATTAGGACAGTGGTGCCTAAAGTTTGTCCTTGAGGCCCAGCATGTTGCATGTTTTAGCTCTCTCCCTGGTTTAATGCACCTGAATCCAATGATGGCTCACATTAATGTTCTAAGAAGAACATTGACATGCTGGAAAGGTTGTTACAACCACCAGGAAGAGAACTAAAACATGCAAGATGGTGGCCCTCGAGGGACCACTTTGGGCACCACTGCAATAGGACATTGATGTTGATAGACTTCCTGCTGCACATGAAGTTTTTGAATGCAAGCAAACTGAAACCACCTCATGTTTTGTAGTGTATTTAAGGTAAATGAACAACAAACTAATATCAATGTTAGAGATCAACCCATCTGGTTGTAAGGTTAGTAAGTCAACCCAAAACGTTGGACTCAAAAGTGTTCATTTGTTGTTTTATTTGGTATTTTTTCATTCTTTTTTGGTGAATAAAGAATAATGTGTAAAGTAAGGTGGATAAAAGAAAGGAAGCAGTCTGATGGTCTGACAGGACAAGCCCCCTTCCTCCCTGCACCTCCACGGTTCCGCCGCCATCTGATCATTCCATGAACCATAACGAGCTATAAAATTATTGATTATAGCCAATTTATGAGTCATTTTTAAATCATTTCTAGGTGAATGTGCATCTGAATATGAATGTGCAGACAGTAAGAAGTAGGTCAGAATACAAGCCCATACAGCCTGATCTGATATCAAAACAAGTATCAAGAAAACTGGTCACAATTCAGTGATATTTAAATAAAATAAAGGAATTAACTAGTTCCTAATTTTTCAACAATTAACAGGAACAAACTGCACCACAATCAGATTGTGCTTCAGGTCACATAAGGATCAGTTTCTCTCATGAAGATACAGATATTCAGCATAAAATCAGGAAAATAAAATTCATGAAGAACATTACAGAGAACATGTAAGAAACTCTTCATTAGGCTGTCACATGGCAACTGAAGACTTTCTGTCAGAACCTTCTCCAGTGCTGCTGTGATACAGACTGCTACGTGAGAGCCTCCTGGTCCACTCTCATCAGCATCCACAACAACTCTTTGAAGTCACTTGGAAAATGTGATTTACAACATTTCATGTCCTTTTAGGATTAATATTGGATTAATAGAACTGGCTCATAATAATGGCTCATTTTAATGTGGGTAGATAGACACTCTGGTTGTTCAGGTTGCAGTAGTCATGACCCAGGTGACTGAGAATATACAGTCATGTTTGTCATAGAAAATTCACTTTAGATTTGTAACTAATCTTAAACGGACAGAAATGTCCAGTAACAATCCACATGATGGTCCATACCTCCAGTTCAAAGATGTAGGAAGGAAGCTCTTTGAGGCAGTTGTCAGAGAAGTCCACCTCCTGCAGCTGAGTCCTCCAGAAGATGGATATGGTGTTTGGAAGATTCTCAATCTGATTGGAAGAGACTTTGCATTGATTCTACATGAAAGGGTGAGATAAGTGGACAGGATGTTTACCATAACAGAAAAATTGTGTATTGTAGTTTTTCTGTGACTGTACTTTGATTACAGTGTGAGCCATGGAAACCAAAGTCAAATGAATTGTTTCAATCCATAAAATTTACGATTATGAGTTGATTTTGATTTTAGCAGTGATTCTGATAATTAATTTTAATTGAATAAAACTTGGCACATTCTGCACATCAGGGGTGCTGTGGTGGTGCAGGGGTTAAGCACAACCCACATGTGGAGGCCCTAGTCCTCAACACGGCTGTAGCAGGTTCAATTCCAGGCCTGGTGACCTTTGCTGCATGTCTTCCTCCTTCTTTCATTACCCACTTTCTTGTCAATTCTCTATCAAATAAAAGCCACTAAAGCCAATAAAACTTTTAAAAAATGTATATTTTATTGCCTAAAACTTGTCAGGTAGGACAGTTTCATCTTCACTTGGTTCAAATTCTGTAGTAAAAAAAAACAAACACATATTCAGTACTCTTTGCTGTTAATGTTAGAAGAACCATACATTGCTACAAATGATCTTGCATTCACTAAAGGAAGGCTGTCATTGCATTTTAGGCTATAAAATATTTATTTAAAAAAAGGAATTTATTTATATATTCTTATGTATATCTAATACTGTATAGGCGTAAGTGTTGAAATGAAAAATCTGCAGAATGCAATTTTTAAAATACGATTGTCAGAATAATGGATAGAAAAACTGATTACTAAAATAATCATTAGTTGCAGCCCTACACAATATTGGCATGCCTAATTATAAAAACCGCATGTATACACTTGAAAATGTAATAATATTTTGTTAACATTCAGTCTCCTAAAATGTAATTAAATGTCATCTGGTTAACTGAACATTTAAGCATTAAACCTTCAGCAACATGGATAAAAATAGATGCTCCAAGAGTCAGACCCTTTGACATTTTCCTTTTAGTCATGATAATAAATCGTGAAAAATCACAACCAGTAATATTTCATGCTTATCCAAAATCTTAATAGAATGAATCAGACAGTTGTTCTTAAGCATCATGATTTCTTACCAGTGGGCAGGCCCAGGGGTCAGGGAAAGCGTTCAGTTTGTTTTTGCTCACATCAAGGCAGCGCAGGGACTTTAAACAGTGCATGACTGAAGTGAGCAGGCTGGTTAGACAGTTACCAGACACATTCAGTCCCTCCAGCTTACGCAGACCGATCCAGTTCACAGCTAGAAGAGCAAAAACAAGATTTAATCAAATAGGGAAAGAAAACTATTTAAACTAAATTAAAGAATAATATTATTTATAAATTGTAATGTATGGCAGGCATATAGCTGAATGATACTTGACTAATTTACTGAATGGTATTATGGTTGGTGAGTTTGGGTTGTGATTTCTGTAGTTCTGTAATGCATTTTGATTAATTCTTGATTGACTCAGTGTTTCACCTCACATAAAACTTACTTATTTCCTTAACATGTTGTACGTGAAATAATATGCCGGTGGAAATAGTAGTTTTTATCAATATTAAATATGTAAGGAAATTGTTTTTCCACAGATTATTTGTCTCGTTTTCTGCCATCTCCACATAGTGACAGTGAGAATAAACATGTAAAAAAACTTATTGATTATAAAAGTTACCTACTGCAGTTTTAGACATGGCAACATTCATAATATGCATTGAGCCATCAAAGTGTGCCACATAATCAGATATGGAACATACTGTCAGGGATGTCAAACAGTGTGCTGAGCTGGTTATCAGCAGCACAGAGTTTCTGCAGGTGGACCAGATGGAGGAGTCCAGTTGGTAAACTCTTCAGCTGGTTCTGAGAAATATTGACCATCCTTAACCTGAACCACAGAAAAAAATTAAGTTTGAGATGTTGATATAGAATATTTATTCTGTTGAATTTAAAAACTGTTTTGATACATTCAGTTCTATAGAAAAGTAACTTCTAACCTTTGTGTTATGGCAAAACCAAATATCAACAATCTGGTGAGAAATGTTCTTATTTGCTCACATAAAACAATTTGATGTCTGATCTACTAATTAACTAAATAACAGAAAGACAAAGGAAACTACACATTTCTGTCTGTCTTGACATATCTGGTCTCATACCTGGAGCAGATGACATCCTGGGAGTTCTGAGCAAACGGCAGCTCTTTAAGAGCGTTATTAGACAGATCTAGAGTTCGGAGATTAATGAGGCCCCAGGGGACCACCGAGGGCAGAGCACCCAGGCTGTTAGAGGACAGGTCCAGGTGGGTGATTTGGGAGCAGACGTCCATGAACCAGTCCAGATCCAAATATGGTAACTGCAAGCCGCTCCAGTACACACGGACACTCTGCAGACACCAACAGACAGACACACTCATCCCCACATAGAATGATTTCAGAGATATGGCTGATGATAAGACATCTTAGAATTGCTTGCCATAATAAATGTCCTGCTAACATTAACGCTAACATCAGATTCTAGGATCTGATGTTGGTGCACCAACATGCTGCCTTCATGGTGGCAGCATGTTGGTGCAGCTCTATTGAGTTAGTTCTGATTGGTTTTTTTTTCTAGTATTTGGTTCAGAACTTTATTTTATTGTTTTTGGATGAAGGGTTGCATGCCACCTTTAAACAGTTGGCATGATGTGTAACTATGGCAACAAGATATGTTTTTACAACTGGGGCAGCTAATTAACACCCCAAAAGATCAAAAGAATCCTTAACTATGACCCCAAATCCCAGAGGAGCTGAAAAAGAAGTTTCATGAAGAGAGAGACGGAGGAAGTTCAAACCATCTCTTCCATCCACCTAGAGTAAGAAAGGATCATATCACCAACTCCAACATCTTTCTGCTCATCTCTCATCATACAGACATTTAAAGAGAAGCGGACAAATTTAATACTTGATGGTCAGTTCGGCTCAGGCTTCTGTGGTGCATTTTTAATAAGCCTACACTGCACATATCTACATTCTGAACGAGAATGTACAATGTAAAGTTGTGTTCTACTTAATTTAGTCCAAATAGAGGAGTACATAGTTTACCCTGATGATGCAAGAAAGAAATAAGGTGCAGACATTTAATAGACTCTAACAATTGCACAACTAATGTATATGTGCCTCAGAACCGCTCTGCTCCTATCAATCACACATCCCAGGTGATTTCCACTTCCTCCTGCTACAAGCGCCATAATGGAGCTGGAAGGTATGAAACAAAAAACAAAAAAATGCACTGCTAACCCTGCAGAGGGCAAAGGCAAAGGTCTAAAAGTAAACTGGTAGTTGACAACAACAACACCTGCGTTGGCTTCATGGACTGCAGCAAACATGCTGCTTTTCTCTCTGATATCAGGGTTACTTTGGGCTCAAGCTTCTAATTAGAATTAATGAGTCGTGCTGAATCGGGCTGGACACAGTGTCAATGGGCTCAGGCCTGGTTGGGTTTTTTAGGCACGATCTGAACTCTAGTTACTGTGGAACTCTGCTGCCTGGATGCTGAACTGTTAGGATGTCATGACAGACATGAGACTGTTCTACAGCAACAGTCTTCAGTCAGAGGCTCTTCAGATTCACTTGCAAGACTGACTGCTACAGGTGATCCTCTCTGCACACAGCATCACCATCCACAACAACTCTTTGAAAATACTTGGATGAGATGAGTTATGGCAAAATTTCATTTTCTTTTGGGATAAATAAAGTATTTTTGAATTGAATTGGAATTTGCAGGACTGTAATGGAAGCTTTGGGTCAATAAATAAAACTGTGATGATTTTCTTAGGAATAAAATGAAATCAGAAGTGTTTTCAGAATACTTGAATAACGCTAACCCATAATCTAAACATGCATAAAAATTTAGGTGAATCTACTCTTTACATGGAAACCCTTCATTTATTAGCCATTTGTTCATTCTGAAACACTGCCTATGGGAAGGTGTGATTATCTAAAAACCTAGATTACTCATTTAAACTAACATTATTTATTTTTTCTTATTAAAGACAGGTCTATCCTGTGAAGACCTCACATGTACTAGTTAAGACTCAAACCTCCACTCCATTTGCACCAGACGTTTCATCAAGTTTCTGTTTCAGGAGGCGTTTGCTGAAATCTGGATAGTCCATCAGGGTGTAGGATGAAAATTCAGCACCATTTTCTAGCAGGAAGTGAGCGATTTCCTCATTACCTAAAACACAAAACATTAATTTAAAAACATTCTACAAGAAAAGCCAAAGCTAAACTTTTCAGGGAAAACTTCAGGGAATCTTTTTCCTGTACTGTTTTGACACATTTGTACGGATATACTTTATGCTTCGTTGTGGTTCTGAATGTTCACAGTTCCTCAGGCTATGAAGCTGATGTAAACTGTGCCAAAATCTGTAGGGACTAAGTTGTTACCGTTGCTTTTTCTCTTACAATGCATGTCAGGTAAACTAAACTTTTTGAAAAGGGAGCTAAATGGTAAACGTTAAAGGGATTTAAAGCTAAAATGAATATTAAGTTTACTCTAAGCTAATGTCAAAGTATCGAACTATCTCTGAAATGACTATTCAAATCCAAGCTGTTCAACCTGGCCTAGGCCCCACAATAACAATCTTAATTTGAAGCTGTTCATATTGTCTGTTTTCCTTTCCTTGTAAAGCATCTTTGAGTGTCCTAAAAAGTTTGCTGTATTATTATCATTATTATTATCTCTCCAGGAAGAAAACTGTTTTTCTTACATACTATTTTCAGACAGCATTCAGATAAAGCACAACCAGGGACAGCTGGAAAAATGAACATCATTTTAATGCCATAGCTGAAGCAGTAGGACAGTTCAAAAAAAAAAAAAAAGTGCTCCTTTTTGAACTGTGATTGGGATGTCAAATATAATTATGCACAAAACAAAGCAGGAACTGAAAATCACTCTCTTCATGTTTTGCTATCAGAGCAGAATGTGTCCTGGAACAGTTCTGTCTTCTTACTGGCTTGTGCAGCTGCATACAGCGGCAGTCCACAGAGCACAGCGAACTCATCGCTGTGGATAGCAAAGTCCTTCACATCTGCATTGTAGCTGTGGACCAGCAGACGCACCACATCCAGATGACCCTGCTGACAGGCTGTGGCCAGCAGGCAGTTCACCAGATCTCTCTTCAGACTCACACCTAATTGGTAGACAACAAGAAATATTATAGTTACTAATCACTTATATACATATTAAAAAAACAACACAACTCTTAACTCAGTTACGTCGGCTACGCAGCAAATTTTCATCCAACCAAAACTCATTCTGCTCAGTTTATAGGCAGAAAAAGAGCCTAAAAACAGTAGAGATTGAAAAAGAGCCTATTTGTAGGCTCAGAGATTGGTATAACTTGTGGAGTTTTCAGCAGGCCCTGTTATGTAAACGCTTCAGGAAATTTTGTCAAGAATGACAATAAAACTGACCAATCATATCTGTTCTCAACGTTGGGCTTTGTAATCACAGTCTGAACCAAGAGGCTACCAGCTGCTGTGGAGGTTTCAGCTGATCATTCTAATATTAACTTTAAATATAAAGTTGGACTACAGAGCTCAAATAAGATCCACCACACAGCTAGATTTAGAGCAGAGAAAACAGGCCTTTCCAGGCTTTATACACTTGTTGGAGGAATAAAGGAGTAAAGTTTGCACTAAAACTTTCATTTAAGGATGTTATACTTTTTGGTACAGATGAGATCTCTGCAGGCGATTTGCTGGTTTAAAATGTTTCTTCAAATCAGAACATTCTCATCAAAATTCCTGCAGTTACACATATCCTGATAGTTTTAGAGAGCAGTCTGTGTTATCACTTTAAACCACACTGTCCTAAAAAATGAAAGTAGACATGATGCTACAGAGCAGGAGTGGGCAATATGGACTTAGCGTTTTATCACTATATTTAATGGTAAAAAGGACAATAAGAACTATTTATAACCTCTTTTTTTGATAACTGTCTGGTTGTGACTGCATGGCACTGCAGTGTTTTGTTATACACTTCTTTAGGACACCAGTCACATAACAAAGTGTGATTTGTATCACTAAACTACACAGTAACTTTATTTAATCAGATTTTTTGTTGGTATTCAATGAACATTTAACAAATATTAGAGGAAATAAGAAAACTAACAATCTTGACAATATGGGCATTTTTTTACACCATTAACTTGAACCTATAATGACAATGATAAATCAAGCCTCTTACAATAGAAAATGTATAGTGTAAAATGATAATAATAATCAAGTCCCCACTTCTAATCCAAAGTAACATACTTGTTCTTATAGAATGCTGAACTCTACACCTTGCATTTCAATACACGTGTACTACACAAAGGCAAAGGAGGATAGTGACTAATTACATTTACGAGAGTATCTTTTTTGGAAACAAAACCATACTTTTAGGAGTAGTTCCACTGCACTGTGCTTTTTACTTTTACATGAGTAACATTATTATGAAGTATGTCTACTGCTACTTTAGTAAAGTTAAGATGAGATGAGAGAAGATAAGCGTAGATGAGATCATTTACTTGTCTCAATTGGCAGAAATTTATTAGACGAGTGGATGAGGCTCCAGCAATACAGAACAATACCTCAAACAGAGAGTATATTTTTTGGTACTGTCCTGAGTCCAGTACAAATGGCAGCAAATCAGAACAGATCGGTCAAACACATGAGAGGACTTCATGTTCAAATCCATTTCATTTGCTTACATCAATGCAACATATGGGTAACATTAGCTGAATTTTGCCATTCAAAATGAGAGGAGTAAAATATAAAATATGTGATGATTGTTGAACTGTTTCTTCTCCATACCAGGTATTGAATCCAGAAGTTCTTTGAGCAGGTTGGTGTAGCCACAATGTGCTGCCAGCACGGCTGGATTGGACTTCGACAGCTCCTGGGGCACAGTAATTCGGGCTTCCTTCAGAAGGTAACACACACTCACGAGATCACAGTGCTGAGTGGCCACGGACAGGAGGCGGACCTAAAAGACAGCCAACAGGAACACACTGACAACGCAGAAACTTCTCACCTTTGACTTCTGCATATTCCATACAACATCCCAGTTTGTCCAACAGGTATTTATAGAAATATTTTATAGTTTCAATGACATCACTAATAAAATTCAGAAAATGTCCCATTTCATACCAAAAGTGGGAATTTTTTATATTTTTATTCATTTTGCTAAAGTACATTGAAATATGAACATTTTATTAATTAAATATATGTGTTGATATAAAATTATGACATATAAACATATTAAACATCTGATTTAGTCATGTAATATTTGGTTAGGGGGATCCACTTGAATTTCTTAAAAAGTGGAAAAACTGTCTACATCAAACAATAATAATGACAGGCTGATTTCCAGTGGTGTCTTTATATAAAGAAGCTAGACTACTATGAGAAAAGGCTGGGAAACACTGTCACTAGGTCAGGTTCACTAAATCATAATATTCAAACTTTAGAAAAAAGTTATCTGGTTTAGAAAAGCAGCAGAACGTAAACCATTATTACTATGAAGTAAATGGCCTGAGCTGAATTTTCTTATCAACAACTGTATAATTACTGTAAGAAAACAGCGTAATGTGTGCTGCAGCAGAAGAATGGGAGTTCTTCATATGGAGATATTAACAAGTATCGTATATCGTGTATCTAAAATTAAGGCCTTAAAATTTATTGAAATCACTTGAAGAATGTAAGTTAGCTTTAAATATGTTAATTACTGCCCTTACAGTAAATGTTGTTTAATCACATCAGGCAAACTTTAAGGTGGTGTGCAGACATCTTCCCTGTGTTCAGTGACTCGAGTTGATTGAGGCTACCGGTGACTAGCTGCTAATATACCTTTGACACCTTTGCTAGCTAGCTAGCTTTTTTATTTCTATTTTGGGTAAGTGCAAATTTATCGCCAGTCTGCTAGACGAGATTCATTGTCGCCACAAGTTCACTTCTGCTGTAAACACATATAAGGTCAGGCGCATTCTCTGCCAAAAACACATTCAACCATGGCACTATGTGGGTTACGGCTGTAGAGTGTGCAGTGAGAAAAACACAAAGCTGTTGCTTTGGGGAAATCAATATTCTTTCCCCAACCAACCCCCAACACAAGGAATGATAAATTTGTTAAAGCACACCATGCTATCAATGTTATTTAGATTATAGAAGAGTTAGAACTTCAACAACAATGTTTTATATGAAGCTGTCCACACACTCTTAACTTTGTAATGGTAATGACTCACTCCGTCAGGATGGATCCCCCCGGAACACTCCACACAACAGGCCTGCTGAATCAGCTCCCTGGCAGTCTCCTCATCCCTGCCTTCATATGCTGCCTTGATGTTCTCCAAGGTTGAAGGAGGAGCCGTCCTGGAGTTGGGACCAGTGGCCTCCACCAGAGAAGCCTTGGCTCCCATTTCCTCCCCCCTGCCTGGAAAAAGGGGAAACAAAGAGGAGTTAAAAACTAGATCAAATAATCTATAACCTGGAACTGAACTATACGATGTTGGTCTTACACTCAGTAGAAACTCCACATTAAAGTGTTGTTCACAATCAGAACTAAAAAAAAAAAACAAGCAATATATGAAATGCCTAATCTCAAAAAGGCTTCATGGCATTTTCTGAAAGGCACAGAACTCTTCCTCTGCTGATGTGGCTGTAAGATGACGAAGGTCTCTTCAGCTCTGACCAATCTCCAGACTTCAGCTCAGAAACAGTTTACTGGAATGTATAAAGAGGATTAGGATCACCGAAAACAATGTTCACTCAGAAAACCTTTTCAGTCTAAAGGTTTTTACCAAATAATTTCCAAAGTAAAGCCACTGTGTTTGGGACAACAAAGGAGGTTGGGGTTTGTCCTGTAACCAGTGGGTTGCTGGTGCAAATCCCGCTCTGAGTCAATTTGCCGTTGGGTCCTTGGGCATTTCACCAGCTTTGCCTACTAGTGGTGCCAAGAGGGTGACACCAATAGAACAGCACCCTCACTTCTATCAGACTGGCTCAAGACAGCCTTGACTATAATGTGCCTAATCACCATCAGTGTGTGAATATGTGTATGAATTAGTGAATGACTGAATGAGAGTAAAATGCTTTGAAGTCCTCAGAATTGATTAGACAGTACTGTACACAAATGCCATTTACCATCTTACATAACCGTGATTGAGACAAAATGTTTTTTTCTCCCCAGAAGAAGTTTTTTTTCAAAAGTTTTTGATGTTGACTTCAATTCAATTCAGTTTATTTATAGAGCCAATTCACAACAAATGTCTCAATGTCTTAGATAAGGAACAGGGATTTCTTTGTTTCATTAGGTAACTTCTCATCAACATGGACAAAAGTCATGTGGGGGATACTCTAAGGTTCACTTCTGGAATATCTATGTGCTCCCACTAGCTCAGGAAGTGAAGATTAGCTTTCATAACTACAGATGACACACAGTTCTACAGTACAATGTCACCAGGTGACTCCAAAACATCCAATCACTGAACAGATGCTTAAAATAGATATATGTGTGGATGTGCCATAACTTTCTCCAGCTGAAAAGAAGCAAACCTGAAGTCATCCTTTCACTCAAAGAATCAGTACACAGCTTCAGTTATTACATCTAGAAACTATACAGCTAGATCAGGTACAAACCCTGGGTGTGGTGATGGACTTTGACCTGAACCTTCAGAGGCAGCAACAAAGTTGGCACCCTGTCAACTGAAGAACATTTCCAGGATTAAAAGACTAATGTCCCGGTAAGATCTATAGAAACTCATCCATGTGTTTATCTTTAGTCACATTGATTACTGTAACAGTGTTTTCACTGTTACAGTAATCACTGGATAAAACACTTTTTCAGAATGCTGGATACAGAATGCTGTAAAACACTTGAACACTGAGTTCCTTTAAATCAAGATTAGAACCTCAGCTAATTACAGTTGCTTTTGAACCACAATAAATAAAACATTTACCAACTTATTTGATGTGTATCGATGATTTTGATGTTGGCACTTATCAAAATCTAAAGCTTGTTACTGGTTTTCTCAATTGTTGACTGTACGGTGTTTTTTTGTGACTTTGTATTTTTATGTTTTTGTTATGTAATGCACTTTTAACTGCCTTGTTGCTGAAATGTACTTTGAAATAAACTTCAATGAATGACCAAGGCACATTAAAAAAAATATAAAAAATAATTTCAATCACACACACATTGTGCTGATGCAATTTGAGAAACCCTGAGGAAGTGACACCATGTGACTCAGATTAGAGGCTCACAATTCCAATGTGGCATCACTCTTCCCTTCATAGGAAAGCTGGAAGAGACGTTGATGCTAAAGAGTAAAATGTTTCCCCCACTCCACTCAACTTCTCTGATCAACCCACAACTGCTAATAGATCTGTGTGAGTGTCTCACTTGACAGCACAACATTGATGGTAAAGTGGTGTCTGTATGTGAGAACTCCACCACAGATTTACTCTGTGGAAAAAAGGAAATAAATTCAAAGGTTATGGTGGACCAGATGCATTCAAACTTTCATAAGCGACTCAGAACCAGTAAACAGCGCAACCCACTCACAACAACCTCCGGGGTCAACCAACACACACAGAAGAGGTAATATTGTGTGTGTTGTTTTAGGTGACAGTGCAGAGATGACTTGAGTACAATCCGACTTTCTTAACTTCAAAGTTTTCGATGTCTGAAAACAACCCCAGCAGACATCTACAATAGCCATTTTGATAGAAAATATACCTTTGGACAACATTCATAGTATCTGCCTTAGAATTTGCAGTTAACATGGTAACTGTCTATGGTACCGGTTGCAAATTGCCTGGATATTTGAACAAACAAAGCACAAACAGAATGGCGATATCAGAAGAGTGTGCAGTGTTGAAAGATGAGAAGGGAAGATGGGAACTTTGTTTCAATATTCTTCAGAAACACAGTGTGGAGCAACTTAAACCATGGCTAAAATGCAGAGGACTCAAAGTGAGCAGAAAGAAGGCAGCGTTGGTTGAAAGACAGTTTTCTTTTCTGGCTACAGACAGTGGTAGCCACTAGGTTATATAGGCCTGCCTTGCCAAGTTCCTGCTTGGCAATTGGTGTAGATAAAGATATTGATTAATCAATGCAAAAAACAAACCTAAATCTGCCAGACACAAACAAAATCAGCTGTTCAGACACACAGATGTTTCCCCCAAAGCACACTAAGCAATAACACCATTAAATAGCTCATGCACTAGTCCATACAAGAACAGTGTCTCTGAAATAGAATCCTCAGTGATCTGTGTTTGTTGTTGCCATTTTTATCTAATTGAGTTGATTTGACTTGTTCTACTCGTTCACTACACAGGCTTAAAGCTCTTGTTTGTTTGAAACTAAAATGGCCGCCGTGCGCTGTTCCACTTTTGGTAGTTTGACATCATTTGTGATCAGTGCCATTAAATTGTTGCCCTCAGATATCCTGCAACCTGTTAGCATACAAGCTAGAAGAACCTTAGTTGCTATATGAGAGGGTGCATAATGAAGGGTTTCTACAGAGAAGCAGGTTGTGTCTCTAAGACCACGCCTGTAAGAGGTGAACGTCAGCAGAGAAGAATAGAAAGGGCTACAAAGGCCTGAACATACTCTGTATTAACATTTGGCTAAATTGTGTGTTCCTTAATATGCATTGTCCCATTCTAGTAAAATAAACTCAATTGAACCTTTTCCAATTAAAATCTGATTTATTGCCGATTACACAACCATTGGATTTGTCCTGGTCAACTGGTGCACCAGGTTAGGATGAACACAGTGTAAATGACAAAATTACTATAATGCACCATTTTAATAATTACTTACAGAGTTGTAACTTCTATGCAAATACTTCAAACGGCCTGATCTCCGATCATTTAGAACCTGCCGGTTCTGTCAGAGCTCAGTGAGTGCAGTGTAGGCCATCAAACAGGTCCTCTACAACAGTTCAGGATTCTCACTCTGATGGTTTCACTTCTGCTTATGCTAAATTTAAGCAACTCTACTGTCACTCCAAACACAGACACGTTTCAGTTTAGAGGTGCTTGTTTTCTTGATGTCCCTCATTAATCTGGTGCCGCAGTATTAAACCTGAGTCTATGGTTTTCATCCTCTAGCCAAGTGTAAGAACTTTGTGAGAATAATGAAAAGATGGAAAATTACTCACTCTTTCTTTGCTCCATGTTGCTGGGAGGCCCTCCAGTTTCTCGGGAAACACCAACAGACCAGTAGGACATTCCTACTGGAGTCAGTGGTAAAACTAACCACAGTCAGAGCTCAGGTCCTTCACAGACCTGCATGAAGAAAGCAGCATTAAGAGACAGACTGATCCGGGGCAAAAGACAACAGATGTCAAGAGAAAGAGGGTTAGGCCAAACCCTATCCTCATGGGAGAGGAAGAGGAGGTTGTTGAGGAATATAGTTTAATATTAGTGTTTATCTGGAGAACTGACTGGACTGGAAACTCAACAGTGACGCGTCTACAAGAAAGGACAGAACAGACTGTGCTACTTGAGAAAGCTAAGACCCTTCAAGGTTTGCAGTAAGACACTGCTTCTAATCAGTTTTAATTTATTTCTGCTGTCATCTGTTGGAGCAGCAGAATCAGAACCAGAGACATAAAAAGGCTTAATAACCTGATAGAGAAGGTTGGTTCTGTTCTGGTTCTGATCCGGCTCTGATCTGGCTCTGATCTGGGGACGACTTTGTAGAAGATGAGGCAAAGAAGGATTTTACATAAAAATCAACATATATATATATATATGGACAACCCTGGCCACCTTCTACATGAGGCTGTCTTAGAAAACCTGAATGTCTTCAGTCAGAGGCTTCTTCAGATTTTCTGTAATACTGACAGCTACAGGTGATGCTTCCTGTCCACAGCCATCAGCCTCTAAAGTGTCTCTTTGAAGAAACTTGTATAAGTTACAACAACGTCTAATTTCCCTCTGATTAACGTAAAAATGTATTTTTACGTTATTTTTATTTTTTTTACGTATTCAGCCTTTCTTAAATTAAATTCGAAAATCTATAGATTTTGAATGTATTTTAATTGAATGAGGGAGAAGTACCTGGACACAAGTATTTTACAAAGACAACCTGTCTTTGAGGACACTTTTATACTGAAATGTATGAAACATGTTTCCATTGTTGAAAGTGAAGTGTTACATGAATGTGGAGATGAGCTCAACTGTCTCTTGTTTAATATAAACAATCTTTATATTTTCTAATTTCTTTCAAGAACTTGATAGTTCCTGACATGCAACAATGAACAGGAACAAACTTTAACACAACCAGCTTCTGCTTAGGATGCAAACAGTTGCTCTGAAAAAAAAAAAAACTTTTCACATTTTGTCATGTTGCAACCACAACCATCTGTGTATATTCTTAGTATTTCATGTCATAGCCCAACACAAAGTAGTGCATTACCACTATGTGGCTGAAAGAGGTTATATGGTTTTAAATTTTTTTAATTAGAATCTAAAAGCTGTAGTGTGTATTTGCATTCAGCCTTTCTGAATCAGAACATTGTAAAACATTTCATTGCAGTTACACCTGCTAGTCTCTGGGGTAAGACTCTTCCAGTTATTGGACCAAACTTCAACTGAAGTTCTGATTTTTAAAACATTTATTTATAATCAGAAAAACATCACAAGCAATTTAAGTTCAGTAATTATGAATAATATTCAAACTGTATAATGGGCTGAGAGTGTTTGGTAATTGTGTTGTAACCCAGCTGCAGGGTGGCAACCATTCTGATAGATAAAGCTTGGGAGCGGAACAGTGACACAGCAACAGCAGTTGATCTACAGCAAACTGACTGAAAAACAGAAGAATGTGGCCTAGTTAAAGCCAAAATTGCAATCTGACTGAAGTAATTGGTTTGATCTTAAGACAGCTGTTTAGAAACGGATACCAGCAGACTTCAATGAACTGAAGCAAATATGTGAATGGTGGTCAATTGGAGAACAGCTATAAACTGATTCTTACCAGGATGTCAGAGACTTTTAAAGACAATTGACGACTTACCATTCTGTCAGGATATAGTGGCAGGTTTAACAAATGTGTAAAGAACATATTTTTAAATAAAAGTTAGGCACTGCAGCTTTAAGAGTTTAATAAAAAGTAATTTATTGGGAGGATATTGTCAGTGAAGTACTATGTTACAGCTCACTCCTGTATTTTTCACCTGACCCGGACAATGGAGTTAATTGCACCATTTCGCTTTGTATTGAGACCAGACTATTACTATAACACAGTAAATGTCGGCACCAATTAATAGTAGTCACGGAAACACTTTGCATCACATTTTGAATGTTTGAATCGAGCTCCAAACTACAAACAGATAGAGAGTAATTGCACTGCTCCGTTATTACAGGTTTAAAACTATTTTTCCACTGCACTGATGTATTTACAGGAGGGGGTGTCTGCCTGACGCGTTCGCCTTGATGCGCAAATTAACTGCGACACTTTTCCAGCTCTACAAATGGTTAGTGCGCCATCTTATCAAGATAATTGTCTCGAATACTGAAGGAAATCTGAATAACTAAGTTTCTGGGTCAGTAAATTACGGCAGTTTGGATCTATGACTTGTTTCTATTTTGTATAAATCTTTAAGTATTTCCATGACGCGTCAACTAAATCCAGCGTCAGAGTCTGGAAGTCTCGGCGGAGACCCAGCAGCCACCTCTTCTCGGCTGCAGTCCCAGACCGCAGCGCATTTCCTCAGTCAGAAACACCCGGCTTACCTCCAGGCGGACACATCCAGCTCTCCTCCCGACAGGGCAGCATTATTCCCGCAGAGCTGCGCAGCGTCAGGCGGTAACCTGGACCTTCCCTGCCCCGGCTCTAAACTTCCAGTCCACTTCCTAAATCTCAGATCCGAACTCTCCAACCCGGACTCACGCCGCTGTTACACATGCGTACGGAGGAGCAGTTGGGCTTCAAAACAACATGTAGTTCCGCTATTCTTTCCTAAAATAACACCACGCCCACAGTTACAAACAACAAATCCGAGACGCCTTCAAAAAGAGTCATAAAAATAAACCAGCACTTTTAATCAATAAATGTCTTGTTAAATAAATAAATAAACTCTATTTTATTGTTTGCAGCGATCCTCATAATACATTTTAGTTATTTATAACAAATAGTGAATTATTTTATCCTGGTCAAATTACATTGAAACAGCTTATTTCATTAACAGCTGAAATCAGCTGTGACTGATGGATAATTCAGTTTCTGCTGATGTTCACACACACTGGAAGGAAGGAGACCACTGGACCAGTTTCTGAGTGACTGGTGTAACTGAGTAACTTCCATACTTTTCTTACACTAAACACATTTTTTTATGAATGTATCTTTATCTTGGTGAATGCCAAATGTTTTCTTGCAGGAGGAAACATCTACCACCTGCCGGGCCACTTCATGTCCCTGTGCACAGATGCTTCATGTGAATGCTGAAGTGTTACATTTACTCTCTTCCAGAGTAATTTCACTCTCACCACAGCATCTCCCCAGCAAAGCATGGTGGTGGCAGCATGCTGTAGTCATGTAGAAAATTGATCCACAACAGTAAAATGTTCTGAAAAACTTACAGGAAATTCAGGAGATAAACATAATGTCACCTGTACACACTTTATTTAATCTTCAGCTTTAAAATTCTTATTGTGAGTAAATCATTTTTGCCATTGTCTACAAACATGTTAATATGTTGATTAAATTTTACAAAGTGTAAAGATGTGAAAAATGCTAAGAGAGATTAATGCTTTCTGAAGGCATAGAAATTCTAACCCAAACATTTTCTATTAGCGTTCACAACCTGGAGATTTAACAATCTAAATCAAGCATTCTGATCTATAGTTTTAAAACAGGGAGACATAAAGATCAGGACAGTGCAGGGTGGCATGGACCTTCCCAGCTCCGCTCACATGGAGTCATTCATCTTGAAGGTTACAGTTTTTACCTCAGAGTATTCTGCAAGGGCATATTCCCCTCTGGAGAGATCAGACAGAGCAGAGAAAGATGTTCAGGTGGCGTGGAACAAAGGAAATATGATGAAATGCTGATGCTTCTTACAGCTCTCTTCCATTTCCTGACATCTTGTATCCTCCAAATGGAGTCTGGACATGCATGGCGTTATAGCAGTTTATCCTTGAGACAGACAGAGAAGGATAAGCCTCAATGAATTTATTATTATTATTATTATTTCAGTATTTCTTTGCTATTTAAATATTATTTAAATATTATTGAAATAGCTGCAACAGACCAGAGAACTGAAATTGACAGAATGGAAAATAAAAGCGTAAGTAAATACAAGGCCCAATAAATAAGATTTATCAATTAATTTAAAAAAGGATACCTCACTTTTTTAAGTTCATTGAACTTCAAATTTTTCAGTTAAGTTCCAACTAATTATATACACTGCTCAAAAAATAAAGGGAACACTCAAATAACACATCCTAGATGGACAGTTTGATTTACTTGGAGTTATATTGTGTTGTTTAAGTGTTCCCTTTATTTTTTTGAGCAGTATATTTAAGCACATATTATAAATTTACTGTTTAAAAACAAACTTCACATTTGTCCTTTTTCTTATTGACCCTTGGCACATGGTGTCATAATATTCAGATAGTGTTTGACTCAAAACAGGCATCACTTCCTGTAAAGTTGATCAAAACCCATACAGTTGGTAACCTAGCAATGCTTTTAGTAAGTGGATTTCACTGTAAAAATGGTCATATGGTGTTGTGTGGTCGGCTGGACAAACAGACAAGGATGCAAACTAAACTTGTTATTTTATCGTAAAGCTTTTAATGAGATGGAGATGGATAGCAAGTGTCAATACTAAGAATAGCTAATGGGCAGTCTTCTGTGTATTCATGGATTGCAGAAAATACTTTTTTTAGAAGGTAAGATTAACGTTCACTGAAACACATGTTCTGCTACATCATCCACACAAAAAGTACGATTTGTAAGATGCAACCAAATGTTGCATTATGGAGAAGGTATGCAACAAATCATTAGCAACTATGGAGAAGATGCCCCACTGCCCCACTATCATACAAAAAAACTAGTAGGCATCATGACAGGTGACATAGTTGCAGAGTCAATAGTCTCTTTAATTTCCCATTTAATTTTTTTTCAGAAGTCATTTTACTACCACGTGGTATTTTTTAATTTTTCTGACCCCTATTTTTACTTCACCAAAATCATTTCTCTCTTATTATGCAAATGAGGAGTGTTTTCACTCTTTAACTTCTACCTAATATTTGGTTCACATTACACTGCATACTTCAGATCTACAAGCCATTGGCCATAACAAAGATAGTGACCTACAATCAGTTTATCAGTGAGCTGAAGGTTAACAACTTTATGGTATATAAAAACAACAACAAAACAAACAAAAAAAAACAACTCCTGACTTAATAATTTTTTGAGTGTGTGATGTGACAGAACGTGTGTTTTAGTTTGCAGCTCTCATGGAAGCAAATTTTGATTTTCTGGTTTTTCATAACTTGGTGACATTTCCTCCAGAACTGAAAAAGACTCCTGGATAGGTGTTGAAACATCTTCAGGGAAAACTGAGTGAATGTCTAACTGCCTTCAATGAAAACTTTTGAGTCTTTTGTTCAAAATGTGCTTCAGTTAATACACAGGAATTCAGAAGCTTGTAATTGTCCACTAGAAGAAAAGAAGGTTACCAGACAGTTCCAGTCTCCAGGGCTCCAGACACAGACAGAGCTCTGTCTATACTTGTTGTGAACACAGCAGACACCAGGCCATACTGAGAGTTGTTGGCCCTCTCTATGACTTCCTGTTTGCTCTTAAAGCTGAATATACAGAGCACAGGCCCAAAGATCTGAAAGCACAAATATATAAATGAAGCTTTATAAATGAAGAGAAAAAAAAATCTGCAGTGTACAATGCTAAATGGGATTGGATTTTTCAGATACCACTAAACCTGGGATGGCTGACACTCTGTCTCTCAAATGTTTGTCTCTTAGGTAGTTTGGCTTTTTCACTGCAAGCTCTCAGATAGTCAGCCTGTTTTTCTCTTCTGGGTGTTTTATTACAGCGTGTCTCATGTGGCTTTTCCTTTTCACACTTTTCATCCATAACACAGTGCATCGTGCTATAACCTCTTCCTTGGCGATCCTCATGTTGTCTTTGACCTCAGAGAAGATGGTGGGTTGAATAAAGAGACTGTTTTCTCCCACAGCTCCTCCTCCGTATTCCAGCTTGGCACCTTCTTTTTTCCCACTTTCTATCAGGTCAATTATTTTTTCAAACTGTTGTTGGTCAATCTAGTAATAACAGAGAAGGTAAACAAACAATGAATGAATAAAAATGTTTTTTTATTTTGTATTTGCAAGTGATTACACAAAATTCCAGATTTAATAATATATATATATTTAAGAATATAAAAATAAATATGTAGGACTGACCAGGTGGAGAGTTTAAAAGATGAACAGAAAGGCAGAAATGAATGAATGGATGGTTGGATGGATGGTTGTATGTATGTATGTATGTATGTATGTATGTATGTATGTATGTATGTATGGATGGATGGATGGATGGATGGATGGATGGATGGATGGATGGATGTATGATGTATGATGATGGATGTATGTATGTATGTATGTATGTATGTATGTATGTATGGATGGATGGATGGATGGATGGATGGATGGATGGATGGATGGATGGATGGATGGATGGATGGATGGATGGATGGATGGATTCTCATTCAATCTTAGTTATCACACGGTGAAAGTCAGTCATGTATGTTACAGTGCCAATTCATAAATGTGTTTTCATATTTTTTTAAATTATACTTTTAAAATCTGAAGCTCTGACACCTGTGGCCCGTGTGTCGTCTGGAGGTCCAGCGGGTCTCCTATGACAATCTTCTTGGCATTTTCTATGCTACGGCGCACAAACTCCTCATAAATCTTTTCCTGCACAAAGACACGTGATGCAGCTGTGCAGCACTGGCCTTGGTTGTAAAAAGCTCCTTTTTGAATTTCCTCCACAGCCAGCTGCACTGCACACACACACGCCCACACACCACACACACAGACGCAGACAGAAATAAATGCAAATTTAAGATGAAATGGCACCCTCTCTAGGTCAGAGTTCAGTTGTTCAGTGATCTGCATGGTTCTACAAAAACAAAAACTCTTCCACAAATCAAAATATGTTCATCTCAGAGCTGTCTGGCAGTTATTTCATAAAATCTAAGACCCCTCTGCTAATTTGAGTCAAAGACAAAAGTTTAAATCAGACAAATATGTCCTGAGAAAATACAAGTGTAATACTAAAGTTATTATTTCATTTAAAAAGATAAATCATTTTGGCTATATGTGAAAAAAGTAATTACCCACTAAAGCTAATAATTTGGTGGCAACAACTTCCAACAAGGAAGGGCCAGCGATCTTCAGAAGGTTAATAACTATGCCAGAAATGATCCCTAATGATTTAAGTATACACACACATGCATACGCCCACACACACACACACACACACCCCCACACGCACACACACACACACACACACGCATGCATGCATTCCATAGGGCATGACAAGCAGCATAAAAAAGCTAGGATCATTTTACTTACAGTCACAGTCAGCAAACACAATACAAGGGTTCTTCCCTCCTAGCTCCAAAGTGACTCTCTTCAGATTACTTTTGGCTGCAGCCTCTTTGATCAGTTGGCCCACCTGGAAGAAAATGGTAAACTGCCTTCAGATTGTAAACACATATGTCAGTAGAAATATGTGAATCCATGTGCAAGAAACCGTTTTTATATAATAAAGACAACATTCAATTACTGTAAAAAGTTTCACATCAACTGATGCAATGCAAAAGTATTCATAGCCCCTGTAGTTCTAAGTAGTTCTTTGGTATTAGGCTATAAAGTCAAAGGAATGCATACCTGAATGGATTGGAGGAAAAATTTAGATGTTTATTTTAAAGTGTTTATTAATAAGACACTTATTAATAAGTGTTTTATCACTTAATACATGGACTTTCATACATGCATACTGTATGTTTCTCCCCCTAGATTTGGAAACAGCTAAAACACTGTTTCCAAATTCAAATCCAGTGTAGTCAGTTGTATTCAAAAGATGTTCAAATCTGGTTATCCATAAGTGGCAAAGAAAACCATAAAAGAAGAAAAGTTGTCTGTCTTCATTTTACCACAAGCCTGGACACAGTGGTCATATGAAAGAAGACACTCGAGTCAGGTGAGACCAAAACCTATTAGCATACACGGGCAACTACTATCATGCTGCCGTTGGCGGTGGCAGCATCATGTTGTGGGGATGCTTTCTTTCAGCAAAACTAGGAAGCAGGTAAAAGTGCTTGGAAAAATGGATGATGCTTAATTGAGGAACAATCGTGAATAAAATCTGATAGAGGCAATAAAAGACTGGTTCAAATTCCAGAAGAACAACGACCCTAAACACGGATTAGTTCTCTGTTTAGGGTCAAATCTGTGAACTAAATATAACCGAAAATCTGTAATGAGTTAAAAATGTATTTTAATAGAGACTGCCCAGGTAAATTCACTAAACGGGAACTTTTGTGCCGAGTAAAAGTTCGGCACAAAAGTTTGGCAAAATTTCAAGTCTTTAAATAAATAAAGCTGGTGGAGACTTGCCTGTTACTGTGAGCTGTGGGTCTATCAAGTTCTAATACAAGGGAGATCAGCACAGAGGGATGTCACATTTTTCAATTTTGATCAGTTCATCAAATTCACAAAAGCGTAATTACAGTGTGCAGCAGAAACATTTTGTCATGCAGTCACAGACCTCTGTGGAGCCAGTGAAGGCCACTTTATCAATGCCTTCATGGCTGGCAATCGCTGCTCCGGCTGTGGATCCAAACCCTGGAACGATGTTCACCACTCCAGCAGGGAAGCCTGCCTGAAATGGAGATCCAGAGAGGATGCTTATGTTGGACACCAGAACCAAACCAGAACCAAAAGATTTTAATCATCATCTCACATTCAGAATATTCAAGCCAGGGAGAGATGAGGTAAAAGTGGTGTTAGCCAGAATGCAAACAATTCCTTTAAAAACTGAATTTCTGTATGTGCAAGATTACAAAGTATATTCTATTCTATTCTGTTCTATTCTATTCTATTCTATTCTATTCTATTCTATTCTATTCTATTCTATTATGGCTAAAAAGGCTTTTATGGATTCAATCTGTAATTGTGTGCATGGCTCAGAAGGGTTCAACGGGGCTCGACTGGGATTTGAATCCAAGCAGTGGGAGGAGCTCTTACTAGGCTAGATGAAAAGGTTTGTCCTACTCTCACACACTTCCACAGTTACTCTCACACCATAGACCAATGAGAGGGAGGCTCAAATCATAGACCAATGAGAGAAAGGCTCATTGGTCTATGGATACGATTCTCTCTTAGTGTGTGAGATGTCTTGGGTTCAAATACCAGAAGAGCCCGACTAAGAAGTTCAAAGTAAAACTCACCCCCAAATCAATTATTATCCTAATTTTTTTTGCTGATAAACTATCTGGTCAAGTTAATTAGGGTTCTATCTTTATTTCCTGTTTAATGCATTTTCACAATATTTCCATTGAAAGAGACTCAACTTTTAATCAATGTCTGACCGTCCTGAAGGAACCTGTATCATAATCTGCTTAAGGCCCCAGACAGCACTGGGCCAAGTTTGTTTCTGCTCATGTCTGTGTGTAAATGTCTCACCAGAACTATATGTTAGAAATAAAAGGTTTTAAAAAAATCTGTTTAAGAAGTCATTCAGTTAATATGGTTTTGTCTAAATGTTTTAAGCTCATCAATAATTTCAGGTTAAAAACCCTTAGGAGTTCCACAGGATTTCTCCAAAAGCCATGAGGTGAGAGCAAGGTGCTCTCTTTGGCTATGAAAGAAACCTAATAAAGCTGTAGGCACTTTCCATGAGAATCTGGGCACCAACTATTATTTTCCTTAAACATTTTTGTGAAAACAGAAGATAATATTCCTTCAGTTTTGGAATCAGACCTCTATGATCAGTGATCCAATGTGCAGAGCAGTGAGTGGGGTCTGCTCTGCCGGTTTGATGACCACAGTGTTTCCACAACTCAGGGCCGGTGCTAACTTCCACATGAGCATCAACAGAGGGAAGTTCCACTAGTGGAGACCAAAAAAAAAAAAAAAAAAAAAAAGATAATGAGAGAATTTACAGCAGTGAAAATATATAGCAGACATGTCAACGTTCTTCTCTGTATTTAATGCACTTATGGACATGAAATTCTAACCAGATGCTGAAATAACTGAAGTGATTTACAGACACAAAATTATGAACACAAGTTAAATTAATCTATAAATTGAGCCATGCATTAGTAAATGGAATGTGTGTTAAACTCTGAAATACATTTGTTGTTTTGGTTGGTAATGACCAACCAAAACAACACATTTTGGTTGTTGTTTTCATATTCATATATAAAACATACAAATATGTTTTATATTAGTATAAAACATAATATTATGTTTATTATAAAACATAACAAAATAATGTTTTATTATTTTTAAAACATTTTCTAAATGAATCCATTTGTCATGTTTATTGCTCTGTGGTGATTTTGATTCCTTCTTTCACCACCTTCAGTGTTTTGTCCCATCCATTCTGATCTTCATCATCCATACGTTTCTAACTGAATGATTGTAAAGTGATCTACTGCATCTCATTACCTGATACTTTGGAGGCGCTTCAACCACAAAGACTTGGAACTCATCACTAAAGTTAAAAACATCAAAATGCCATTGGAGACATGCAAATCATAAGCTTAGATTGCAGTACTGCCAACTAAGATCTTTCAATGAATTATTGAAAATGGCACAAAAGATTTTCAATATGTTAATTTTTTGTAAAAAAAAAAAAAAAAAAAAACGTGAATAAAACCAGAATATTTTATTTTTATATAATCTTATACTTCTTTATCTTTTCAGAAAAATACTGTGTCTAGTTTCTCATTAAAACAAACTTCTTGGTTGAATGGAATTAATTTTAAAATTAAATCTGCCAGAGTATGAATAACTTTGGAGGAACCTGTTCCTTTTGCCTTGATAATATCATCCCAAACGTGTTCCTAAGTTTGAAGGTCCCATAACATAAAACTCTATGAATTGTCCATCAGACTGTTAGGATCTGGGATTGTTTGGTTTTGGGTTTTGCTGTTTTTTTCATGTTCCTTCTTTTTTTCTACTAGTTCTCCATTGTTTCATTTCCACTTCAGTTCTTCCTTAGTGAGTCTAGTTTATTTCTTGTTTTTGGTTATTCTTTGCCTCTGTAGTTTATTTATGTTTCTTTAGGTTAGTTATGCTTTTATGTTGGATTAATTTTCTAGTCCCCTGTGAATTCTATTGTTTTTTGATTTCTTTGGTGTACTCTTTCTTTATTTTTTCTTCATTAATTCTACAAATAAACTTTCAGGCCTCTCGTCTGCCGTAATCGGGTTCACTTTAAAACACACCATGACCTCTAATGACAATGTTCTGACCTTTTTCTTCAAATACTTACTGGAATAATGGCTCCACAAATGCCAATAGGTTCATGTCTGGTTAAGCACACAAAGGTTTCATCTGTAAAACACACACACACAAAAAAAGAGACAAAAAAGTTATGACAATAACTCAGCTCTTGTGTTTGACCAAAATCATATTTCACGTTTAAGCTGTAGTGGTTGTCAGGAAAATCAGCATCTATAGTTCTCTACATATATGTATTGTTTGTACAGTTTGTTTGTTTGGACAAATTGATATTGTTTTTGTCTTTAAAGCTTTGGAACTACAAGCTGACAACTACAGGAAAGATTCCACACACACTCACCCACAGGCACACTTTTGCCATGAATCTTATCAGCCCAGCCTCCATAGTAATGCAGCGTTTTGATGCTACCTTCCAGATCAGTGAAGAAAGCTTGGAGAAATGGCTTCCCGGTGTCCAGTGACTCCAAGGTCTGAGGAATGAAGAAAAGATGCAGTTGCACTTATTACATTTTATTTTATTGTAATATATTTCAAAACAGTAATCACTATTTTATAGTGCTTTTTTAATCCATGTCCTGACAGGCAGTGTAGTACTCAAAACCATCTCTGGTTGCAAAGGAGAAGCCCAACACATTTATTTTCACAAGTGGAGCATTATATATCTATATCTTTATATATTCTATATCCTCTTCAATCCCATTCCACAATTCAGTATGTACTGATGAATTGTGGAGATATATGAGCTTCATAGGGAGAGACTGAGGAAAATAGTAAGAATAGGAGTTATGAAGGAGGATACTGATACATTAGTATCCTCCTAGTACATTAGTTCATTACTACTTTCATTATACATTAATGAAGGTACTGAAACCACCCCTCCTGAAATGGTAGCTTGCTTAGGCATACTTAAACAACATGTTTACAGGGCTTACATAAAAATATTATGCATACCCCATATGTTTTTGTCTACTGTCACATGTTTCTTTGCAATGATGTTTTACCGCCAGCAGTTTCTGGTCCCTCTCCACCAGGTCCGCCAGTTTGTGCAGCAACCTCCCCCTGCGGGGGGGCTCCATCTTCCGCCAAGCAGAGTCCAGGTTCATGGCCGCTTTGGCTGCTGCGACCGCCTTATCAACGTCCTCCTGCACAGGGGAGGGAGGCCAGGGGGAATATGCACATCAGTCAGGATCCACTCAGGTTGCAAGCTGAACCTCACTTTTTCAGAAGGTTTTAGTGTCAGAGTTGTGACCTTAACTATGGATTCTTAAAATCTATCCAACCCCAAAGTCACTTTGCACATTAGTTCTAAACCTAACCTACAACCCAAAAACAACACCTCTTCTTTTGGGCCCCATAAGTAACAGTCAGTCCATACAATGCAGCATGTGTTTTTAAAATGGCCCTGTCACTAAAACAAATACAAGGCCACACACACACACACACACACCCACACACCCACACACCTACACACACACACACACACACACACACACACACACACACACACACACAAGTTAGTGTTTCGACTCACATTAGGAGTTTGTATTGATTTACATTAATTTGAGCTGAATTTCTGCCTAACCCAAACATTTACCCCTTTTGTTAATCCTATCCAGCAGTGCAGCACTCAGAATAGTTGTCTGTCAAGATGAAGCCCAACAAACATTCTTTCACACATGAAGCATTATAGCTTTCATGTAGCTACATGGTCCCTCTAGCTCAGTTTATGACAAGTAACATTGGTTACCATGGCTAGGCAGATAATACACAGCTTTAGTTTACAATGTCACCAGGTGACTCTGACCCATCCAATCACTGAACAGATGCTTAGAATAGATAGATGGTGTGGATGTGTCATAACTCTTTTCATCTGAACTGAAACAAAACTGAAGTTATTATCTTAGGAGGAACTATCTCCACTCAACACACAGCTTCAGCTTTCTACAGTTAGTAACTTAAGATCAGGACTAAAACCTGGATATACTGAGATACTCAGACATGAACCGTGAAACACACATGAAGACAGTTACAAAGTCGGCCTTCCATTATCTCAAGAACATTTCCAGGATTAAAAGACAAATGTCTCAGCAGGTTCTGACTAGATCCAGGAAGATAGAGAACATCACCCAGTTCTACAGTCCTTCTACTGAGAGAACAGACCTTAACAAACTGTTAGTTTATAAATCACCAAAATACATGAAAGATCTGCTGTTGTATCAACCTTTCAAACCATAAGGGCTGATACAGAATAGATTTCATTGGTTGAACCAGAACCAAACATGTAGAAGCAGAATTCAGTTTTTATTCTCCTCTAATATGAAACAAATTACCAGAAAATCACAAAACTACTAAAACAAATCACTGCTTTAGAGTTGGCTTTGATTTGTAAAAAGTGAAATATTGATCAACATATCTGATGAGTATGCAACAGACTGGCGACCTGTCCAGGGTGACCCCGCCTCTCGCCCGGAACGCAGCTGGAGATAGACACCAGCAACTCCTGACCCCATTAGGGAGAAGAGTGAATATTTGGATGGATATTTGATGAGTATTGATTATTTTGATAATTGTATTTTACAAAATATGTTTATTGGTTGTTTCACATTTGGTTACTGTAGGACATTTTTATAATACAAAGCACTTTGAACTGCCTTGTTTCTGAAACGTACAAATAAACTTTACTTGACTTTAGATGGTTTTATAATCTTTTCAGTGACATCAGTCTCATTTTCTATGAGAAACAAACTTTCTGATTGAATTAAATCTATTTAAAATCTAAATCTGCCAGGAGTGTTTTTGAATTTGAATTGGATAATTTTGGGCTTTTCAGTGATTCTTCAGAGTTCTTACTTTGTCTGCTTCTTGGACCTCACAGATTGTGTCCCCAGTTGCCGGGTTCAGAGTTGGGAACGTCCTCCCACTAACAGATGTGTGCCACTCATTGTTGATGAAAATCTGTGGAGAAGTCACACGTGCTTGAGACGCTTTCTTTCCAGGTTTAAATGTGTGTGTGCAGCTGCGTACCTTGGTGTATCTGACTCGCTGGATTTTGGCAGGCTGAGGTAGATCTGAAGCTGGGATCTTGTCTGCCACTCCGTTCCTTGTTGTCTCCCTCTGTGCCATGCTAAGGTCCCAGTGCAGTGCAGGCTGGAGTCTGGCTGCTCGTTCTCCAGTTCACTGCCTTTAAAGTGTCCCCCCTCCTCACAGACAAGCTCCTGGCAGCTCAACTCCGCCCCTGCAAATCAAGCAGCAACTTTTTGTTCATAACTCAAATAAAAGTTGAACTACAAAAATACTGGTTAAATTATGGATTTACATACAGCAGTGTGAAAAGGAGTTTGTCCCAACTATTTAGGATAGGCTTAGAATATTAATCTAAAGTTAGCTGACAGACTTCAGCAATTGTCCTCAAGGTCCTTCTCAAAGTAACACATTGTTTGTTTGTTTCTGTAAATGGCCTATACTTGTACAACACTTTATCGAGTCTGAATGACTGAATGTTATGTGAAGCACTTTGTCATCCTGATGCTGCCAGGCACTGGTGCTACCAGCAGACCAGGCAGGTGAAGTGTGTTACCAAAGGAAACAACAAAGACACACAGAGTTGGGGTTGGAACTGGCAACCCGTCGGTTGCAAAACTCCTTACCATCACCACTGTTACCCCAGTATTGCAGACTATCAATGTTTTCCTTAAATATCTACGTTCTGATGCATCGGTGTGAACCAGGGATCCTCCAGTCCAGGCCTTTTGGGTCGGAGTCCTGCAGGTTTTAAATCTGTCTCTGCTTCAACACACCCGAGTTAAAACACTCGTGTTATGAGCAGAACTCTGGAGAATTGGACTGCTTACTAAGGAGGAAAATCAGCCATTTGATTCAACTGTTTTGGACCAGGAAGGGACACACCGAAAGGTTGTAGGACATTGGCCCTCCAGCCCTTGAGGCTTAGAGTTGAGGGCCCCTGGTATGGGCCACATGAAGAAATGAAGATAATCTAAACTGAAACATAGCAGCTGCTTCCAGTCACTCTGATACTTCTCAACACTGACAACAACCAGGCAGAGTCATATATGGTAACTTCAAACAATAAGATAAAACTTTATTTTTGAAATCTATTTTTGTTTTTTTGATCTGAAACTGAAACAATGATGGTGGGCCTTCATTTCTTATTCAGAAGCCTCGATCAAGAAATTCACTGCTGACTGTTTCCTTGTCAAATCAGAGAATACGGAGAGAAAAGTCCATGATGTTTACAAATGTGAAATTAACTCAGTCTGCAGTAATTAACAACAAAGCAAAAGTAGCAGAGTTTTCCAGAAATCTGCTTCATTTTGCACCTGGCTCTGCAGGAACCCATCAGGGTGAACAAAGGCTATAAAATACTTGCACTCACATACAGTCGGCCATTGTTTCCTCCTCGTCGCCTCTCCTTTTTGTTGGTGTTTAACTAGAACAACAAGGTTTTGAAAGCCCATTTTTCACCTCAGCAACTCCATAATGATGTACACAAATGAACCTAACTGATTGGACAAGCCAACAAAAAGACAGAGGAGAAAGGACAGCTAAATAAATTCAGGTTTGTCTGTGAGAACATGGGGGAGCAAAACCTTAGACTCATGCATGTAAGTATGGAAGAGCGAATGAAATAATTAGATCTAAAAGATTAATAGCAAAAAGGAAGGATGACCGCTAGTAGTTTTTTAAAGCAATAAAACAAATGTATTATGCTCGGACAGAAAACCCAAAAGCAAGTAAAATTGCTTAATTATTTTTATTATTATGATGATAATTGAAATAATTAATATGCAAATAATATACATAAATTACATAAAAGAATGTGTATTTTAGTCTCTGAAATGAAATGAGAAGTCATACAAACTGATGAGACATTATGAATTTGTGGAATTATAGAGGGATCACACTCTTTTAGTCTCCCTGGCAAGGTCTATTCAGGGGTCCTGGAGAGGAGGGTACGTCGGATTCTGGAAGAGCAGTGTGGTTTTCGTCCTGGTCGTGGAACATTTGACCAGCTCTACACCTTCAGCAGGGTCCTGGAGGGTGCATGGGAGTTCGCCCATCTGGTCCACATGTGTTTTGTGAACTTGGAGAAGGTGTTCGACCTCTTCCCTCGGGGAGCCCTGTGGGGGGTTCTCCGGGAGTATGGGGTACCGGGCCCTTTGATATGGGCTGTCAGGTCCCTGTATGACCGGTGACAGAGTCTGGTCCGCATTGCCGGCAATAAGTCGGGCTTGTTTCCGGTGAGAGTTGGACTCCGCCAGGCCTGCCCTTTGTCACTGATTCTATTCATTGCTTTTATGGACAGAATTTCTAGGCGCAGCCAACGTGTTGAGGGGATCCATTTTGGTGGCCTTAGGATTGCATCTCTGCTTTTTGCGGATGATGCGGTCCTATTGACTTCATCGGGACGTGATCTGCAGCTCTCACAGGAACAGCTCGCAGCCGAGTGTCAATCGGCCGGGATGAGGATCAGTGCCTCCAAATCCGAGGCCATTATCAGAGTAGAGCCACTGCTCCTCCACATCGAGAGGAGCCAGTTGAGGTGAATCGGGCATCTGGTCAGGATGCCTCCTGGACGCCTCCTTGGTGAGGTGTTCCGGGCACGTCCCACCAGGAGGGGGCCCCGGGGAAGACCCAGGACACGCTGGAGGGACTATGTCTCTCGGCTGGCCTGGAAACGCCTCGGGATTCCTCCGGAGGAGCTGGAAGAAGTGGCTGGGGAGAGGGAAGTCTGGGCCTCCCTTCTTAAGCTGCTACCCCCGCGACCCGACCCCAGATAAGCGGCAGACAATGGATGGATGGGATAATATTGCTAAATAAAAATAATATAGTTAAGAAATTGTAGTCCTTACAATTTTTTTGCTCTTCAGCCTCATCTGTGGTGTGTTAGCAAGTGTTTCTACAGCTGGAGAAGCTTCCTGTGTCAAAACTCAATTTCAAAACATTGGAAAAACAGATCTTTTTAAAATACAAATTTGTAAAAGAATAAAAAATAAGTTTAGTCCACAAGCATCCTCATTCACATCCGTTCACCCAGGATGAGTATCATATCACGTTATGATACATGTTCATATTATTTATTGACTGTATCTAAAAATATTTTAAATTTAAATGAAGGCATGAAATAATACAATATAAAATATAATGACTTAAACTGTGATATTGTATAGAGTAGTTCATCAAATCAGTGTCAACTATATTGCTTGTAGGGATTTTTAAGGTCCAGCAGATGTCAGTATTCAGTGAACAGCATCAACACAGTATCAGTTCAACAATGTGTTGAAACGCTTCATGACGCCTCATTTACCCATCATCTACCCATCAATCCATCTACATTTGTGGTACATCTGGAACACACTTACAAACAAACAAGAAAAAAAGAAAACAACTGCCAAACAGCTGAAACACTGAGTCTCTTTAAAGGCTGAAAATCCTGTTTGGATTCACCTTTGATTAGTAGTAAATGGAAGACTGATTGACATATTTGAAGTGAATTTATTATTTGGATGATTGCATTTGACAAAATGGAATGTTTCTTGCTTGTTTTGCAATTGGTTACTGTGGGATGTTTTTATGATAAAAAGCATACATCGTGTTTGCACAGCAAATTTCAGCAAATGTGTTATACAAATAAACTTGACTTGACTTTATTGAGTCAAGTCAATAAAGTCAAGTCAAGACAGCTCAAATCACATGAGCTGTCTCAGAACCGCCATTTTCAGCTACCCTGTGTTTACCTTTTGCACGTGACCTCATGCTGTTCAGAGCTCCGCCCACGCAGCCATGATCGACATCAAAACAACCAAAACCAAAAGATACAGTGGCGATGGATGGCGGTCAACAGTCATGACTGTCAGCCCTTTGTGTAATCACAAATATGCAACTAACACTTTTTACAAGGCAAGATTAACGTTGATATAGGTAAAACGATTAAGGTTCATGTGCTTTATAAGTAAATATGACTAGAAAGATGATTTCAAATATTGCATTATGGAGAAGGAATCATCTAACCATTTGTAACCATGGAGAAATGTCTCACCATCATGGCTGAATGTATGGAAAACACTGGTTCCCATCTGGTCTACAAAGGACTAGTAGGGAACCAGTTTGTAATGCTGCTCCGTTGAAGGGGAAACATTGTTTATGACAGTGATATAAAAAATGTTTTGTGATTCAGGCAAAGTTGGCAATTTGATCAACACAACCAGAGGTTCAGTTTTTAAGCTAGATATTTACAACTTTTGTAAATACTATTGTCCAGGGTTTTCTCTGAAAGGTAAAATTCAGAAAAAAGTGAAATATATTAAATATATGTATATTTCAGTGTAGCACTGAGCAGCGCACTTGGAAGCACCACGTGCTCAGGCTGTGGTTCTCAACCCGGGTCCGTTCCCAGTCTCTGGCCTTCGCTGCATGTCTTCTCCGCCTGTTTCCTGTCCATGTGCTGTTTTATAAAGGCCACAAGAGCCTACAAAAGTGTCATTCATTTAATCAACTGCAATGAAGTAAAACAGGAAGTATAGAACCAATTAAGCACCATAGGAATAACAGAGGTATACATTAAAGTGTTTGTTTGCAGTTAAAGTTTAGGGAGATCTGCTTGGGGGTGGAAGGAGTGGTTCAGATTGAAAAAGATGGACAGACTGAGGCAGTGTGAGAGGAGGAGAGGGAGAGAGCCATTAAGATGACCCTGTCCAGGTGTTCAGAGGGAGACAAAGCCTCCTTTCAGGTCCTGATGAGAACACATTTCTCCTCCACTTGTTACAGAATGAACCCCAATGAACAAAAGAACAAAGTAAGGCAGAATATTGGATCCTGCTCTTTAGCGAAAATATGGTTGAGAGAAAAACGAACAGAACAGAAAGAAACTATGAACAATGTGCTTCAAAATTTTAAGTAAAAGTAAAGTAATTGATTATTTCTTCTGGACATGCACTATGCAGTTTGTGGCACAGTTTGCAAAAGTATTCAAATGCCCAGAGTTTTTTAACCTTCTTTTGTCACATTATAACCTCAATTCCTACCCTAGGCCTAACCTTAACCAAATTAACTCACTCCATACCTCTAATTCTAATTTGTAGAGCATAGGTGAAGAGCAAAAACAGTGAGGACCAGGAAAAGCTCCACACGCTCAACAAATAACCTCCCTTTGTTGGTTAAAACAGGGAAAGTGGTTCTTTATATGTAACATAAACAAATACACACACACACACACCAAGCCGATACTCTGAAGAGTCACTTTTGACCGCAATTACAGGTTCAAGTCTTTGATGGCATGACTCAAAAACCCAGACTCAGTCAGACTGGATAGAGTTTGAGTCAATATGAAGTTCTGCTTCAGATTCTCAGTTGGAGTCTTGACTGACCAACATGTGAACAATCTTTCATCTTTACCACAACAACCTGACAGTGTGACTGACAGTATGACTGTCAGGCTGTTTGTTGTCTTCTTTTCTCCAGGATGTGACAGGCAGAGGGAGCTTCAAAAGGAGTGGTCTAGATGGTTAGTAGTCGTCTGCTTGGAGCTCACACTGTTCTGTTTCCTCCTTCCTGGTTGCTACTCCTAGAAGCTGCTCACCCACCTGTCCACCCTCCAGGTGATCAACCTTTCACCATTTACCATTTAAAAACAGAAAAGAACATCCTTCCATGAGCTCAAACATCGGATAATCATGAGTTGAGTTGTGATTCTTACCTCCTCCTGGATCCTGACCCGCCTCAGCAACCGTAAGACCATAACAACTTCCTAACTTTTCCTTTGTCCACTATACTGATCACCATTCCTCTGACTGTCTCCGTTCTCCTCCTCCCACAGAAAACCACAAGAGCAAGAGCAATAAATAAATAAATATACTGGGACTAAACTATAGCACCATGAGAAGCAAAATGCATTCATTTTGTTTTATTCAAATCAAAATGAATAAATTTCCACTGGCTAAAGTTGCAGAAATGAGAACTGTTGTTCCATGTCTGAGCCTCAACAAGTCAGTTACAGAAATAAAACATTTCTCTTACGTGAATTCCATCAGAAAAGCCTGAGTGGTCTTTTCATGACAAAACCATTTCATCTGACTGGTGATAACAGCAATTACATTTCAGTAAAAGAGAGGAAGAACTGGAGCACCAAGAGCTCTCAATGCGAACAAAGACGAGAACGGAAAAGGAAACTAAAGTGTCTGCCTTTCTAACTGGATCCACATTTGGGACATTGCTGCTTCACATGACCTTTAAATAGCTGGTTACTCGGCCCATTTGAATCTAAAAGCCCAGAAGGACTTGAGCATTAGCCACTTGAAATTGTCTTGGTGTTTCTGTACGTGTGTGTGTGTGCATGTGGGTGTGTGTGTGTGTGTTTTCTTTCCCTTCAGAAGCATGTTTGTCTTTTCTTCATACCAAATTCAAAAACATATTTTTTAAAAAACTAATCACTTTATTTTCCTTTTTGGGAAATGAATCTTAATCATCAGGATGAATGATGATTAAGTGAACTATCATCTATTGTGAGCAAGAGATCAGGTCACAAAGCTGCTTCTCTCTGTTATTGATTTATTCATCTTTTTGTTTAGAGCAGGTCCATCTCTGTGACATGACACTCAGCAATCAGGCAGAGAAGGGAGACGATTACAATGAAAACAAGTTCAGTGACATTGAAGCAAATTTACTATGATTGGTTGGATTACATGGTCTCTCTGTCCCACATCTCCACTCCAGAAAGTTTTTGATGCCTTTGGATTATCTATTAAAATAATTTGGCCACTTTTCTCAGAAATGTACCAAGAGAAGAAATACTTGTGCTCTGTGTGTGGGGGTGTGTGTGTGTGTGGGTGTGTGGGGGTGTGTGTGTGTGTGTGTGTGTGTCCAAGAGTGGCTCTGATGATATTTTTCTCATCAGCCTTATCAGACTGGCTCTGCAGCAAAATACAGCAAATGACTCTGTTACTATGGTCTTGTTATACGAGGCCTGTGCTCCACTGCTAATAGTACTACTCTAATACACTTGTCTTGCTAATTGTTGCTTGACAAACTTGTTAACCATAATAAAGACTGACTGGCAGAAAACAAAAAAACAGGAAGTTGAGATGTTTTCAAGGCTTATCAAACAAAGCTGAAGGACATTAATGATCTTCAGCAGAGCAGGTTGTTTACCTCAGTGGGGAGAAGAGGACAGGTTTGTTGGTTTTGGGAAAAAAAAGTTGATGATTGGTATTGGAGTGATTTTTCTTGACTGTCTGAGTTGCCATAAATATGAGTTCAGTTTGAAGAATGCAGCCACAATAAAGTAAACTGCTGCACTGAAAATACAGAAAATACATAACCACACCAAGAATTAGGACATTTTTCATCTAATAAGTTATTATTAGAACTTTTCTAATAATAATTCTTAATATTTTCCTTTAACTTTGTGTGGATGAGTGACATAGTCATATTGCTGATCATCTCCAGGCTTCGCAGGCCTGTATATTATTAATTTGAGTTAAATGAAACATGTTAGTCCTCCAGGAAATGAGATGGCATTCCAGGGAAGCTGCTGGCTCGTTTCCAGTAGCCTTTCTCAAGGGACTCTTTATGTTTTCACTGTGAGCAGGAGACATTGACCAGGGTCAGCAGTGTGACATTCAGCTGCCTTGAGTTGAATTTTGATTAAACAAAGAACCACTTTCTTTTTTCCCTGTTTTATTTTCAAAACACACTGTCAGTACTTTAAATGCAGAGGGATATAAAGGAAGGGGACATAGAAAACAAACCCCCCTGTTATGAACACCAAGACAGACAGGTTGTAGGAAAATGAACAAAGAAGCTCTTTCTGGTGGTTGAAATTAGTGTTTCTGTAACTAACATTCAGCTCAACCACTTTATCCTGGTCTCATTTTGCAGCACAGAATAACACATTTATAACTGGAACATATGATTCTAGTTACTAATGTGAACAAAGTGCTTTTTTGGAAAAGACATGGAACTATGAGTTCTTTAAACTGGGATGGATTTTAAAGGTATAGTGTTCTAGACACAGAAGTTAATGTAATCAGCAGTGAGTCAGTCTGTCATTGTCATCTCCATGGCTCCCACTTTGTGATCTGGAAGCAGTCCTATAGACTCTCACTGGAGGCTCACACACTCTGGGTGTGTATTCAGGAAACAGTTGTAAGAAGCTGTGATCAAAGTGGCCAGGCAGGGGACAGAGTGAAGGTTGTGTGTATTTGTCATTAGCATTTAGCAGGTCCAGTGTCTTTCTCTACCTGGCGTGACACCTAATATACCAGAGTACTGGTTCTGTTGGACCTCAGCAAGGTAGTTGACACTGTGAACCAGGACATGTTTCTAAAGAGAACTGGGTTGGTCTCTCTGGTAGAGTACTTGAATGGTTTACATCTTATCTGAAGAACAGACTTTGATATATAATATTTCATCGGACTGTCATGTGAGGAAACCCAAGGTTCAGCACTGGAGTCCCTCCTATTTAATATCTATGCTAGTTCTGCTCTGCATCCCCAGAACCAGAACCAAACACGGAGAAGCAGCATTCAGCTTCTATGCATCAAAAATCTGGAACAAGCTTCTAAAAAACTGCAAAATAGCTGAAATACCGAGTTCTTCTAAAACCAGCATATAAACCCAGCTGTTTAGAGTTAGCTTTGATAACCAGTAAATGGAACATTGATCAACATATTTAATGTGTATTTGCTTGATGATTTTGTAATATTTATTGCGTGTTTAATAATTGGCTACTATTATGTTTTATGCTTAGTGTAAAGCACTTTGCTTGCCTTATTGCTAAAATGTGCTATAATAAACATCACTGACTTGCACGCTACTATTAGCAATGGAGCTATACAAGCTTCACTAACCGAACAACTTAAATGAACTTTTTGGCGATATTTTCAATTCTTTAACTTGCAAAGAAAAGTAAAAAACATTTATTGACATGTGAAGAAGGCCGTATCTGCATCTGAAAAATGTAATTAAAGTCACATCATACAGTACTGCTGGTCATCTCTATGAGACGTTTGATCAGAAACAGAGTTACAGCCTCATGTAAAACCAATAATATATCATGGAATACAGAACATAAAAATATCAGAAATTTAGGCATTATGACAGCAAAAATAGAAAACACACCCAGAGTTATTTTTTAATTGCTTAATAAGCTACTGCAAAAGAAGAAGAAAGCACATGACTTCACAGGCAAAAAAAATATACATATTACAAACAACATATTCAAAATGAAACTTTAATGAACTCACACACATAAAATACTTATTTCACACCAAAGAAGTTACAAGACTTTCCAAAATGTAAATGTTGGGAACACCAGATTATTGCTTGAACAGATTTTACATAAATAGGCTGTAACATATTTACACTGATGGTAGCTGTGAAGGCCAGTTTTCCTGAAAACACAACTGCTTTAGAGAGCAATGATGAGGCTCCACAGTGCTTCCACCATGGCACAGAAATGGACATAGCAGGTTCACTGGAGCTGTCATATAAGCTTTTGAGTGAAGCACTCAAAACAATTATCACATTACACTCTTTCACCAATGTCTGAAAATAAAACTGATTTGTGTTGTAGTTCATAAAAAAGGTAGATGAAATGTCTTCAGCTAAATATGTGAATTCCCTGAATACATTCAGAGCTTTTCAAATTCCACTTAACCTGCCACTAATGACACCTCAGAAGAATTCAGAGATCGATCAAGTGAATCAATACCTCCACACTGATCAGCTATCAGGGTTCAGTTTGTTATTCTGTTTTACTGCAAACCTTTCAACGTAATATCCACATTTCTGTTTGAACTCACCTAAAAAAATAAAAATGAAGTACATTTTTTAAACATAAAAAAATATTATGAAATAAAAACAAAAAAACATTCCCACATCCAGTCAAAAATGTTTCAGCTCAAAATTACCTCAACTGAACTCAAAGGCAGACTTTGAATTGTTTTGCAGTGGTTAGAAATGGTATACATTAATACTAAAATGAATTTCTTTTACCTTTTCTGTCTGGATGGGTGATCAGCTGACAGCTGGTCAGAACAAGACCTGGACTGAAGATGACTTCTGCTATTTTAAAACAAGTCCAGTTTATAAGATCTGTTTAAACCAGTCATGTCTGCAGCAGCATGGTTATTAACCACAAACCATGAAAAGTCTGGAACAACAGCCCTCTGATGTGAAGCACTTAAGAAAAATAGACACAAAAGCTACTTGTGAGGTCTGTGTGTCCAGAGTAACTGTCCAAATGTTACAATGTCCAAAAAAATAAGTTGGTCTTCATTTAAAACCCTAACCAGATATTTTGAGCCAAACTTAATTTTCCTGATCCATATGGAAGTCATAAAGGGAGTTATCTACTAGAGGTAAGATATAATCACACATTACCTGCACGCATAACCCCACAACAAGAAAAAAAAATCCAAATCCTGAGGAAACTTTAGACTACACGGTTTCCTCTAACTGTTCTTAGAGAACAGTTAGATTCAGGATGATAAAAATAAACAAACAAAAAAACACAAATCTGCCAGAAAAGATGTGGTGGTACCGATTTTAACTGCAAGCATTTAAATGTTTTGGATTGAAAAATTACTGTCAGAATCATTCACACCTTTAATTGATAATTACTACATAGCCTTGTAGCCTTTTGTGGTGGATATGAAGCTTGCTGCATCTACCACTCTGCTCCTGCTGCACAGTCCTCCACACACGCTTAGCAGGTTTCAGATTTTACTCCTGATGCACCGTGTCAATACTGGTTCCAGTTCAGAGTTTTGGACATTCTGATTGGGTATCTTCTGTCAATCTCTCAGTTGAATACAAAAAGCTACCTTCAATATTTTTATATGAAAAAAAAAAAATTATGCAAAATCCACATGCCCATGCTTTAATTTTTCAAAACTCTCATCAATGGGATAACATATGTATAAAAGGTAAATGTTATTACTATGGGGATAATGCCATATGCAGTCAAGTAAGTTTCAGTCTCCTAAAAAAAAATCTTCTAAAAATTGTCAGCAACTGCAAGAAATTTAAATAAGGCTTAATAGAGTGTTGATAAAGAAAACAAATCTGATTGGACTAAATCTTCAGAATGTACAGAACAAAGCAGAGGATCCTTCTTCTAGAGCAGAATTATAATGCTTGCATAGTCTGACAGAGAGCCCGTCACCGTCTGTCTGCTTGTTCCATGCTCCTTCACAAACTGTCAAACTTATGTTTTAAATAGTCTTTCATAACTTTTGCAATTGGAAGATCCTCCAAGAATCTCAAACTTTGAAGGCCAATACAGTGACGGATTTTTATTCGACACAGGTCCTGGAGACTCCGAGGTTGCCCTGAAAATGGAAAAGAAACAATTACCAAAGAGCCCAAAGCTGCACTAGCGCAATAAGTGAACTTGTTAGTTATTTACTTAAACACATCAGTGGAAACAATTGTAAAACTTGAAATGTTTCACACTGCGAGCCCTCCATCCCCTCCCCAAATCACACAGTTTGACTAATCTGCAGACATTTCCAGTGGTTTTCACTCATTTTCACAGATATTTGATGTCGTCCTGGATATTAGACATGCCTGTAGGAAGGACTGCTTAGATGTCTGTCTGTAGGTCTTTTTCTTTTTGGAGGGTGTTTCTACAGAGCACCACTGTTTTTCCTGAGCAACATGACCTGCACCACCACCTTCTGGCAACACTCTGGAACCTGCTTCCAGAGTGGGAAGAGGTGTTTCAGGGAACACCAGAAATGTCTCTTTCAAAACCCATTTACATTTGAAATACTACCTAATTAGTTTAGTAGTTAATGAACTTAAAAACGCCATCAAATTATTTCCTAAATTCAAGCAGCCCTGATAAATGTGAACTGGTAGACTGATGCTGGTCCATCTGGGAGACCCGCCAGTGGATTCAATTGTGTAGCAGTTTAAAGATGATTCCCAGAGGATTAGAAAACTCACAAATGTCAGACGTCGCCACAGAAAAATACATCATGCTTCAAATATAGACACAGAAAATCTATACATACAGTTGAGCTCAAAATTATTCATACCCATGGTAGATTTCGACTTAAAAGTTTTCATTTTACCAACACGTTGTCTTCTGAGCAGGCAACAAAACGGGTCATGAAATACCTCTTCATGACACATTTTGAAGTGGCTCGACCTGTCCTGATTTCAGTCTAACAGAATCTATAAAGAAGTTAAAGATTAGGGTGATGGTAAGGAGGCCTTCCACCCTCACACTTGAAGGTAGTCACTAAAAATACATCAAAATACCAGAGAAAACATAAAGGTAACCCATAATCATATGAAGGTTTTAATTGCTGTACTGCCAATAAATACTTTTTGACTGCCTATTGAGAAGGGTATATTTTTAGTTGACATGCCAGTTTCTAAAAAAAATGTAAAACGAGTATCAACATCCATAGTTTTATTATCTTTTAAGAACTGTGTGTCTTATGTCCAATCAGACAAAAGTCTTCGTTGATCTTTCACCTGTATGAATAATTATGAGTTTAACTGTATAAATAAATGTAAATATACAATACAACTTTTTTTTCTGGACAAAAAAACCAACATGGGAGAGAAGCTGACATGTACAGTAGATGAGGAGAACAGAGTGCCTGTCACTGGATGGTGCATGGTCCCTTTCATGTCAGAAGCTGAGGTGTAATCAGTAAGCCTGTAGATATGTGATCCAGCTGAACGTCCAGAGTCCCTCAAAGGCCCTCAAACAGCACACAGCTCTTTGTTAACTTTGATATCAAAGTTGAGGCAGCAGTAGAGGAATGCAGGCATTGTTACGTGTCTGTCATAACGCTGCAGGTGATCTGCTGCTCTGGAACAGAAAGTCCCTCATTGCTTTTTCAAACGTCTCCCTCCACTGCCACTGAAAACCTCCGTAGATTTTTTTACACTAAAAATGGACAGTATTGATGATCTGAAGACAGATTTTACATGCATTATTACGAAATACCAGCAAGAGACACACGTCAAAGGCTGAAGCCAAGTTTTAGCATCTCTAGAATATTTGTATTCAAGAACAAATGTTATTTAGGTAAACACTACTTTACAAATTTTTACACAAACCAAATATTTCCATTAAAGAGTTTCTCTGACCATATTTACTTAATCACGCTGTGCAATTAATTATTCAAGATTAATCTTCAGCTTCAAAAGATACAAAAACATTACACCGTCCATCAACACAAGAAAATCTACATACAGAAAATAACTATTATTGAGTGCGACCAGAATTTTAGAGAAACCTGAAGAGTCTTTCACTAGTTACACTACAAGGGGGGAAATCAGTTCCAACAAGTATTCATCAAATGTCTTGTAATTAGTTTTTTATATTTCAATGTTTTTTCCCCATTTGTTTTTGGTTCATTTGTTCTAGAGTCCGCCGATTGACACAACATTGCTAAATTTATTTGGGTTAATTTTTTATTCTATTTTTAAAGGAACAATTCTAATCTTAATCTAACAAGATTAGATTAAGATTAGGAACAATTAATGAGAAGGTGTGAGAGGTGGATTCAAGGTTTATGACTGTTCTCTAAAAACTTTGTTCTTCTAAACACATTGAATAATTTTAATAACTGATTATAAAATGAATCAAAATGATCAAGATTTGATTATTTCTATAATCATACAGACCTTTCCCTAAACTCAGCCTGTTGTTTCCGTCCAACTGACAACTACTACACACAATCAAGCTTCCTCATGTAGGGCTCTGATTGGCTGTTCACTTCAGCCTTAGAAATAAATTTTACAAATCAAATTTACATCTGATTTGTAAATTTTTACAAATTTACAAATTACATCTGATTTGTAAGTTTTACAAATCAGATGTGTCATCTGAATTTGTGTCATCTGAAACAAATTCAGATGACATTTGATTTGTTTCAGATGTCATCTAAAACAAATCATGTTTTAGATGACATCTGTGTCATCTAAAACACAGATGTTCAGAGTTGTTTAGTGTAGGCAAGATACTAACTGCTCATAATATTACATTATAAACTTAAATTCTTACATACCAAAATTTAATTTATAGGTACTTTTGTTCTTCCATCTTGTTTTTAAAAAAGGAGCAAAAACATGTTAATATATCCATGGAGTCCTTGAGTCTCCTGATCTTTTTTCCCCTCAGTTTGAGTAAAATGTAAATGTTGATGCATATGAAGTCTCAATTTCAAATTAATTAAAATATAAGAGACATAATTTTTATGTCTATCTTTGTCAAATCTTTATTGGCATAACCGATGCCAATAAAGTATAATTGCCTTTTGCACTTTTCCTCTAGTGTCTTAATAACTTATCTTTGATGATGAGTTCCAAGTATTTGAGGTTGGAAAGTCTCACTGCCATCACCCTAATCTGTAGATCCCTCCACAGATTCTCTACAAAAGTCAGGTCAGGACTACAAAATGTTAAAATAGCTTCCAGCTAAAAGAAACATGATGATAAAACCAAAGATTTTTCAAACCAACAAATTATATTGAATTTCACTGCAAATACTTAAGAGCAGGGCTGAACAGAACTGGGTGAAATGGATCACTAAACCAACCAACCAACCAATCAACTAATCAAACCACTGCTTCCAGCATCTCTTCAGTGCAGCAGTGAGACTCTATCCAACCATTTGAGTTTCCTATACAGATGCCAAGTGTTGGAGTGTTAGTGTGACACTTACTGGTGACTTCCTGCAGGAAATCCAGACAAGGCCGGCTAATTCCAGACATGCTAATAGACACAGCTACGGGAGTCTGGCCTTCGTAGTTCCTGGTGTTGGTGTTAGCCCCGTATGTGTAGAGCATCTGAGCACACAGCGCATCGTCCCTAAGGGCTGACAGATGCAGGGGCGTCTGTCCATCTTCAAGGCGGCCAAGGTTTGTGTCTGCCCCCCTTTGCAGGAACATACGGCAGTAGGAATGGTTTCCTTTGATGACGGCGTAGCGCAGCAGGAAACCGTTCTGAATATCGATGTTGGCACTGTGGTCCAGCAGGATCCGTACGCAGCTGGAGCGCTCGCGGATGATGGCCAGCTGCAGCGGCGTGGTGCCTTTGTCACTAAGTGGATCCACCTCGGCCCTGAACTCCAGCAGGAGGCGTACGAACGAGTCACGGCCGTAATGGGCTGCCACATGGAGCGGTGTCCAGCCATCGTTGCTTTTAGCGTTGATGATGTCACCGCGATACTCGGACTCCAGCATCAGTCGGGCAATGCGAGCCCTGCCATGCATGGCTGCATAGTGAAGAGCTGTGAAGCCACCAATGAAGTCCTTCACTGTGGGGTCCGCTGTACAAAGCAGAATGGAAACAAATGAACTGCATCATTACCTGCTTTTAGCTGTGAGGTGAAAGAAATAGGATGTCCTAGAACGCCATTACTAATTATTTGCCGTCACTGTTGGCTGTATCAAACATGTTAAAATATACACTTCCGTTATTTTACTACTAAGTATTTTGGGGCTAACACCAGAGGCTTCTTGTTGCCAGCTCACCTCCAAGGTTGCCTGGCCATTGATTTCCTAAGCAATGATGCTTAATTCAAATTTCACTTCACAGATAGTCTGGACTTTCTCCCATTATCTTGGTTTCCTCCAGTAGAATTTCTACCAGTCTAACCAGCAAACAGAAGGTGAAGTAGTGAATGATGATGTTGATTTTCTGTGTTGTTTTAGAATTGCTGTCTGCCTGTAGTTTAGCAGTGTCAGCAGACAAGGTTAATGGAAGAGTAACTTCTAGTCTTTTTAGATTTTGTTTTGTCATTTGTTGTTACCACAGGGTGAGTCAAGCACAGTTCTTCTGGGATGTGTGATTGATAAGAGTGGAGCAGTTTGGGGCCATGTGTGAATTAGTTAGTCTAATTAACTTCTGCATCTTACTGTCGTTCCTCACCAGGGTGAACTACCTCCTCTTCCATTTAGACTATAATAAGTTTCTTGTATCCTCTTTGTATTGTATTGTGCGCTTTTTGAAACAAACCACAGAAACCTGAGCTCAACCACCGAGAATATATTTTTGGCTTAGATGAAACATCTAAACTACCGTTCAGGATGTTTAGTATTGTGCATATTTTTGTATTTCATAACGGGCAGAAAAAGTGATGTATTTTGATACAGCTGCAGGATGGATAAACATTTACATGATACATATTCTAACAGATACTCGCCTTCATTCTTCTAGCTCCTGACTGCTCAGGGTTGCAGCCGCCTGGAATCCAGTAGGTACACAGTCTATATGGACTACTTATCTCCAGGCATTCTAATGACTTTTTATCATCCCTGTCTCTCAATTATTCATTTGTGTAGACCTGCAGTGATTTGTGTGTCTGGAATGATGATGTTAGTGAACTGTTGCATTTTCTCTGGTGATTTAAACCATTTGTTTCGTTTTAACAAACAGGCTCAAGTGCAGAAGTCAGTTTCCTTTCAGAATAAATATAAAATTCATGTTTCTATTAACATTTCAAGGAGCTGTTTTAGCTGTTCGAGTTGTCCGGTCAAGATAACACAAACTAATAAAAACAAAAGCATCAGCTTCTGACCTCCATGCTCCAGAAAGACTCGAACGCATCGCTCCTTTCCTTTGGCAGCAGAGAAGTGCAGCAGCGTCCACCCGTTGGCATCCCGTATCTTCGGCGAGTAGCCCTGCTCCAGCATCCTCCTGACGGTGCATATGTCTCCTGCTGCCACTGCAGCCTGGATCTGCAGCTCCTCATGGAGGTCAGGGTTCCCTCTGCAGTGATGGTTCAGCATCCTGTCACACAGAAATTTTTACCTGTTCACTTTGGAAAAACTAAGAAATACATTGTGGCTCTCAATGGCACTGGGGTTATTATCTAAAGTGAACTTGAGGTTTTTGTCTTCCTAAGAGACATTTGAATTTTTGGATTTGTCCCTCAGTAAGATGCACTTTGACCACCTACTTTTTCTAGCTATTGGCAGATCTGTGATTAATGCTGGATGGATATTTGTCTGGATTGTTTTAGACTTGTCAACCAACTTTCTTGCTATTAAATAATGCATTTCATAAAGCTTGGAGGTGGCCATACTGACTTGCAGAAACAAATCCTCTCTAAGATACATAATGTCTGGCCATCCTTACTGAGTTAAACACCTGGACTGACCAGAGAAGTAGTGTGTCTAACTTTTACTGAGTTGCTCACACACGCTGATTCTGAGGTATGCATTGAAGTAGCAGTGACTGGAAGTTACTTTCACTTTTAATTAAAAAGTATCAATAGTGTACTTTGTTTTTCCTCATCGGCTTTCCATTTTGGTTTAATTTTTGAGAACCAGTAGGCCCTAAATGTAAAACTAATCTTACGCTGACTTCCCACCCCATCACCATCCACAACAACTCTTTGAAGATACTTAGATTATATGAATTATAACATTATATTTTGCTACAGGATAAAAATTGATTGATTTTTTTATTTAACTGAAAAAAATATTTCCCCATAGTTTTGTTTTATTACTTTTTAGTTTTTTAAAATGTAATAATAATAATAATCACCATTTGCTAAATCCATCCAAATTTTCAACTGCATTGACCTTGCAATACATTTCAAGTGCAATTTAATCCATTGCAAAAAGTAAATTTACATTATGGTCAAACCTGTATCTATGTACACAATAATAATTGGCTTAAGTCATTTCTTTTTACCATTATTTTAGAAAAGCAACAATATCTCAGTTTCCATTATAGAAGACAATATACCAAACTGTTTCTAAGGACCAAAGACTGAATCAAGTTAAAGTTAATTTATAAAACGGGCTTAATCAATTTCATCTCATATTTCTCAGGGTTTACTTAACACAACAACAATGTGATTAAAATCAAAATATACCTTTTAACCAGCTGAAGAGACGGGCTTCTCTTAGTCATATTGCTGCTGCACCTGCAGATGTTCTGCTGCAAAATCAAGACAGATAAATCACAACACAAAGAGCAAATCTTATTTCATCTCTTCTTCTAATCTCCAATTTCTTCATGCCAGCACTGAAAGTGATCGGATTTATCTTTAGATGTAGAACAACATGACTAAGTAAAACTCCCTGGCCTTTCTAACCCTTTTCCAGGATAAACCCACAAAAAGGTGCAAGCTTCTAGAGCTGTGCTACCAAATTTTTTGTTTAAATTCTGATTTGTATGTTAAACTATCCAAAAACTATTTAAAATACAAAAAGTTATTATTAATCTTAAGCACACTAAATCTCTCTTGACAAAGAAAATAGAAGAAACTCCAGAGTAGAACTTCAACCCAACAGGTTTTCCAACCTTTAAAATGAATGAAGGAAGACAGAACTGGTCACTTAAGCTAACAGGACGATGTGACCAGCCATCGGTATCAAAGATACCAAAACACTTTTTCCTTTATTTCCATTTAGATTGATTAAATATCAATCTAAAGCTCACAATTTGCTAATGTATATGGTTAGACATTATGTAGAAATGAAAAGCCACATTGTACAAAGACAGAATTAAAAAATTTTAATTTTAATAGTTCGAATTAACATCAGTCAGTAGTGTGTTTCCAAACTTAAGAGTAACTATGCCAGTTTTAATTGTGACCTTATTTTCTTCATATTTGAGCAGCCCTGAACGTTACACACCCACCGACTCACTTCTGTTCTCCACAATATTTTTTAATTTATTCTCACAACTGTAGTAATGCAGAGTGTAATTTATTCCATGGTACTTTTACCTTTGTTTGTTTTTTTTTGTTTTTTTTTGTATTCCTGGCATTCCTTTAAAATTAAAATAACCTGCTGAATGTCTTAAATATCTTGCAGGGAGGCAAGACATAAGTGAATTTTACTGATCTGCTGACATCACATTGAGGGATGCAAAAGAAACCACCTTCTTAAAGAGATGTCCTATTTCTCGGATTAGAGCCAGAATTAAACTCAATTCTGCCAAAAAAAAAAAGGTTAGAATATTTTACTTCCAATGGCCCTAATCCTCTTCCATGCATTCTCTAGTGTAGCATTTTAACCTTTAAACCTTGTGACTTTGAGTTGAACAGGCTGCAGTGAGAAAAGACTGCACAGCACATGATGAATACTCATCCTGCAGGGTACTAACAACACACAAGACTGAAACAAAAATAAATAAATATAAAGTGAATTATGAAGGACAAATATACGGATAAATTAAGAAGTGTTGACATGTTATAAATAATCACTTAAGCCTTTACAATAAAAAATGAAACAAAATAGTTATATTTCAAACTAAATCTTCTGTTTAAACAGATTATTTATTTTTTAGTTTAAAAAGGTGTAGCTTAGCTTTGGAACAACAAATGTTTAGCAACTTAAATGGTTAATGGAACAGACTGGGAAATTAACAATGAGAACAACAAAGTAGCAGTGTTTTTAAACAGAATTAACATTAAACTGAACATCATTGTAGCATGAAAAAACAAGCAATACGAGTCCAAATGTAAAGGATATTCAGTCTGAACTTTAGAGAAGTAATATTTCCCAAAATCCTCGAATCAAAGCCCAATTTAGGGATGTTATTTTTACCAGGCTGCTAGCTGATGCTAGTTAGCCAGCAGGCTAACTAACTCCCCAGCGTTAGCTCGTTAGCTTCTCTATGCCTCCAGGAACCGAGCCCGGGACTAAAATGTAGCAGTGCAGTGGCTTTGTCGATAATAAAGTTAATGCTGAACATTTAAAGCCAAAAATGGTACCTCTGCTTCGATAAAACAAAGACTTACTATGCAGACGCTAAGCAGCCGTTTAGCCAATCAATCAGCTCCAGTGAAGCTGGAGTTTGTCAAAGCTGCATATTTCTGCTCCCTTCCGCTCAGATTCCACAGCAAACAGCAGAGCTCAGGGTTCAGGAAAACTTCACCAACAACACCTGGAAGTTCCGTCAAAGTTCATTTTGCTGTCAAAATCGCTTCAACTACTAAGTCTCTGTGACAACAGTGTGACCTCACCAGGAAAAACAACCAAACTTCCGTCTTCTTCTTCCTCTTCTTCACAATAAGAGCATGTGCAGCTCAACTTGATCAAAATGAACAAAAGGTGATGGGATATAAAATGCTCTTCTTACAGGGAAGTGGTTTAGAAAAGGTCAAATGCTCCCAATACAACAAATAAGACAGATTACTGGATTAAGGAAATTTCTATTATATTATTTGCTATCGCACATAACAATTTTTGAGAATTAGGAAACAGTTGCTCTTTATTCCCCAAACTTATGGGGGGAGGAAAGGAGAGAATGGATATTTCAACTGCCTGAAATAATATGTTCCCCCTCCATAAAATGGGAACAAATTAATTCACCAACAAGTCTTCAATTGTGGTTATTCTTCTCTTCATCAACAACAAATCATGTGATTTTGGTGACATTTGCTCTTTATTTGACAAAGTTATGATCTTGAAACCATTTATTTTAGCTGCCTGAAATAAACCGTTCCCCCTCCAAAACTTAGGAACAAATTAATTTACCTGCAAGTCTTTAACTGTGCTTATTCTTCTCTTCATCAACAAAATATCATGTAAGTTTGAAAACATTTGCTCTTAATTTGACGAAGTTAAATTAAGTTATGAAATGGAAGTTATGATGGGGAACCAAATATTTTAGCTGCCTGAAATAATCTGTTCCCCCTGCAAAACATAGGAACAAATTAATTTACCAGAAAGTCTTTAACTGTGCTTATTCTTCTCTTCATCAACAACAGATCATGTGATTTTGGTGACATTTGCTCTTTATCTTTAAGTTTCAGAGTTTGGTGTGGTGTGCTAGTTCATGTATGTTGTAAAATGGTGAATAAATTACATTTTGAAACCTATTTTTTGATATTTATCCTTACAAGACTTTAATATAAGGCAGCTATGGAAAGATAGTTTAAATCCCAAGGCCCCTTACTTTTGAGAAATGAAGAGCAAATGTTTCCAAAGCACAGTTAAAGACTTTCTGGTAAATTAAATTATTCCTATATTATGTAGGGGGAACGGATTATTTCAGGCAGCTAAAATATATGGTTCCCCCTCCAGACATTGTCAAATAAAGAGCAAATGTTTTCAAACTTACATGATATTTTGTTGATGAAGAGAAGAATAAGCACAGTTAAAGACTTGCAGGTAAATTAATTTGTTCCTAAGTTTTGCAGGGGGAACGGATTATTTCAGGCAGCTAAAATAAATGGTTTCAAGATCATAACTTTGTCAAGTAAAGAGCAAATGTCACCAAAATCACATGATTTGTTGTTGATGAAGAGAAGAATAAGCACAATTAAAGACTTGTTGGTGAATTAATTTGTTCCCATTTTATGGAGGGGGAACAGATTATTTCAGGCAGTTGAAATATCCATTCTCTCCTCTCCTCCCCCCATAAGTTTGGGGAATAAAGAGCAACTGTTTCCTAATTCTCAAAAATTGTTATGTGCGATAGCAAATAATATAATAGAAATTTCCTTAATCCAGTAATCTGTCAGATTTTTACATTAGAACAGGATTTACCAGAAAATCTACTCTCATTTTTTCAGGCACTCTTCATTTGTGTACCCTGCTATTAGCAGCTTCCATCCTCTTATATCCGCAATGAACAATTATTAATACACACTACGTCTTGGAAAACTGTGTTTGGTGACTGACTTTTATTTCTGTCGGGCTTCAGTGACAAAAGTTGGAGAAACACCGATTCTCTTGGCGTTTAAAATAACACAAAAAAACGTAAAAAGACCTATTTTATTATTTTACAATTTTGTAAACAACAGCTGCCGATTAAACTGAATTTGACAACCTTGACGTGATTATATGACTTGTTTTACCAAGAAATTGATCAGAAGCGCCGTGAAAAAGGCCAGATCCACCAGATCCGCCTCTCTGGCTGCAATGCGCGCTCCCGACACAGGGGGAACAGATCTTCACAGGGGAACCGAATTTCGCACAAGACCTCATCTCGTCGCCCTCCTTCCTGTCTGCCTACTGTCAAAAGTAGGCGCCGCAAAACTCTTCGGTGAAAAAGAAATGAAAACAAAAAAAGAAATAACTTTAAACAGTTAAAGTTATAACATTTCGTTATCTCAAATGAACACAGCTGATTACTACCAGGCGGTGGCGGTAGTGCAATTATTTCGTTGTTTTGCCAACCGCCAATGAACATCGAAGAAGAAGAAACCCATAAGTGAGGATAAAGAGAAACAAAATGGACTTGATCAGATGTAGCTATGATGCTGTTTTTCTCTGAGCGAAAGCATGGATCTCCCTCAGAGTCCGGGGCCGTCCTCCATCAGAGAGCTGTCCCACTGCTACCGGGCTCTTCTCAGAGAAGCATGTCCTAAACTAAGCGCTGCTGAGGTTGCCAGGCTGCTCTTTTCTGGTGTTTGCGGACAGGTGCCGGAAAGGGACACGCAGGAAGGCGCTGAAGCCGCGTGGGAGCTGATCGTCTTCAGTCTGACTCTGCTGAGGAAGATCTGCTGCGGGCTGTCCGCTCACAGTCTGCATGGAGCTGTCCGGGGGCCCTGGGGGGACATCCTCAGCCTGCTATTTGACCGCATGGACCTCATGTCTCAGCTTGTAAGTAACCTACTGGGTGAAGCCGCAGACAAACACGAGAAGTCGTCATCATGAAGAACCCTCTTTGCTCCTCAGGTGTTCCACTTCCGGTCTGAGGATCAGTTGATCTCACATCTGTCTGCAAAGTCTGCATCTGTGTGTATTCTCCACCTCATCAGAACAGCAGTGAGTAGTTGGGAAAAGGAAACTACTTTTCCAGAACATTCTTACCTTCAGGACTCCTGCAGTGCTGAGCTTATTCTTGTCAAATAATCAAACCATCTATGTTGTGGTGGAATATAAAACAGACTTCTGAATGTAGATGTATATACTTCTCTTCCACCTCGCTGTAAATGGGCCAATCCATAAGAGAGTACATTTCTCCACAAAAAACTCTGAAGTTTTGAGATTGTCAGAAATTTTGACCAATGAAAAAAAATTCAATTTCTTTTTATAAATTGTCTGAGATTAAACTCAAAATTTCAATATTTTTTTCTTTTAGTGGAAATGTACTAATTTTTCTGACTTCAACACCTCAGTGCTGTCATATTTGTCTGCTGGTCTGTGGAGCATAATAATAATATAAGTATATTTAATTGAGACTGAACTGAATTTAATGGAGTTTTCAATAAATTGATTCCTCCACTTTGTATCCTGCTCCTATTTCTTCTCCTAAACCTCCAGCCTGGTTTGTGATCCAGTTACACAAACAGTTAATACTGGTACATTCTGCTCAGTGATGATTTATTTATTTGTTTTCATAAAGCCTCCTATATGTGACCTCTCCAGGGTACAGTGAGTCCTGTTTGGCAGAAGCAGTGTGTGCAGGCTTTCAGCAGCTCTCCTCCTGGTCCTGAACTTGACGCCTGCCTTTGGTCTCTCACTGAAGTTGTCAAAAAGCTCCTCAAACAGTCGAATCAAGGTACTTCCTGTTGGTTTCTGTACATCCTGCTTCAGTCTTCAGGATGACTTAGTTCCCTTGTGGATATCTCAGAATGAGTCCTCCAGTATTTATTCTGTGCTGCACATTGCTCGCCCCTCTGCTAATCACTGAGTCTCTCTGTTTTTGGGTCTAACATTGCGTGTCTGTCTGTTCCTCCATCAGTGATCCTTGCAGAGGTCGTGACGCCATTTGACTGCAGCCTGACTGCTTTGTGTTCTAAGCTGCTTCCTGAAGAGAGGACGGAGGTTGGCTTCGGCCGCTCATGGAGGACGACGTTCTGCCTGCTGTTGGACCTGCTGGAGGTTCTGACTGCATCGGGTTTGGTTTGTGGATCTGGGCTCAGCCTGAGAAGCCAGAGGATACCTGCAATCCAGTCTGCAGCGCTCCTACTGACCGTCAGCCGCTGCTCTGACTACTTTGTGAAAAAGCGAATTCTGCTTCTGCTCAAGAGAGTTCTGCTTCAGAAGCTGGGAGAGGACTGGTCCCTGGAGGGAGCGGCTCTGTCCGTACTTGAGCACAGAGATTTGCGTGCTGACTGCTGTGTGCTGGCTCAGTGCGTCTTACAGGCAGTGGCTGCTGACTGGCTGCAAAGCCTGCAGGTGGAACGGGCCGTGTTCTTTGGAGGGCGAGAAAAGGAAGGCCTGAAACCGGACGGCACCATGCTGAGGGCAGTCAGTCTGGTTCTTCTCAAGTCTGTAGAGCTTCACCTCCAGACAGCTGCTGCTGCAGGTCAGAGTTCAGCTCATCTTGACTGTAACTTTTATAAACCTGTTTTGTTTGTTTTTTACATATTTGATAAAATTCTCACTATCTCATGAGAAGATAATCAGTGAAAAGATTGATCTCCTCCCTGTGCTCCTACTGCCATGTGCAGAAACAACCAATCAGAGCCCGGAGGGAGGACGGTTTTAGCAGCGTAAATCAACGTCATGTACTTGCTGCTAAATGTGATAATGGTGGAGAAACAACTTACTGTCCCAGAAAAACTGCTTCTACGTCATTGGTGGCTGTGCTAACTAGCCTGAACACTCTGATGTCAGCAATAAGTTTCAGCATAGCTAAAACTTATTTAGCTATGCTAAAACTAATATACATGTTTGAGCAGCATGTACACAAGCATGATTCACAGCACTAAGACCGTCCTCCTGGCTCTGATTGGTTGTTTCTGACTTAGCAATGTATTCCTGCAGATGGCAGTAGGAACACTGGGAGGAGGAGGAGAAGCTCTTTTTTTTATTACATTTAATTTCCCTCTGGGATTAATAAAGTATTTTTAATTGAGTTTAAGTTATGTTTTCAATTGAGGATAATCTTTTAATCCCTTTGATTCCTTTTGCATTTAAAGACTGTAACTGTAACTCAGAACCTACTGCAGATTTTTTGTTTTTTAATTTTGTATAAACCTTCGATTAAAGTGTTTTAATTGGAAGTTCAGGCCTTTTTAAGAAAACCATAAATCGGTTTTGATCAGGAAAAGTCTGGTGTGTATATTTCTCCAGATCTTGCTGAATTTCAGAGACATAACAACTGGAGTCTAAAATCAAGTGTACACTTTGGGAATCATAATGGTATTGCTGTGCTCCATGCAGGTGTGGACAGAACCTCAGAGGTTGACTCATATCTACAGAGTCTGTGGTCCTGGTTGAGGAGGCTGGACGTCTCTCAGACTGAAGTCAGTCACTCTTGCAGCTGGATCAGCCTGCTGTTTGGAGAACAGGATGATGACCTCATGGAGGCAGCCAGTGCATCTCTGTCCATATTCATCAGCTACAGGTAAAACAGATGTTAGGTGAGAGTGTCATTAACTTGTTTAATTGCTTTCTGACTACAGATTGAAGCCCAGAATTATTCACAGTCCTGGCACAGTTAGATTTTCAACTATTTTCACTCAATCAAGAAGTTTGTTTCTGACAGGAAATGAGTTGAGCATCCCTCAGAACTCAGAGAAACCATGTAGTTTTTATACCTATACATATGAAAGAGTAACTGATAGATTCAGTTTATTAAAAAAAAAAAAAAAAAGGCTTGTCAAAAATTATGTTCTTAAGACGGGGCTACAAAATTTTTTTTGGAAGTTGTCTGTTTTATCAACTGAATTAGGACTATTTAGAACCACTGAATCCAAAAATTCAGTGGTTTTTATTCTAATTTGATTCAGAGAAATCTGATCTTCTGACTAAATTGATGACATTTTTGTGACATTATCGGTTCATTTCCAATAATATTTCTCATCCAAAAAAGGTTTTAGGAAAAAAAATTTAAAAGTTTTCTAACACAGTGTATTAATTTAATGATACAAACTGGGATTTCTGTAAATTGAATTATAAACACTGATAAGGGTAAGTACATGTAAACTGGCCTGATTACACAAAACCAATGTTATTTTTTGATCCAGCACATCACAATTACCCTAAAACAGTTGAAAAACAACCAGGTATTTTGTTGGCTGTTGACCAGTGTAATCAATGGATAAATCTAATGTCGTTACACTGTTTTTTTTATTATTATTATTTTTGTGGGCTCTAGTGTCCCTTATATAAAAGTAGGCTGACAAGAAGGGCATAAAGAGAGGGGGTAGCTTGTCCACAGTACAATTGTATTGTTGTTTATTGTAATAAATAAAGTGTATTAAAAAAAAAAAAGAGAGAGGACAGTTGCTGATTTTTTACACGTGAGCGCTCCTTCAGGCAGGGAGGAATAACTACCACGGGGACTCATGTCTTCCAGACGGTGTTCAGGCTGGGACAGTCATTCAGTGCTGGAGGCAGCTTGTGCATCTGGATGCAACCCTCACTGCCACTTTGTGCTGCTGCTTCAGAGCCTCTCCTTTGACCACAGCATCCTCCTCGACTTCCTCATCTCCTCGGAAACCTGCTTCCTGGAATACTTTGTACGCTACCTGAAGTACCTCAGAGGAGACTGGCCAGGCTTCGCTGCGGCGTGCGGACACAGAAATGTGAAGCGTCTTGCTGACGCTCATGGGTGTGAGCGTGGTGAAGGCCTGCAGCCTGGAGGTTCTGTTCCACCACTGGAAGGCTCCAGTTCAGGCTTTGGGCTTCGGCTTGTGGAGTATGACAGTTCTGACGAGTCCAGTGGAGAAACCCCTGATGGGTACAAACCGTCTGAAACCAAAGCTGCACTGATGACTGACAGGAGCTCCAAGCTGAAAACCAAACCCAGTTTATCAATTTCACAAAGTGAGAAAGTGTGTCCAACTGCAGCAGCCATGTTGGAGGAAGAGACATGTGACGTGTTGGACAGTGTCATCTCCTGCCTGTCAGAACTCAGGCAGGTGGTGACGAGGCTGCAGACTAAACAACTCTTCCCATACAACCCTTCCTCACTCCTGAAGCTTCTAGCACAAGTAGAGAACTGTTATCAGAGGTCACCACTTTCATAAGCTGTTTGAATGAAAAATAAACTATTTTTTAAAACTTCATTAGCCTTCCAGAGTAAGATGTTTTTAACTTGAGGCATGCCACTACTATGATTTTAATTTGAGAGTGATGAGAAAGAAAGAACCATCCTGTCACTGCTGGGTTACAACGATGGGTTGCAGCTGTGTACAGTCCAGTAATGTCTTACTATCAGTGTGTGAATGTGTGTGTGAATGGAAAATGACTGATTTCATGTAAAGCGTCTGAGTGTCTTCACAAAGCACTGTATAAGACTGAAGTCTTTTCATTGCAGGCATGAGAATGTGGAAACAATCTGGTCTAAATGTTTCCACACAGCAGAACCCAGCTCATGTTTTACTGAACAAAACTAATGGAACATTTAGAAAAACACTGAACAAGTAAGGCTTGTTTGGAAAGGTTGGAGGTCCTGACTGGACATACTCGGCAAGAATCATCCTGGATTTATTTAGACTCATGTTAACAGGGTTTCTGCTGTTTGGAGCTTGCGGATGCCTGGCATATCGACAAATTTGTGAGGAACTGAGCCAAACACTCAGACTGATGCTGTGAGACAGAGGTGCGAGTTGGATGCGAATCTTTCGCAGGCAAACTTTGGACGTTAAAACTCACTAGTGGGATGGAATCGATCTTGGAGAAGTTATTAGTTTTCGGCCCGATGGGCACGACCATACTAATTTGGATGGTTTTGGTACCGGTTGAGACTTTGGGACTGATGGAAATTTTAAGTCTGCCTGTTCTACAGACAATTTGTCATTCTGAATCTGGCTCCCTGTGTCTGCCAGCCTTAGCTGACTGGCTGGCTATCTCAAACCTCCTGGAGTTCCTGTAAACAAGTCGCTCCTTCCAAATGACCATATGGCAGGATTTAAGGACATGCTCTGAGATAATACCACAACAATAGTTGTATCTCAGTGACTGATGCACAAAATAGACTGATTACGGCTGTCTTGACTGTTAAAGTACATTTACTATCTGAACACCTTTGTAAACACAACACCCTTTTTTTAGGTGTTTTCCATAAGAACATGTCTGAACAGAGTGTAGATCAAGTTAGAGAAACTAGGAAAAAAGAGCTTTATTTTGTGTGATACCAGAAACTTGGTAAAGGAACATTAAGATCTCCTCAGGGCAGAAAAACACCTGATGCTGTTTGTCAGCCTGTCTTTACTTCCTGGAGGGGAGAAAAAGACCTTTGCAGGTAATTGTAGCTGTGCTGGGCGTTACCCAAAAAAACGTTATACAGAGGCTACTTCCTGGGAATCTGTATGTGTGTATGCGTGCGTGTGTGTTTGTGTTGGGGAGGGGTGGTATAAAGGGCTGTCCTGCTATCCTTCATTTCTCACAGCAAACACAGACAGCCACCTGGAGTGGAAACAACTGCCCTTACCTTCTGTGTTTGATGGCAGTTAGTGGATAGGTAAGTCTGTTTTACTTTGACCTTGATATGTGATTTTTAATCTGACCGTCACTCACTGTTTTGGTTTTTTTCACTTTTTAAGTCTGTGTAGCTCTGGGTGTAGAAACCCTGAGCCCTGAAGGTTAGCTGGAGGACTCATTTATTACAAACTCAAGATTTGTGAAGTTTGTCCTAATGCTGTAAAAAGACTGTCATTAGTCACTTTGGATTAATAAAACCTTTTTGTTTGAGACGAACAAGATGTCGATGTCTGGGTTTGTCCTGTGAGCTCAGAGCTGAAATCACTCCTGACAGGAGTTCCTCCTGACTCACTGGACATAAGATCGACTGTGATACAGTGGAATTATTGCGCTTCATTCCTTTTGGCTTCATTCATCACAGGTGTGGTTTAAACAGAAATACACAATAATACTATTATACAACAAAAATAAATTTTGCTTTGATTGTGTATGAACTACAGTTTGAACCAAGTGAAAAGTTAAAGGAGTCACAAATGACTGGCGTGAAGCAAGCTTCAGCTTCTTCCTGTTCAGTTTCAGGTTCAGTGGTTTGTTATGAATCAGTTGGAGCGGTGACACACTCCCTCACTGTGTGCTCAGCTTTGTTTGTCAGCTCAAAGGAAAATCAATAATATGGGTTGCCTGGCTCTGGTATCCATTAACCTTGCAGTAATTTATACATTTATGTATGTATGTGTGTGTGGTTATATATGTGGACGTGTGCGGTGAGAGTAGAACATAAGCAGCTCTGTTCAACTTTGTTGCTTTATTATTTTATATTTCTATTTGTAACCTGCCAAGGTACTGCAGATGAGAATTATCTTGTGCTGTAATATTGTACAGCACATAATATTCTGATCTTTGTTTGAGCAGTGCACTGTCTGTTATTTAAATAAAGTTTATTACTCTTATTCTTATAATTATTTATTATTAATTATTATTATTACCTCTTAGTCAGGAAAATCTGAAGGGTGTGGTCTGCATCTATGTTTAGCCCCTTTTATTCCAGTGCCCCTAAATAAACTCCAGTGCAATAAGTTGCCTTCAAACCTAACATTTTAAGTCCAAATTCCTTCACACTCCTGGCAGATGTAGGTTGAAAGTTGCTTCACCAGTGTGTTTTCTCTTGCTCAAAGTAATATTACTGTTTTGGACTTGAATCTTTCTGTGAAAGGAGCATAAGATTAGTGTGATGACAAGGAGGCCAGGAAGCTCAAAGAATAGGAACAGCTCATAAACCATAACTTGGAAAAAAAATGGTAGACTCTTAATCCATGAACATTTGACATTTTCAAGAAAAAAATGGTTAAATAGACTTAACAGAAAAACTGTTGAATATCAATGGCTGATTGATATCACACTGCCACTGACTGAGCGCCACCAGGCCCTCTGACCACCATCTGCAGGTGAAGCATCTTGCCCAAGGACACAATGATAGAGACAAACCAGCAACCTACAGAAACAATCCCTACTTCCTGATCATTTCTTTGTTGTAGTAATGTCTTAGTGTTGGAAATTCTGTTCATGTCCTTATATATGGTACAAGATTGATGAATAAAATGCAGGAAGTTCAATTATTATCCATGTACATGTTACACTGAGTGTTAATAATAATAATAATAATAATAATAATAATAATAATAATAATAATATAATAATAAAAACAGCAGCAAGGGAAAACTGACATTCCTGATATTTTAGTTGGGATCCTAGAAATAAATCCTAGAACACTTAAGCTTCAGCTCCTCAGTAACAGGCTAAGTGCTGCAGGTACCAGGTTAGCATCAGCTCGCCATTATCACCTGCACCTGTTTCAGGTTACTTTCAACGCGGACTTTCTTTGTCAGCAATTGCCATGTTTATTTTGCCCGTCCTGCTCTCTCTCTCGCTCTCTCTGAGTCTATGACAGGGAGGGACGATTGTTAAAAAGGCGTGGATTTGAAACCAAGGGAGCGATGAATAGGTCAATATTTGCTTAGGAAACATGGCTGTACGTACAGGGAAATTGTCACATCTTTAAATGCACACTGCTTGGTGGAGGTTCTCTTTGGAACTTTATTTTTGTTTTTCCACTTAGACCACAGGAATAAATAAAACACAGTAAGAAATGACTGGACCCTGTGCACGTGTGTTTTCTCCAGGTTTCCTTCCAAAAACGCCACGTTAGCTTAGCAGAATCTGCTTGACCTCAGGAGTGAGTTAGTGTGCAGAGGGAACTTGGATACAACTGCTAACATTTTTCTAATGAAGCTGTTCTTTTGTTTGTTGTCTCATCTCACACCCTGTTTGCTTTGCCTGCTTAGAAAGGAGATGTTGGACACTCTGTATCAGTGGTTCTGGTGGGACAGACTATGGCTGCCTGCAGAGCTGTCCTGGGCAGACCTGGAGGACAAGGACGGTCGGGTCTATGCCAAAGCCTCACATCTCTATGTCACAGTCCCCTACGCCTTCAGCCTGTTGCTGCTCAGATACCTGTTTGAAAGGTAAGAGTTCACATGCAGATTACAGTATGGATTATGTATGGTATGCATTTTTCTAAAAATACTTAATTAAATATAGTTTTAAAAGACTAACAAAAGGACACTATGCATTTAAGTTTGAAGAACAAAGTTTGCAAGAGCAGAACAGAATCATTCTTTTCATTCAACTGTTTTTGACACAGGATGCGGGCAGAACTTTTTTCTTGCGTAGTTTCTGAGAAATATGAAATGTGGGTATGAGGTGTGGAAGAGTGGGAGGGATATAAACTTCCAAGCAGCTGATGTACTTAAGTTCTTGTTCAATGGCCAAAAAGACCTTTGTTCTTGTTTTTCCCACCTTGAGTAAAGAACAGACACTATCGCTGTGTTCTTGAGGACTTGGTGTTGGCCTTTAAAAAATAGTTCAACTGTATAGAGCAAAGTGTAACAGATTGTAAATAGTTTGAAAAATATTGTGTAAATTATTTTACATTATGTAAATAATTCAATGAACTGTGTAAATTATTTAAAGTGAATTTCCAACATTGTGTAGATTGTATATAAATGTTTGTCTGCTTTGATTGACACTGTTGATTGTTTATATTTAGTTTTGATTTAATGGCGCCTGTAGTTTTTCATGTTTTATTTTGGGCCTTGTCGGGTGCCGTAGCCAATCAGGGCAGGCCTTATAAAATCTTACAGCAATCAGTTTGACTGTCAATGGCTGGAAAACAACTGTCAACGAGATTCAAATGTCTGCGTAAACAAAAACAAATAATTTGCATTCCTCCAGTGAAAGGAATGCACTGGAGGAATGTTTTGAGGTGCGTTTTGCTTTGTTGTTTGTATTGTAGGTTAATGTTTGTATGTTTTTAGTTTTCATGGTGATCTTGATTAAGAAGAAAATAAAAACGCTGAAAATCTTCCATTGAGGTTGTGCTGAATGTTGATCAGGGCTAAAATCTCAGAACTTACTGTAGGTTCTTAGAAAATAAGCATGTATGTGTAAACAAGGTACAGTACAGCACTTTGCCAGGAAATTCATTTCTATTTATCTTTTCACACTTTGTGATGTTATGACCGCACACTTCAATTTATTGTAGTCAGGTTCTTAAAAATGTTTATACCGTACAACCCCGTTTTTAACATCAGCATATTAAACCTAGTTTAATTACAATACCAATTAATGAGAAAGTTGCCCATCTAAAGAAGCCTAATTATGCTAAGTTATTGTCTCTGAAGCAGTCACTCTACTGATCAAGCATGTCGAGATGGTGAAAAGGAACATCTCCTTTTTACCAAAAGCCATCTGATGCCATTGGCTCAGGCTTCATATGATAGAAACAACACAACAGAAATACATCCAGATCCAGAAAGTACTTTCAATGAAAAGAAAATCAAATACATGAAAATAATAACGGCAATCGCTCTGTCTCTTTCAGGAGAGACACAGGCAAAAACTGAAACTCTGAGCCAGGAGTATTTCCACATACTTCTCCACTCTTGTGGAGCCACCGTTACAACGGCACGCTGAAATCCTCCTCCACTGATACGGCTCCTTCTGAATGCATGTTTCATGTGATGCAGGTGGATAGCAACACCACTCGCTGTCTCTGCAGGAATCAGACATCGAGTCCATCTGAAAGTAGAACACAACCCCATACTGGAGAACTACTACAGCACTCATAGTAGAAATCCACTTCAGGTAAAACAGTAAATTAAAAATGTACCAGCCAGCAACAGAAAGAGTTAATCTGTGAACATCGGTCAGAAATAATGTTATGTTTAAAATAGAAGAGCAGCAATTTTGTTAACGTTTAAGACCAACAAAACTTTAACATGAAAATTCATTTTGACTAACTCTGTGAGGATGAAGGACTTGGTGAGTTTGCATGATGTCCTTGTGAATGTGTTGGGTTTTTTTTCTGGGTACTCCAGTGTACTCTCACAAATGAGGTTAGCTTGCAATGCGACTTGTGAATGATCCAGTCGTTCACAGGAACACCCATCTCATGCCTACTGGTTGCCTGCAATAGATCCAGTGTTGTCTATGGTGCTGCAGTCTCACTCATGTCATTGTTTTGCCTATAAACATTGTGGCTGTGGGGTTGGTGTCTGAATTTCTAACTTTGAACTGGAAGAAGACCAGTCTGGCAACTGGTGTCCTAATGAAACCTTGTTGCTTTGTTCAAAACACTGTAGGTTTACAGTACAACAGCTTTCTTCTAGCTGGGCCCTTAGGGCCCCTGGGCTTCTACTGGCTGGAGCTTTTTTAAGAGCTGTGGTGCAGCTATGCAAATACAAGTATTTTTTGAGATACTTCAGATTCCCAAATACAAGCTGTTAACACAAAAATGATTGAGAACATGTTTAAACATATTTATTCAGCTTGTGTGTGTTTAATTCCAGGCTGATATTAATGGGCTGTCTAAGAAAAGCAGTTTGCCTGTCAGGCAAATTGAACGCTGGTTCCGAAGAAGACGGAGGCAGGACCATCCTGGAGTCTTAAAGAAATTCAGAGAAGCCAGGTCACTACTCAGTTTCTGTGTGTGTGAGGATGTCTGGATGCTTGTTTATGAGGGAATATTAGTTGGCTAAATAAATATAAATAAATGTTAGTGATTAAATAAAGCATTGTGACATGCCCAGTGAGCAAAATATTTGATTCCCATGTTAAAGTTGTTGATGGACATAAAGTAAATGCCACATGTAGCTAGAGTTTATATTATTTCATCAATGTTCAAACTATATTGCCTGGTCTAAAAGTTGCCTAAACTTTAAACTTAAATGATAATTTCAGAAGGTCCACATCATTTTCACTTTTTCCTTCTTGAGAATCACACAGACTGAGCACTCTTGATTTAAATGTTACAAATTGAGTCTATAAGCTGAAATTGGATGTTTTCTGAAGATTTAATACAATAACATCTGCTGCAGCAACCTAAATTGTAAGTTACTGAAAAAATGTCTGCTGTGCTATTCAAATACAAAACTTTATGAAAATCATTATTTCCTCAGAAATTTGTGTTTATTATTATTTTTCTTTCGGCTCTGGCGACTTGTTCCTGAATTTTTTTGTGGCGCGTCACAAATGTTAATTCATTTTGGTTTGGAGGAAGAGGGGAAATGTAATCCGCTGGTCCACTGTGTGAGCGCAGCAGTCGACCAGGACAAGAGGAAGATGAGGGACACCAGAAACAACAAGGCAGCAAACAAAACAACTTGGCCTTCATGAACTCCTCAGGAGAACCTCAAGATGGTTCGATCCATGTTGCAATGATTTAGCAAAAGGAGCCCAGACTGAGCACTGAGTGCAAATACTGTACAACAATATATGGACCTACTTTTCAGAAGGCCCACAACTCTTCAATTAAAAAAAAAACAACAAAAAAAATCAACTTTTTTCTTGTTCTGATGGAATATTCTAATTAGTAAATGTATCTTGGGTTTTGAAATAATCACCAAAATGAAGAGAAATTAGTGTTCTTCATCCCATAGCACCTGGATTTATTTAATAGAAACACTTTACTGTCTGATTCTGAAAAAATGAACTTCTCAAATACATGAGATGCGCACTTCTGAGTCACTTCAACATTTCATTGTTCTGTCTGAACCGATTGTACCAAAATTATCTGACTGTTGGCAAGAAAACAGAGTTCAAATAGCCACATGGGAGTCACCTCACTGCTGTGGTGTCATCTTTGATTGTGTAAGTGTGCAGTTGTGTTTGTGATGATATTATTATTTCCTTAAATACTCATAAATGTGCTATGTAATTTGTGTGCATGCAATGTTTCTTCTGTTCCTGCAGTTGGAGGTTTGTCTTTTACCTGTGTGCATTTATAGGAGGAATTGCAGCACTTTATGATGTAAGTATGAAACGCATTAAAGCGGCAGTATTATGTAAGATGACTTTTTTTTGAGCAACCCTGATACTCATCATAAACATACCTGGAGTGTTGCTTTGACTCTTTAATGCCTGCATAAATACTTTAATCTCCATGGCAACCACTCAGTTGTGCAAAATGCCTGTTTGTTCCTAACGCCAACTTCGAGGCGCAGCTCGTCCTCAGAGCTGCAGCTTCCAAGAGTTTGAGCTTCTGCCTTTACAGAACAGACCTCCCTCCTTTTCCCCCACTTAGCTTCTTCACACTAGCCAGCATCAATTAGCAAACACCTGGTGGAACAGTACATATGCTGAGCTTATCATACAAATTACTTCTGAGCTGGTAAAAATGTTGGTAAAGGGTTAACAGATGAGAAATGTGGTAACTTTCTGAAGGCAGATTTAAATAGACAGAGGCCCAATTCCAAGGAGTTAAATTGCACAGTTAAATTTCTTTTAAGTCATATTTATTAAATTCAGCGTTTTTATAACAACTGAAGGTAACATAGTTTCAGTCTTGCACCATGTGGCTGCAAAATACACAGTACTGCCCTTTTAAAAGACATCTCAGTTTCAGCAGCTTCTGCCAATTAGATTTCCATTAACTGACCAATTATGATTTTCTTTGTGTTGATATTTTACAGAAAGAGTGGCTGTATGACTCTAGACAAGTATGGACAGGTTATCCAAAGCAGGTTTGTTTATTTAATTAAATTTACAGATAACAACCAGAACTTTGACATGTCCAAAACAATTTAATTAAGCAAATATGAAACCCAGATTGATGTTATTTTTGTTAGCATCTGTAATTCTGTCATATATGGTGACCAATTTACAAAAAGTTGGTAGCAGCAACAAGGTTGCAGGTTTGAATCCCAGCTTGTGCTCTTTCTGTATGCCGTTTATATGTTCTAACCATCCATGGAGCGGGTTCTCTCTGGGTTCTCTCACTTCTTCTACAAACATGACTGTTAGGTTAAATGGTCTCTTGGTTTGAGTGTCTGCATGTATGGTTAGTTGTTCTGTGTCTCTGTGTTTCCCTCTGATGATGACTTCTCACACACTGTCTGCTACAGACAGGCAACTCCCCACACGCCCCTCGAAAATGAGAAGTTAAACTGGATGGAGTTGAAATGAGAGCACAGCCATGGAGAATAATTCTTTTGTATGCATAAATGTGTCCTGTTGTTTCATTTTGTCCATATCTGCCCACAGTCCATGCTGGATTCTCAGTACTGGTATTACATCCTGGAGACGAGCTTTTATGGCTGTCTTCTCTGCAGCGTTGCTTTTGATGTCAAGAGAAAGGCGAGTCATGCACCTGAAAGATCAAAAACATCAATTATGTTTCTCAATTTCAGAATTGTTTGTAAATTATGTGTAATTGCATGTTAAATACTGAAAGTTTTAATTTTCTGGAAGTCAGAAAGCTTTAAAATTTAGACATGAAAATACTGTACTGGTTGAAATGAAAGCTTCCATTGGCAGAAAATTAAAAATGTTCTCTCCTGAGAACCTTTATTTCAATAATTGGTTGATATCTTTTCCTCTGTGTATTTTTGTGATAAATGAAGGATGTCATTTTGTTGTTTGTAATTCAGGACTTCAAGGAGCAGATCATTCACCATTTGGCCACTCTGATCCTTCTGTCATTTTCCTGGTGTGCAAATTTCATCCGAGTAGGAACTCTGGTCATGCTGGTCCATGATGCTTCTGATATTTTACTGGAGGTCAGTGAGAAGTGGGGATCATAAGTTCAGACACAATTATTGTTAAACCAGAGATTTTAGTCATAACATGCTGTATTCATGCACTTTGAAATCTTTGCACAGTACCAATTACTTAGGCATAGGTCCTTGATGCACGAACAGAATCCTATATATCTTTGCTGTCGAGGGATATAGTTTGTCTTGGACCCTGATCTAAGCTTTCATGACATCACAGAGTTTCCTTCCTGAAACCCCTCCCCGTTCTGGTGCTGGAGCTCAAGCTCAAGTGGGTTTATGCAGTGCATTGTGGGACAAATAGTTCCCAAACCTGCCTCATGTAGTTTCAATTCTTCATCATTGGAGATCAAATAGTTACACCAATTTAACCTCCTTCTCTTTATTGTTTAAAAAATTTTTTTTTTTGTATGTCTTACAAAATTTATATATTTAGATTTACATGTTTGTACATTCAGACCAAACTGAAGTTAAATCCTTTGGTTGTGAGCATATACTTGGCAAATGAAGATGAATTTACCAGGTTACAGGACCAAAAGATGATCTGAAAGGGGCTTTAGAAAAGCAGCACCTAAACAGAAAGAAGGAATCAGAATTTTCAAATTATATACATAAATGAGAAACTAATTAAAGACTACCACACAAAATGAATGCATCAGAGGAAGAAGCACACAACACCCTGCTCACTGTCTCATGATGTCACCATTGCATTCCAGTCTTTCAATATTGGTCCTTTAGTGTTTCTCAAACTTTTTCAGGTCAAGGACCACCTAACCTGAAACTGCCCCCCCCCCGATAAAACGTAAAACATAATGCAATCTGAAATGGAAATATTAGTCTCTTAACCCTTAACCCTAAGACCTTAACATTCTTTTTACTCCCCATGTCCTACGGGTCAAAAATGACCCCCCTAACAAAAGCCCCAAAATAAAGCAGCTTACTTGAATTTGAAATCTGAAATTTATTTTGCATGATGAAACGATTTATTAAATCAACTCAATTTAGTTAATTTTTCTAATCATGTATTTTTTTTTGTTACAGTACAAAAAGACGATCAACAGTATTACACTTTTCATAACTGTCAATTTTCTTTCACACAGTAAAGGTTTATTATTAAATAAATGTGAAGTAAATACTTCTGAATTATTATACTAAAAGGGAAAAGGTCAACAATTTGTAACTTTTTGTCAGCAGTTGATTATTTTATAATTTTTAGGAAGTTAATTATAAAAACACTTCACTCAGAACAAAATGTGCTTGATTATGTGGACAATTTTGTTCTTATGTTGAACACAATTATAAGAACAACATATTAGACATTTTATATTTAACATAGGTGTTGAACATATCAACACCTATACAAGCATTTTGTTGCTTTTATGTTGAAGCATTTTATTGCTTCAACATAAAATGTTGAAGATGTTCAATATAAGAACATCTTTAACATAAAACATTGAACATAAGATGTTCAAAATTGTATGTTTTGAACATTTGATGTTCACAAAAGGTGTTTGAAACTGCAAAATAGTTTTAAGTCAGTTTTCCATTATTTTAACACAATCCTTTGTGTTAAGGATTGTGTAAAGCTCGCAACCACTGAGGGGCGCCCGCCATAGTTTGAGAAAGACTACAGTAGACAATGAATAATTCCATTGCTGTTCATTAAACTACACACGAGACATGTATTGGTATTAATGCTTAAAACTTTTGTTTTTTTTTTTCAGTCTGCCAAATTATTCAACTATGCAAAATGGGAGAAAACCAGCCATGGTCTTTTTGTTGCCTTTGCCATTGTGTTTATGGTAACTCGACTGATCATTTTCCCGTTTTGGTAAGCTTTTCCAAGTGTTTCAATGTACAACTATAAAACATGATGCACAGCCGCAGCACTGGGGGAAAACACTCACGCCAGTTGTTGTTGTTCTTCAGGTTGATCCACTGTACCTGGGTCTACCCGGTTCATCACTACCCAGCCTTTTTTGGCTACTACTTCTTCAATGTGATGCTTGTGGTTCTTCTCTTTCTCCACATATTTTGGACCTACCTCATCTTCCGCATGATCAGGAAGTTTCTGTTTGGCACAGTAAGTTGTTCACAGTTTCTGTGAGACTGCGTGTGTGTGCGTGTGTGTGTGTTAGTGCATTGTATCAACTCCAAAGTTATCTCTGCCGATATGGTTAATGGAACAGAAAGTGCATAAATGCAGTTTTGGACTCCATATGGTCAACAGTTATCAAAGTCTACTGCACAGCACCTAAAACCTAAAGAATTTGGACAAGAGCCACAACATATAAAAGCTGTGTAACAGAAGAACAATACTGCAGGGTTTCATCTAGAAGTGAAGGTAAAAATATCATCTGCCACTGTCCATTGACCATCACACTGACAATGTCAGACCTTCCATTTAACTTGGGGGGTGGGAGGTTGCAGTTAAATTGCAAAATTTTTGCAGTTAAATTGCAAATATCTTTGCAATTTAAACTGCAAATGATTTGTAACCATTAAGAGTTGTGGAAAACCAAAGCTCACATAAAAGGCACCACCCTTTCAAAATAGCATCCTATTGTGAAGATATTGCACCGAAATGATAGTATTAAAACTTATGTTTCAATATTGTGTTCAACAAAGATGGTTTATTTATGAGCCTGTGGTACAGAATTCATAAAATCTGTTATTCAGCAATTTAATTTTTGCTTATGTGTTACTAAAATTTAATCTTTTTTATTATTGGTGCAATAATAAAACTCAATTGATGTGTTTTTTGTGTCTAGTTATAAATAGATTATGAGTAATCTATTTATAATATAATAGTGGCTTTGTGAATCCTTAACAGAATGCAGTCATGAAGTGCCAGGAGATTCCTAGATCTAGTTCTAAAAGAAGGTTTTTTTCAGGCTTAGTGTTTGGCTGACTTTGAACCTATACTCACCCATGATATATCATAAGTTCATTATAAGTGTAGGTTTTCCCTATTTGTTTAAGCTAATAAACATACCAATAGAATCGTTGTTGTACTTCCCTTCAGTAAATCTGAGACCATTTTTTCTTCAGGTAAACTTTTTCCCTAATTTAACTTTAGCCATAGGTCTCACACCTTCAGGAACAGTATTTCTAACTTTGAAAGTTGAATTATTTTTTTCCTTAAACTTTTCTGTATCAAAGCTAACAAGAGATGAAAGAAGTGACAATGAGGAAGAGGAAGAACAAGAGAGCAGCTTAACAGAGGATGGAGATGTTCAACAACACAAGTCCTTCAATGGACTGTCAAGGGATGCAGCCAGTGAGAAGAACGGATGCTTCGGTTTGTCTCCGCCAGAGAACACCTGCTTATCAAGACTATGTCATGAGCTGGGCTCAGTGTAACCAGTAAACAAGGAGATGTGACAAAAAGAGTAGAGCTGATGGAAAAACAAATCACAATTGATTGTATGTTTGTCATTTTTACAGATACTGAAGTAAAAAAAAAAAAAAAAAAAGCCTGACTTCTCAAGTGGCATAATGAGCATTGTCGGGAACAAAGACTTTTTTCCCCCTTGTGTTTTGTTTTAGTTTTTATTTCGGTTAAGTTTCATAACTCATGAATACATAACCAGCTGACCTGCAGTATAACTGGAACATTTCCATGAGTTTTGTGATGCTGAGATACTAATGTGGAGAAGGTCAGTTTGCCTGTTTATGTCCTATTTGGTCTTCCTAATACTATGCTTCATCATTTTGCATCAGTTTGTTTTTCTGGGTGTCAAATATGTTCATGAATTTAACACTATGATCTCATGAAGACTTTATATCTCATTTCTATTGACTGGTTCTGAACCCTGGTTAACCCAGTGGATTCTGGATTGTCAGAACTTAAAATTAGATATGAAATCACCAAAAATTAAAATGTACAAAATGGCAAAGAGCAAAATACCCAGGATTCCATACCATACCATACCAACTTTATTTATAAAGCACTTTAAAACAACCACAGCTGATACAAAGTACTGTATATAAAATAAATAAAAAAAGTTAAAAAAACTCTTACAGTTTAAAACAAACATACAATTTAAAACTAGATCTCGCTGGAGTTGAAAGCCAAGTAAAATAGATGGGATTTAAGACGAGCTTTAAGATGTATGGAAAGACTGCATTCTGTAGAAATGCTCACATTTTACAGCGACTGTTTAAAAATGAAATAACTTTTTAAAACCTACAATCAAAAAGTGCCTGTATGACGGGTTGTTTCAGTGGTTCATGTGGAGTAACAGCTGTGGTTTTCTCTCATCCATCATCCATCCATCATCTTACTAGTGGTGCTGGTATCTCCAGAGGTCACTGGGCGAGAGGTGGGGTCACCCTGGACAGGTCACCAGTCCATTGCAGTCTCATCTGTCATACTGTTTTTGAAAACAAAACAAGGAAATAAACTACTAAAAATAATTCATTTTTAAAATGACAATATCATCAGGCAATATTTTAAGCAGACATTGACATACTTTCAGGCTAAATCTTTTACTGGTGTTATTCCTTATTTTATGTGGAACTAAAACTGATGAAACACAAGAATAAGCAATCACACTCAGAATAATTTCAATGTATACATAATTTCACAGTTTTGCTTCATCACTTTAGTTTGATGTCAAACTAGGAAGTATAATCACAGTTTCTTATCAAAATTACAACAGTGCCACCATGTGGGCAAAAAGAATAAGTATCTTGTAAAAGTATTTTCAAACAATTAAAGAAGAAATGCATGAATGACAAGTTTCAGTAGAAAAAACAACTTTTTTTTCATAATTGGAAAAAAATACAAAAGAAAAAACATCCCAAATCAGGTCAGTGGAGAGGCTGCAGGAGGAGGGCAAGAAACAGAAATAAAGGAAGAAGAAAGCACATAAGGCCAGCAATGGAAAAAGTCAACAGTCTGGAAGACTGTTAACAGAATCGCCAGCAGTCTAGAAATTCTGTCAGCTTCAGAGCATCAAACTGGAGCCACTGGAACTTGTTGTTCCCAACCAGCAGGTTCCAGTTAATGGGACAGTATTATGTAAAATCAGCCTTTTGTAACTTATAACGTCATTCCCTCATAATAAACATACCCAGAGTGTTGCCTTGATTTTTTTCATGCATATTTGAGAATTTTTAAAATCTGGGTGGACTGAGTGCGGCCTTTAAGACGCATCTTGTCCTCAGCTTCCAGGCTTCATCCTCACAGAGCAGCCCTACCCTGCAAACCCCCCACTCCACTCCTTCAGACTAGCCAGCAGTAATTAGCAGACACCTGTATATGCTACTTCTCAGTTAAATGCTTGTATAAATGTTGTTAAAGGCTTAATAGAGGAGCTATGTTGTAATGACTTCCTGAAGGTGGAGTTTCAGAAATAGAAGTTTTAGAGGCCCAATTTCAAGGCATTAAATTACAAAGTCAAATTTCTTTTAAGTCATATTTTATAATATAGCATTGTTACAACAACTGAAGGCAACATAATTATTGGATTGTACTATAAAATGACACTAACCACAACACTGTCCCTTGAAATAATCATTAACCGGCTTAGATTACTGATAATTATTTCAGCATCAAGTGCTGAGATTTAATTTAGGCCAGTTTAGCACATTTATTTTTCACACCCACTGTGGGTTTAAAGTGAGCAGTGATTGGATAGGAGGTAGCTCCAGGATGGAGGCGGGTCCAGTCTGCTTACTAAACCGTTTTTCTCAGCGCAGGAAAACTTCTCCCGTTGGATGGTTACGGTGATCAGTTAAACACGTACCGGACAGTAAAAAGCCGTCAGTCCGTTTAGTGAGCTGTTATCATGCGCTACAGCCATGTTCCCCCTCTGCTCCTGTGTCTGCTCTGCATCGGACTGACCGGTAAGATTTGACTCGGTCTTTTTGCGTGTGAAAAAGTCAATCTGCTATAAAACAAAAGTGATTCTGTCTGTTGTCCCGTTTTGTCCAAACGCGGATCTGATCAGCAGTCAAACAGAAAGCTACAGTTTACAGAAGTCTTTAGTTTTACTGGAAACATCGAGCTAAAGATTGATTTTAGTATTTGTGCAAAGCACCGGTTTTTGTTTGAGAACACACAGAGCTCTCTCTCTCTCTCTAAAGATGCCGGCCTGAACGTCATTGGGATCCGAGCTAGATTTTTTATTTTTTTCCCCCTGTCAGGCAGAGACGTCAATATGGTTGAATACTTAGGGGGCCCTGGCCCCCCAAACCATGGTATGAATATGAAGGGGGAAGGGACAACACTTTTTTTTTTTTGCCATGCAGCACAACATCGTATTCTATATTAAAAACATTCAAAAAACTGTTTTTTATTTTTATTTTCTCAGCTCAATAAATTAAGCCCATTTTTAAAATGAAACAGAAAAGTCAGATATTTGTACAACAGGAAGTCATTGTACATAACCTGTCGAAAGTTTGGACATAACTTCCCTTTGAATTGAATGGTTTGAATGACCGTCGTGTTGCAGATCATCTTAGGTTCATTTCACGTTGTCACATTGCTGGAGACTGTCTCTGAGTGTGAAAGATCACTAAATATGAAAAATGTGATCAAGATTCTGTAAAAAATAATTGTCAGAAGAACTCCTGTACATGTATTCTCACATAAGATAATAGAGTTTTTCCTGTCATGGAGTAAAATTGACAAAGACAGACTGCAGAAAGGAAACAACGTATAATGCACAAACTAGTACTCATATAAATAACGTTAATTACACAAAAGAAATTAACCACTTTAAAAGAAATTTGAGTTTACATGCAATTAACACATTAAGCACCACATTTAAAAAAAAAAAAAATATATATATATATATATATATATATATATATATATATATATATATATATATATATTAAATGATTGAATTTATCACATATCATTGTTTGCTGCAAATGGCTGGAAGGTCATTTAGAATCTGATCTAAGCAGAACAGTTTAAAAGCCAAAGCATGAGGCAGGGGAGGATGTGGAGGGTTAAAGAGAAGAGAAAAGGAAAAGACTTTTATGTATTTAAATGCTAAATATAAATTTAATGTCTACTTGTTACAGAATGCCTATCTGAAATAATCCTCAGCTGGGCATTCTGAGACAGAGCCACCAGCTGGTCTTCATGTAGCTGCAGTGTTTAACTGGATGTTGTTTCTGCCCACAGCTCAAACTGATATGGAAACAGCTGAGGTGATTCCCAGGCTGCTGTCCAGCCAGGAGACGCATTTGTCTGAGGATCCTGCCTACAGGCTGCGGAGCCATCATCAGTGGCCCTTGGATTTCTCGAGTAAAGAACATTCTGAGGCAGAGAACATTATTGTGTCGCTGTCGGCTTTTGGAAGGAGTCTGTATCTTAATTTAAGACGAGAGCGCAAAATTCTTTCAAGAGATTTTATAATAGAGGAGAGGCTCAGGAACCAAAGTGTAGTAGTCAGACCACTGTCCATGAAGCAGCTTTGTTTTTACTCTGGCTTTATCATCAACCATACAGACTCTCTGGCATCACTAAGCACCTGTGGCGGTTTGGTAAATCTATCTTTTGTTTTCAGATAGGTGATAAGGTGTGATAATGTTCAAATTAATCAATGAATTCTATCTTAAATGAGATGATGTGGTTACAGGCTAACCTGTAATGGGTATATATTTATCTCTATATATAGTTAAACATCAAATTTTTCATACATTTGTCAGATTTGGATTTGAAGTAATCTTTTATTTGACCAACATGTTTCCTCTGACTGGATGAAATATTAACATTTGGAGCATCCCAGCTAAGTTTTACTGTCTTTTAAGATTGTTTGTCTCATTTCATAAAAAGGTCTAACCATGAATCTAAAACTCTGGGTTTGGAAAATTGTGGGATTAACTTGTCATAAATTTAACCTAAAGTGAGCAGAACCACACAGAGAACTCCTCAACGTCTTCATTTAACAAAGATGGAGTCAAAATAGAAAAGCTGGAGGAGTCGGTCATATCTGGACTGATTATTTTAATGTAATTGTGGATTTCCAGTCTTTACTGGAAATCAGGTGTTTGTTGGATTGGATGTCACAGCAGACATGTGTGGGTTTGTAATCTCACACTCAGAGATTGGATAGGTGAATTATTGAAAAACTCAGTGTTCATCAGCTGATTAAAAGTTTAAAAATATATTCTTAAAAAAGTCAAATCAATCCAGAAATTTGTCTCAGGTCATTTTGTGTTAGTCATTCACATTGTCATGACGACGCCCTGATGGCAAATGTAGAAACATAGCAGAATTTTTGTCTATGAACATAGCAGAATTATTTAAATGTACGAGCGAGACTTTCTGCAACAATTTACTCCTACTGAGATGAGAAAAAAGAGAAAGAAATACTGTTGAGTGTTAAGTCTTTAACGCTCAAGAAGTGAATTATTTTCAACTGTATTTTTCTTGAGCTCTTACAGAGCTGTATATTAATGGAAAAACACAGGACAATGAGACACACAGTCGGTATTTTTTTTTTTTTAACTTTGAACAAACTCTCTTCTAACATTATAACATTTATGGACATAATTTCAGTCAATATGTTGTGTAAAAACCTTTTGGTTGAATCAGGATCATGTCTGCTTTTTGCTAGCTACAAATTTTGTATGGGAAGAAGAAGGATGGAAAATTTGTCAGATGAAAGAAAGTTTTAACTTTCAAAATCACTTTCAGTGACATGGAGGTCCCACTAAAGATGTTTTAGCTCTGGTTTGTTTTGGGGGTTTTTTCTACTGGTAATGATCTTAAACTTTTAATCAGCTGATAAAAAGCCAGTTTGACTGTAAAATGTTAAATACCCAGCCTGTTTCTTATTCCTTTTTTTTTTTTTTTTTTGCATTTTAAAGCTCAACTTATAGCTTTGTTGAGATCTAAATGCATAATCTATGAATATGTGTCAGTTTTTCCCTATCCGTTTAGCAAACTGTACAGTTAACCCTCGCTGGGTCGCTGAGAGGTCAGGTGGGGAACACTGTTAACAAGTGCGCACTCCATCAGCAGCGTATTCTGACACCCAGGGGGAATTTAGAACGGCCATTTAAACTAACATGCATGTGTTGTGATGGTGGGACGAAGCTGGAGTACCCAGAGGAGAACCTCACTGAGATCTGAATCCAGGACCTCCTTGCTGTGAGGCAAATGTGCTAACAACTACTCCACTTTCTTTGAAAAGAAATTGTTTTCAAATATTGCTACATTAAAGGACAGAAGCAAGAAGGTGCACTGATAGCTTCAGGGCTTTTTTCCTCAGAAGCGCTTCCTCGTTGCAGACCTTTCATTTGATGCATGTTTCTGCACAGACTGGGCTAATTCAGATTGGGGAGGACAGCCTGTTCATCCAGCCTGTGGGTGAATATGAGCCATCGCAGTCGTTCTCCGGAATTAAGCACCAGCTGGTCCGACACCGGTGCTCACCGAAGAGCTCCCTTGGTCAGTGTGCCGGCCAGCCCATCCACTGTGGGACTGCAGAAGGTAAGAGACACCCAGACGCTGCAGGAGCCGACTGGGTCTGACGTTCAGCCCAGGAGCTGGGTTCACACAAGCCTTTTATCTGACTTCACAACCACCAACAATCTGTCAAAAATGTATCAAATAAACAGCTTATAAAAATAGAAATGAATATTAGGAATACATCGTCCTATTACATCAGGAAGGGACATTAATAATTCTTTAGATCAGCTGCATCCCTGGAGAGCCAGAATCCTGCAACTTTTAGGCATGACCATTGCCCTACACACTGGAAATAAATGGAAAAACAGCCTCACTAGCATGCAGTCAAGCTTTACAGAGAGCTCTGCTAATGAGTTCATACTGGAGCCAGGTTTGTTGAAGCAGAGAGACGTTTAAAGGTCACTAACCCTCAGGACTGGAGTTTGACAACTGCTTTAGATTGTTTTCAAATGTCACAAAGTAAAGGTTTGGCCCACAAACCTTTGATTTCAAGAGGTTAATTAAATCCTGAAAGGCGCCGTGCTAACCCAGTCACACACACTGTGCATTCGCCTGGCCCTGTTGTACTGGGTTCTGCTCTACTCTCCTGCTTGTAGAACGAAATAAATCGCTCCATTTCATTGCCGGCTGATATGTCCTTGTCTGTTACTTGACAGCAACAATGATAATTATTGCATTTTCAGAAAAAAAAATGTTGTAGTGTTAGAATACAAATAGAAATCAACTTAAAAGCCCTTAACACTCAAGAAGTGAAATATTTTCAACTGTATTTTTATTGAGCTGTTTCAGAGCTGTATATTAATGGAAAAACAGCAGGACAACGAGGCACACATCTGTATTTTCTGTTTAACTTTGAACAAATTCTCTTCTATCATGATGTTTTATTAAAATGTCTGCCTTCCGTCTTTCCAATGATTACTAACAAGAAGACCCCCAAATGGAGAGTTTTATGGAATATGGTATGTTTTATCTGATTTTCCACATACAGCATATCACCAAAGGTTTTTGCTTACCCTTTAAAATCATTATTTTTTAAATTGAAGTTTACTAAGATATTTACACTAGAAACTAGAACAAAAATACTTGGTAAGATTTTGTGTTTTTGCAGTTTGTGGCCTTCAGAACAGTGTAGAGAGCCTTATGAAGCTGGTTGCCATGGTTTCCATCTGCATCCAAGCCTTGCATCACCAAGTTCAATACAAAGCATCGGCCTGGTGTAAAGCTTGCACCACTGAGACTAAAAGCCGCTGGATTAGGGAGTCAAGCTTGTCCGTCGAGTTTTCCAATGGACAGGTCTGGATTTTCCAAGAGAAAGCAGCTGCCTGGATGCGTTTTGTTAAATGTGATGTTTGGTCCAGAGGGAATCATGGTGTCAGGTTGATTTCATGTCTCGGGCTCGGCTCCCTACTTCCAGTGAAAGGAACTCTAGATTCTTCAGCATACCAAAACATTTTCAACAATTTTATGCTCCCCACATAGTGAGGAATGCTTGTATAACAATGCCTGATGTTCCACATGACTGTAAAACAGTCCATAAATAAAGTCCATAAACATGTAGATGGCCAAGAATCAGGATGGGGTTACCTGCATCTGAAGAAATCTCAACATGATTGCAACCTAAAAGTTTGTCATTGAATTAAAACAATGACAAACTGGCAGCCAACAGGTCATTGTTCAGCAACAAGGTGGAGGGGCAGCACACTGGAAACTTGTTTAAATGATCTAGCTCTAGGAACCATGGAAAACATTTGTGGTTTTGAAACTGCAGCTTTTCAGTGCTTCAGATGTTTTAGTGAGCAGTTTTTGTCTCAGATATTGGCTCTAATCTTTGTTTTTCTCCCTGCAGGGCAGAAAAAGAAGAAGAAACCGAAACTGGGTGAAGAAGATCGCACCAAGAGGAACACCATGAACTTGCACAAAACATACACTTTGGAGACGGTGGTAGTGGCAGACTTCAACATGGTGCAGTACCACGGTGCTGAAGTGGCACAAAGATTCCTGCTTACTATCATGAATATGGTGAGAATTCCAGGAAGGACTTTGAGTCAAAACAGAATATTTAAAGGAAAGTTATCACATTTCAGTCAATAGGTTGATTCAATACATATTTAAGCTCAGGTTAGACTGAAAGCTCAATGATTTTTACTATAAACTGAGAAAAGTGGTTTATCCTCCTACTAGAAAGTCAGCTTTCCTCATGATGGAAATGATATCAAATAATGTTCAAACATATTCAGCCTTACAGCACAGCTGCTAAAGAAGTAAAACATCCAGCTTTCTCCCTCACTGTGATCAGGTTGACAACATGTTCCAGCACAAGAGTCTGGGAGTTACAGTCAACATAAGAGTCAATAAACTGGTTTTGCTTCACACCAGACCAGTAAGTTTTGCTTCAATCTCTTTTTACAACTTTAACATCCGTAGTACTTTAGTGTGTGATGGACATTTGTAGAAAAACACTACAAGGGGGTAATTGCTAATAATAATTTTAGCTTCTAATTTTATTGCTTCCAGTTTTCTGTTTTTCTTTGAAGCTATATACTATTTATGTCAGGAATAAATAATATTGCATCACTGTACCTGTCATGTCATCAGGAAAAACTAAAGATAAGCCACCATGGACAGAGGTCTCTGGAGAGCTTTTGTCAATGGCAGCATCAGGAGTTCTCAGTCCCTCGGTACCTCGGTACCAACCACATTACAGGTGGACGGTACGACACGGCTGTTCTGGTCACCAGGTATGCAGTCTACACCTACTCCAAAAGATAGACCTTACTGTCACTAAATTTAATCCAAATCCTGGCACTATGGCATATTAGAAGATTCCTTTTAATGCAGCAGAAACAGAGACAGACACCAACTGATGGCAATGTTTCCATTTGTTCAACACATCTGGTAGATTCTCACAAACTGAAGCTCAAACCTCCAGATGGTTTGAACTTACCAGCTGTTGGTTTTCAGTCAGTGCTTTCTTAAAAGGGATGAGGATGAACTCTTTAGTTCTTCTGCAATGGATGGCTTTGATTGTAAAAATAATAATAATAATTTAAAAAAATCTTCATGTGGGGGAGAAGAGTGGTAGCTCCTTTTCAGCCAGCTGACTGCCAGTGCTCAGCAACAAGGTGGAGGGGCAGCACACTGGAAACTTGTTTAAATGATCAAGCTCTAGGAACCATGGGAAACATTTGTGGTTTTGAAACTGCAGCTTTTCAAAAACTTGCTGATGTTGTTGGTTCTGGTAATGGCCGGTGGGTCCAACTAGTGTTGAGACAGGAAGTATAAAAAAAAATAGTGATGGGATTTCACAAACAAATTTCAGTTTGATAATCAACAAAAACAGTAACACTAAATTAATCATAGTACAATTTACAAATGTTTTTCCAGTGGGTGGCAAAAAATGCATTTTTTAAAATTGTATTTATCTTTTTTTTTTTGTAACCCTCTGTTGAGCCAGCAACATTTGACACTGATTGAAAGATGTTAGATAAACTGATGGAAGAAACTGCTTCTCTGTGCTGGTGACGTATGATGTCATCAGCACATCATGCCCTGTTACCTCCTAACAGGGCAAGAAGGTAATTTAGAAGAAAAGCAAGATGTCATTTTATCAATTTATTTCAAAAATGATTTTTGTTTAATTAAAATTGCACAACAGCTCAGCTGAAAATATTCAGTTATTTTTAAGGTCATTTTGGTTATCTTGTTCCTGAACCATTCTGCCTCTAGCAGAAGTTAAGTACTGACATTTACCAACACTATTAGTATAAAGCAATTTACAACTTTTCACAAATCCTTGTTTACTTTGTCTGAAATCTTGCCTTGTTGTTTTTAATAACTCGATGTTGTAATTTCTTTGTTTGGTCTCTCAGGACTGATTTCTGTGTTCATAAAGATGAACCCTGTGATACAGTCGGTGAGTATGTTTCACCTCCTCCTCTTTCAAATGGGATTCTTAAAATAAAGAAAATTCCAACACCATTCCCAGTAAATAAAGTTATGTCTCTTTTCAGTAAAAACATTTTACAAGAGAAATATTAATCACATAGTCACTAAGTATATTCAGTGTCTAAAATTCAGTACAAAGATTAAATAAAATGAAACACACTATAAACTCATTCTGTGTGTGGTTATTATTATTGTGTGACTGGAGCTCCTCTGCTGGCTTTGCTGCAGCAGAGATTCACCATGAAGCCTCCACCCACAGCAGGCTGCAGCAGCGGCCAGCATCCCCACTCCAAATACAAATATGACTTTTTTTTGTGTGTGTGTAAATTTTTCAGAAAATTTAAAAAGATACTTTCTTCTGTTTTTGTTATTTATATTTCTTGGATTTGTCAATATTGTATGAATCAATGTTAAATACTTACAGATCCATATACGTCAGGAAAATACACAGACTCTCATAGGGTGTCCTAATTATTTCACAAATTAAGAATAGCTTTCCAGAATGTGGTTTAATCATTTGCACTCTTTTTATGGTTGATCATTTTGTTCCCATTTGCGATCCGCTCAATAAAAATGTTTATAATAGACGACCCGATGTTAAGACCCTGCAACATGTTGACTAAGATGCTTTCACACGTGATATTTCCTTTGTGTTTCAGGTATGGCTTACCTGGGCGGTGCTTGTAGTGCAAAGAGGAAGTGTGTATTAGCAGAGGACAATGGACTGAATCTGGCCTTCACCATTGCTCATGAGCTCGGTCACAAGTAGGTGGTGCTCACATTCATGTCATGCTTTTCTAATGAAAAGTCTCTTTGTTATTTGTTTGTAGCAACGCTGACAAAATGTGATACTGCTATGGCGTAATTAAAGATGAACCTCAGGAGAAATGTAGGAGCTCAGTATGAAGTAAAGACTAAAATACCTTTTCAATGTCTCTTTCTGAACAAGTCATGTCTTACAGAGTTTGTGATTATATCCCAAAGTTGAAATCAATGTGTGATAGCATATAATCTGTGGGAAGCGTGTTTCTGCATGGAGACATCAGAAGGAAAGGCCGGTCAGGGAAACAGCTTTCAGTTTAACACATTCACACATTTTGTTTCACGTGTTACAAGACAAATCATTACGTTTGTTAGCTATATGTTACAAACATTTCAGTATTTTACAAGCCCATCCAGTCAGTAAAAAAGTAGACCTCCTTCCAGGTTATTTAAAAAAATAAACTGATAGTAATGCATGAACGGAGAACCCACAAGATTTGGGTTCTCCGTCATTATTTGTGAAGAAAAACATCAAAATAGAAAAGTTGAGCTTGATCTCACTGCCTCTGTGGGTTTTAGGAGAAGGTCAAAGTTATTTTGTTATGTGGTTCAAATGTATGTTTTAAATACAGACACAAAATATTGTTTTCATTACAAAGCCTGCCTGATAAAGTGATGCCGACACAGTCTGAACTGTCACAGTGAATACATTCAATTAGAGGGAAATTAGAAAGGAGACTTCTGGGCTTTTAAGAAAAAGGCAAACTGAATAAAAACAGAAAAAGAAATAAATAGTGAATAACACTTAGGGTCATATGAATGGTAAACATTTAGTCTGAAATACATAAATACAAAGGCAAGTGTGGGTGGGGGGATATATTGTATTAAAGTTCTATCTCATAAAAAGAGAATTTCAGGTATTTGGGATCGCTCCTCTTTAACCACTTGGTGATGCATTGATGATTCCCCCTCAGCATAGGGATGAGCCATGATGACGACCATGCTAACTGCACCAGCCACTCCCACATCATGTCTGGTGAATGGGTGAAAGGCAGAAACCCAAACAACCTGTCATGGTCCTCCTGCAGCCGCAGCGACCTGCAGAACTTCCTCAGGTCAGAAAGTGTCTCTCACTAGTTATTGTTTGCTTCAGGACCTTAGAGACTAGTGACCCACTCACAACCACCACTCATTATAAAACAAGGATAGATTTGCAAAGACATATTTTGGACTCTCTTCCTCATATGAGTATTGTTTTCACTGAAGCAGATCTGGAGCCAGCATGTGCTTACGCTACACAGACCCTCGGAGCCGCTATAGGATGCGCCTGTCTTCCAAGCTTCCAGGGATGCACTACAGTGTGGACGAGCAATGCCAGATCCTGTTCGGAATCAATTCCACTTCCTGCCCTGACATGGAGGTACAACATGCAACTGATTCCTCCATCATTTGCAACTGTATGTCAGTTGACATTTAGCAATAAAAATATGTGTGTGTGTGTGTGTGTGTGTGGTGGTCTCTTAGTAACAGTAATGCCTTGCAGCAAGAGCCATCTCCTCCCCCGACGCATTTTTGTGTGACTCAGATGGGGTCGTTTAGGTTCAAATTGACTTTTTGAGCTTTATGTATAACATTACCCCTTATCAAACACATTCATGCAGTGCTGTTTTGATTCATTCAAGAATGTCGGCGGAATCCGTGAGTCTCCCGTGGCAACCATTGAGGGTGCCTTAGCGTTTGCTCTCACAAAGCCCCGCCAACGCTCAAAGCTCCGTCTTGCAGCTTCACTCCCCAGCCGAACTCCCACCTCCACCCCCAACCCCACCCACTTCTCCTCCAGACTAGTGGTAGCTGCAATTAGCAAACACCTGATGGAACTGAGAGTCTGCTGAACGGTTGTAAACGTCATAATGACACGTTGAAGGCAGTGTTGGAAAGAGGAGCTTCTTAAAGAGACAGAGGTCCAATTTTAAGGCATAATATTCATTGCCTTTTAGATCATGTTTGATATATGCAGCATTTTCATATCAACTGAACTTCATTGTTTTATAAAATGTCACCATGTGCCTGGAAAACATATAATATTGCATTAAATAATAAATTTAAAAAAATAAAAATGAATCAGAAGCAATGTCTGCCAATTTGTGACTCCGCTGGCTCTAACACATCCTGACCGCTGTATCTTCTGTCTCTGATGGTTTTTCAGCATCTTATGTGTGCTGGCCTGTGGTGTTTAGTAGATGGAGATCCTTCATGTAAGACAAAACTCGATCCTCCTCTGGAAGGAACAGAGTGTGGAACAGACAAGGTAAGAGTCTCAGGAATCCACAAAATGTTCCTCTCATCATTTCCTTTTTTATTTTTATTTTTTTACAAACACAGAACCTTTTTTTCTCAGAGGATGTGCAATGTTCTCACATTTCTAACTTCGGTACAGTCGTGAAATATGAATGTTTTCTTGATAGTGGTGCAGAGGGGGACAATGCGTCAGTAAGGCTCCCATCCCCCAACATGTGGATGGTGACTGGAGTCCCTGGAGCCAGTGGAGCATGTGCAGTCGGACCTGTGGTACTGGGGTCCAGTTCAGACAGAGGAAGTGTGACAACCCGCCGTATGTTTCTGTGGTCACACGTGTTTATTTTCTTCTGTACATTATATTGCAGTCACCAACTGACAAGAGACAAACTAAAACTTGATATTATTCCCAGTATTAAAAAAACCCGTACAGCAGGAAATTAAAAAGATGGAGATATCAACCAAGTATAACTGATAACTTTGACTCCTTCTGTCTCGAGGCCCAGTCCAGATGGACGGCACTGTCCAGAAGCCAGTGTGGAGCACAAGGCGTGTCAAGGCCAGCCGTGTCCCAAAGGGGCCCCGAGTTTCAGAGACCTGCAGTGTCTTTCCTATGACCAACATGCCAGTAAAAGAAAGGGCAGACTGCTGACTGCGTTCATTAATGATGGTGAGAAGCAAACACACAAACAGACATGTCTCTCCTCATCAGGTGATCTGCTGCATCATGGATACTCTGCACTGCAGGAAGAAAGGCTTTATAGTTTTAGGCTTCTTATGTCAGAGGTTTTAAACATGTATTTAAATCTTTTCTTTTATAAGGTCCTGATCTACTTTAAGCTTACACCAAAACCCCCCCAAAAAAACAAGAATATGTGACATAACACGACTGTCATTTTTCATCTACTGCAGTTGTCTTTTTGTAGCTATTCACTGCAATGCAATTTAACATAAATATTTGTATGTTCATCTTTCATTTCTCCTGCTAAAATCGGGCTGTGTGTGTCTGTGTGTGTGGATGAGCAGATAAGCCATGTATGTTGTTCTGCAGCCCGGTGGGTCAGGATGTCCCGGCCCTGATGGCTGACAAAGTTATTGATGGCACTCCCTGTGGGCCTTATGAGTCAGACCTCTGCATTAAAGGGAGCTGTAAGGTACGCATCAACATGACGGCTCTAGTTTGTGCTGCTGATGAGGACATGGGTAAGGTATCCAATGTATTCTCATATCCCATGATGTTTTGCATGAATAATGTGCCCGAGTTTCAAACAGTTGGAGTAATTGTCCAGTGTCATTGTAGGTGTATGTTCACTACTAAGCCACAAGTTAAACTTTCTGTGATTATAAGTGACATCACAAACAGGTTTGTAGCAAAATTACAAACCAGCTACATCAGAAATACAGCAGTTAGGCACCAGAACCGTTCTACTGGAGATTTCACTATCTTCCCTGAAGCTGCGCTCAGTCAGTCATAGCCACCTGTACCAGGAACAAACTGACTTCTAGTGGCAGTGTTCAGTGGAACGTTTAGGCCTTGAACTAACAGATGTGACTAAAACTAAACCCAGTTGGTTCAGAGCCCAAAACATGTTGGGGGAGAGGAGGGCTTGGTACAGTTCAGAAAAAACAGAGATAATGCTATTATGTAATTATGCCTTAAATTAAACCTAAATTATGACAACTGTTAATTCCATGCAAAGACTGTGTGAATATGGTTTAACCACAAACACATTGTCTCTGGTTATTCACACACGAACTAGTAGAGACTCTTAACTTCTCCTTTTTGACAGTTTGTTTTTTTCCCCTGTGAACAGAAAATTGGCTGTGACGGCATCATCGGCTCTTCAGCAAAGGAAGATGCATGTGGTGTTTGCAATGGACATGGAGACTCCTGTAAAATTGTGAAAGGAGACTTCAACTACACCAAGGGAATGGGTAGGTGTGTCAGTTTCAGTATCAGACTTCTATCATGCGTTTAGAGCAGGGTCAACTTCACACAATACTTTCCATATTTGACCTTTTGTTTATCTTTTGATATGGCTGAAAATCCATCTCATACTATCACAAAAACGTTTTAGAAAAAACATGATTTTTTTTAAATTGGTGTGATTCCATGAAGTAACTTTATTTTTGTAATTTCAATTTGCACAATTTTATGTGAAATGGAAAAGCAGCTGTTGACTTTGCAGCAGTCCCTTACACTGAGTAGCATGTGGCTAAAGTGTAAAGAGATGACCATTTTCTTCCTTTCACAAAACTACTTTAACAAATCAATATTTGTGTTTAAACTACACAATAATTCACTTCAGTTAATTTATATTTCTCCTTTTGCTTGTGTGTTTCTGTCAGGCTACATTGAGGCTGTGGTGATTCCTGCAGGAGCGTGGAGGATCAAAGTCATGGAGGACAAACCTTTACAGAGCTTTCTGGGTAATCATGTCTTGGTTTACTCACCACAAATGTCTTGTAAATCTGTACTTAAACAAATAGGTAAAACATCTTTTCCCTTGTCTTATGGATGGAACGAATGACAAATACCAATTTCTTTGTGTGTAAATGTTATATGTTATTCAGAAAACTCTGTAATTTTCCTGTAGCTCTTAAGGACTCCAGCAAGAGATCCATCAACAGCGACTGGAAGATTGAACTTCCGGGAGACTTTGAGCTGGCTGGGACCATGGTGCGATACGTTAGAAGAGGACTGTGGGAGAAGATTTCTGCCAAAGGGCCGACTAAAACTCCCTTACACCTAATGGTAAGGTGGGCCAGTGAGCAGGTGGGTTACACATGCCTAGAGACAAAAATGCACTCTCTGTGTTTATATTTAGTCAAAGAAGATTTGTGGAAGCAATACCCTCTCACTAAATATGAAACTTAAGTTTAAAGGTGGGTAAGAGTGGGTTCTCCCTCTCTCAGTCAAAAAACATGACTGATAGAGGTAATCACGTCGGTGAGCTGAGCATTAGGTATGAGTGTGCACAGTTGTTTTTCCTGTGTTGTCCTGTGATGGACAGGCGATGCACCTCGTCCCCCCATAACTCCAGGGATAAGCGTGTATAGACGATCAATGGATGTATCTCACTATTGATCAACAGCTGGCTGAAATAAATTGAGAGGATTTGAATCAGTAGTATAAAGATAAAAAATCATATTCATGAGTGAAATAGGCTCCAAGGTCAGCAGCAAAGGACAATGTGAGGAGAATAAATGTTATTGGCCCTTTAAGGCTTGCTGAGCTTTCTTCAATTACTTTTGTTGTGATCATAGGTCCTGCTCTTTCACGATCAGAGCTATGGGATCCACTATGAGTACACCATACCTGTGAACACAAGCCAGGACCGGAACAGTGAGAAACACACAGAACCAGAGTACCTCTATGTCTGGGCTCACAGTAGCTGGCAGAACTGTTCTGTTCAGTGTGGAGGAGGTAAGAGTTCAACACTATTCACACCATCATGCCAAGCTATTCATTCCCCTTCAGGTTCTTTCACAGTTGCAATACGCACATTTTATTTGGTTTTTTTATTTTTTATTTTGCTCACCCAATTTAGTACTACTTATTTGAATCTTTGTAGCTCAGGCCCTCAGCAAAGTGTCTGGGCTGAAATAGATCAGTTGAATAATTGATTGAAAAATGCTTCTCACTGAAATGTTGGTCTGTGTGGTTATTATTGCTGTCTGATAACCTTTACAGAAATATGTTTACATATATGTTAAAACTGTAAGCATGCTGTGACTGTATAATATGAGACAAACAGATAATCAGTGAAAAGCTCAAGCTCTAAAGTTGTTTTTCAGTATTTCATTTCGTTTGTCATAATTTGTGAGTGATTCAATCCCATATTCAGTATTATTGTTTTGGGCCAAACACACTTTCCCTGGTACTTTGTAGACTACAGAACTACAGACCCATGTTTGTTTCATGCAGGTGAGAGGAGCACAATGGTCTCCTGTATGAGGACAGTCAATAACAGCATGGAGGTTGTCAGTGATAACTACTGCCACCCTGAGACCCGGCCCCAGGCCAAGGTGCAGCGCTGCAACACTCTGCCCTGCCAGTACAGGTCAGCCGTCCACTTACACACACATACACACCTACACACACACACACCCCCACACACACACATCAAGACATCCTAGGCCGGTGGTGCCCAATGTGAGACTGCATAGAAAACGTGAGATAGAATGTGATGTGAAGTTACATCATATGTGCATAGACTCAGTTTCTCAAAATGTGAAGTGAAAGAATAAAAGCTGAGAAATTCTCCACAGGTGGGTGGCAGGTGAGTGGGGGCCCTGCTCCGTCTCCTGTGGTAATGGTTTCCAGCAGAGACAGGTGTCTTGTGTTTACCCTTCACTAAATGGCTCACTCATCCACACCAAGGACCAGGACTGCCACGGGGGCAAACCTGTGGGGCAACAGGACTGTGAGGGCAACTCCTGCCTTCCAGAGTGGGAGGCCTCAGACTGGTCACAGGTAGTCCAACACTTTACGCAGGGAGAGGAGGAACTCTTTGGTGCTGCTTAGTGCAGAATTTACACTAGATTGTTACAGTAGGTTTAAAGTTCATTATTTGTTAAAAATGCTAAATAATCTGTTTAAACAGTTCATAGCCGTCCAGGGTGGATTTGGAAAGCCTGAGCAGACTAACTGTGAACCTATTAGTGTAAGGTCACTATGTCTCTGAGTGAAAACGCCTCCTGAAGGCTGAATGCTGGACACAGAGTGTCACAGAGTTTAGTATATTGCTGTTGGAACTTCATGAATATAAAATTGGTGTATGTTGCTTATGCTTTGATAATATGTTCCTTGCGGTTCTCCAGTGTTCATCGGCCTGCGGTCGGGGTGTTCGCACACGAACAGTGCGGTGCAGAAGCTCAGACGGAGGATGTGAGTCTGATTCTAAGCCCAGTCAACAAGAACCCTGTGAGGAAGACATAGAATGCTTTGAATGGAGGTTTGGAGACTGGTCCCAGGTATGAATGTCAAGAAACATATTTAGTGTATGGTTAAAGTTAAGATAATGATAAGCAACTGGATAAGTAAACACTGGTATAAATCACTTCTCCTGAGCAACATTTGGCCTTTTTTTTTATCAACAAAGATCTGCAAATGAAGCATAAGAAAGACAGATTGCAGTTTGCAAATGTCCAGAGATGTTGATATTTGGAGACATGTTTTGTTGTGTGATAGAAATAAAGTGGAACTGAGGAAAACCGGGAACGCAAGTCAGCCTGAGAACATCTGAACTGAACAGCACGGGGGTGGCTGCATTGTGTTATGGGGCTGTTGCATAAAACAGATGCTTCATGAGAAAAGAATATTGTTGAAGCAACATCTAATTTTAATTTGTTCTATGTAAGCTTCTCATTTCAACAACAGATAACCAGAAAATGAACATAACATAATGGATGACTCTCTGGCCATTTCAGTGCTCATCCACGTGTGGAAAAGGTCTACAGTCACGAGTGGTCCAATGCATGCATAAAGACACTGGTCGTCATGGCGACAACTGCCCACTAATACTGAGACCACCAATTTACCGATCCTGTTACCGTGAATCCTGCTTTAACAGAGGTGATGTAAACTCTGCTTCTGTTATGGACCGAAGAGATGCTGCAAATTAAACAGCAATGTCTTTCAATTCCTTCAGTTTGGAGGACAGATTTACTGTTGTAGCATCAAGTTTGTTCTACTTTTACAGCAAACCCAGCCGATGCCTGAAGAAGGATTAACCCTCGTGCTGATTGGATAGTTCCTCTGCTCTGAAGCCCCTCGCTGACGGGGGGACGAGGGAGAATACATCGCCTCCACAGCAGCTGGTCCTTCCCACTGCATCAGGAGAGAAGCTTTTCTTTAAGATGAATTGCACATTATATATGATCATATCTTTGATTCTTTTTTTTCTTTTTTTTTATTTTGGATTATAGATTAATGTTTGAGTTTTCAACATTAAACTACAATGTAAACTACAGATCCTACATTGTTATGGACAAAGAAATCTTGGAATTTAATAAATTTGGGAATCAAAACTTTAGAAACTGAAACTTTAGATGCTTTTGCTCCAAGCTGCATTTATGTTTATTTTAAACAGCAACAGAAATACTTGATCCACCTGACCAAGAGGTCCTGGTTGATTTTATGTACTGTGTTTAATGCATGGGTTTGTGTGGTAGTTGTGGGTCTAAATACTGGTGCTATAAAAACACGAGACAGAACTAAAACCCAAACTTTGTCGTAAAGATTATATGAAATGATGTTCTGTGACAGTGAAGACGTTTCTTTGCTGATGCTGCTGTGACCCTGTACTATACCTTTATTACACACACTTTAAGTGATCTTATCTTAAAATGTACAAATTACTTAATGCATATAGTTTAAGCTTAAGTAATGTTTAGCATAACCGAATACATTTTACGTTGTTTTTAAATTGCTTGTTCTGTCCAGCAGAACAACAGACCGTCTCTTGCTCTGATTGGAGCATGAAAACGTGTTTTCGTCATGATTGTGAATCTCAGTAAGGCTGCATTTCAATGTCTATGAAAAAATGAAAAGTATTTTGAAATCCCATTTCAGTTTTTCTTTTTGTTTTACTAATATTGTCGGATAACTATTTGCTGCCTGTAATCTTGTCTTTTTTCTTTTTCTAAAAATATATATATTTTCATGTATCGGTCTAAATTTGTGTAACTGAAACCTAATTCTATTTTTCAGCCCTATGATGGAAAACTTTTACAATTCTATTACATTTTCTTTTTCACGGGAATAGTGAGAATATTTATGACAGCTCTGTGAAATGAACATCAACTGCATCTGATATTTTTAAATGCATACTCCATCTCAGGCAGCAGTGGTGCAGTTGGTAGCACTGTTGCCTTGAAGCAAGGTCAAATCCCAGCCTGGGGTCTTCCTGCATGTTCTTCCTGTGTCTGTGGGATCTCTCTTGGTACAAACCAACAGAAATATGAGTTTGATCTCTAAATTCTACTTTAGAGAATGTTGCTCTGTGACAAAGAACCATAAGAGAAAAAGTCAATTGATCACATATTTTTACTTCTCCTCCAAAGAGCCGGATCTCAAATCCTGAGAGGAAGGTATATATAAGCTAGAAAATATGTATGCCTTTCAAAGTAAAATCTCTATAATCAAGGTTGATTATAGAGATATTTGACATGCGCTTTATTCTTCTGGCCCACATGCCAATCATTACTCTGCAAAAAAAAAAAAAAAAAAAGAAAAACAGTGATGGCATCATTATGCTGTAGAGATGCTGATGCTCAGGATGGACAAGAAACTGAACCTTCAAGCCAATGTGTTCACACTCTTTCTCACCTTCCAGCAATATTTCAGTGTATTATTTACTTAAACTGAACAACATAAAATCCCAATAAAATATACTGACCTTTGTGGGGTTATGGTGTTAAAGTGTGTATATGTTCAAACAGTGTGAATACTTTTGAACTTTAAAACAAAAGAAATTCTAAGGGTTTTTCCTTTCTTGACATTCTTCAATATGCTCTCTTTTTATTTAAAAAAAAGAATTACTTTCCACACATGAGGATAAATCATCAGTATAAATCAGCTTTTCATTCAATAACCTATTTTTTTGTCACCCTGAATTCTGAAACTTCCCAAATCATAAAAATCACTTTCACCATAAAAGTTTCTGAAGCCAGCAGTACATAGCTCCTTAGCACAAAAAATTCCATTTCTAAACAGATTTTTTTTATTAAAGCTCAAAACATCATAACTACCATCAACATGACAAGTTGATTTGAAAATAATAATCCATTAAGCTTTATCAACATTATCCTCATGCTGATAAAAGCAGTGCCTGAAAAGAATAATTTAGATAAAAAGATTTGTGCAAAGTCAAACTAGATTAGTACTGAGAACACATTGTAGTGTTACAAACAGCATGTAATACCTCCAAGAAAACATTTTGCCAGTGGTCTTTTCAAGTCAGAAGACAACCAACTGCAATCAAGACAGTAACGCCAATAAATGGGAATGTGAACTAAAAAGCAGAAAAACTTCCTAGACTTAATCAGCCAGAGTGAAAGTCAGTAAAAAAAAATTCCAAAGTCACCCTTTCCATTCCATTTGAACTGATTTCCCTGAACAGAAACAAAGATCTGGTGCTCCATCAGATCCTGGACCGCTCGGCTGCAGGACACTTCCTTGCTTCTACTCAGCTGACGACCGAACTGCCACTTCCTGCCGGCGGCAGCAGCAGCACCGTCGCTGCTGTTGGTTCCCGCTGACTCCAACTGGGAGGCAGCAGAGTCTGACTTTGCTGCTGACGGCTCTGGAAGAGCCTCCTGCTGCTGGTCGTCAGCACTTTGCACCGCTGGGTCTTCTGGGGACAAACAGAAGAACTACAGATGAGCTAACTACTGATTTTACCAAGAGCATTGAGCACAATGAGAGCTGCTGACCTTCACCCTCACAGGACTGGACCCTCTGCTCCTCTCCAGAACCCGGTTTAACCAGAATCATACCGTAGTCCTCATTGTTATGGATGATATTGTTTTCCATGGTGATTGATGGCATCCCATCCAGCTCATTGGCAAAGTCCTGTATGTCCACACACACATTATATGGCTCATACTTTTGAAAGAAAAAACTTATACTAGACAGCAGAGATTCAGTGTTCCAGAAAGAAAACCTATCAGCCTGACGGAGAATACCAAATACCTCAGAAATAAGAGATCCTGTGAAAAAGCGCCACCTTCTGGAAAAATGCAGAAAGGTTACCTGACCTAAAACTGAAATAACTGTGTTGCACTCAGGACTCCTCAAGTGGCACCTTTTGCTATTCATTAATGAGTTAATAAAAAAAAAAAAAACATATAACCTTACACTTGTTAGAAGTTTAAGGTCAGAAGGATTTTAGCTTTAGCTGCAGATGCATCCTTTGCTACAAATAATGAAATATTCACTAAATGAATTCTGCTGCTGCATTTTAGGAAATATGTTTTTTTTTTTTATTATTTTTATAAAAGTAGATTTGTTTAGTTGCATAATTTAATGAATTTCTAATACTGCATAAAAGGCTTAAATGGTTAAATTTCTTTTTCCTATTAATAATCGATATAATAATAAATTACTAAAATAATTATTAGTCGCAGTTCTATTGTCAATAAATGTTGAAGGAAGATGATTAATCCTAATTTCTGAAAGAATATGTGAGAAACAGAACCATGACATTCCTCAGTGAAGCATTTGCATTTATTTTCTGTATGTTCTAGTTTAAATTATTCATTTATGGGTAAAAAAAAAACACACACACACACATTTTAGTCAACACCATCTGTAAAACCTATTAACACTACATCTCAGCAGGATGCAGCATTTTGTTTGTATAAGAAAGTTTTTTTTCTTTTAGGCTGAAAGTCAGCAGGAGTCATGATGCCTCACCTTGATCAGGACTCCGTCCTTACAGTGATGGATGCTATTATTGACCAGACTGGAAATGCTGCCAGGATAAATCTCCACACCTGCCCCCTGCACAAACACGACTGACATCATCAAGAAAAGCCAATCATCAAACAGGAAAAGACAGAGTTTGTGACATGGAAGCCGTCTGTTTAACAATGACAAGCAGGAGCAGGAGGGCTTCCTGTGTGTGCTGTCCAAACCTTGGAGCCATACAGGTCACACATATTCATGGTGAAGCGGGCAGATGTCTGCACAATCACGCCGGTAGTGTCACACTGCAGCACACAGTTCTCCATGTTCAGAGTGCCCTGACGTACACCTGGTCATCAATCGACAAGAAGAGTCAGTATTTTAAACAACACGGGGTCCAGGTAAATGACACGTCAGATTACTGACGTGTCATCACTGTTTTCCAAAACATTGATGGAAAATTCACTGTTTTGATTCTGCAGAAAATGATCAATCAGGCTAATTGAAGAACAATACAGATATGCAGGCTATTACATATTTTTAATTTTCAGTGCTACCTTTTACACTGGAAGAGTAACCAGCTAATGTTAGGTGGATTGGCTAATATCTATTAGCTGGCAAATTAATCAGCCATCTGAGTAGCCACTCATCTGTTTGAACTTGTAGTGGTGATCTACATCACTACAGCTTTAAAACAGCATTAACTTTATAAGAGTTACTGAAACATGCTCTGTCACATTTCACTTGTAAGCAAAGGAAATGTGCGGTATTTACCTTTCAGTAGACTAGTAGTGTGAGGCAATAGCGGACTTCAAACCGGTGAGGAGTTTATTCCTGTTCTGAATGCTAAGTGGATTTCTGCATTTGAATTTTTTCAAACAACAATTTGTACTGCTGTACAATAAATTAAGAGATTTACAGAAAACACTGACACCAATGTAGTTGTACTTCTAGAACAAAGCTTCTGTTCCAATCACATTGTGGTCGTTGTTTGCGTTGTAGCAATTTTTATGAAGATTGTATTGACAAATTTTGCACTGAAGTTCCAAGATTGTCTATAATCTTAAACAAACTGGACTGAATGAAGTAGTAGCTTGAATATGACCGACTCACACAGAATGCCTTCAACAGCATCATGCTGGATGAACTTGATGTTGGACACTCTGACATCAGGTCCTGTGGACTCCACAAATGAGTCGCCTTTGTGTTGGTTTTCAATCACAACTTCATCAGGGAATCCAAAGCCTGGTACACAAACCAACAGATCTGTTAACACCCAACATTCCTCTGAGTGTTGCTGGTCCTCATGTTGTCTCAGGAGACAGCGGTCTTCCTGCAGCAAGTTCACCAACACATCTACCGTCAACCACTGGAACCTCTTCACATTTGGTCACATTCCAACAGCACAGTGGAAGCAAACTGAAAGATACAGTTCATTTACATCCTCCAATCCCTTTCCACTGATGTCAATAAATAATCCCCTATGAAACCAATTGTCTTCAGAAATCACCATTAATTTTTAATGCCCATGTGTGTCTAACAAATACACATGTGTTGATACAGAACATTATTGAACAGACAGCAAGATGAGGACCAACAAACACAGCAGCAGATCAGGGAGAATGCTGTGGGTTCAAAAACAATATACCAAGTAAAGATGAACTGATCCAATATCAATGTCTGCATCAATCCCAATATTGAAAAATTCTAAATCAAGTGTTGTTGAAAATGTGCCCAATCCATAAGAACAGATCAATTCAGCCTCACTCTATTCTAAGCGACATCAAGCTTTATTATTTATTTGACATTATTTTTAGAATTCCTAACAGCATTTCTCAGAACATCAGTGTTCACACCAACATGGAGCTGATTCCTCTTAAGGGTACAATCATCCAAAACGTGTGTTTCCAACCACACAGTGTGTTTTCTTACCTTCAACAGTGATGGAGTCTGGTATGAAGATGGAGCTGCTGACTCTGTAAGTTCCTGGAAGAATGATGACCATGTCACCCTGATGACAGGAATCCACGGCTGACACTGGATCTCTATGGAACTGCAGACATCAAACGGTTCATCCTCCCAAACCGGATATACTGCCCTCGTGTGTGTGTGTGTGTGTGTGTGAGAGGATATCAGCGCAAACTGTTTAGCACAGTGATGGTGGGCTGATGATATGGGCTTTGCTTTGGCCTTTCTGTTGGCCAAGGATTTTTAGCTGCAGATGCTTCCTTTACTGCAAAAGATCGAGTGTTGTCTAAAGACAAACTGTTATGGCATTTTAGGCAATGAAATGTTTCCTGTCTTATTTAAAATTAATTAAATTAGTTATTTAACTGCAAATATTTAAATTCCTTACATGTCATAAGGACACTACTGTCTTCATGGACCTATTTACTTGCAGGTAAGTGTTTTCGAGTGACATTTAGGGGGTTACTGTATTCCTAATATTGTATAAAAAAAGTTAAATTAAAGAATCTGCAGAATGAGAATTTTTTTAACTGATTAATCATTAAAATCATTGACTACTAGAATAATTGTTAGTCCCTAGTCCCAACCACAGCTAATCTACAGCAGAATTAGTGAAGAAATTGATTTAAATGGTCCAATGAGAAGTGAGCTGGATCAACCTCTAAACATCCTGTGTTTCAGCCACAGCAGCTGATCCTGCTGTGCTGTCAGCATGTGTGTGCTCTCACCTGGATCTCTGTGTCGTCAGAGGAGCTGAGTGGCAGGAGGCGTGCAGTGAGGAGAGACTGCAGCTGGATGGTGTTGCAGCTGGCTGTTACCACGTGAACCACCTTCACACCGGACGCTCTAAGTCCACGACTCTGCACACACTGCCGCCTGGAGCTGCCTTTGTAGGCTAGCACATACCTGGACAGGTGCAGAGGGAAGTCAGGTGTTTGTTGTGAACAATGAGAGAGGGAGAGGGACAGACAGGCACAGCGAGGGTCACACCTCAACAGGGGATTCTCGATGATCTGAAGTTTGCGTTTAAATGTTTCCAGCTGGTCGTAGAGCTTCAGGCCCTCCACCATGGACACATTGTCTATCTCTGAGTCTGAGTCGGCGCTCAGTCCGCCACGCAGCTCTGAAAACTGCTGGAAGCACTGGGAGCAACTCTGCAGCAGGGCCTGGTACTCTGCCACCAGGCCAGCTGGGACTCTGTCTTCCAGGATGTCGTAGTAGCTGCAAGAGGACATCGGCATCAACTACAACTGGGAAATAAATCAATAACTCTATATATATATATATATATATATATATATATATATATATATATACACTGCTCAAAAAATAAAGGGAACACTTAAACAACACAATATAACTCCAAGTAAATCAAACTTCTGTGAAATCAAACTGTCCATCTAGGATGTGTTATTGAGTGTTCCCTTTATTTTTTGAGCAGTATATATATATATATATATATATATATATATATATATATATATATATATATATATATATATATATATATATATATATATATATATATATATATATATATATATATATATATATATATATTGTGTGTGTGTGTGTGTGTGTGTGTGTGTGTGTGTGTGTGTTCAATATCAACAGATAATACGCCTGATAACAGGAAAGGTCACATGGTCGTATAGTTCAGATTTTTAAAACAGAAAACTAGTTATCTATTTTGACTGATATGGAATGCTTATATCGCAATATGTTTTTCAGTCATATTGTCCAGATTGAGCATCAACCTTCACATTCCAGAAGTTCAAGTTCTGCTTACAGTCTGAGTCGAGGCTCCACACAACGAACAAAGTAGTCAAAGTCATCGTCCTCATCTTCTTCATCCCATTGCCTCCAGATGTGTTTGTAGAAAAACCTGCAGACACAAGAAGACTCTCAGTATTGTTCTGCAGTACATCAGCCAGGTCCAATTCAGAGCATCCTACCTTAAGTGCTCCAAAGTGAGCGCTGTCTGGTCAAAGTCCCCTGACTCGTTGTAGAGCACCTGCAGCTCCAGCAGGGGGACTTTGTGCTGAGTCGCCTCCAGCAGAGAATTAAAGGATTCATCTGTGATCTCACAGCTTCTGATTTCACACTGCAGAGGCAGCACCAGCTTCACACACGCCTTGAGGTCATTCAGGTCCAGATCTTGCACCTGAACTCGCCAACAGAATCCCCCCAACATGACTGTTAGCAACAAATGTAATGGAGGTGAAGCCGTATAAACGAGCTGCTCCTACCTCCACCACCACATCAAAGACATCAGTGCTCCACAGAGCCAACCAGTCACACGGCTCCAGGGCCTTGTCCAGGTAGTCTGCTGTGAAGGCCTTCACCTCTGAGGGCTTGCAGTCTCCTGGACACCAGCAAACATGTAAATATTCCCAGAAACATGGCGGCCAGACTGTGGTGGTGGCAGAGTTACCCAGCATGTAGTCCTGATACGCCTTAAACCTTTCATAGAACAGCAAGTTGCCGGTCTGGAAGGTGTCGGGCAGACTGGAGCTTCCTCCTCCGTGCTGCTCACGTCTCTGCAGCTGGGTCCCAGACTTCTCACCGCTGAAATGATCTGTGCCACTGTCATCATCACTGTCCTCGTTTAGACTCAGGGCTGTGGAGCGCGAATCACATTCATTTCATTTTTATTTCATTCATCTGTTTATTTAATTTATTTATAACTGAAAAGGAGCATGTCCCATGTACACAGGCAAAAGTTTTGAATGAAGAGTAGTTTGAAAAAATATATACAATTTACCCCTTCTCTCAAAAGTCAATCAACCATCCATGTTGATACATCTTCATGATCATCACTATACTACCACAAAATATTGCGATAAGATTTTAAGTCTATATTTTTCACCCATATCAATATGACTTAAAGAAATAAGACTTTGCAATTTGCTGGCTTGCGAAGGACTCCTACAGGGACTCCCTGTAGGAGTCTGACCCCCCTGTAGGAATCTTTAAGAAACTCCTACTCTTTCCAACACTGCCCTTCGGCTTATCATTACAACAATTCTCCTCAAATATGATGTTTACAGCTGTTCTTAAGAGCTTTGTCGCTAATATAATGAGCTCAGAAGATGTGCAGTTCCACCATGTGTATGCTAATTGCTGCTCCAGCTAGTCTGGAGGAGCAGAGTCGGGAAAGTGTGGGGGTGGGCGCTCTGTGAAGCAGAAACTGGGCTTGGAGACTGCAGCTCCATGTAGGAGCTTTGTGGAAACAGGCAGAGCCTTGTACGGGTAAACGATTAGGTACCTCTAAATGGCTACCAAGGAAAACTAGAGGATTTCTCAAACATGCATGAAAGAATCAAAGCGGCAATTCAAGTTCGTTTTTGATTAAGGAATAACATGACAAAAACTCAAATATAGTCACTTTGACAATTCTCTACAGTGTTAGAGGAGAGGACAGTTGAACTGCTTGTCATCATAAACAACCAGAGCAGCCTGGACAGGTTGCTCAGAATCTCCTTAGTCCTAAATGGCATGGGGGTAGGAGAAGAGGTACAGGAGGACAGAAACAACCTGACGGTCAACATTACTGAATGCGCAATAGATCACATGACTCGCAACAACCTGTGTAATCATGCAAATGCTACTGCTAGATTTCATATTTCCCTTTGTTTTATTTATCTTCTGTTTTTATATTTTTATTATACTTTTTACTTTTCATACAGCTTTTTGTCAAAGCTGTATTTGTATATCAGTTTCCTGCTGTTGGGAACTGAACTCTCCATAAGAACCTTAATGAGGGATTAAAAAAAGCTCTATCTAATCTAATCTTTAACCTTTAATGTGGCGGAAAGCATAACCAGGAGCTAATAAATACTGTCATTTCAAGGTAAACAAAGTTTAGATAAGGGTGGGCATATCAGTGCGCTGTTGTCATCCTACAGAAATGCACAAAAAACACCTAATGAACTCCCTGAAGGACATGGTACAAAAGCAATATGAGTCGCTCTAGTTTTACTTTAATTCAATTTCCTCAAATGGATCTTCAATGTGTGAAAATTAATTCATCTGCTCTCTGTGACAACCCACCAATACTTTTTCTTAAACGGGTGGACACAGCTGTTTTCTGGTTCCTATTGGAGACAGATTCTGAGTTCATAACAAATTACCAGGGCCACAAGACCAGTACGGCTTGTTCAAGTGACAGAGGCATTTTGAGTGTAATGTCCTTCTCGTCAGTCAGTATAATACCAAGTAAATCAGATAAAGTCTCAAAGATACAAACATATAAACACTCAAAGACTAATTTAACCGTCAAGACACGATAAGTTACGTTGACTCAGTCATGATTCCAGGTAACATGACCGAATCTATCTAACTGCTATTAGCTTAGCATTCCTCGTCTTTAGTCATTTTTACAGCAGAGGGTTGTACCTAAATGAGTGTCTGAATGAAATAGTGAAAGCTTTCCACAGACCTTGGGTTGTATCCAACAGGCTGCACCCCGCTCCAGGAAGACCTTGCTCTGTTTCTTCAGCTTTAACGGCAGAGTGCAAGTCAACCACTACCATGTCCGACATGTCACTGACTATACACGCCGCTTCCTGGTTTTCCTGCTCCATGGATGCGCTAAAAAACCGTCTAATACAGTTCTTAACGGTGTTCAAATCTTTCCTGATGTACAAACACTAAATTACCAGTAGCATCGACCCTGCTGCTTTCAAAATATCCCGGTCAGCGTTCTCTCTGCCAATCCGGAGCCTGAGCCAATCGCAACGCATAACACTGAGCATGCGCACAACGCTCTTTTATTAACGCACATTTGTTCTCCATTTAAAAAAAGGAACACACAACCAAAAAAGAAAAAAATATATAATTATTTTTTTGTTACACTAAGAAAAACATAATACTATTAAAATGTTTTATAACATTAAAAATACACCCGGAAGTTGATCTACAACGGTGTCAAACGTTTGAAGTCACGTGTTTCCGGTGGTTCTATTTTTCTTCCTGGTTTGATGTAGCGAGCTGACTCTGAATTTAGCCTCTTCTCTGGCTACTGATCTTACAGCCAGCAGTCAGGTAAAATGTTGCAAAATCATTTTATGGTCTTGTAAGAATCAAAGTTTGGATTCTGTGAGTCCAGACGGTGGGGATAAGACGCTACATGTGTTAGCATTAGTATGCTAGCTGTACTCTCTCCACAATGAATTGAATCGAAGCTGCAGCTGTATACACAGCGGTTGTTTATTTTGGTCCAGCATACGGGCTCTGTTTAAACTGTGATTATCAAACAGTGTTGCAATGATATGTGTGGTATCCGTGTTGACTGTATGGAACAATCTGTCATTTCGGAATTGAGAGAAACACAGCCTGTAGGTTCCGTTTATTAATTTATTTGCCTCTTAGCGTTTCATTTACAGAAATATGTTAGAACTAAACTGCTTTAAAGAAGAACTAATTTGTGGACTAATACGAAAAATCTATATTTAAAAATTGACGTTCTGAAACTACCGATGCTAGAGAGATTAGAAATTAATATTTGTTCTATATTTGGCCCATAAAAAATTGCTGTTGACATAAAATGGACCACTGATGAAAAGGTACTGTACATGCTTTTAGTTAGGGTTAGGGTTAGGTTTTAACTCTCTCTCCTGTCCCCATCAGGTTTCTTGTTCAGTCAGGTCTGAGTGATGTTATGAAGATGTCTGATCACAGAAACATCAGAGACCACAAGGATGATGATGATGTGTTAGAGCTTTCAGCCAGCGATGAATCTGAGCCTGAAGAAGCACCAAGAGAGGCTCCATTTGACCCAGAGCTGGATCACAGCGATGAAGACGGGGAAGTGACGACCTCTGTTTCACCTTCTGCTCCCGCAGCGCAGAGTTCTTTCAGCCTGAGCGGAGCGAGTTCAGGCTTCTCATTCCGCAGCCGCAGCATCTTTGACTGCTTGGACAGTGTAGAGAAACGTTCTGTCACCCTGCAGAACCAAGGGAAATCAGCAGAAAGCAGGAAGACGAGCCACCCTCCTTCCACGTCTCCCATACCACAGAAGAAGAGAGGAGTCCCAGACTATCTGGTGCACCCCGAGCGATGGACACGCTACAGCCTGGAGGATGTAGTGGAGAGCAGCGATCAAGATAACAGGAGAGCAGCTCACCAGTTCCTGTCTGGTCTGCATCAGGAGGCAAAAAGTGATCCTCGCTGTGACGTCCAGGAGAGGATGATCTTCTCCAGACCAAAGCGGCTCTCGAAAGAGCAGGTGGTTGTGCAGCTGGCACCTGATCTGCAGGAAAAAGAGAAGGAGTTACAGCTGAGTCACCTGGCTGAGGAAGATGATGATAATGAAGGCAGAGAAAGAGTAGAGGTTGGAGATACGACAGAAAAATCAAAACAAGAAAAGAAAAATAAAGAGAAAAGCATGGGTGAACCTGTGGCTCTGGAAGAGGAGAAGAAGTTAGGTGAGTCCAAAGTTAACTTCACCTCCTTCAGAAAGACCACGGCAAAGAACTACAGAAGGAATTCTGGAGAAAAAGAGGACTGACTTCTGCAATACTAAAGGATTTCTGACCTGTCAGTCAGCAGTTCTCCTTCTGCACAGAACTTCCATTTCATCCATTCATTTCTTGGGTGGGACATGCATGATGATTGCATGTCCCAGATGATTTTACATTATTTAGAGGAAAACTAAGAATCCTCATTTCTTGTTTTTACAGATGAAGTAAAGCGTTAAGAAACTTCATTGTTTTAAGCATCTGTAATTAGTGTAGAGAAATTCTGGCCTGATTTGACCTGTCCTTGTCCTAGTACTTAGAAAAAAGATTAAAAATGTTTTTTGTTTTGTTTTTGTTTTTTTCAAAGTAGAATAAAAGTTCCATACTCCTCAAGCTGTGTTTTAAAAAGAAAATATGTTTAGTGTACAACAACTCAGTTCAAGTTTGAGAATAAAAAAATAAGTGTCTCAAATGGAGCCCAGATTTAGTAGAATGGTGTAACAACACTGCAGTTAAGATCACATAGAATGTCAGGAATCAGGTATCAACACCAGAACTGCTGCCAGACGTAGTTTACAGCCATGTTGTCTCACAGCTTTTACAAATCATTCACATCTTCTGTCAGCGTATGAGCTATTCTCCTGCAGATTGCCCAGAATGCTTCCAGTGAAAATGCTTGAGAGGCTTCTTCAACGCTCAGTTAACTGATAGTTATCAGCTTATCATCAGTGTAACTAGGAAACTCAAGAACCACTTCATTCTTTACTTCAAAATTAGAGTCTTAAGTCTTAATTTTACAAGATGAAGTTGCGCCAACAGTCCTTAGACAGGTTACCTCAATATTACAACATCATAAGTGAGTTCTCTGATTCTTCCTGCAGCAATAGTGGCAAAACAGGTTTGATTATTACTAGTGTTACAAGGCATTTGTTTAATGAAGTCCCACTCATGGGGCAGACAGATACCTAACACCCAGGATGTGCTGCTCTCAACTTTTTGCTTTTGTTATGTATGAGTTACATTAATCAAAAATAATGGAACACTTTCTGAAATGAGTAAATTACTAAAACAAACAAACAAAACTATATATTCTAATTTCTAGAGATACATCTGTATGTCAAGGCTGTTTCAAATTCAGCACTGATATGGAATGATACCAAGAACGAGGTTCTAGACCAATCACTGCTGGTTCTAAAGTAAAGTCTCAGTGCGTCATGTCGTCTAAAAGGTCACTGGACGGCAGAAGTGAAACATTTTTTTTTTTTAAAGAAACTTTAAATATTCTATGCCAGATCTTTTAGAATGGGTTTGATCTCTTAATTATTGATCATTAGGTTTCTTCAAAAGGGGTTTGATCACTGCAGTTTTCAGGGCAGCTGGAAAAAAATCCACAAAGGAGGGTAAATATCTACTATCTGCAATCTTGGCACCAAAGTTGAGATAACAGTGTAAGAAACTTATTGTAGTAATTTATTTTTATTGTACGGTTATAAATAATCTCCTATAGAAGGGGAACTTTGTTCAAGTTTTCCTTATTTGTGTGTTTAATGTCCCTGTTCATTTTTTAACATCTATGAGAAAAGTTAACATTTCCATGTAAAAATCCAGACAAAAGTTTCGATAAAGTAGTTACATAATCTACACGGTGAAGAGGACTTAAGTGTCAGAATGCTGTGTTCAACAATTTATCAGTTTCTGTCTCATGTTTGCATATCACTTGGACTTATATCACTTCCGTTTTCCTTATTTGTTGAATTTATTGCAGAAGCCGTAAAAGGGAGAGATATTCTGCTCTAGACAGTACAGGATCTCCCTCAGTGTAAACATTTGCTGAAAGAGCTGTTAAAGTGACATATTTGTTTTAAACTGTAACTATACATAAAGCTATATAAGTCTGCATAAAGGGATGTAGCCTGCTGTGCTGTGATAAAGAAGCTAAGCTTATTTACACAGTGCAGTGCTCTGGCTTTCTGGCATCAGAAATAATTCTAAACCCGCCTCACACTTAATGTTAAACATTAAGCCTGGGATCTAATCCCCTCAGCGATCTACCTGCTTTTAAATGTAAATGCTGATTACCTGTCTCCCTAAAAAAACAGCTGCGCTCTGTCACAGCGTCTTCCTTATATGGGCCAAGTACTTCTCATATGGGCAAGCGGAAGAGCGCGCAGCTCCACACTTTTGGGACAAGATGCCCCGGCTACACATGATAAGCAAATAACGTTAACGTTGAAGAGACTTTCATTGCATCTATTGCCCTGATAGAATTTATTGTGGACACACTACTGAGAAATTGAAGTTCTCTGACTCTGAGAAAACATTTTGTTAAAAGTGTAATTAATGTTAAATAAAGATTTCACAAATTACAAACTGGATTTCAAATATTCAACTTTTAGTGTGGAATAATCTAGTTTGTAGAGTCTAAATATTGAAGTTTTTAGACTAGAACAGATTAAAGATGCTCAATTAGGTGGAATAGCCCTTTAGCAATTTCCTGAACCCTCACAGACTCTGGGTTGGATTGAATTTGTTCTTGAAGTATCTAGTTTTTATGTAGCAATAAAACTAGCAAAAAAGGCTACCGTTGAAAAACAGTAAAATAGCTTCAGGTTTTTAATTTAGTTCAGTGTAAGTCCAGTTTTACAATCTACTAAGCAGCAGTAACACTGAGGCACTCCAGCATCAGAAATTGTCCCAATTACTAAATCAAAAATGAAAGAGATTACCGGGTTTCTGAGAAACATACTTCATTTATTTGTTGTCAACAAAGGTGACGATTGTATCAAATGTTAGAGAAACGAAATCAGAGAACCGGTTCAGCCACTTGTTACTATGTTCATTTGAGTATGACTGTTCCTGACTTATTTTTGGAACTCCTAAAATTCCTCTCGGGTCATTTGTTTTGAATCTCGGCCTCTATCAAAACATCACGGCATTACTGTTCCGCTTTCAGCGACACCTGACCTTATCTCTCGTGCACGTAAGGAACGAGCCACCTCCACACCTCACGCGCGCTCCGGGAGTTGCAGTTACCTGGCTATAGGTATGCGGAAGTGGGGGCAGAAACAGCCCGGAGACTTTCCAGGCTGTTTCTCTCTGTCCCGCAGTCGTGATGTGTGTTGGTCATGGAAGGACGTTCTTGGAACGGAAACTGTTGATGATGCTGAAGAATGGTTTTACCTATTGAACTTCAAGTTAAACAAGTTACAGCATGTATTTCAAGAATACCGAGGTAAAGAGATTCCCATGAGATTCAACCTTTCTTTTTGTTCAGCGGCACACACACTCCTGCCTCCTGTCCAAAGACTGAGCTGTAAGTAACTCATGTTAAAGTAACCGAGGTGGTTTTACAATCCGGGTTTTCTGCAACTGTTTTTTGTACCAACCAGGACTTAGTTTGCAGTGTTTAGAAACATCAACCTGTTTAAGTTGATGTTTCAACATAAACATATTGTTGGATTTAAATAAAGTACGTTTTAACCAGCCAGAGATCAAATAGTCATTTTTAACATTTTAACAAAAATGGAATTTGAGGAAATGTCCTTTTCTCTATGTGTTCATTTCAAGAGGCCCTTGTAATATTACCTACTTTTAATGTATTGATACTCTTGTACCAGTAAAGTTAAAAATAAATGTTTTCAGATGTTTTTTGTTTAAAGAGACAACATTGTGATGTACTTGTGAGATAATTTTTGCTTTTAAAATTATATTTCCATCAGCACTCAGTTCTATAAACATGGCATGTTTGATATCTTTCTTAAATTACTTCTTATATGTGTCTTTGCTGAAGACACATTTGAGATATACAGCTTGTTTATAGTTTTTATTTTTTCGCTAAAAATAGCTGCACTTAGATTCTCACCAACTGTTATTGTTTCCCTTATTCCTAAAGCAGACTGATTTAGTTTTGAGGATAAATTATATATATAAAAAGCTTCAATTTTGAGAGGTCTGCAGCTTGTCAGGGGCTTCACAATCTGCTCTGGATCAGAGTCACACCCATGTGACTGATCCGATGGGTGTTATACTTATCCAGTATAAAAACTTAAATTTTCTGTTGCCATACCGGCTCTACAAACGGTGCTAAGGTGTAGAAACTATGTGACAGTGAACAGGTGGAAAACAAAAACTGGTGAAAAGTAGGAGTTAGTCAGCACAGAGGGACGGTCTCAGACAAGCCTGAACCTGCACCCTGCTGCAGCTCTGTCACACAACCACAAAGTCTTGCTGCCCCATTGTGACATCTAATTTGTAAGATTCCAATTAATAACAATAATAACTACTTTGCACAGAATGCCTCTACATAAGAAAATAATAAAACCTATATCATATTCATCCAAAGCATTTTAATAATGCAGATAACAAAATGTGGAGAGGAAATCAGCACCTTTAAATATACTGTTTGTAAAATCAGTCTTTATTTTTTTTACATAAACATTTTTTTAAGAACAGATATGTACAGACATAAGAAAAGTGCCTTATAATCACCACTATTTTGACAAGTTAAACCTTCTAAAAATGATGTCAGCATAATGTCATGAGGTCAGAACACTTCTTACTGGGCTCCCCCAGGTCACTAACATGGACCAACCCATTCTTATGTCCTTATAAGAAAATATGATTCATCCAACCAGTATAACATAGTTCTCCATGCTGTTGTTGACTTGCATGGTGGAAACCAAGGCAGGGTGTGTTTCCCAACCCCAACCAACTGATGCACAGATCTAAAGTGTTTATCTAAAGTTTAGCTGTTTTAGACCTATACGTTTCACCCACTAGAAAACTCAATTTGATATTACTAGAAACCAGATTTGAGAAAACTTTGTTTTTATTGTTTATGTGTCTTAATGGGAACACTGAGATTTAGGGCCTGCACATTTCAGTTTCTGACAAATAATGCACCAATACATCCACAGAGTTAAGTGCTCATCCATCCATCCATCCATCCATCCATCCATCCATTTATTTATTTATCTATTTATCTATTTATTTTATTTATTTTCTGGGAGTTGCTGGTGCCTATCTCCAGCAAACGTTCCGGGCGAGAGGCGGGGTACACCCTGGACAGGTCGCCAGTCTGTCGCAGGGCAACACAGAAACAAACAACTATGCACACCCACACTCACACCTAGGGAGAATTTGGAAAGACCAATTAACCTAACAGTCATGTTTTTGGACTGTGGGAGGAAGCCGGAGAACCCGGAGAGAACCCATGCATGCACAGGGAGAACATGCAAACTCCGTGCAGAAAGACCCCGGACCGGGAATCGAACCCAGGACCTCCTTGCTGCAAGGCAACAGTGCTGCACATTGACATACAGCAGGATTTGAATCCTATACCTTTTAATTGCAACATGGCTTTTCTACATACTGAATCACAATTAACCCAATTCTAGCATATACCTTATCAGCCAATATACTGTTATTGCCCATTTGTAAGTCTAGTCTTTTGTAGTTTTTCATATTTGAATGATATACATGTTTTTCCATAGTTTCACTAAAGGTTCTAAAACCCCCAAACTTGTATTGTGAGGTATGCTCAACTGTAAGAAATACTGCCATCGATCATGTGGAACTGAAGAGAACTAAATTAATTTAATGCCCTTAATTAAGAAAACTGGGAAAAAGCAGAATTTAAATGTATCTTTTATGTTCTATGAGCCATCAATGTAGTACAACATAGCCAGGACACGTCTCCATTAGCTGTTTTATTGATGAGGTAAAAATTAAAGGTGTTTCTCTCTTTTGAAGGACAAGATGGAGCTGCAGGAGAGAGAGAATGATGACCAGAACGATAAGCCTCTTCTTCCTTCTTTGGTAAGACTCAACTTCAGCAGAACTTTGCCTAACCTAACAGGCTAACTGTAGAATAGCCTCATGTATAACATGCAAACACAGAAAATACATGCTCACATAAAAAACTCTGTATCTGTTCTGAACTGATAAACCTGTATTACAACACTTATTAACAGAGGTAGCTTAATCTGCTGTATACATGCAGGACAACATGGTTATGCTACTCAGCTTCTCATTTGGCTGACAAATTCTGACTGGATCTGATGTTGATACTGAGGTGAAGTGTTTGTCCTGGCAGGAAAACATCATAACACCAGTTTAATGCTCTTCAGTTTGGTTCTAAATAAAACCAAAGCAGATTAACTTGGACAGATCCCAAATGACCCAGTGGATGAGTGTGCATGTTCAATAGCAGATAACAATCATCATTTAGATAGGAAGTGTCAAAGTCTCCACCGGCTGCTTTCCTAAAACCTTAACGCTGATCTGACTTTACTATTTGATAAAGGTGTATAGTGTGAGTGGTGTTGAGTGTCCTCTGATCTGTGGATTCATTCATGGTGTTGGCTGAGCAGGTCAGGTCCCAGCAGACAGAACTGCTTCTTCTGCATCAGCTCAGGACCTGAGTCCCATTTTATGTACAGAAATGCACACAACTGGGGAACAGAGTGAAAGTGATGCAGTTTGGAAAGGTTTTCACAAATAAAATTCTAAAAAGTGTGGAATCTGCCATGTGCCTCCTTTACTTCTGTACCATTCAATAAAATTTAGTCCAACCAACTTCTTTCAGAAGTCACATAATAAGTACATTCAGTTGTCATATGTGTCATCCCAAAATTAGCCTCGTTAGAAAACATCGGTGAACTACAAAGATCATGAAGAGCAGCTTGTACATGACGATGATTGACAGCGTTATGACCCTCCTTCTGGCTCTGATTGGTTGTTTCTGACCTATCGGTGTCTATCTTAGGATGTCAATAGGACCATAGGGAGAAGTCAGAGTATCTCATGTATTGTCATTACAAATTTGGAAGCACTTTTAACAAATGTATATCAAACAAAATTTTTTAGTTGCATATTTATGCTTTAATATTCATATGAACTTTGCTCATAATGTGTTTTTTCTATAATTATAATTCTATTTTAACTATACACTGTGTTTTTGCTGTTCTCTTAGTCATCAGTTTTTCAAAATGAAGATGTTATATTTCTCTGTGTTGTATATGGGGGTTGTAATAGTTTGTGTTTGAACAGTTTGTCCACACTACATTTGACTTCTTACTGGTGGCCATCAAGCAGGAACCTCACACAGAGAAGAACGACAAGCAAGAAGAGTTTCTGTCCGAGCTGAAAAAGAAAAACATTGCAATCGCAGTGAGTTTATTATTATTAGAACATCAAGATGCTGATCTTGATGCCATGAAGGGAAAGAAATCCACCAATATGTATTTTTATGTTGTCCGGCAGCGCATTGAACATGAAGACAAAATATTTCTGGGCCTGCGTGCTCCCAATGAGATATTTGAGGAGTATCAGTACCTGATCAAAGTCTCCGACGCCTGCAACTGGTGTAAAGATGAAAATAAAATTACCCAGGCTAACAGGTGTGTTCAACACACATTCCACACTTCCACCTTTATACAAACACACCTATTTATAAAACTTGTGTTGGTAGTTCTAGGAAATATTCTAGGAATATTAAGCATGATAATTGTCACTAAAAAAACTACAAGTCAAAGCAGAAATTGTTTATTTTTTAACTGTTAATTTCCAGTAACAAAGCTATTCAGCATAGCTATCTTAAAACTTGATCAAATGTTATGAAAATGTAGGCCTTTTCTCTTTTTTTTTGCCATATTACTGAAGACCTCACATCTCTATCATGATTTGCTCTTACAAAGACCATTTCTCAACATTTGCTGTGTTTGAGGCAAATGATAGCTGCGGGACAGCAGCTATCATTTGCGGAATAGCTGAGGAGTAGCTCAGCTGAGGAATAGCTGTGAATAACATTAGATTTCTGTTTTGTCTGCTTATGTCTTTTTTGGCAAATGGTCAATTTATCTCCTGAACCCATCTCAAGTCGACTGAAACAGAAAACATGAGAACTTCTTTTTTTGTCACATGTTCAAAAATATGCTGCTTTGAAAAGAAATGCTTTCTTTTTCTGAGTTGTGTGGCAACCACAGCAGAGCACAAATTAAAGTTCCATTCAACTCCCATCTATATTTGAATCTATATTTGAAAGGGTTCTCAGAAAACAGATAGAATTGACAAATTCCAGGAATGATGTCTCACATCTGAGAAATGTAAGCAATGCTGGGAGTTGAATGTAACTTTAATTTGTGCTCTGCTGTGGTTGTCACACAACTCAGAAAAAGAAAGCATTTCTTTTCAAAGCAGCATATTTTTGAACATGGGACAAAAAAAGAAGTTCTCATACTTCTGTTTAAATCAATTTCTAAAAAGAACCTTTGAAGTTGGGACTCTTGCTTTTGAATATTTTTTTTGATGGTCCAAAATAAGATTCCATTGAAAATGGTTGATAACCAATATTTACAGATATTATGATAAAATGGTGGTGGGGGTCATCTTTGGAAGAGAGGAGATGAGATCACATATCGAGTGAAGGTGGAGTTATTGTCTTTCTGGTAAACCACCAACAACCTCTGTTTGAAAACCTCCAAGTCAAAGGACCTGATTGTCGACTTTATTCTTTCATGCATCGCCGTCACTTCAGTGGACAGGAATATAGAAGCCATTTTATTACGTATAAATGGGGTTTTATGTTATAAATGTACACAGACCACTAAAATGGACACTAGGGGATCATAAAATACACTGTCAACTACTGGCCATCCACCCCAAGTGCAAGAAAGTTTTTAAGCATGCAGACCAACTCAGGAATATCCAGTCCCTCTTTCTACTGTAGAAAACTCTTGCAGGTAAAAAAACATATTGTGACATCAAGTAACCCCTAATACTACTGATGTATTTTCCAAATAACAGCTTTGTATTTCGAGAAAATTACAACTTATCACCTGTCCACTAAAGTGGGCATCATGCATCAGTGGCAATATTTTGACAGGTATTGATATCATTACTCTGACTATAGGTCTACAATATATACCATTTTCAGCAAGCATTTTGGCTTGCATTTAGGCAATGTTTAGCACCTAAACATGTAGGCACTAAAATGTTTTTTAAGTCAATGTTGTTTTAGCATTGACATATAAGTCAATGCTAAAACATTGACTTATATGTTAGTTCTTAACTTCAAGATTTTGTAAGGAAAAAAGACAATTATTGCTATGAAGAAGTAAAGTTTTTATATTTTACTGGCCAATGGTAGCAGCAGTGATAGTGGAGATAAGATGATGAAAAACCTGTGATCACTGTGGTCAATCAAAATGTTGAGACATGAGATAACTGAAGATGCAGCACTTGACAGTATACAAACCAGCATGCATTCCAAAAAAAAAAAAAAAAAAGTGACCTTAACAGAAGGGGAATTGAAGACAATTCCAGGAAAGAGTATGGAATCATGCCATACCTCAAAACTTTGAACAGTACTGGTGTAAAGCACCTCATGAGATCAGACTGAGGCTTGGAGAACACTGGCCCCACCCCACTAAAACCAAAAATGTCAATATGCAATGATCCAGCCTGCACAAAAAAAAAAGAAAAAAAAGATACATCTGCATCCAATGTGTTGTTTGCAATGTCTGTCCTTTGCACAATTTCATACAAGATAGACTTGGATGTTTATAAGTCTAAAAATAAAAACATTGAACTGTCATTGTGCAAAAAACAATGTCACGTTCAATGATGTTAGCTGAAATACTGAGTGGAAAGGCATAAGCGAGGGTGCGGTGAAGACTAAGGAAAACACCTTTGCCAACGTATCAACTTTGCTGCTGTATTTAGCACTTAGCATTTATTTTTTTTTAATCAAAAAAGCGATTAGTGAGAAATCTAGTGATCTATTTTTTCTGTGTTTGGAGACTTTTTATGGGGACAACAGGTGAAGCATCAATCGCTCTGTATTAACTGCTGTCAGAGAAAGAAAAAATGCTGCTCTGAGCAGTGTGAGGCTTACTTTCAGCCTCACAGTCCCATCCTGCACCAAACCGCCTGCAGTCAGAGCAGAGGAGACCAAATCCACTCCATATTGCTAATGACTCACTCATGTGCAAATCTGAAAAACAGTATCGATGAATGCTCACCAGGTTTGTATTTCTAACTGCAGTGAGTGAGACTGTTTTGTACCTGAACGTGGGGGTGACATTAACATCAACCAAGCTGGACCGCTGTAACCAAGAGGAATTCAATTGTCGTAGCCGCTGTTCAACCCAAAAAGAGCAGCACTAAGACAGTTTCAGGCCAGAATATTACAGAATTGAACAAATTTTTACGAAAATGTCACAATTTGCACAAAATCATAAACATAGCACACTGAAGGACTTATGACATTTATCTGCAGAAATTGTTGATTTGAGGTTTAGTTACTCCCTAAGCATGTATATTTTTTCTTATGCTTTATGTAATGCTTAAATTTTGCTGTATGTTTTATATTTTTTGTTTCTTCTTATTATTGCCCGTCTTTCTTATTTGTTTAAAACACTTCAAATTATCTTGTGCATAAATGGTGTAAAAATTTCCTTGCTGCTACTAATGCTCAAAGAACCTACTTTTGTTAGTACTGAGCCCTTGTCCTTTCTGTGTTGCCCAGAATCCGAATTGTACATTTCATTCTCAATAACACACGCATTACCACAAGAGGTGAGTGGCTTTAAAAATGGCTATTTCTTTTTATCCTCTTTTTTTATGTTTATGGATGAATGGATTGAGATGTGGAAGTTTGTGCGTATGTGTAATACATTAATATTACAGAGTTTTGTGTACCAACACATTGGAAATCTTTTCACATTGTTTCACATTGTTAATATTTTCAGAAAACCTGGAGAAGCTGATATTGGAGGGTGTGTTTGAAACTACGTTCTGTCTTCATGAGGTGAGTAAACTTTTGACTAACTGCTTGTTTTCCAATTTGGTTTAGTAAAACCAATGCAAGTATGTGATGAAAAGGAGTGACTGCAAAGTCTTCAGCTTTCATCTACTTACTATTTTACTCATCCTTCTTTCTTTGAAGTAGTGTTTCTGTAGTAAATAGGACTTTCTTGATGTTTTTAATTCATGTATTTTTACATGTCATGACTCAGAAAAAGGAGCAGAAGGATCTGCGAAGAAAGTGGGCTCGATGGTCGGCTGTCTTTACACCACAACCATTCGATGACATCAAGTCAGTTTCTTCCTCTTTGTCACATTTCCATGTGACTGAAACTATTCAGAACTTTTTATATGTTTTTGTGCCTCATTATTTTGAAACTTTTAACAATATTTATTCCACATAAAATTAAAACAAAGTCTGTCCTTACGAAGCTCAGTCAGACACTTTCTACTGGGTATTGGATGCTTTAAAAGTCTAAGCTGCAGGCATTACTAAAACAACAGATGATAGCAGATAACAGTCTCTAAATTGTAAGTTACATTTTTATTTTATCTAAAATTTACAAAAATCTTTAAAGAGATGGTTTGCATTCTCACTAAGAGAATTCTCATGAAGAGTTCATTAATTCATGTAAAATTACATTTTCAATTTTATTGTCTAGAAACAGATTTTGTTTTATTTATTTTTTTATTTGTATAGGTAAATCCTGCTGAAATATCAGGTCTCATGTTCAAGAACATGAGACCTGTTATATGGTCCTGTTATATCTAATGGTCCTGTTATATCCATACATACACACATCAAAGCACAGTACAGTCATTAAGACTCATTTAACCAATTAACTGAAAATATGACTAAAAATAACATCTTTAGTTCAGTCAATCTACATTTTTGCTTTAGAAATGCCATGTAATAGGCCCATTTGTATTCAGATGTCAACATCTGGTTTTAGACTAAGAATAACAAGAATAACTATTGATGACCAAATCTGTTTTTTTAAACATGCTTGCTACTAACAAGCAAGAAATGACCTTACACTGTAAAACATTTGAGCCGCATTTAGTTGTCTACTATGTTCTACTCTTTAAGTCAAATAAATTGAGCAAGTTTTAGAGTTTGAACCTAAATGTCTGAGATTGTGTAAGATAAACTTACAGTAGTAAATTAACTTTGATTAAAGTTAATTTAATCAAAATTAACTTTTGATTAATTTGGTCATACCTCCCAAGAGTTGAATAATCTAGAGCTTTTAGGTTAGCACTAACCGAAAGAAGAAAAAGACAGTAGCGGGAACTCAGAAGACTGAGGTATTGTGAAAACAGTTAATATTTGTAAATTCAGGATGTTTAACCCCTAATCAGCTTATTAACTCAAAACACCTCTATGGTTTCCTGTGCCTCTAAATGTGATCAGTTCAATGTGCCTTGATCATGTTTGCTCTGTTGATACAGATGTTACTTTGGGGAGAAGGTGGCGCTGTACTACCTGTGGTTAAACTGGTACACCTTACTGCTGATTCCAGCTGCTGCTATAGGTGTAGTCATCTTCCTTTATGGTCTGGCCTTTTTCAACACCAGCCCTCTAATGTAAGTCAAGTATATGCATCGAATTACACTTCTGCTCTTAACTATTAACATTTCACGGAGCAGCTTTTGAAGAGTTCCACATAAAACAAACTTTACATAAAAAATATTTCATAAATGTTTAATGCTTCATTCTTTGTGTGTGTTCTTGTCCAAAGTAAAGAGGTGTGTGACTCTAATGTCACCATGTGTCCAAGCTGTGACAGGGTGTGTGAGCCACGGCAGCTCTCAGAAACATGCACTTACGCTAAGGTGAGCAGGACAAATTACTGGTCATCAGTCAAGAAATGATAGAAATGCCTGCAAAGAAACTAATACGTTTTAGAAGAATTAAATAATAAGTTAGTGAATGTCTTTTTTTGTGGAAAATCAAAAATATAGGCAACATATTTGAAAAAGAGAGTTGCTTGATTTGTCTTCATTTTTATTCATTTTTGTTTTTTGAGATGATTGGTGCATTTCTGCTGAACAGTATCAAAAAGAATATGTAACTTCAACCAAAAGGAAAATGTTTAATGAATTGACCTTATAAAACGATGTGATTTTTTTCCATTTCCTTAAAAATCAATTTTCTTTGAGAACATTTCTATCCAACAGCAGCTATATGCAAATGGACCATGAAAGACTAAGAACACTAGCTAAACTGTGAAGCATGGAGGTGACAGCATCATGATGTGTGGGTGTTGCGCTGCAGTAGAGATTGAGGAAAGAATGTAATATAAAATTCTTTCTGTCAAGACATTCGCTATGCAGCTAAAGTTTGGGTCCAAGTGACTCTTAGTCCACCCATCCATCCATTTTCTGTTCACCCTTGTCCTTAGCGGGGGCGGGAGTTGCTGGTGCCTATCTCCAGCTGCTTTCCGGGCGAGAGGTGGGGTCACTCTGGACTCTTAGTATAGCTCCATATTGATTACAAAGTACTTTAAGGACAGTAAAGTGGATGGTTTGGAGTGACCATCACAGAACCATGACATCTAGTACAAAATAAGAAGTAAATGTAAATAAATTGCTGAAATTGAAGAGCATAAAGAAGCATTTATACTTACATTTTGGAAGATGAGATAATTTTGATTATCCTAACAGGCCTAACCCCCTTCCATCCCTCCCAAAAGAAGTAATGTAGTCCTAGTTAATGAGGAACAAGAAATATTTTGTCTTCTGACTCAAACAGGAAGTGCAGAGCAGTGTTGATACACACTGAAGTTGAACTTAATTTTTCTTACTTGTTCTGAGTTTATCATGTTGCTATCCAAACAAATCCAGTTTGGACTTAACTGGTTACAGCATTTGATAATGTGGACCTAATCAGAACTGCAAATGCAAATATTAAAACATCCTAGTCATTTTGTGTTAGAAAAAAAAATAAAAATTAATGTTTGTGTGTGTTTTTTTTGTTTTTGTTTTGTCTTCCTCTCTACACAGGTCAGCCATTTGTTTGACAATGAGGGAACTGTTGCATTTGCTATGTTCATGGCAATCTGGGGTAAGTCTTTGATTTAATCACTGTTGCTGCTTTGATGGTTTTCTGGGTGACTTTGACGCTTACCTTCTTTATTTCAGCCACAGCTTTCCTGGAGTTTTGGAAGAGACACAGAGCCAGATACGTCTCAAAATGGAAGGTCTATGACTGGTGTGAAGAAGAGGTACAGCTTTTCTTCAACATCAGTCCCAACAATATGATGCCCTTTGGTGTGTTTGTTATTGGTCTTTAGGTAATAATTGATGGGACTTTTCCCTGCGCAATATCTATCTGAATATACCATTCAGATTGAATAAACCTAAATCATGAACACAGAACTGAGATTTGTTCTATTGTATTCTGTTATGTTATTCTGACGATGGCTTTGATAGTTATCATAATGGAGATCACTGATTCATTTACTTCAAGTTTCTCCAGTTTAATTCCATCATCTTGGCTGGTATTTATTACTGGAAACTCATGATGTGATCTGTTTTTATTCAGAAGTCAGAGTTCCCAAAGTTGAATGTTTCCCATTAAAAATACTACAAGTTGCTGGTGTAAAATTTGTGGTATCATTTCTGTTACATAAACTTTTAGACATTTCCCACATAATTCTGTTAACTATCTGTTAATGAATATGTCCATTTTTAGTGTGTGAAGATATAGTACTGAGAGAAATACAATGCTACCAGTTCTTTAACTTGCAACTAGAATGCACTCAGCTAAATTATGAAATCATTCATAGAGCTGAGCTGTGACTTCAGAGGCAAAACAAATAGTCCTTCATCACATGTCAGTTGGGTCAAATTTGGAAATAACTAACCTCAAGATCTTATTGGTTAACTGATATTCGGACTGTCCTTAATACTAAGTTTTCTCTGGACTAATTGATTTATAGACTGATATATTTCAATGTGTGTTCTTATTATTTTATGTATGTATGTATGAATTGTATGGTTCTATTTGTATTTACCAATATTTAACACTTTTGATGGCGTATCTGTCAGTATATAAACAATTTCCCCATGGAGATCAAAAAAGTCTATTCTATTCTATTCTATTCTGTTCTACAAAATCAACTGGCTCCTATGTGATTCCCCTCGATTCTTATCTCTCTTCAATGCTCAGTCTGGGCATTCTCCAATTGATCTTCATCTTTTTGGTAGAATTCCAACCAGAAAAATAAAGCAAACAGAGTCAACTGATACTCTGTCCTTAATCTAAGTTGATTTCTAAGGAGTTGACTTTCTGCATTGTTTTAGAATTGTAGTCTGCCTTTAGTTTTAGCAATTGCAGCGGCTGAGGTGAACCAAGCCGTTTTTGCCACGCTTCCATATATTGAGCAATTAGTTGGAGCAGGATTAATGTTGAAAACATGTCATTGCAGGCAAACATGCAGATCGCCTCGGCACTTTACTCTTAGCAATGGAGGGTGGTTGTTTACAGCCCACGCAATTTCCAGTTAGCGTTGTAGCCCACCTTCCTTTACGGTTGAGCTTATGCATATATTACGGCCAAACATTAGTGATTGGATAAAATCAGATCCAATCGTTTCAAACTTCAACAGAGTCCGCGACTTCAGGAAGCAATCATTTCTCAATAGCTGAGAGTCCAGACCCTGTGGACGAAGCATATTGTGGAATAAAGGGGCTGTGTTTACCAGGCTAATACTCTAGCACTTCTCAACCTTCTTCTCAAGTCATGTGAAAAATGATTGGCATACTACAGAAACTGTATCTATGGTGGAAGTCTCTTTTTGTGTTGAATCAAGCCAAAATTTTCTATGAAATTTCAATTGTTTGTGTTTTTGTCTGTGTATCAACAGGAAGAACTGATCTTGGAAGTAGTCAATGATCCAGACTGTGAGGTTAAAGAGTTCAAACACTCATACTTTCAAAGCACTCTGGTCCTCATCTTATTTACAGCCATGGTAAGACACACACTCACACACACACACACCCACACACACACACACACACACACATGCAGACAGAGGTTAAGTTTCTCTATCTTCTCTATGTATAGGTGCATTGACTTCCATTTTTTTCTATAGCTTAACTTTAACCTAAACTCAATCCACACTTAAGCCCTAAACTGAAGTCCAACCACAAAAACAGTATTTTTCATCTCCAGGCTGCTGTTCCCAGAAAGAGCAGTGGGTTCCCACAACGTAACATGTGTTAGGAAAATGGTCTTTACAATGTGACAATGTATCACCTGGGCTGATGACAACATTGCCATGGTGCAATGTTGTCACAGAGCACTGAAACTCAAAGCATCTTTCATGTGATTCTGGTGTAGGAGGCGTTGGCGTCAGAAATGTGTCTAAAGGTTGAAACGTCACAGGGAGGAGATTGACACAGAACAGTGACAGCTCAGTTTTATAGCTACTGTTCATGTTTGCTGCCCAGTCAAGGCATCATTAACAACTATTTTACAGCAAGTTAAAAATTATTTTAAGTACTTTCTTCTTTGGAAATCAAATGAGAAGCAACTCATTGGTTAGTTTCAGATTAAATTACTGGCTTTCCAAATTCCTAAAAGAAAATATACATTGGTATAAAATATTTTGGAAAAAGGCTAGATTCTTTGCTTGCTGTTTTCACCTCCTTTCTGTTGAGCTCTATGATAGCTATTATTATAACTATATTTATTATAACTATTATAACTATTTGGATTTTAACACTAGATAGCTTATTTGTTGTATTTTATGGTTAATAAAGGGTTTTCTTGACAGCCAAGACGTTTCTGGCCAATAAAAACTGTTTCAACTCCAGGAACAACACTCTAATCAGAATTCTGTGGAAAACAGTTTTTCCCAGCAACCAGTTCTGGCTGATCTGGAATTCTTGGGGTGGAGCTTTGTTATAATTGCGCAAACTTTCACTTCTGTGGTCTCAGAAAGTGAAATCTGCAGATTACCAAACAGAGTAGTGATTGAGATCAAGAATTTGAAATCAAATTTAGTTTATTCCATTTATGTTCCAAAGCATAAATGAAATAAATCTACAGCTAGCTGTTTAAACTTGACATGTCAATGTCGCAGGTTTCTGTTTTTGTTCTAACCGAAGACGGTAAATTCGTTTAAAGCCAGTCATTACATGTGACTATTGGGTTTTTAGGTTTCATTTCTGTTCTTTTTTGTGCGGCTCCAGCTAATAACAAACAGCACTTCACAAGACCGACAGATCAATATATATACAGAAAAATTAATTTAAGTTAGTACAGTAAAATTAAGCTGTAAAGCTTTCTTTAGTATACCAATTGAGATAGCGATAATAGCAAAAACTCCTCAATAAAATAAAATAACTCAAACATCCCCAGTATAATTTTAGTGTTGAATTATTTATCTAAACATTCCTTTGTAAACTGAATTCAATCTGTATTTGTTTGAAAATTTGTGTTTGGAAACATTCATCAATTCATTCCAACCTCATTTATTCACAATCCAGCCAAAACATTCACAGCAATCAGTTAATAACAACTCTTTAATGAAATGAGTTAGATCAATATTTAATTTTCCCCTTGGGATCAATAAAGTATTTTTGAATAGAATTTCTTTGAATTTTGAATTAGTTGTTACATCATAGTGATTAACACTACAACATTTGCTGAAAGCATATTATGATTGAAGAAAAGGAAGGTAATAAATAAACCATAAACAAAGTTTGTTTGTTTACACAATGGAGTTAATTTGATCTGCCTGTCAAAATAGAGGAAGAGAGAGAGCACGTTCCTACAGTAGCAACATGTTGACAATAGTCTGACACACACATTGGTCTAGATTTTGTGTCTGATGATTACATCCTAAACATTCATGTTTGGAGAAAGAATTGTTTTGGAGACAACCATGTAGCACTGAGATTTGGAAGACCCACTGTATGCTAGGAACAGAAGTGAATGAATAAATGAAATACCACAAAGATTAGTGTTCTTGATTGTGCCTTAGAAAAAGAAACTGTGAGAAAAGCTTTCATTTAAATCAAATATGCCTGGTTAACTCATCCTTACTCATCTCTAACTTGCAGTTCTTGGTAATAAAAATCTCTTTTTTTGGAAGAAGACATTAATGATGTTCATGAATAATGCTAATCCTGATGAATCATTTGTATTTTTTGTTTACCTTATTTTCATTCATTATCAACCCTCAAAGAGCAGTTTTGAGAGATACAGTGTTATACTTGTTTGAAGGAAAAAGTATCCATGTGTTTGTGATTCCATTAATTAATTGTGTGTGTGTGTTTCAGCTGATGGTGATTATTGGTATTACTCATGCTCTTGTGGTGTTTCGAGTGATGACTGCCTCCTGGTTTTCGAGAAGCGAGTCGGATTTTCTAGAAGAAAAAGCCAGCATGTTTGCTATGCTGCTGGGAGCAGTGCTGCACTACATCACCATTCAGATCATGAACCGGGTATGTATATTCAGTTTCTGATTTTAAAATTAACACACTATGTCCTGGTTGAAAAACATGCAGGAACAGATAAAAAACAGTTATTAACTTTGATCAGTCCGAATAGGATTACAAAGTCACTTCAAAAGCTTTTTGATTCAATAAAAACACAGTAAAAAGCCTGTATTAACAAATAGATGACTAAAGATCAGAGGTGAACCTAGAGTGGCCAGCCTCTCAAAATTATTTAAAATGAACCAGAACTGGACTCACCAGGAGATAACAGAAAATCCCAGAACAACTAAAGTGCTGCTGGCCTCATCTTCGGTCAGTGTTCATGACTATTTACTGCATGTTTATGTCTGTTTGTGTGCAGCTGAGATGGAACTGTACATGAAAACGACCCTTTAAACCACTCAGAGTATACCGACACAAAAGAGACACAATCAAAAGATTACTTTTATGGGCTATTTCAGAGTTTTACCCTGTAAACTCAGAAATAGCCCATAAAGTTTGGATGTATTTCTTATTTCTTTCCTTCTTACATAAAATTTCTGTTTATATCTTAGGTTTGTGGTGCATTTCTACCCTAAAAGAAAGATTTAAGACTTCAGATATTTCACGACTAGATATTAACATTTGTAAAAGCCTTACAAAGACCTTGTATAATAGCAGAAAGTTTTGTGAGGTAACGCAAAAGAAAAAAAGAATCCCCCATGTCCGATAGGGGGTTCCGTAATATAACACCAGTTCACAACATAAAAAAAAAAAGTGACTGACTTTTTTTAAGATTAGTGATTATTTATGTCTCTATCCTGTGTCTCACTTTCTTCTGAAGCCACATACAGAGCCTGAGGCAAGTTAATGTTATCAAATCTTGAGAAAAGCTTTTCAGCCTTCTAACACTGCCACCTGGTGATTAAAATATGCAACTTCACACAACAATGTATTGCATAAACTGAAAAAGCACAAATAACATAAAATTACTCTAAATTTTACTGCACCGTACACATGTAAGGCCCATTTTAATGTCTTTTAGCATTAATTCCCCACTCACTCTTAACAAAATTAGTGGGGAAATTTTTCCCCACTAATACTGAAATATTTCAGTATTTCCTGCTGAGTTACATACACTCACCGACCACTTTATTAGGTGCATCTTGCTAGTACTGGGTTGGACCCCTTTTACCTTCAGAACTAATGCCATCTGATTGGCTGATTGAACATTTGTGTCAATGAGCAGTTGGACAGGTGTACTTAATAAAATGGCCGTTGAGTGTATATGTTTCATGGTTAGCTGAGATGCTTTAAACTTAATATCAATAAAACCAGAAAAACAAATCCCTGAAACTATAAGGCTCCCATTGTTTTTAACTTTCTAAAATTGACAATAGGCAACAAGCATGAAAGTCTCTTAATAAATGTACAAAACAGGAGTACATTTGTTTTAAAAGCTTATAAATATATATTTATTTGTTCCTGTGTCATACTCAACAACAGTGTTATTCTACCATCTCTCATGTTAATCTAACTGTAATTTTGTTTGCAGGTGAACAGATGGGTGTCCCTAAAACTATGTGATCTAGGTGAGAGCATATGAGTCCTGGTCAGGATGGAGCATTTCTTTCATTGAGTTGTAAACCAGATCATCTGTTTCTGAATGCTTTTTTCTGTCTGCATTACTCAGAGAAGCTGAACTCACTCGCTGCCAAAGAGAGAAGCTTCACAGTTAAAATGTTTACCTTTCAGTTCTTCACCCTCTTCTCCTCTCTCTTCTATGTGGCTTTTTTCCTGGGCAGGTATGTACTAGCAGGAATACCATGCCAAAACATGCCAAAATACCAAAACACAATGCACAGCTTTGTGAAACTGTGTAGTTTCTCTTTACATGTTTTAGAATACTGCAAATATTTTTATAATTATTCCTTGACTGTATGACTTGATTCTGATCAAAACATAATGATATGATGGTTCCAGTTTACCAACAAGTGGGTATAATAAAAGTTTTCTTGCTTTGTGTCAGGATTAATGGCCATCCTACAAACTATGTGCGTCTAGTTGGGTATAGACTGGAAGAGGTGAGATCACTTCATGGTATCTGTAGAGCTGTCATACTGCAATAACATGATAAACAGTAAACCTTGATGTGTGGTTTGTCTTGCAGTGCCATCCGAGTGGTTGTTTAACAGACCTCTTTACCCAAATGGCAGTGATCATGGTGCTCAAACAGACTCTCAACAACGTCTTTGAGATCCTTGGGCCGTAAGTGGGACGTTTTGTTTTGACTTTGCACGTTGCATTCAGGTAACCTGCAGGAACCAATAGCGGATCTAATTCTCTTGCAGCTGGGCCAGTAGCTTCTTGAGAAAAAGAACTGCAAGGCGGCTGAAGAGACAGTGTGGCAAATGCTACAGGAAGTTTTGTCGTGATAAACAGGGTCTTATTGAAGCATGTGATATTTGCAAAAAACGAGACTGGCTGAGAAACTATCACCTTGGTAACACGGACGCCTTCAGTCTATTTAATGAGTTCTTGGAAATGGGTAGGTCTATGTCACTGTAACTACAAATATTACAGCCCTGAAAATGAGGGGAGAAAGAATAATGAGAGGGATTTTCACTTGTTTCTCTCACGCTACAGTTTAATGCTATTAGAAATTAGCATAACATTAAATGCTGCTCAATGTCACACATGGAGGAAAGAGCTAATTAATAAACCACAACTGACGTGGCGTGGTTTTTGTTTTCAGCTTTTAGAACTGGAGGTTGCTGTTTAGTTTGCATGTTGCCCACTGCTCTCTGTGCTCCTCAGTGATCCAGTTCAGCTTCACCACCACATTTGTGGCTGCCTTCCCTCTGGCGCCCCTTCTGGCTCTTATGAATAACATCATTGAGATTCGCCTGGATGCCATCAAAATGGTCCGCTATGAGCGGCGCCTTCTTCCCCGGAAGACCAATGACATTGGTAAGTCATGGAAACCAAGCATTTTATGGTCTTTTGTGTTGCTTTAAACTCATAAAGCTTATCTTTAGAAAAGAGCCACAAAAAGAGCCCTTTCTGCCAGTTAGTGCAATTGATACAACACAGAAACAGGAGCTTGTAAGTACCTGTTGCATTTGCAGATTCATTTTTCTGTCTGCAGGAATATGGACAAAAGTGTTGGAAGCTGTTGGTGTTTTTGCTGTGATCATTAATGGCTTGGTCATTGGCATCTCATCTGACTTTATTCCTCGTCTGGTTTACCGTTATCATTACGGCCCATGTGCCAAAGGCATCAACTCGACACAGTCAGTCATGTCTCCGGCTTAACGCTCTGACATCATATTGGTGCTGGGTTATGTTCTGTCCTCATGTTGTTTTTCTTATGTGCAGCTGTATGCAAGGCTACATTAATGACACTCTGTCTGTAGCCTTCATGAAGACTAACATCAAAGATGAATATATGCTGAAAACAAACGATTATGCAAACGTCACTCAGTGCAGGTGAGAGAACTAAATGACTGGTTTGTTTTCACACACAGTGTTCCTTCATAGATGGGTAAACCAGGTTCAACTGTTGTTTACAGTTACAGAGACTACAGGAATCAAGACTACTCTCTGACCTCTCAGTTTTGGCTTGTCCTGGCTATACGCTTTGCGTTCGTCATTCTCTTTGAGGTTTGTTCCTGGAATATTGCAAACATTTTTTAAAATTAAAACTAGAAAAAAAAAAACTGAATTTGATTGTCTTACCTCATTTTAACTTGCATGTTTTCTGCCCGCAGCACGTAGTGGTGGTGTGCAAGTTTATCGCAGCCTGGTTTGTCCCAGAAAAACCTGTCAAGGTTAAGAATCGTCGTTTGAATGATAAAATGGATCGACTCAAGAGTGAATTAAAGTGAGTCAAATGGAATAAACATAAGTCATCTTAAACTCACCCTCTTGTGAAAAGTCCATGTTGTTGTTAATGTAGTTTTTCCGCTCCAAATTATACCACACATTGTTTGACTTTGAGTGTTCGGTGTTTCGGTTCGGAGTTTGGTGTGGTTGACTAGAGCTCAGTGACGCCACTCTAGCCTGTGTTGTAGCTTTGTGATCAAAATGTGATGTAATTCACTTCTACCTGCTGGCTCCAGTTCACTGTATTGCTGTGGTGTCAGTTCATAATGAATGTGTTCTCAAGACACATTACCAGACAAGTAGTACTGTTATAATACAGACATCAGTGTTTCCCTACCGTTATCCAATTCATTTTATTATCCAATCTAAATGCCAGTTCACATTGTGAGCCGTTTCCATTTCTATTTTCGGTTCCCTCTTAAGCTAGGTTTATAGATAATGTGTTGAGGCATGAGGCCTGTGCCAATGTGTGTTATGCTGCCTGGTCGTCCACCTCAGAATTTCTGCAGGGGTCTCACGCCACCTTTCACTCTAACTCAGCGCTTCTCAGTTCCAGTCCTCAGCCTCCTGCTCTGCATGTTTTAGATGTACCTCTATTCCAGAACAGCTGATTCAAATGATTGCAGGATCATCAAGTGCGTCAGAAGCCTGTTAATCACCCATATATTCAATCCAGGTGTGTGGCATGAGGGAAACATCTAAAACATGTAGGGCAGGGGAGCGTGAGGACCGGAATTGAGAAGCACTGCTCTAACTAGATGAACTGGAATGTGCTCAGAGCAGGTTTGCCCGTAAAAGCATTTATATGATTTCTCTATGAGAACGTATTTTCACAAAATACTGCACCAACCTACATATGAAAAAAGCGACACCTCTTCTATCAAAAGAGATAGTGCCACAAACCACCATATTTACCATGTGTCTGGTTAAAAAGTCATACCCTGGTTTATGGCTTAGGACACTGTAAAATACTACCAAATCCTGTCAACACCATGCTTTTGTAGACTACCTTCTGAACGTCAAAAATAATGACATTTATTCAGGTCATTGAATTCAAGTTTTTATGAGTGATGGCATTTGATGAGTGGCAGCATTCAGTGGCCTGAATAAATGCCATAATGTTTGCGCCTTGCTTTATCTGGAGAGACCTTCCCCGAATCCAAAGGGAACTTGGAGAAGAGAAATTAATAGGGATACTGTAAGGTGGTTGAAGGAGCAGTACATGGCATCCCCCTAGAGGAGGTGTAGAATGAAGACTTGATTCCATCACACTGACAGCAGTGGTTGAAGTGGTAAAGCTTCAGGACACTGGGTGTGGCTGCTGAAGGCAGTGTGCCTGTGATGGTTGGCACAACTCTTCAATGTCATAATGGGGATATGACAACACTGGTGTAGAACCAGTTTGATGTGGTGGTCTTATGGCTGGAGAGTATGTTCTGGATTAAATGCTTTCATCCCTGCACTCCCTGGGAATGCAGGGAGTGTGATGGTGTGATGGCATATGATGTTGGAGAGACGGTTCCCTCACCCCTTGGATTGAAGTGGAGCAATTTTACCCTGGTTTTGGAACAGAGGACCAGATCTTTACCCTCACTGCATTGCTGAGGAGGTGTAGTCATAGAGAAGATGGTGTCTATTTGGGGAAGCTCCAAGTCTCATCTCTGCTTTCTGCAATTGATGTGTTTTTAGTTGGCTTCCTAAGGCAATGAGGCACTGTTGACAGGGGAGAGTAAAACAGCCATAATGAGAGTCAGATCCTGCTCATGTGGGCCCTGGTTCTCAACCAGAGGGTCCACATGTCTGTGGGTTGGAGGTCAGTCTCTGCTCCGAGCAAAGATTTCTAGTTCATGAGTGATGATGGGATGGGTGGGGTTTCTGTATGCGCTGCTCCAGTTTATTGTGGTTTAGAAAGAACACAAACATTAAGCCAAAGTTGAAAAGTTTCAAATGCTAGAAACTTTTAAAAATAAGAAGATGTAATAATTGTGTCTCCTATCAGCAAAAATCTAAAGCTGCACACTTGATAAAATTCATTTTCCATGACTTTTCCTTCTTATTTGTGGCAGCTTTGTTGTTTTTCAATAAATCAAGTTTTTGTTTTAAATAAAAAAAAACTAATTAATACAAAATTTCACATGCTTGAAAGCAGTTCCTCCAGATTTTAATTTTATTCTGTATGTTTTTTTCAGTTTTCTTTTCAGAGACAGGAAACGTCTGTCTCCCAAATCAACCGAAGTGTGACCTTAACTGACCTCCGATCTGTTTCCACTGAAAGGTGCAGAAATTGGAAAAAAAAAAGAAAAAGCTTTTTAATAATCTGTGCCTGCTGTTGCAACTCAAAATAATGTGAGATATTTGTTCAAGACTATTGTTGAAAGTAGCAGCAGGTTTTGTTTTATTTTGAAATGTAACTACATGTGTTATTGAATGTCAGTCATTTACTGCTGAATGATCCACTCTGGAACATTTAGCTACTTCATTCCTAAACTAGTTTCATTGTTGCTCTTATTGTAGGAAAAAGCTGATAAAAGCTTACTGTTGTTAAAATAGGTGTGCTGCATATTTTCATTTTAAGGTTTCTGTCTGAACAAGCAAGTAAATAAAACAGCCAAGAAAATAAATGTGGAGTCATCTCTTCTTTGGTCAGTGTCCAGCAATTAAACATGTTCTCCACATAACTGACCTCTGCTCTCAGGCCCTTCTCATGTTAGTTGTATAGTCACTCCTTTTTTAGCTGACAAATAGAAGACAATATATGAATATATTAAAATACGAATGACTGAATGAGTGAATGAATGAATGAATGAATGGGATATGTTTATACTAAAGCCAGTAAAAAGGTTATAGTTAGGCTGGAAGAAGGCTGGAGTGGAATTTCTTCACTCTAAAATAAATGATCCCTTTATGGAGAAAACAAACACCTGCAATAAGCTGAGGCCTGTTTAGAAACATGTTTTCTAAAAATAGTAACAGTGTTTAGGAAATCTCTGGGGTTTTTTTGTTCCAGAGGGAGAATGGAATGCAATTCTGAAATTATCACCATATTAACAGCCTCTGCACAGAAAAGTAGCTCATTGATCAAAATCCAGAGTTTCTGCTGATCTCTGGCTGTGTGAAGCAAGCTCTCCAATAATTGTTGCTTTTCAATTCAATTCAATTCAATTTAAAGATACTTTAAAAATACCAAAGGGAAATTAAATGTTGCAAATCAATCTACTCCAGTTTACTGTAGATGCTGAAGGCTGTGGGCAGCCGGGGTCTCCCCAGAATGCTGCTCATAATTCAGTCCCTCCTTGAGGTCAGTGAGTCTCTGAGCTTCATGTGGATCATCCAAGGGTCAGAGGATCCTCCTGGACAGGAGTATGACGCTACGATGAGAGTGGAAAGTTTTAAAAACTTCTCATAAAGCCTCTTTTCTCTTTTTCCTTTTTTTCCATTTGATTCCCTTTTATGTGATCTTGGAAGAGCATTGGTCTGCTTTTGAAAATAACAGATTTCTGCCGTTTTAAGGAAATTCTTTTGTTTTTTCTAATATTCATGATAAAAACGTCACTACTAGGAGTTTCTGGTACCTGACTGAAAACAAAAAAATGCATGTGCAGAGGTTTAAGGGTAAGCAGATCAAATGGGTTTCAAACAAAAATAAAACTCAAACATTAGTAAGCCACCTCTATTCAAATAACACAGATAAAAGCAATAAACAATTCTTCAACCTTTATTAAAATTATTATTCTAATTATTTCAAATGTAGATTCTTTTATTTATTTTTTTTATTACTGTTTCTAAACTTCATTACATTGGAAATTGCTACATGATCAAACCAGTTTAACAGGAAGAGCTGACGTCCTGAACAGGTGACAGAAATCAGCTACAATCATATAAGGAGAGTTGATGTCAAACAGGATTAATAATTCAACTTTTTAAAGGCACTTTGTGTTATTCTATTTCTCAGCTTGTTTATTTAGCACAGAGAGGGTTGTATTAAAAACGAACCACTCACTCATAGTACAAGTAACGACACATTCACACGTTTTTTTTTGCTGTATTATCAGTGATAACACAAAAAGTTTGAATTGTGACAAAGTCACATAGACGTTGGAGGCCTCAACATGTTTACTGTTAGACAGAACTACCTAAAAAGTTAAAGTAAAACTTATTTCTACTATCAGTCCCATGATGTACAGTAGCGACTCATTTTAATGGTTACAAATCAGAGCCTCAGCTGTTTTTTTTCTGCTTGTGGATTGACTTTTTAGTTCTTACTCTAGAGGAGGAGCTTTTATTGGTATATTGGTGTCTGTAATGTAACTATTGATCAGTTTTCCCTGTAATCTAAGCCCATAGGGCAGTACTACGTGACTCAGAGGAAGTGTAGTAAATGCAAACATGTGAACCGTAATGTAGAGCTGAGGGCTTTCTTGGGAACAAATTTTCTAAAAATGCTGAGTAACAGTGTTATTAGTAGCTAACATTTCTATGTGATTTGTACTTTCAAACTTTAGCAACATATTCACAAAAGGGGCGTCATAACACAAATAAACATTTCTTTTAACTGCAGATATTAGTAGGTTTTATACAAGGCAGGATCTTGAGATCAGAATTAGAAACCTCTATTCTGATAATGCATTTTTCAGCTGTGAAGCTTCAAAACTTCCACTTCTGAGGAAAAACAGAATGCATAAATACACTGACTCCATGAACCAATCAGGTAGTTTGTTGAGTTTCTAATGACAAAATAGAAAAAAACTGAAAATAGTCCATGTCCTGTTGTGTTTAAGAAATTCTGTCAACTTGGTGGAACTTCATCTTGTTATTAAACCTTTGAGAAGCAGTGGTCTAACAATGACTGTTAAATTCAATATGTTTAATTAAAAACGTTATGTCATTCTCAGTCTGACCTCTGAGGGTCACGGTTTAATTTAGTTTGGGTTTTAGCACCTGATATCAATAATAGATAGATAATATAAATGAATGACGGTCTGAGGGCTCAGCAGGATGTCACGTCTCCTCACCATTCTTCTTTGAGACGGGAATCCAAAGGGAGTAACCTCATTGGGTCTTACCTCATTTTTCCACACTGCTATGAGGAAACAGTGCAAGTATGAAGTTTTACACAGCTTTGCTTTGTACTGCATTTTACACTTTAAACACATTTTCTCTTTCATAAGAACATTTGTGTCTATAACTCACAACTTAATTCTGATACTAGAATTACTACATGAACTGATTTCTAGAAAAACAGCATGTGTGTGTGTTTTTACCCAAACCGGTAAAAAACAGAATATGCAGGGTGGACTGAGAGACACTAAATAAAGTGTCCAACACTTACAAGTCCTCAGAGTTCTGGAGCAATTTCATGTTAAATATCCAATTTAAACATATCTACTTACATACATGCCAAATCCAGATAAACTATGTCTGTCTTCTTTGTTATCTTTCTTCAGAAAAGACATAAATGTACTCCTCAAAAAGGGGCAAATATTCATAAATAGTCTTGATAAATCTTTTAAAAACTACTGCATCGAGCAGGTTTCTTCTTCTCTGATGGGAGCTTGAGCAGAACTTTAGCTTCTAAAGAGAAGTGTGATAATGTTTAAAGCTTTCAGTCGCCTCAACAATAAGAAACATTCCAGAAATGAGATGAATCAGAACTAGGTTTAAAGTGTTAAAAGGAGCAACTTGATACACACTAACAGATCACTGCAGTCTGTATATCTTAACATTAAGTTTGAATCTATTCTGTCAGGGATAAACCATATGTCATGTCAGAATCAGTCTAAAATAAACCAGCTACATATGACTGTCAAAAACACAACACAGGTATAAATCAGTCAAATGGTTCCAAACGGAGGAATAACAGCTCCTGTGTTTGGTTCTGGTCGGTCTGTTCGCCTCCTTCTCTTCACTGCAGAATTCACACTGGGAGGAAACAGAGACTAGAAGCTGGGATCGACGAAGTTCTGTCGGGTAAATCCTCTCTGTCGAACACAAAGAAATAAAGCAAACGCTTAAAATAATACATTTGATGGAGCCACAGAGTTCCTCCTAAATGTTGCAGAGATTGCTGTTACCAAATGTTTGCTGAACACTCAGGCTGTTATAGCCACAACACCAATAAAAGAAGATAAAAGTGGAAAAACATTATTTCACCATCCAGAAAATCCACCAGTCATCCAGCAGATTCCACATCATGGTTGGAATAGAGTCATTTTACATCTCGCTCTTTTTTATGGCTTTAAATCATTTTGTTTATGTGAGTCAGAAGCCACATGAGGGAGCATTCGGCTCGGCTCATGTAGGTTTTGTTTACTGTGTAAAGTTCAGTTTGGAATGATTGTGTGTGAGTTTGTTGGTGGGCTGATTATAGAGGAGAAAATCAGAGCTTAGTGACTGCCAGCGCCATCCCAGGGACAAAACAGACAGACAGACAGACCCTGAGATGGAGTCTCTACTCCTGTCCAAAGCACACAAAACAAATACTGCTAAGACATCATAACAGGAATGTTGAAATTAGGGATGATTATGAAGGATATTTGTATTTTGTTCAAAAATCTTGTGATTTTAGAAAAGAAAACTGGGGAAAGTCCTGTTTTCAGCTGAGATGGCTCAATCTTGATCCTTGAGATCTTGATCCAATCCTTCAACCAATCAGTTATTTGCCAGAACAAAGGTAACCATTTAGTAACCAAATAGTCCACAGAAATGTTTGCTAGTGCATTGCAGTGTCCAGAAGCCTTCATGACAAGAGAAGGGAGGAAGAAGATGGACCAATGGGAAGCTGAGGTCAAGAAAAAAAAAAGAGAAACCGATATGGAGCAGAAAACCATCTGGTGGAAGCAACAGGCCAACGCCCCACACACACACACACACACACACACACACATGCATCTACGCACACACACACACACACACACGCCCACACACACTCACATCAGCTCAGTTTGGCCTGAAGTTCAGCTCCAACAATGCAGCAGCAGAGAAAAACTATGTCTATCAAGAGAAACACAAACTCATCTGCCTGATAACAAAGTGCTTGACTGACTAAATGAAATTAATTCCCACCCAAACCACTCCATCAAAAAAGAATAAAAAGCATAGAATTATACACAAACAAGCAACACATCCATATGCCTTCATAATTACACTTCAAACCCAAAATTGACATAAAAAGACATGCAAACATTTTTCCCAAAATCTGTTTCATTTCAGATTGAAAAAAGTTAGTATACAAATAAAATTGATAAATTGATAAGATTATATTAGTAGTAGATCAGAAAAAAAACTATTACAAAAAGGTAAAAAAAATTATGACAAAACTGAAAAAACAAAACCAATTTATATTGCAGTGAGTCAGGAATATAAAGTGGCGCACTAACTAAACTTGATGGACTGAGTCAGCTTAAAACTACAACTTTTATTGGTGCTTTCTACCTCCAATGAGTGTGTTAATGAGGGGGTGTAAAATCTGTGGCTGCCACTCCACCCAAACCATCAAGACAGTAACTCTTTTAGTAGACCAGATGAAACTCCTTCTGCTTTTGTTTATAACTGAAACAGGAAAAGCTGGAGTCATTTTCACAACTGGAGTCACCGAGAGTCAACACTGTACTTCCCTGAACAGGGCTGATGTTAGACTCACCAGTTTGTAATCTTTGTGCAGCTTGTTGTACTGGAACATGTTGCAGAGCACGGTGGAGGCCGCCCTGGCAGCGCGGAGACTCCCGGAGCTAAACAGAGACAGCAGGCGGGTCACAGTGAGGCAGTGAGGGGGGGGGACACAGGTCAGACTGTCACCAGTAAACATTTAGAGATGAAATGATAAATTCTATCAAGACATCTCTCTGTGGGGTCAGTGGCCGCATAATGAGCAGCAACTTATAAACAGGAAACAGATGCAGCCGATGAGGAAAGATTCTGTTAGAAGTGGAGGAATTAACTAAAGCTGACCTTTGACCTTCATCTGCACCAGCAGTCAGTCCTACCTGTTATCATGCGACGTTTTTATGCCCATCAACTTAGGCAGACCGTTGAAGTAGGCGATATCTCGGGCAGCTAAAGAACTGCCGGTGACCAGGTGGTTCAGGGCCCCGCACATGTTGACCACCACCTCACTGGACGGGGTCTTCTCCAGGCCGTCAGCAGGCAGCCTGGACACCAGAGCACTCACCATCATCTTAGCTGCCAACAGAAGAGCCAGTCAAAGAGTTTTATGTTTATTTCGAGAAATATATGCAACATAAAGATGCTTATTTTGATGGAGTTCTTTTCTCATTGCCGGACCCTCACCCATGTGGCCTTTGTCTGCAGCTTGCCTGGCCAGGTTCCTGAGGAGGCCGGTCAGCGGCCTGAGGAGCATCTCAATGCTGCTGTCCAGCAGATCCAGCAGCATGGGTACCATCCTCTCCTGCTCACTCACCACACCGCTCAGCACCGCTGGCCACTGACACACACACACACCATTTCACTGCTCCATTTACACTTCATTAAGACACTCCAAACACATTTTATATGAAAAGAATCAAACCAGTTCAAGAAGTACATATTTAAGTGAGATTATTTTGGGATATAAATGTTCACATGTTCTTTATTTGGATACTTGGTATGAGCGACTGCTGTTGTTTCCATTACAAATGTGTAAATATTTGCCAATATTCAGTTGATTTCGAAAAAACACAATTTCACAACTGCAGAGTTTCCACTAAGTAAGAAATTAAATTAAAACCACATGACTGAACTTTTCCGCCCAGTAAGATATTATAAATCATGGCAACAACAGATGTAAACAGTTACATGAGATATCTTCATAATTCAGTTATGGTGCTCTTCATAATTCAGTTATGGTGCTTGAACTTATCTATCAGCCAATCAGAGGAGAGGTTGGTGTCTTTTTCAGGCGTTGGTATGACAAGCCCCGCCTACTTGGGAGCGGCTACACATGTGGCATTTTGGGAAACTGTAGTCAGTGATTTTACAGAAGAGTAATAGATTCAACATGTTGGAAGAACAACTATTTATGAACTATTTATGTGAGAGCTCTAGCGGAGCCAGACAGCGTTCACACTGTCTGAAAAAACAAAAACAAACCATCATACTCCTACTAGTCCTACTGTTTCCTGTCGTCTTCTTTGTCATTTTCATCAGTAGTAACATCCAGCTGTTAATCATGTGACTCATGTGATGCGAAGAAAGTGTTATCAATAGAGTTTTGTAAAATATATTTGTTTATATGGCTGAAAAACCACCTCATTCTATCGGAATTTTTTTCCTTCAAAATTGGCGAGTTTCCATTAAGAGAATTTACATTATTTTTGTGATGTCAATTTGTGCAATTTTATGGCTAGTGGAATAGCAGTTAATGACTTGATGCAATCTGCTGGGTTTTCTTACTTAGAAAACTCATTAAACTAATTTAAATAATTATTTTAGCTTGATAACCAGCATCAATCGGAATCTGTGTGATTGAATTGAAATGGCATTTTTTCTAAAGCTGCTTCAGACGACGTTTGCTGTGAATTGGCGCTGTAGACATAAAGTGAATAAAATTGTTGTTTGTCATTGTGAGCCTACCCGTCCTTCTCCAGATGTGATGTTATGCAGGGCTCCAACAGCAGCTTCCACTGCAGCTGAGCTGCTTTCACTGTTCTGCAGGACCTGCTTGTAGAGGGCCACGCCCTTCGGGTGCCACAGCCACTCAGAGTCCTTGGGGTGTGACAGTCTTGGAAGATTCCTGTGTTGAAGCTGTAAAGAAAGCTTCATTAAGTCACTTTGGACAATCTTCATCCACAGAGCACATGATTGCCAGTGGGCTTGTTGGAACCACTCTGACATGGTCCTCACACCCTGAGTGGGCAAGAAATGCCCCTTTGCAAAAATCTTAGAAGTGTTAGCATCTGGTGACAAAGACCTCACCTCATTGTTCTTTTTGCTCTGGAGAGTGAAGCAGCCAATCATCTCATCAGTTCTGGAGGCTGAAGCTCTGGATGGGCCCTCCAGGTGGAGGCGGACTGACGGAGGAAGCTCCACATACAGCTGGTACGACAGATTCCTCATCACACACAAGAGTTTTCCAAACCCTAAACACGAAGAAAACACAAGATCCAATTTCAGACTAAATGTTCTAATTAATTTTACATGCAACTTCTATTTATTTGAAGCTGTGGAACACATGGCTTTTTGATATTATAGGATCTTTATGTAGAAGCTCTAGAGTAGGGGTGCCCAATGTGGGTCCTGGAGGGCCGGCATCCTGCATGTTTTAGTTCTTTCCCTGGTAGTATCAACAACCTTTTCAGCATGTCAGTGTTCTCCTTAGGCCTCTAATCAGCCATCATTTAATCCATGTGCGTTAAACAATGGAGAACTGAAACATGCAGGACGCTGGCCCTCCAGGACCCACTTTGGGCACCCCTGCTCCAGAGCAACAAACGCACTAAGTGACACAGTAGTTGATATTTAAAGTGACATCAGGTGTTTCAGCTGATATTCAGAACCACATTTAGAAAGTTATTTGAACAGTTTATGACTAAGTGTGGAAATGTTAGCAGTGACAAAATGACCTGAGACAGGATTGTTGTTCCACCGAATTTCCCACAATTTAGAGAAAAACTGCTGAGCTGAGGGTCAGGTTTAACAGTAAAAAACACCCACAGACATCACAGAACCAATTAAAAGTCATGGTCAGCCCACACATGAACATACAAGGACCAGTGCATTCCCCATATTCTGACTTAGAGTATGGGGAACACAATGTAATGAGGTGGGAAGTCATGTGGGAGCTGAGCCTAAACACACAGCCTGGAGGATGTGAGCCCTGCAAAGGGAAACAAGTGTAAAAAAGTGCAATACAATCAAATGTTTTCTGTTGTACTATTCTGAAAAGCCCATCAAACCAGTCGCTCCCAGTGAAAAGATGTTTATAAGATTCTGACTTTAGACACAAAGAGCACAGCGCCCCCTATGTCTAAAGAGGACACACTCTCCATGAATTAGAAGTCACAAGATAAAAACAGACATAAATTGTCAGCAGTTCATGAACTTTTCCTTTAAATGTAGGCTAAATCTTAATACGTCTACCATTTCTTTATTCTATTTCCTTAATAGGATGCATGATTTGTGGAGCTAGGACCCATGTATCCTGGTTCCATGGTAACTGTCAGACCTTGTAAGAAATAATTTACCCGGCCATGTTCACTGGTCTGTGGCCCGGTTCTAATACACCATAGTGTTATTGTTATTAGCCAGAAATATTCCATTAAGATTAAAAATCTCTTATGCAAAGAAAACCTAGCCAAGACAGCCAGCAGCATATAGAATTACTACCACTGGGTTAGTGGAAAACAGTAAAATCTCAAACAATGGCCACTGCCTCTATAATGACACCATCTTTGTTAATCATCAGACCTATCAGAGGCCATCATTCTTTATTATCTGCTCAGAGCTGCTGGTATTTTAGGCAGTCTGCAGTAACTATGTCCAATGGTTCTGAAATCAGACCTCTTTGTGTGTACTACTGCATTATTTACAGCGTGTTAGTGGGATCAGGGTTACCTTATCATCTCCTCTTTCCTCCAGCTGAATGTAGGACACCAGAGAGTCCACCAGACCCTGCATGCTTCTCATCTTCCGTCTCGTTCTCTCATTTACTGAGCTCAAGTTCCTAAACATACAGACACGAGGTAAACACACAAACAGACACATTTATACCCGGCAGGAAACATGTCACTGCAGAGGTGACTTTGATCTGGTTATTATAAAATTCAACCTGTTTTATCTCAGTTCTCAGCTGTCTGCAGAAAGGTGGCGCTGTCTCAGTGACTGCTTTGTCAAAGCAAAACAGATGATGCAGGCAGGGAGCAATTCCATCTATGCATGGACTAATATTTAAAATTATTTGAATATGACACTTTAAAGCTACAGTATGTAATTTTTGTAAAGAATATGTTTTTTTACATATTTGTTCAAATGTTTTGACATTTTGTTATGCGGCCGATAATCTGTGAAAACCTCGCTCTTCTCCACCTCTTCCCTGAGCTACCATTCCCATCTGGAGAAATGCCCCACTACCGACTAGAAACAACCAATCAGAGCCAGGAGGAGGGTCATAGTGCTGTCAATCAAGCGTATGTATGTCCTGCTGAATCTGCTGAAGGCGGAGAAACAACTTACAGGCACAGGAAAACTTGTTATCCAACATCATCTGTGACGATGCTAACTGGACTGAGCATTCACAACATGCTTAGCAGAAAACAAGGAGGAGACAGAGACAGGACGCTCAGTGCTACACAAGTTGTGATTGGCAGAGCTAAGGCCCTCCTCCTGTCTCTGATTGGTTGTTTCTAGTTGGCACTGGCAGCTGGCAGGGAAGCTCAAAGTTTTCACAAATTATCTGTCTGCTATCAAACTCTCACACCATAGTAACAGTTTCAACAAATATGTAAAAAAACAAAAATATTCATAAAAGTTACATACTGCAGCTTTAATGTCTACATTTGTCATTCTGCCTTGAACACCAGGTGGTAGTGTATCATGAGGATCCCTTCTGTACCTTTGGGTTAAAAAGCACTAATCATTATGGATAAATGTTTTGATTCAACATTTGATCCCACAATTGGGATATAATTATTCAACCCATAATACATGCATACCTTTGGTGAATTTCAAGAATTTAAGTGATTACTAAGAGGGCTGGCGCTTTGTTGACCATAATGACTCATAAAATATGAATTAGGTTGCTAGAGAAATAAAAAAGAAAACACTGGAGAGTTTCTTTCAAATTGTAAGTTTTGCTTGAATTACATTGATGATGTTTTACTTGCTGACCTCTGAGTGACAAATGTGATTGACTGACTGAAATGTGAATAAAATTGTTTTTAATTATTGTTTTTAACATATGTTTCTAGTTCCAGTAAATAAAACAAATCTTGGCAGTTTATTGTTTTCAAAGCCAGAACATTTCTAGTGAAAATTCCCAGTAGAATTAGTGAACAATGTTTGAGGGAGTGTGCAGAAGTAAATGAAGAAGTAAAAAAATAGCTTACATAAGAGTAGTTTAGGTATTTCCACTCCTTTTCTTATTTGACACAACAACTAAAAAAAAAACATCAGCCCTAAAAATAGTTATTTTTAGATTTCTGCAGTAGTTGGAATTAGACACTCGCTCTGCTGGCTGCTGGGCCCCAGATGATCTTATGGTTTAGATATGCAGGTTAAAGTCGAAAAGACAAAAAAAAAATTGCAAAAAAACTCAAAGAGATAACAAAGTAGTGGATTATTTTGTATCATTAATTTGGTTAATCTGTTGTGCTGTTTCATTTCATCCTGGTTCAGATTTTCACTCAACACTTTTTTTTTATCACTTAGGAGATTAACAGGAGGGGAGGATTTTCTCTGGAATTAATAGGTGCTGATATCAGCAGAGTTGTTGTTGATGATACTGGGCTGCAGATTGTGTGTTTCAGGCTCCTGCTGTCTGTTTGGACCTGCACCATCACCAGCTTCCTGTCAGTCACTTTGTGTTTGTCTGTCATGTCGCTCCAGTTTATCCGGGGATCTTGGTCCGGTTCTCACCTGAGGCAGCCAGTGGTGTTATTGAAGATCTCTCTCTCAGATGGGTTCAGAGGGATGCTCTTGCAAAGTGGAACCAGAATTTTCTCAGTTAGAAGTGGCAACGCTTCCACAGCCAGCCTGTCCTTCAGGTTGTCTCTAGAGGACAGATTCCAAAGGACACCTAACACACAGAAAAGACCAGAATCACTACTGACACACACACACATACATTTCTTTTTTTTTTTAACACACATTTATACCATGGTGCATATTTGTTCACATAACAAGCTTCCTCTGATGTTGGGACGTTACATTCCTACCTGTAATGGTCTTCCACAGCTCCTCATCGTGTTGGCTCAGGATGTTGACCAGAGCCGTCAGCCCTCCTGCCTCTATCAGGGCGGCTTTGTTGTCAGCATTCTCATATATGAGATTCCGTGTAGCCGCTGTAGCATAGCGCTGCACCTCTAAATGCTCACTGGAGAAAAGCTGCACCAGCACCGGAACACCACCCAGAGCACGGACCTCGGACACACACAGGGAACCTCTTACACACTTTTATCAAATCTATCAAAACTAAGCTTTGAGTTTGGAAATGACTGACATTCCCATGCTCCTGTACACAAACCTATCAGAAAAAAATATTTTACCTTCTGTTCTAATTCTGATTATATCCACAGAGTAACAATAACATTCTCAGAGTAATCTAACATTCATGCAGCAGTTTTTGAGAAAAATGGACTCTTGGGAATAACAAGAAAACAAAACATACAGTATGTGTGTGTGTGGGCGTGTGTGGGGGTGTGTGTGTGTGTGTATCTTTTAGGAAAAAATACAGAGACCTCTATCAGTTCATCATCACTTATTATTAGAGCTACCTGATAGTCTAGTATTATTTGCATGAGGAAAAAATCTGTGTGTGAAAGGAACCAAAAGATGCTTTAGCCCAGGGAACCACATTCTACTAACTGTGTATATATTTACTGTCTACTAGTTGGAATATAAATCATGTTTAATGTTTTCTAAGAAACCTTCAGAAGAATCGGAACACTGAACAATTTTAAAACTAAACTCTCTAACGTACATCACACAATGTAATGAAATGGAAGAACAATTCTACATGTCTGTAAAATGTGTTTACAAATAAGAATCAAGAATATGTAACCTGCATAGCCAGTTAGCCCTGTTACATTAACAAACATAACTGAATTACAGGGCAACTAATACAGTCAAACATAACCACAAACCATCAAACTTAAAGTACCTGGTTCTTGGCATCGTTGCTATGGTAACATTGGTGTTGTATGTAAGCAGCTCCCAAAACTTGCAGAGAAGTATTTGATTCAGAAAGATATCTGACAGCTGTGGGCATGTCGATGCTCTGCATCCTACACACAGGCAGACACACACACACACACACACACGCGCAAACACACCCCCACATACATTCGTATGCAGACACAAGAGAAAAAGAATGACTATAATAATGCAGATTCATTTTATATGAAACTGTTTTAATAAGCCAGCATCAGTTCAGACAGTTAGAGAGGTTCTCTGTCGTTAATCTGGTTAGAAATGTGGGACAGTAAATATTTCACTTGGCTGTGATGGTTTGCACTTTGTACTAAATGTTCTCTACAGTCAATGATTTTCTTCCACATCTATAGTAAACAGGAAACCTGTCTTCTGTCCCTCACAGACTCTGTCTTTATGATTATCACCTGTTTAAATCATCGAAATAATTATCTAAACAACCTTCTTAAGAAGTGTTGAAAAACTGTATGACTGAATGTAAGACTGAACTGAAAGTTGGTATAAAATCATGCCAACATTTATGATATTTTTTAATTTGTATTTAAGTGACAGATCAGTCAGATCTTCTTCTGACTGATATGTGACAGACAATCTTGTGCAGAAAGTTTTTATAAACAGACACATTTGTCCGTGAATCAGAAGCAGTCAGATAAAAAATTAACTCAGTGTTCTCACTCTGCCAGAGGATCATTGCTGTGTATGGAGGCGGCATCCGTGATGTCAGCTCCCTTGCCGACACTCCTCAGAGAGCGCAGCGAGGCGGCCCGGTGCAGCTGGGCATACTGGGCTGAGGCATGGTTGGTCCTGGAGGCATGATGCTGCCACTGCCCTGTCATGTTGTCCCCTGCACTGGGGAAGCCCCGGCCGTTCCCCAGCCAGCACTCCGGCCCCAACGCAGAGCCGTGCTGCTGGTAGTACTGCTGTCTGTTGGTGATTCTGTTGATGATGCGATGAGACGGACCTTTATAGGTGTACTGGTAGGGCAGCTCCTCCTCCTCCCAGGGCCCTCTCTCCTGGGCCAGGACCCCACTCAGGGACCGCCTCAGGCTTCCAGGTGGAGGAACACTGAAGGGCACAGAGGAAGACTCCGGACGGGCCAGAGGTAGCGTTCTGTGGTCGTCCTGGCTCAGGGACTTGGAGCGTTGGCTTCGACTTTGCATGTTGGAGGTGTGGAAGCTGGTCTGGATGGAGGCGCTTTCTTTATGCCTGACCTGAGAGCTGCTGGACATCCCAGAGGCCTGAGACGACACTGCAGACACCTGCAAGGTGGTTGGTCAGAGGAAAGCACATCTTAAGAGACTTTTCTCACAGGAACAGAAAATAAGATTTGTTATCAAAACTACACAGATGATACACTGTTCTATATTATGATGTTATCAGGTGGCTCTGAACCATCCAATCACTGAACAGATAAATGTATGAATGTGTCATAACTTTCTCTGGGTGAACAGAAACAAAACTGAAGTTATTATCTTTGGACCTAAAGAGGATCAATCTAGTCTCAACGCACAGCTTCAGTTATTACAGTTAGAAACTAGAGATCAAAAACCTGGATGTAGTGATGAACGTTGACCTGAACCTTCAAAGACGCATGAATACAGTTACAAAATCAGCCTCCTATCACTTGAAAAACATTTCCAAGATTAAAAGATTAATGTCTCAGCAAGACCTAGAGAAATTCATCCATGTGTTTACCTTTATTCACACTGATTCATGGAAGAGCATCTTCTCAGGTCTGCCTAAAACATCAAGCCTCCAGCTGCAGCTGAACAAGAACGCTGCTGCTGGAGTTCTGACTAAAACCAGGAAGATAGAGAACATCACCCAGTTCTACAGTCCTTCCACTGAGAGAACAGACATCACTGAATGGCTCAGAACCAAAATAAATTATAGATCTGTTGTTGTTGCATCAACCTTCCAGATCTCTCAGGACTTCTGGTTCTGCTCTGCATCCAGAACCATACATGGAGAAGCAGCATTCAGCTTCTACGCTCCACAAAACTGTGACAAACTTCCAGAAAACTGCAAAACTGCTGAAACACTGAGTTCCTTTAAATCGATGATAAAAACCCAGCTGTTTATTTGTTTTTGAACCATAGAAGCGTTTTTCATTTAAAAGAAAACCCTTAGAGGGTTGAACAACGCTGTATCTCATTTCATTTCATAATTAATTATTTAATGGCACATTGATCAACATACTTCATGTGCATTGATGATTTAAACAATTGAGAAGATGCAATGTCTGTTACTAGTTTTCACAATTGCTGACTGCATGATGTGTTTGTGATGTTTGTGTGTTTTCATGATGTAAAGCACTTTGAACTGCCTCTGCTCCACAAATCAATATGATTGATATTTTTGAGAAAAACTCAGCAAGTTTTCATAGTCATGAGCTACTATAACACACCAGCATGGTTAGTTTTCATTACAGACTGGTTGCAGATCAGCAGGAAGCTGACTGTGGCGTCTGCATTGTTAGACGGGTCAGTTAAAGGCGTAGTCAGGCATCCTGTTTAGATTTAGTCTTTGTCTTTACATTGTTTCCAGCTGTGCAGAGTGCAGGTTCCATGCTTCTCCTGACCCTGTTGGAAACGGCAGGAAACCTCTACGCAATACCTGCTCATTGTTTTTTTTTTTTTTTTTTTAAGTGTGTGGGAGGAAAACTGTGTGCAGAAAATGAAAACAGTTAAGATAAAACTCTGTGGGATTCTGTGGCTTGAGGGAACATACTATCTTCTGATGGTTTGCAGGGATTTGTGTTGGTCAGCATCACTGCACCGGAATAACCGAATGACCACATGTCTGCGTCGGCGAGGACAGATGTGATTCAGCTCCAGTCTGAACATCAGTCCTAATCCTAATCACTATGCTGACTGTTTCACATCACTCAGTCAGTTGTTAAACCCCAGAGTGTCTGTTAGAAAAACACTGACCAAGTATGATCTGTCTGGGAGGGCTGATGGAGAAAAGCCTCTTGAAAATGGCAACAGGTTAGTTTTGCAAAGTTGCATCTGAATAAACCAGAAGATGACTGGATCCTTGATTTTAGTAATTGATTATTTGGATAAAAGATGATAGATGTTTTCTCGACCTACATAAAAAGAACCACAGACAACATTTACTTCAATCAAACCTTTTGCAAAAGTGAGAAGACATAGAAAAACTGCTCCTTCGAACAGTTCACCATGTGCTCTCTCTTCATAAAGCTCTTCTTTTATTAACACAAAGCAGGAGAGAGCGAGAAAAAAAAGGGGGCTAAGTTAAAGAAGGGGGGGAGGGGGCTATTCTGATAACAGGAATAGGAGAACACAGAAAGTACATTCTAACCACAGGAAGTTTCACAAGTCAGGAGAATTCCAGTTGATAGGAAAACAGCTGCAGAAAATATGTCCAAGGTTAAGAGAAAAAACAAGTTTTGTCTGGCCCCGGTTTAACAAATAAGAACACTACCTTTAAATGAAAAACAAACTTGTAAAACTACTAATAATATAACTACTAATGTAAGAGTGATAGCAAACATACTAATTCTAAAAAAAGGACATTCCGCAAAGTTTTCATTTAACCATTTAAATCTTTTAATGCATTAGAAAAAACATTAAAAGATGCAAATAAACAAATAACTTATTCCCAATTAAGTTTATTCTGCCTAATACTCAATACCGGCATTCCTTTAGTGAACACTCGATCATTTATTTTACAATAGTTCCATGTTAAATGCATTATTTAGAATATTTATCAATAAACATTTCTGTAGACTTATTGGTTTTGGCATGTTGGTATGTGAAGCTTTGTACTCACAGCCATGGGACGAGTGGATGTGCTGATCATGGACCTGGAGCTGAAGCCGTGAGACTGGGGAAAACTTTTTACTTCAGGAACAATGTAGTCTACAGAAAGGAAAGAGCAAAACACATGTTATTTATTTGAAATATGTCACATTAAAAAGCATCATACATCACTAGGAAAACTGAGGCATTGTTTACAATGATTCCATCAACCAATCCTGTCTGAATGAAGGATGGTACTCAAATGAAATGAGTCCATCTGCTCACATCCTCAGAACGATCCTGATTATTTGCTTCTTTTTTTCTATATTTCTGAATTAAATAACTGATGATCTTGCACTTTTTTCAATGAACTTTGAGCGCCCCCAAATAATTATTAGTCAAATTAATTTAAGATTGAAGCGATTCATCGGATTCATTGTAACAAATCAATTATTGAGATCATTTAATAATTGATTAATTGGAGCATACAGACTCTAGCAAAGTCATTTTGCTGAAAGAACAACACACTCAGAGCAGTAACTAAGCCAAAAGTGAACAAAAATGTATATATATTTTGCAGTTCATATATATATATAAACCCCTTTATCTGTATTTAAGATCTACCAGAACTCTTCAAGAGGCGGGTTTAGCTTCAGCTGGTTCAAATTCTCTGGAAAAAAATCTACTCAGCACCTCTTGCTGCGTTTTTAATCAGTTAATAAGAACTGATGTTCAATCCAGCAGAAAGTCATGTTGGTGTTAGGAGGATTGTTCAGCTGCAGACGCTTCCTTTGCTACAAATGATCAAGAGTTCATTCAAGGAATGCTGTTAGAGACTTTTAAACAATAAAATGTTTATTTTATTATTTCAAAAATAATTGGAACATTTCTTGAAAAGGAGTTTATGTACCACTGCAACAGCATGAAATAATTCTTAAACGTAGCACTCCAGTAGGATTTGTAGCAATGGCGTAATGTGTCGTATATGAGATGTGAGATATCAGGAAAAGAATTAATAATTTAACATTCTTATCACAGAACAATTAATTAAGTTTCATTCAGTGTAAAATGCAACTATCTGGAGCTCTGTCACAGTTTTTAAGGGGGCGCACCTGGAAAATGAGCCACTGTCCAATTCCTCCACATTCTAATAAGGCTTTTCTAAAGCTGAAAATAAATATAAACACAAGACATATGGCACAGCAATATTTTATTTGCTTTCAACACAAAACATAAGCTAAACACTGACTGAACATTATTAGGCTGCAGAAATAAAAGCTGAATGCAACTGACATATATTGTTCCTCAAATGCTCCTGGTAGCTGGTAGATGTGTCCAAGGTCAAAACTGCCTCTGTTACTGTTACTTATGTTTCTGACAAGCATAGGAATTGGGTGTGGTGAAGGAATGCATATTTAACAAAATGGAAAAAAAAAAACATGTACAAAAACTACAGGAAACTACAAAAAATGGGAAAGACACAAAACACAACAGTAAACATGAGGGAGACCACAAGATGATCAGAAAGAACCAGAGAGGAATCATTCAACTAGAGGCTTAAATACTGAGGAGAGGAAGTGAGAAAGGAAGCAGAAGAGCTAATTACAGGTGAGCAGGAACAGCCGAGGAGAGCAGGCAAAAGATACGAGGAAGTGAAAAAAAAACAGCTGGGAAGAAGAATGGCTGGTAAGGAGAGGAGAGAAAACAATAAAGCAGAGCAAAATTAAAAAGAAGGAAACGCTGACAGACACAACTAATGAACGAACGTGATGAAAAAACTAAAATTGCACTAAACAAGTAAACAATAAAGAAATAATCAAAAACAGAAATAAAAAATAAAAAATTAAACTAGAAGTCCTACACCTACACATTGAGAGTTTCAGCACCAGTCTAAGGAACAAACCATCCAGAATTAATCGCTGGTTAGTTCTGAAGCAGCAACCAGAGCTGCTTATTCTCACTAAGAATAACCCAGTCAGACACTAGCTGAGGAATTCACTCAAGAATAAAGAACATAGAGCTGTACAGGGTACAGGAGGGAGAACAAGAGAATGACTTCACAACAAAACACTCAGCAGCTTCAGTTGGAACTTCTTCTTTCACGGCTAACCATGGAAGAAGAAACCAAGGAAGTCATTTTTACACACAAAACATCTTTGTACTGGTGAAGCATCCAGTATAAGCTCTTAGGATTCAAAGTGTCAGTGTTATCCACTGTGCCACACTGACAACATGTTCAGCGTGACCCAGGCTGTGTATGGGTGTGTGTGGAAGATGACATCATGTAAACAGAAGTGCATGGAGCAATTCCAGCTCCCACTTTAATTTCACCCTGGTCACAGAGAGCATGACGCTTTTTCATACAGCTCACTGCAAACACATGAAGGACAACACACAGGAGAGTGTTGACTGTGGAAAGACCACAAAACACACACACATGCACACACACACACAGAGAATACAAATACTGCAGGCTGGAAGGAAGGAGGGAGGAAATACTGCTGGGTGGGGCCCTGGGCTGCATGCCTGAACATCAGCATCACCACATCACAACTAACTGATACCACCAGCAATACAGCATGAGCAGAAATATGAATAACTACACAAACAATTTATGACACAAATCACACACAGGTTCTGAGAGACTCAACAAGACAGTGGAGTCGAATCATTTTACATAAAGAGACAGAAAACCAGGGATCTATTTTTAAGAAAAGTTCAACAAAATACAAATTAACTTTCTTCGAGGTTGTCGTCCTGTTTGTGATGTTTAAATAATGAAGTGAGGCTTTTGGATATCAGTCATTATTAAGCGTTTCAGGACAACATTCACCTCTTTCCCATCTATCAGGATTTTTTCTGCAACAATGTGACAAAAGGACCCAAAACTGCAGCGTGTGCAGTTGCTGCAACTGCAACAGCTGGAAAAGTTGCAGCATAACAGCTGCAGATCGATTCCACACCAGACTCTGTCAAACCAAACTAACATGTTGAGCAACCTGTTCCCCTCCTCGCCTGTGGTGGCGCTGCACCGAGAACCACAGAAGGAAACAGGACAAAAACCTCTGAAGAAAACTCTGAGGGCTTCTTTACCAAAAGTAAACATGAGGCGTCAGAGATTAGTGGTTGCAGGATTTCTCTTTTGTGTTTGGAGACCACACACCGTTTCTCCCACTAGCTAGCTCTAGACTTACATAATTGTTTAGGTTAGATAACCCAGAATGCACCGTGTTTTAGTTCACTTCCTACTTTGGTGTGTTCTCCAGTCCACTTTTTGTTCACAATCATTCACACCGCACCACAATTCACTTCAACCGAACCCAGACCAGAGTTCACTTTTGTGCTCACCAAACAAACCAGACATCCTGGACAGACGGACTGGAAGTTCAGCCTGTTTAGTTTGAGTTCACACCAAATGCACACTAAATTAGTACAACCCATTGAATATCTCACTTATATCAATGTCTAATTTTTTGTATCTAGGAAGTAGAGGGATTTATTTACAGGCAAATACATACAATTCAACATGTTTGATTTATATGTTTGATTTATTAAGCTAATGACAGCAAACATAAATGTATTTTCTACTTGAGGAAAAAGTTACCGTGGCCTATTAGCTAGTGCTATCACCTTTAGATTCCAGCCTATGTTGCTCTGAGGAAGGTTTGTCATATTTCTCCATTTCACCTGAGATGTCTGAAGGAACTGACTCTATTCCAGGTCTTTAATTTACTCATTCTCAGCCAGTCCTGGTATGTTCTGGCTCATTGTCATGTTTCAGGGTCTGACACAGGGTAGAATCCATGATGGATTTTATGATGGCGAGTTCACACATCCACAGATAGTATGAAGATCTTTTCCTGGAATGCTGTGTTTGGTTTAAACCAAACAGCTGCTCCTGCCAAGAAATCATTCCACTTTTCACTCATCTGTCCGAATAACATTATCTCAAAGTCCAGCTTTTCTCTCTGGCAAATGTTGGTCTGCTTTCACATGTAAACTTGCGCTTGTCTCTTTGTGACTGTACAGGTATGAAGTTCCACATCAACAGAGGCAGGAACTAGCTGTAGGTTCTGATACGAACCTCCGACGTTTTAGAAATTTCTTTTAGCATCTTGTGTTCTGCACTAGAGCTGAACCAACTTGAACATCCAGACTTGGGCAGGATGGTTGCTGTTTTGAAATATTCTCATCATGGTGTCAAGAGCAGAACTTTGAAAACCAATGGCACTCATAATTTTCCTACCACATTTTATAAACAGTGTTGGTTTCTATTATAATAGATATTTCATACTGGTGTAGTTCTGTGCAATTAGTTTGGGTTTCTCATACCTAAGAATTAAAGGAACTTGGAGTTTTTACATCTAAATCGTTTTAACCACCAATAAAGTAAAACCAGCTTCTTTTGCATGAGAAGAAAACTCAAATAACTGATATAACAGTTTAGATTCTCCCTGTCTTCCTGTCATGTTTTGCCATTCTAATTAAGGCATGAATGAAGACTACTGGTGGAACAAGAGGAAGGTCTAAAATAGATCCTGACAGCATGTTGTCAAGAGGAGATTGGAAAGGAATGTTCAGCAAACAAAGGTGGTCAATCGAGTTCAGGCAGGGCAACATTCTCACTTCAGAATAAGATTCATCTTTATCTATTCCTCTGCTGTCCTTTATTTTTTCTACAGTACACATGTAGTAAAAAACATTACTGCTGTTGTCTACTGAGGTGTTACTGCTGGGTTATTTATTTTTAAGTAAAACATTACTTTTGGTTAGCAGTGAATTATGATGAATTCACATTGAAGGAGCTGTGCCCTGTGGTTTCACAGATTAATGTCAAGGTTCTTTATTTGCTCTCCAGCATTGGATTCCTCTTGGAGTACCTCAAGCATAAAGCGTATTTTACATGCTGCAGATCTTGAACATTTTCTATGCTTGTGTTGAATTATGGAAATAGTAAGAAAACGCTGTTTAAAACACAAAACTTCCACCAAATTACACAGTAAATATATGGATTTTATTGATCTTTCTACCTCCTTTTAAAGGTCTCAGCAGTCTTTTGGTCTGTAAACATCACCATTAGGAAAGTATTGTTCTGGGCAGGAAAGAACTGTTAATTCCCATGGCAACCTGGACAGGATGCACTATTATTGGTAAAGACTGCAGCAGTATTAACAATCCAACATAATCGTATTTGCTTTTTTAAGTGCAGTGAGTTCAGCTGACATTATCAGCTGCTCTGGGGTTTCGCCCACTGAATTTATTATAAACGAGATCTATAACATCACACCGTCAATCTACTAGCTCTCTGCAGACATCCAAAGAGAAGGAAGCTGCTTCATCAGCTAAATCGTTTTAGCCTACAGGAACAGGGATGCTTCAAACACAATGAAATGCCAAAATTTTTATCCTGGTTTTTTTCTTTTTTTATCAGTCATAGAAATTTGAATTTGAGTTGACCTGCATCCTGTATTCTGTCACCTAAAGTGGTTAGAATATTCCAATGCCTTATGGGATATTCCTTCAGCAGCCTTGCTCAAAACAACTTACTGCCAAATTGTTGCAAGGTAAACAGATGAAGCATCAAAATATGGTCAAATACAGTCAGAATTAAGCACACCCCCTTAATATTTTAAGGTCTTAAATACTTATTGACATTTTTCGTCAGCTACACTCTGTTTTCCATCTTGACTTCATTTTTGTTTCATGCAAAATAACATGACACTCTATAGCAGGCGCAGTTGGCAGCACTGTCGCCTTGTGCATCTGAAGTTTACAGTTAAAATAAAACATTTGTACTGACAAATATGACCCGGTTTTTCTTTTTCAGGACTTGATGGTCCTTTTCCTTCCCAACCTCCCAGTCTGGACTGGGAAAGCAGCCGCCAGCAAAGCCAGCATGTAGCCAGGTATGGCTCTTTCTGGGGATCAGGGCATTGACGCTGAAATGGGATTCTGCCTCCAACTACATTATTTATTACACTGTAGCTGCGGATTACTGCCGCCCAAACTCTTTACTCTGTTGGCTTTAATGCCATGGCAACCATTAAACCCAAAGTTATTCATATCCCTGGCAGATTTAGATCTAAATATAGTTTTATTCAAACAAGAACTATTTCTGATAGGAAATGACACGGGTGTCTCCAAAAAATGATTTTAAGACAAAGTTTTAGGATGCCACTTTTGGACAAAAAAATTTCTTGTTTTTTTTATTTACATTTTAGCAGAAAATGGAAGCTATGAAGTTATTTATAGCCTTTAATATTTAATTAAACCTAACAAAAAGTAAAACAGTATTGTTGAACAAATAAGAATAGAACTAATAATCAATAAAAATGATGTGATGGTGTCACAGATCAGTGTCAACTGTGAACCAGGTTTATTCTAGTTAATTTCAGAAATGTTGCCAAATTAGCTTTTAAGACAGCGCTTCTCAATTCCAGTCCTCAGCCTCCTGCTCTGCATGCTTTAGATGTACCTTTATTCCAGAACAGCTGATTCAAATGATTGCATGATCATCAAGTGCTACAGAAGCCTGTTAATCACCCATATATTCAATCCAGGTGTGTGGCATAAGGGAAACACCTAAAACATGTAGGGCAGGGGGGCGCGAGGACCGGAATTGAGAAACACTGATTTAAGATAAGTTTTCACCAAAAGATGTTATGAATAACTCAGAACCAAAACATGTAAGAATACACCTGAAATAACTCTTAGAATAGCACATAGTATGCATACATATGCATTATTATAATATATATATATATATATATATATCCATGTGTCTGCTTATCTTAGCCGCTATGACGGCTAAGATAAGCAGACACATGGATATCAACAGGACCCTGAGAGCCTTCATTGCAAACTCGATGGGGCTGTGGAAAACCACCCTTGAAGCCAACTGCAAACCACTTACACAAGTGTCCATCAAATGTGGCATATACCAAGGAGATGCTCTGTCCCCGCTGCTGTTCTGCATAGGCCTGAACCCCTCAGCCAAATCATCAACAAGACTGGCTACGGATACCGACTAAAGAATGGAGCCAACATCAGTCACCTCCTCTACATGGATGACATCAAGCTGTACGCCAAGAGTGAGCGAGACATCGACTCACTGATCCACATCACCAGGATCTAGAGCACAGACATTGGGATGTCATTCGGACTAGAGAAGTGTGGTCGGATGGTCACAAAGAGAGGGAAGGTCATTCGCACAGAAGGGGTCTCACTCCCAGAAGGAACAATAGCAGACATAGAGGACAGTTACAAGTACCTGGGAATACCACAAGCAAATGGCAACCTCGATGAGGTCACAAGGAAAACAGCCACAGCCAAATACCTCCAACAAATAAGGCAAGTCCTGAGAAGCCAGCTCAATGGCAAGAACAAGATCCAGGCAATAAACAGCTACGCCTTGCCAGTAATCAGATACCCTGCAGGAATAATTAGCTGGCCAAAGGAGGAAATAAAGGCCACAGATGTTAAGACACGAAAATTACTAACAATGCATGGAGGGTTCCACCCCAAATCCAGCACCCTGAGACTGTACACGAGCCGCAAGGAAGGAGGCAGAGGACTAGTGAGTGTTAGAACCACTGTCCAGGATGAAACATCCAAGATCCATAGATACATCAGGACAAAGCCTCATCAGACAATGTGCTCAGTGAATGTCTCAGACAATGGGGAACAGAAGTTGAGGTGCTGGAGGTACCATCATGGGAGGACAAACCCCTACATGGGATGTACCACCGGCAAATAACTGAAGTTATTTGCCGGTGGTACTTTCTGATATCAGAAAGTCCTACCAATGGCTGGAAAAAGCTGGACTCAAGGACAGCACAGAGGCCCTCATCCTGGTCGCCCAGGAACAGGCCCTAAACACCAGAGCATAGAGGCCCAGATCTACCACACCAGACAAGACCCAAGGTGTAGGTTGTGCAAGGAGGCCCCTGAGACAGTCCAGCACATAACAACAGGGTGCAAGATACTGGCAGGGAAAGAGTACATGGAACGACATAACCAATAGGCAGGCATAGTGTACAGAAACATCTGTGCAGAATATGGACTGGAAGCCCCGAGATCAAAGCGGGAAACACCCCCAAAGGTGGTGGAGAATGGCCGAGCTAAGATCCTGTGGGACTTCCAGATCCAGACAGACAAAATGGTAAGGTCGAACCAACCGGACATTGTCGTAGTGGATAAACAACAGAGGAAATCCGTCGTGGTGGATGTAGCAATACCAAGTGACTGCAACATCAGGAAAAAGGAGCACGAGAAACTGGAGAAATACCAGGGCCTCAGGGAGGAACTGGAGAGGGCCTGGAAGGTGAAGACCACAGTGGTGCCTGTGGTCATCGGGGCCCTCGGGGCAGTCACCCCCCAAACTGGAGCAGTGGCTACAACAGATCCCAGGAACAACATCAGACATCTCAGTCCAGAAATGTGCAGTTCTAGGCACAGCAAAGATACTGCGCAGAACCCTCAAGCTCCCAGGCCTCTGGTAGAGGACCCGAGCTCAGAGGATAAGAACCACCCGCGGTGGGTGAGAAGGGAATTTATATATATATATATATATATATATATATATATATATATGTATATATATATATATATATATATATATATATATATATATACATTCCAGATTAGTTTAAGATCAACACTCAGTCTTTATTCATCAAACAGTTCACAGTCCAAAGCCTAATTTAAAATGAAAATATTATTTTGTAATTTTCAATCATTTTTTTTTTTTGCTTAATTGTAAATGAATTCACTGATTCTTACTATATATTTTTATATTTATTTTTCTTTTCTTGATTTATTTTTTTAAATTTAATCTGATGAGGAGCTGTAAGAAAATAATCAGAGTATTATGCTGTCCTGATAATACAAGAACTAAATGTACAGGACATTCTTATCTGTAAATAGTTTGTCTTGAAAAGACAATTACTCATAATTTACATTTTCCAATAGCTGATTAGTTCCTAACTTTGAGAAGATGCTTGTTCTTTTGAATTCACAACATCATTCCAACCCACCTCTTTAACATTTCAATTTTCATTGAAACTTTGCTCCATTTTTTATTGACTAATTGATTTACTTAATTTATTCACTATCAGTTTTAATAAAAATAATTATTTTCCTTCGTTAACGTCAAACAGCACAGAGAGGTAACATGGGGACAGGATGTAACAGGGCACAGCACAATGTTTATAGTTCTTCTCTTCCCTGGCTCTGCATTTCATTTTGATATGTGAATTCATGTCGTATAAGTGTCACTGTTGGTGATCAGATGAAGGAATTTTAGTTAAAAACAGCCACACATTTCCATCAACATCTGCTTTATCAAACCCAGGAAAGTGTGGAGACATTTTGTCCTCCCTGATTTCTGGTTTTTCTTCAGAAAAGTCCCTGGTGAGGGTCTTTTCAACTAAATGGCTCGTAGTTGTGAAGCGCTTTATCAAGTCCGGATGACCCCAAATGCTTTATACTACATCCAGTCACTCCCACACACACTCACACACCCCCACGCGCGCGCACACACCCCCACACACGCACACGTTTGCGCAGCTATCTTTGCGGGGACTTTCCATTGACTTCCATTCATTTCTACAGCCTAAACCTTACCCTTACCCTTATCCTAACCCTAACCATTACATACCTAACCCTAACCCTAACCAAAACTCAATTCACATCTTAGTCCTAAACCTGACCCCTGACCCAAAAACAGCGTTTCCCCTTGTGGGGACCAGGCCTCAGTCCCCACAAGTAGCAGTGGGTCCCCACAACGTAGCATGTGTCAGGAAAATGGTCCCCACAAAGTATTAGAAACAAACACACACACACACACACACACACACTGATGTGCCACAGCCACAGCTGCCTTGGGCAGACTGACAGAGGAGACAGAGGCTGTCAGGCACCAACAGGCAAAGCTGGTGAAGTGTCTCTACCAAGGACACAATGACATTTATGGAAAAAAGTAGATCTTTGGAAATGTATGCAGTCATTATTAGACTTTCCACAAGAGGGGACAAACACAGGAAATAAAACCCCTGGTGTTCCAAAGGTCAACAAATACATATAACGTCATCTGATGTGATTTTTATAAGTGTGGTCTCATTTACACCAAGTCACACAGAAAACAGACTAGAATTTCAAAGCCCAGAACATATTTGGTATTTTCTAAACGTCAGTAAACACTCAGCTCTGAACTCTGAACTGAACAGAGGAATCTGCAGGATTCCACATCATCAGTTTCATGTAAATGGCTGATCTTGGCTGAATCAAATCTCCAACCAACACTGTGTAGTCTCTTTGTTGAGATGTTATTGGGACTCAGATTGTCTCCACAAAGACTGTATTGTTACTTGGAATACAGATTATCCAATAAAAGCCAAGTTTTCAAGTCCAAGTCCATGTAAGTCCAGGTGACAAGGTCAGCTTTGGATTTTCTTCCTTGTGGTTACCGCTCCTTGAGAAACTTTGAGCAGAAACTTTCTCAAGTGAAAACTCAACAACTCCTGAATCCTGTCCTTTTTGGCTGTTTTGTAGAACTGAAGAAATATTCTAATTCCGTCTTACGTTCACCTGAAACTGTTCCCAAAATAAAAACCAGAACATTTTATTTTTCCTGCAAGATACAAATAAATGACATGCATTTTTGCTTTCTCTTTTCTCCTGGGTCTCCATCTTAACATTTTGTCCCGCTGTGCTTAAGAACATTTCAGTGGTTTAAGCGGTGTGGATCAGCAGTCACTGCAGAATACACAATGTGGCAGGGAGAAAAAAACGAGCAGAGAGACAAAGCAAAGGGTGGGAGCCTAAAAGGTTTCAGTCAGGACTTTTCCCTGAAACGTTTGGTTAGGATCTGTTTTCAATTCAGACCAAGTAAAATTCCCTAGCTACCGCTGACCTGTGTGTGCTGAATGCAGATGAGCAACAGTTTGCAATGCAGTGTCAGGAGATAAGATGTAGCCTACCACAACGAGCCGGCGGCCACACAACCACAGCACTGGATCAGAGAATAACTGATCCAGATCTGATACATAGAGGAGTGGGCAGTGTTGACTTGGAAGATATTTTGTGGTACTATTGTGATAACAATAAAAGTGATGATGGAATAAGTATTTATTATGTGTCTTAACTGTCTGGCTGTGACTGCATGTCCTGCTCTGGACAAACATTCCCATCTGAACCAGTCTTGTTCAGGTCCACTCTGACTTACTGATTGATATCACTGAACTCCACACAGTTACAATAAACTGGATATTTTCAAATTTACTGATACTTATTGTTCTTGTGGATAAGTGGAGAAAATATTTAAAAAGTAACATTTCAGATAATGCCAGCTGTATTTTTTTTACATTAACTAAAATTTATAGAAACAACAATAAATCAAAACTCTTATTATAATTATATTGAACCAATAAAAAAATAAAAAATAAAGTTTGGTTTTATATTTCCATACTTTTCCAGTTTTGTTCTAGTATTTTGTTGAGTTTTATTTTCATTTTTATTGTTTGAATAAGTGATTTATCCATTCCAGAGTGTCTGACCAGCTGATGGACGCAGGTTCCACCAAATCCCAGTTAGTAACGGACCGGTACCCCCCAGCGGGACGGGATCTTCTCCAGCCTGCTCTCACCTGTTGCTGGCCCAAACTGTGAGTTGCTCAGCCTGGACAGCGAGGAGGATTTCCTCTCGGCCAGTCGCATGCGGACCTGCTCCTGGACCCTCCGGACTTTGGCCAGCGGGTCCGCGGACTGCCCGTCCGAGGGCAGCACGTAGGCGGTACAGGAGGAGTTCGGTTGCAGCGCGGACAGAAAACAGCCGTCCGCCATCACAGCGGTCATACTCACTTACAACGCGGACTTAAACCCTCACCCGGCCAGATTGTTGAGAAAAGCAGCGGGAGTAAAAATCCCAACGGTCCCGAGTCCAGTCACCGTTAGACGGTCCGTCTGCTGCGAAATGGAGAGCAGAGCAGTCAGCAGTCCCAACATCTGGAGGCGGGGGCTGAGGGGAGCAGGAGGAGGTCCGGGACAAATCCACCTGCTGTCAGGGACAACCCGACTCTGGAATGGTTGACTGATGACTTGTTATTATTTAACTGTAAAATACAATTTCTCAACAAATAAAATAGGAAACCAATACGTTTGAAAGTTGAGTAGAAGGAAAAAGTGTGATAGAAAAAGGATTGTGAAAGAAAAGCCATTGAAGCATTTCAGCTTTCTGTCTGCACCATCCAGTAAGAGCTACAGCTGACAGGCAAAAAGAGCCAAGGCCGAGGCACATTCAGTAAGGTAGAGCACCATTGAAAGGCAATTTATTTCAAGGACCGTTTTCACTAAATGAAACACATTATAGAGGTAATTACACAAAATGGGCCGGAAAGCCTTTATTTCGCTTAATTGTAATGATTTTCCATTTAGAGCTAGTAAAAATATTTAAAATTTGAATAATACATCAGGCCAATAGAAAAATAAATAACGTCAGGTCCTGGGTTGTTTTTAGTTGTTTTAGTTGTTTGATTTATTGATTCTAGTTCCACATTATTTCACTCCTGTGATCACCCGTTTGTCCCTGGATCTGTTTGTTGATTTTCTGTTCCTGGCTCCTTTTATGGTTCTACTCTGGCTCCCTGTGTTCCCTGTGATTTTCTTTTTTGCTCTTTTTTTTTAAGCCTCCAAATCCACTTAACACCTCGGCCCAGTGACCTTGGGTCCACCTTCAACATCCAATACAACATAAAGGTCGTTCATTTTTTCAGGTTTCTTTTAGTCTGACAGAAAAACCCAGTCTCAAGAAGACTGATTCAAGCAGCTCACGTCTCTGTCCTTTTAATCACGATCCATGTCTCATGACCAGAAGTGAGGCTTGAAGCATCTGACTGTCTGATGTCGCTGATAAACAGGCAAGAAAAAATTGTACATAAATAATGAGGTTTGCACAGATTGCAGCTGTCTGGCCGATCACCTTTAAGAAGCCTGGCCTGCCAACTCCAGGTTAGCCAATGCTGGCCTTTTTTTTGTCTGAAATGTTGCTAAATACTGAAAGAAAGTCACGTTGGCAACGGTGGGTTAACAAGGTATGTGCAGACATGACCTGGTGGTGTCGGCCTGTCAGTCAAAACTCTCTGAAGAGGGCAGAAGAGGGTGGGGGTGATTTTTAGACCGTTGAAGGTAGATAAATCAGAGGATAAGATTGGCTTCATATGTCAGTATCAGCTGATCACTGATCTCCCAAAAACTGGGCCAGATTTATTGATGCTTGTGATCTTACGAAACATGTGCAGCTTATCCAGAAGAGAGAGAACCCGACTCTCCATTTTTATCTCCCTCAACATTCACTTCAAATTATGTTGCATTCCAGGCCCACTGAAGTGGGAAGTCCTGTTTTCATGTTACAGCTCTTTTCTTTTCATTAACTAGTAAACCATAAATAATGTCCCGCTTGGAGACCAGCATGGCGGCTCCAGTTCGTGGTTTGTTTTGGCCAGGCTGGACTCCTACATGAAAAAACTGTTTTCTGTAAGACGTCTCATACTTCAATAGTTAATCTCAATGGTGACTCAATGCCATTGATGCTTCACACTTGATTTTCAGCTCTGTCTGGTTACACAATGCATCTGTACGTCATGACATTATGATCCCTAATGCATGTGATGCAGGTGGTTGAAAAATGAAGAAAAAGAGAGATTGTAAACAACATTTGGAGCCAAGAGAGGAAGCCTGGGTGGAATGTCAAATCAGGAGAGGTTTAGCAAACCAGCTTAACTCACAACTTTGCTCATGGTGAAAAAGTGCTTGACTTCAGGTCAAAACCCTCAGAGTGATGAGAAAATATGAGCACATGAACGTTTCCGAAGCACTTTTTCATGTTCCTATTACTATGAGAAGACGTTAGAATGCTGTTCTCCATTGTCTCAACTTCAGCCTACTGTTTTTCCTCTTTTTTGTTACTTACATGTCAGATAATGATGAATGAGAGTGGAGGATGATTGTGAAATCAGCACACTTTTTCTGTTCGCTGACCGATTGTTTCAGGGTCCAGGAATGTGGAAATAACTTCACCCAAAGCTGACATGAGAGGAGGAGGGGAGGTTTTGGGAGGAGGGGAGGCTTTCGAAGGAGGGGAGGTCTGGGAAGCTGTGCTGGAGGAGAGCTAATATGTCAGGAGCAGAGAGGCCGCTGGAAGGAATTTCTGCAGCCTGTCTCTAGGTCGGCAGCCAAAGCCAAGAGGGTTTACACACAAACCCCACACTCAGGGTTTGGGTGTAATGAGGAGAGAGTTTCATTTACAGTCCTGTTCCCTCCCAGAGGTCACAACCTCTTCTTCCTTGTAAACTCAGTGGTGAAATGTTATTTTCTTCTCTTGCTCACTAATTTATGTGCCCTTTTAATCCTCCTTAGGACTGCGGGGGAGGGAGGGGGGGGGCCGGGACTTTGGGAAAGAAATGCTAGCTCCACCCTCCAGAGGTCAGCGACCTATTACAGGCACAATGACACAAAACATGTATAACCATGTATGTTCACACACTGCAGAGTCACTGACCACAGTCCAGGACCCCTCCCTCCCCCCACACATCCTCACATACACCCCTTTGTTTTTACTTTCTTTGTCACATTAAATGTTTCAGAATATTTAACACAGTTTTCTATCAGACTAAACCAACCTAAGTGAATACAAACAATTTCATTCATTGGGAAAAGTTGTCACAATCAATCTGGTCCAATATGAAAAAATTACACCGTTCTAAGTTTGCACCGATCCACTGCTTCCACTTCAGAACTCTGAATGGTTCTGTCTCCAGTTTGGAGGCAGGTTCTCCTTGTTCGGTTCCAGAACCAGGACCGAACATGTTGAAGCAGCATTCAGCTTCTATGCACCACAAATCTGAAACAAAACTTCCAGAAAACTGCAAAACAGATGAAACACTGAGTTCCTTTAAATGAAATATAAAAACTCAGAGTTACTTTAATTCCTATTAAGTGGAACATTGAAAATATATTTTGTGTATATTTGATCATTTTGATGATGGAATATTACAAATATATTTTTTTGCTTATTTCATAGTAGCTTACTGTTATGTTTTTATAGTGTAAAGCTCTTTGAATCACCTGTTGCTGAAATGTGCTACAGGTAAACTTGACTTGATTTGATGCATATCTTTTTCTGACATACTGTTGGTTTTGTGCCAGATGTTTTGCTTTTTGAGATTTGTAACCTACTTCATGTAGCCAGACTGGTTCACCTGGAGTCACTTCTTGACTCTAAAGACGATCTCTCCATAATCAGCTCTGGGTGTGGCTTGTTAAACTGACTTAATGAATGAGGTCATCACAGTTCAGGGCAGTTTATTCATGATTCATTATCATCACATTCCTTCAGCTCAATATTACACAAGGCCAGAATGAAAACATTTAAAAGCTGTGTTCTATATTAGCTAAGGTCGATTTATCTTTAATTAAAAATATTTTTACAAAAAAGCAAAAATAGTAGAAATTTGTCAGGGAAAATACTTTTCACACCTGATAAAAAACCCAGAAAGCCCCAGAGGTCACCGACTACCTAAAGCATATCTAGTTACAAAATACAAAACAAAAATTAATTTTACTTAAATCAATTTTTAAGTAAAATTGATTTATTTAAAAAAAAGCAAGTTTGTTATGCAGTCATTATTAGACTTTCCACAAGAGGGGACAAACACAGGAAATAAAACCCCTGGTGTTCCAAAGGTCAACAAATACATATAACGTCATCTGATGTGATTTTTATAAGTGTGGTCTCATTTACACCAAGTCACACAGAAAACAGACTAGAATTTCAAAGCCCAGAACATATTTGGTATTTTCTAAACACTCAGCTCTGAACTCTGAACTGAACAGAGGAATCTGCAGGATTCCACATCATCAGTTTCATGTAAATGGCTGATCTTGGCTGAATCAAATCTCCAACCAACACTGTGTAGTCTCTTTGTTGAGATGTTATTGGGACTCAGATTGTCTCCACAAAGACTGTATTGTTACTTGGAATACAGATTATCCAATAAAAGCCAAGTTTTCAAGTCCAAGTCCATGTAAGTCCAGGTGACAAGGTCAGCTTTGGATTTTCTTCCTTGTGGTTACCGCTCCTTGAGAAACTTTGAGCAGAAACTTTCTCAAGTGAAAACTCAACAACTCCTGAATCCTGTCCTTTTTGGCTGTTTTGTAGAACTGAAGAAATATTCTAATTCCGTCTTACGTTCACCTGAAACTGTTCCCAAAATAAGAAAACCAGAACATTTTATTTTTCCTGCAAGATACAAATAAATGACATGCATTTTTGCTTTCTCTTTTCTCCTGGGTCTCCATCTTAACATTTTGTCCCGCTGTGCTTAAGAACATTTCAGTGGTTTAAGCGGTGTGGATCAGCAGTCACTGCAGAATACACAATGTGGCAGGGAGAAAAAAACGAGCAGAGAGACAAAGCAAAGGGTGGGAGCCTATAAAGGTTTCAGTCAGGACTTTTCCCTGAAACGTTTGGTTAGGATCTGTTTTCAATTCAGACCAAGTAAAATTCCCTAGCTACCGCTGACCTGTGTGTGCTGAATGCAGATGAGCAACAGTTTGCAATGCAGTGTCAGGAGATAAGATGTAGCCTACCACAACGAGCCGGCGGCCAACACAACCACAGCACTGGATCAGAGAATAACTGATCCAGATCTGATACATAGAGGAGTGGGCAGTGTTGACTTGGAAGATATTTTGTGGTACTATTGTGATAACAATAAAAGTGATGATGGAATAAGTATTTATTATGTGTCTTAACTGTCTGGCTGTGACTGCATGTCCTGCTCTGGACAAACATTCCCATCTGAACCAGTCTTGTTCAGGTCCACTCTGACTTACTGATTGATATCACTGAACTCCACACAGTTACAATAAACTGGATCATATTTTCAAATTTACTGATACTTATTGTTCTTGTGGATAAGTGGAGAAAATATTTAAAAAGTAACATTTCAGATAATGCCAGCTGTATTTTTTTTACATTAACTAAAATTTATAGAAACAACAATAAATCAAAACTCTTATTATAGATTATATTGAACCAATAAAAAAATAAAAAATAAAGTTTGGTTTTATATTTCCATACTTTTCCAGTTTTGTTCTAGTATTTTGTTGAGTTTTATTTTCATTTTTATTGTTTGAATAAGTGATTTATCCATTCCAGAGTGTCTGACCAGCTGATGGACGCAGGTTCCACCAAATCCCAGTTAGTAACGGACCGGTACCCCCCAGCGGGACGGGATCTTCTCCAGCCTGCTCTCACCTGTTGCTGGCCCAAACTGTGAGTTGCTCAGCCTGGACAGCGAGGAGGATTTCCTCTCGGCCAGTCGCATGCGGACCTGCTCCTGGACCCTCCGGACTTTGGCCAGCGGGTCCGCGGACTGCCCGTCCGAGGGCAGCACGTAGGCGGTACAGGAGGAGTTCGGTTGCAGCGCGGACAGAAAACAGCCGTCCGCCATCACAGCGGTCATACTCACTTACAACGCGGACTTAAACAACCTCACCCGGCCAGATTGTTGAGAAAAGCAGCGGGAGTAAAAATCCCAACGGTCCCGAGTCCAGTCACCGTTAGACGGTCCGTCTGCTGCGAAATGGAGAGCAGAGCAGTCAGCAGTCCCAACATCTGGAGGCGGGGGCTGAGGGGAGCAGGAGGAGGTCCGGGACAAATCCACCTGCTGTCAGGGACAACCCGACTCTGGAATGGTTGACTGATGACTTGTTATTATTTAACTGTAAAATACAATATTCTCAACAAATAAAATAGGAAACCAATACGTTTGAAAGTTGAGTAGAAGGAAAAAGTGTGATAGAAAAAGGATTGTGAAAGAAAAAGCCATTGAAGCATTTCAGCTTTCTGTCTGCACCATCCAGTAAGAGCTACAGCTGACAGGCAAAAAGAGCCAAGGCCGAGGCACATTCAGTAAGGTAGAGCACCATTGAAAGGCAATTTATTTCAAGGACCGTTTTCACTAAATGAAACACATTATAGAGGTAATTACACACAAATGGGCCGGAAAGCCTTTATTTCGCTTAATTGTAATGATTTTCCATTTAGAGCTAGTAAAAATATTTAAAATTTGAATAATACATCAGGCCAATAGAAAAAATAAATAACGTCAGGTCCTGGGTTGTTTTTAGTTGTTTTTAGTTGTTTGATTTATTGATTCTAGTTCCACATTATTTCACTCCTGTGATCACCCGTTGTGTCCCTGGATCTGTTTGTTGATTTTCTGTTCCTGGCTCCTTTTATGGTTCTACTCTGGCTCCCTGTGTTCCCTGTGATTTTCTTTTTTGCTCTTTTTTTTTAAGCCTCCAAATCCACTTAACACCTCGGCCCAGTGACCTTGGGTCCACCTTCAACATCCAATACAACATAAAGGTCGTTCATTTTTTTCAGGTTTCTTTTAGTCTGACAGAAATAACCCAGTCTCAAGAAGACTGATTCAAGCAGCTCACGTCTCTGTCCTTTTAATCACGATCCATGTCTCATGACCAGAAGTGAGGCTTGAAGCATCTGACTGTCTGATGTCGCTGATAAACAGGCAAGAAATCAAATTGTACATAAATAATGAGGTTTGCACAGATTGCAGCTGTCTGGCCGATCACCTTTAAGAAGCCTGGCCTGCCAACTCCAAGGTTAGCCAATGCTGGCCTTTTTTTGTCTGAAATGTTGCTAAATACTGAAAGAAAGTCACGTTGGCAACGGTGGGTTAACAAGGTATGTGCAGACATGACCTGGTGGTGTCGGCCTGTCAGTCAAAACTCTCTGAAGAGGGCAGAAGAGGGCTGGGGGTGATTTTTAGACCGTTGAAGGTAGATAAGATCAGAGGATAAGATTGGCTTCATATGTCAGTATCAGCTGATCACTGATCTCCCAAAAACTGGGCCAGATTTATTGATGCTTGTGATCTTACGAAACATGTGCAGCTTATCCAGAAGAGAGAGAACCCAGACTCTCCATTTTTATCTCCCTCAACATTCACTTCAAATTATGTTGCATTCCAGGCCCACTGAAGTGGGAAGTCCTGTTTTCATGTTACAGCTCTTTTCTTTTCATTAACTAGTAAACCATAAATAATGTCCCGCTTGGAGACCAGCATGGCGGCTCCAGTTCGTGGTTTGTTTTGGCCAGGCTGGACTCCTACATGAAAAAACTGTTTTCTGTAAGACGTCTCATACTTCAATAGTTAATCTCAATGGTGACTCAATGCCATTGATGCTTCACACTTGATTTTCAGCTCTGTCTGGTTACACAATGCATCTGTACGTCATGACATTATGATCCCTAATGCATGTGATGCAGGTGGTTGAAAAATGAAGAAAAAGAGAGATTGTAAACAACATTTGGAGCCAAGAGAGGAAGCCTGGGTGGAATGTCAAATCAGGAGAGGTTTAGCAAACCAGCTTAACTCACAACTTTGCTCATGGTGAAAAAGTGCTTGACTTCAGGTCAAAACCCTCAGAGTGATGAGAAAATATGAGCACATGAACGTTTCCGAAGCACTTTTTCATGTTCCTATTACTATGAGAAGACGTTAGAATGCTGTTCTCCATTGTCTCAACTTCAGCCTACTGTTTTTCCTCTTTTTTGTTACTTACATGTCAGATAATGATGAATGAGAGTGGAGGATGATTGTGAAATCAGCACACTTTTTCTGTTCGCTGACCGATTGTTTCAGGGTCCAGGAATGTGGAAATAACTTCACCCAAAGCTGACATGAGAGGAGGAGGGGAGGTTTTGGGAGGAGGGGAGGCTTTCGAAGGAGGGGAGGTCTGGGAAGCTGTGCTGGAGGAGAGCTAATATGTCAGGAGCAGAGAGGCCGCTGGGAGGAATTTCTGCAGCCTGTCTCTAGGTCGGCAGCCAAAGCCAAGAGGTTTACACACAAACCCCACACTCAGGGTTTGGGTGTAATGAGGAGAGAGTTTCATTTACAGTCCTGTTCCCTCCCAGAGGTCACAACCTCTTCTTCCTTGTAAACTCAGTGGTGAATATGTATAATTTTCTTCTCTTGCTCACTAATTTATGTGCCCTTTTAATCCTCCTTAGGACTGCGGGGGAGTGGAGGGGGAGGGGCCGGGACTTTGGGAAAGAAATGCTAGCTCCACCCTCCAGAGGTCAGCGACCTATTACAGGCACAATGACACAAAACATGTATAACCATGTATGTTCACACACTGCAGAGTCACTGACCACAGTCCAGGACCCCTCCCTCCCCCCACACACATCCTCACATACACCCCTTTGTTTTTACTTTCTTTGTCACATTAAAATGTTTCAGAATATTTAACACAGTTTTCTATCAGACTAAACCAACCTAAGTGAATACAAACAATTTCATTCATTGGGAAAAGTTGTCACAATCAATCTGGTCCAATATGAAAAACTATCTACACCGTTCTAAGTTTGCACCGATCCACTGCTTCCACTTCAGAACTCTGAATGGTTCTGTCTCCAGTTTGGAGGCAGGTTCTCCTTGTTCGGTTCCAGAACCAGGACCGAACATGTTGAAGCAGCATTCAGCTTCTATGCACCACAAATCTGAAACAAAACTTCCAGAAAACTGCAAAACAGATGAAACACTGAGTTCCTTTAAATGAAATATAAAAACTCAGAGTTACTTTAATTCCTATTAAGTGGAACATTGAAAATATATTTTGTGTATATTTGATCATTTTGATGATGGAATATTACAAAATATATTGTTTTTTGCTTATTTCATAGTAGCTTACTGTTATGTTTTTATAGTGTAAAGCTCTTTGAATCACCTGTTGCTGAAATGTGCTACAGGTAAACTTGACTTGATTTGATGCATATCTTTTTCTGACATACTGTTGGTTTTGTGCCAGATGTTTTGCTTTTTGAGATTTGTAACCTACTTCATGTAGCCAGACTGGTTCACCTGGAGTCACTTCTTGACTCTAAAGACGATCTCTCCATAATCAGCTCTGGGTGTGGCTTGTTAAACTGACTTAATGAATGAGGTCATCACAGTTCAGGGCAGTTTATTCATGATTCATTATCATCACATTCCTTCAGCTCAATATTACACAAGGCCAGAATGAAAACATTTAAAAGCTGTGTTCTATATTAGCTAAGGTCGATTTATCTTTAATTAAAAATAGTTTTTACAAAAAAGCAAAAATAGTAGAAATTTGTCAGGGGAAAATACTTTTCACACCTGATAAAAAACCCAGAAAGCCCCAGAGGTCACCGACTACCTAAAGCATATCTAGTTACAAAATACAAAACAAAAATTAATTTTACTTAAATCAATTTTTAAGTAAAATTGATTTATTTAAAAAAAAGCAAGTTTGTACACAAGCAAAAAAAAAAAAAAAAAAAAAAACTGGCTTTATTAAAAATGTGGTATAAGCAACAGAGGATCACTAAAAATCTCATGACAGGAACATGAAGACATTCTGATTTATGTTCAGTATTTGCACATAAATTTTGATGTGCGGTTTGACATTTTATTGCAAGGCAAATGGAGGAAAGTTTCTGGAAAAACGGCAACATAAAGGTGCAGACCAAAATGTTGTAGCAACATGACAGCAGATGCTTGCAGACCAGTGAGCAACTGACCGTTTGTTTCAAATGAAATTCAAACGATGTGCAACATAGTGGTAAACACTGAGGCCACCCGAATGGCCTCAGTGTGGAGGAATTCCTCCAACAGGGAAAACAAATGTTCGGATTTGCAAGAAGATGGCATGTCTCCAACTGGCACTAATGATTATAAAAGAAGAGTCTGTGTGGCATGATGCAGAACATATTTTACGGTAAGTTAGATGAAGGGAAGCTCCAGACCCCGTTTCTAAATGTGGACCAAAACGTTCTGCTTTGCTCTCATGTGATAACATCGGTGCTGTGACAAACTGCAAACAGCAATTTTTTTTCTCGTCTCTCCTCCACTGATGTCAGACACGTAGCGCAAACCCAACAGCTGTCCTGTCGACCTGAGCTCTGGACGATGTGCAACCTCTGCAGATCTTTCAGCAGCCTCTCTGATTGGCTGTCAGTTTCGGTGCTTGGTCAGGTATTGGCTGCACTGTCAATGGTCTTGTGGTCAGTTTACAGACTCTACAGTCCTGTGTTGTGTTTCATAAAGCACATCAGTAGAAAACTGTAAAGTGCATGCGTGAAAACAGCTGTGCAATTATTGGCTGCTTTGAGAAGACGAGCACAGACAGTCTTACACGCTAATAATTTATACAAACTGGAGATTATTGATAACAGATTATCTTTTCAACTGCACAGGTTCAACAAACAACAATCATTTGCATGGAAAAACACTAAATTGACCAGTTGAAATGTAGCACAGCACTGTGTTTGTCCTTTTCACTGCTGAGTGAGCAGGGACGGTTTTCATTAGGAAGGAGGAGTGGAATTCAGAGCATCTGGGTCCAATACTGTCGACTGTTAATCACACAAACAGACAGCAAGAAACTCTGTGTCAAGATAAAGCAGCAGCACAGAGACATAGAGAGAGAGAGGAGCGCTGAAGCAATCCAAACAAATCAACGTTTGGCTGGTGAATCCAAAGTTGGTGACCTGAAGGATGTTTACGCTGTCTTGGTCTGATTCTATCAGAGTTGGGTCAAATGGCTGAAAACAGCAGAATGAACTCTTGTTTCTATCAGTGAAGGCAGATGCTCATCCCCACATGGTGGAACCATTATCTTGCGGTTTTTGGTGATAAGAGTTTCACAATGTGTTATGAACCTCAGAAGCTGTTTCAGTTTTCACATTGGGATTTAGGGGTTTAGAAATGTTGCATAAAATGAAGGAAACATTTTATTCAAAATTGCCCGTCATCTGGTTCTCAGGTAGAACTTGGTTAAACATCTGACTCAGAAACTCACACAAGAACAAAGTTTGACAGAAGTACTTTTTACTCCTTTAAATCACAATATTTATAAAGTTTACATAAACTTGATGAGCGTCAGACAATCCGCTCATTGTCTGATATCTTATTGGTAGCATCTCAAACAGGATCCCTGCGGAAAAAGCTGCTCCTCAGCTTTTTCCGCAGGGATCCTGTTTGAAACAGAACCAATATCTGTCACAACGTCCACGGATTATGACCAATCTCTTCATTTTAATTTGACTCAGTGTACTTCTGATTGTTTCTGAGCATCTTTCAGTGTGTAAATCCTTACAATAAAGAAATCTACATGGGGAAAAAAAAAAAAAGTTTCTGCCCATTTTTATGCTTCTTATGAAATGAATTTAAATAAGAATGGAATTTCAACATTGAAAGCTTGCTTGTCTTCTGGTTTTTATCGGATTTAAGTGTATATGTGCAACATGTCTACCTCAAAATGTTTTTAGGGTGTGCAGCTTCAAAGGCATTCCTGACACAGGATGCAACACTGAAGCTCCACAGAATGTTTTGATCTTCACTTAAAAAAAAGAATGGTTTATGTATGAGACGTAGGCAGGAGCTCTGGTGGTGTGATGTGAACTAAAAGCAGCACACAGGTCCTCATTGTACATTTCCAACACTGTTTAAAATAGGAATCCACACTTTCCTTCCAAGCAGGCTGACATTCTGTGACCCTTGAAAAGCAACTTCTAGAATTTTCCAGAGGTTTTTTTCATTCTAAGCATTTCAGTCTAATCATCTTCAAATCCTCACCATTTATGTTCCATGAAATAACTTTCCCAACTCTCCTGAACTGTTTCAAAACTGTCTTAAATTGTCTCACCTTGTCCTGAACTGTTCCAAAACGGTTCCAAAATTGTCCTCAAACTGCCCCAAAAAGTCCTAAACTGTCCCAAACTGTCCCACCTGAAAACTGTACCAAAGTGTGCCAAAACTGTCCCAAAATCAATCTAAAAATGGTCACAAGCTGTCCCCTACTGCTGGGGTCTCAAACTTGTTTTTATTCTGGACCAAATCAAGAGCATGAAGGTGCTCAAACGGTTTGTTGTGGCAGAAGATATGAATAAAACTGTTCATTAACAAATTGTTCATATCACAGCTTTCTCTGCATTCAATCTGTACTTCTTAATAAGATTTAATATCTTTTCATCTTGATGTAATTTGGCCCTACAGGCCTAAACAAACTAAAACCAATTTAATTTGACTGATCAAATTATATTTAAGTTCACGACAGTTATCTTGACATTGTATTTCTGTGGCCCTTTGAAGCTCAGAGGGCCACAGAAATAGCTGTGGTGGACCAGACTTGGCCCGTGGGCCTTGAGTTTGACATCTGTGCTCCCCTAGGTTGAGGTGCAAACTAAAATCACTTAACATTATATCATCAGTTATCATCAGATTTCAGACCTGGGAAATAAACCATCTGGTTAAAGAAAAATATTTACCACATCTGTTGGGCTGCAGCAAAACAGCCACGTATTGACTGCGATATCAGTCACGTTTTATATTAGATGGACAATGTAGAGGAGAGTCATGAGATGGGAGGATTGACCTTTTCTTTTAGTCACCTAAAATCTAAACGTGGTCAACACGAATCAGAGAAGACTCTCCTCTGTGTCTCGTTGTTCATCACTGATATGGCTGAACACTGAACTCATCATGGATCCAAAGGTCAAAACGCTAACAGAAAAAAAAAAAATTCTGTTTGTGATAGAAAACTTTTTCCCCTTTTGATTTTCTTACTGAACTGTGTTTCATTGAACTGTGACTTGTTCTTCTGCTGCCCTCTCTCAGCCTCAGCCATCTTGCAGCTCCTGGTCATCTAAGGAATGCAGGGAGGTTTTCCTGCTGAACGTAGGTCTCCGTTTGTGAAATCTTAGCATTTCCTGTCAACCAAATGGTGAAAAGGCAGACAAAGCCACTCATGCTGTCATTTTTTTTGTGTTGCTCATATTCTGCACTGCAGAACAAATGATCAGCCCGGTATGACTTTTTATGATCATATTTTGACAAACTCCTCTGACTGTAAAGCAGACTGCTCTCCAAAATGAAAGCACCCAAACACTGAATGAGGAACATGCACACGCTGCCTGGCGTCTGTAAAAATCGATTGTGTATTGCACCCCCTAATGGCAATGTTTGAAACTGTTTGTGTTCACATCTGAATCAAGTGACTGAGTTCCTCCTCGGCAGGTCAAGTTCTACAGAACCCTGATGACCCAATGAAATGACTCAAGTGTGTTGAAGGAGAGAATGTAGAGGCTCTGGAGGACCAGACTTTTTTTTCCTCTCAAATAGACAGGAAAAAAAAAATCCCAAATATCAAAATGTGAAAACTTCAAGTTGAAATTTATTCAAAAACTGAATAAACCTTGGGCATGGTGGTGAACCAGAGGTTTTATTGTAGGTCACACAGTAAAAGATTCATAAAGCTTCAGTATGCAAATTTTATTCTTTTTATTTTTTTACATGTTTGTTGAAACTGTCACCATGTTGTGAGTGTGGTGTGAAACAAATCTGTGGAAAAAAAGAAACAAAAAAACATCAAGCAACTAGAAACCAATCAGAGCCAGGAGGGTCTTAGTGCTGTCAATCACCATCCCTGTGGCGCTGCTCTCCCCTCTCCTGCACACCCCCTGTTCTCTCTGCAATGCTGCAGCTAGCATAACTTTTCCTGAATGCTAATGCTTGTTAGCATGACCAACTGAATAAACAGTTTTTCTGTAATGGTAAGTTGTTTCTCTTCCATTAGCACATTGAGCATCAAGTACATGAGGATGATTGACAGTGTCAAAACCCTCCTTTTGGCTCCAGTTGGTTGTTTTTGCTGCATTTCTTCAGATGGCGATAGTAGCTCATGGAGATCAATCTTTTCACAGATTATCTGTCTCATAACATACTGTCATTTAATGCATCAAAAATACTCATCTGGATATGGACTAACTGTTAAATATAATCCTGGGCCAAGTTGGGCGACACACATGGGTTTTTAAAACAGTTTGTTAAAAAAATAAACATTAATTCAGTAAAACTTTTTAAATCTGTGATCATGATAATTGATAATTATTTCTTTCTTTTTTTTGTCAAATGAGTTCTACTGTATCTACAGGTCCATGTATCACTCACTGATAAAAACTTCTCCATATCACAGTGCAGCATGCTTCAAAACAAAGACCAGACCAGCAAATGACTTATTTGGAAAATACATTTAATCCCTTTAAATCCGGGCAAAACAAAGTCCACAAGGGCAAAAAGAGGGCCAGACTTTTGGCAGTGAGCGTTCTTTGTCAAATAGGAAGTATATCAACTTGGAGAAACACAGTGTGTCCTCATTAAGAGCCAAATAAATTCTGTACTTTATTCTTTTTAGTTTATTTTAATAATCTGGGGGAAAAGCTGACCCTGCCACTGAACACCTCTCTCCCCCTCACCAGACTTTGTTTGACGTACCAGACAAAGATATCGCGATACAAAGAGAAAAAAGGCATACATTGTTCTCTACAAACCTTCTCTACTAGGATACATTAAAGGTGTATTACACACTTCCACTGTTTCTCAGTTTACAAGGCATGGTTTATATAGGCTAAGACTATATAGGGGTTAGAAAGATGCAGTGAAGGTGTGTGTGTGTTTCCAGGCAGTGTGTGTGAGCAACAGCTGCATCTTGTAGAGTAAATTTGGACCCAAACAGATCTGCTGCCTCTGCCCCATCTGGGCCTCTACTAAAACGTGTTGGTACATGGATGGTAAACATCAACGCTCAGAGGTCAGAGGATGTAAATGGAGACGGATGTGGTGGTCAACGGTATGCAAAAACCACAAAGGAAGTTATGACAAACCTACAAGTATAACTTCCTTTGCGGTCTTGTTGCCGTACTCACTTTTAAAAATCACTACAGCAGCTGGTGAGGGTAAATAAAGATCTAAATGTTTAGTTTAAGTGCAAGATTAGTAAATACTTGCAGGAAACACTGGTGACTGGTGTTCCCAGCAGCGTTTGAGATGAACTAGATTCATGCAGAGATACCATATTAACGTGGATGTCGGGTGAGCTTCGTCTGTCGATAAGGCTGACCGCTGTTAGTAACACACAGTCTAAAGCGAGACAATCAAGCAGAGGTTAGTAAAGAGAAACTACTGGATAGACACCTTGTGTAGTACCATATCTATGCTCAGGCAGACATAAAGCACTGTTAACATATATTTATATACAGTTTATACAGAAAACAGTCAAATAAACCCATAAAACAGAGAATGTATCAGCATGTTCATAGGCAGGTCTGAAGTAAAAACCAATACACACAAAACAAACTTAAAAAAAAATCTCCAAAGAACTACAGCACCTTGACCGGTGATTGGAACCAATGAAAGATTGATTAAAAAATACACTACGAATCATAAAAGGATAAAGCTGCTTGTATATGACAGCATCTGTGAATAAAAAAAAAAAAAAAACATGGAACACTGTAATGATTTTTTTTCTTTTTTTTTTTTTTTTTTCAGGGCAGCATTTTAGAGAGCTGACTAAATCCAGCAAGCATTATACGAGATAATTTGATGTAAAAAAGAAAAAAAAAAAAAAAAAAAAAAAAACAGGCTGTGATTGATGTGGTTCTTCCATCCACTCAGCTCTTTAATACACGGGGCTGTTACGGATCCCGCAGCACAACACCATGCTGAAGATCATCTCAAAGATCTGCCAGGGGAAACAGAGACATCACACTCAGTGACAACAAACCAACATGTTTATTATCAGGTGATAATTCTAAACTAAGCAGTAGGAACTGTTCTGGCACATATCTAAATCTAGATGTTACCATGTGTTAGCTAATCAAAGTTAGAATTAATTGACAAATAATGAAAACATTTTCAAAATTTTTTCATAAAATCTTATTTAATATTTAAGATAAAAATAATAATCTTCCTGAATAATAATGGCTCTTGATAATTGAACAATATGAGAAAAAACATGCAACTGTAATATTGTTCTTGAATATTATAAGGTAATATGCAGTTGCAGTTAACCCATACTTGGCTTAGCATTTCTCTTTTCGTTTTTAAACAAAATATTTATTTTACATCACAGTAGATGTTACAGCAATGGTATGTTACATTAGTGAAAAAGAAAAAAACAAAGTACTGTGGGTTAAAAAATGGATATTATTTAGTGTGTGCACGTGTGTAAGCAATGATAGTTAACTGAATGAATTCACATTGACGTTATCAGTGTGTAAAGCAATTAAAACAACAGTCAAGTTGATAATAAGTCAGTAAATTATGTTTAAGAGCCTCAAATAATAGAGTTAAAAGTCCATTCTACTAAATGGAGTTTATTATATTATATACAGGAAATACAGAAAGAGAATAATTCTCAATCATTCAATTTTTGGGGATATAATAGGCTGTCTACTTGGCCAGCAGAGTGTGACTATATTCCATCTGAAATATCTTAGCCTACCAGATTTTCAGTCTAGCCATCCTTTGCGATGCTTGGATTTAAAACAAGCTAACATGTTTGTTAGTTTTGTAGCATATGAATAGACTTGCTACCATGGAGATATGCTCCCATCACAGTGATGTATTTTGGTTCTGTGCTTTATTTCTTTAAGAAAATGCTAGACCTTAATATGATTAGAATCAGACACTGAATATCCTGTGCAATTATGTATATGATAAAAATTCTACATCTACGTTTTGTATTTTAGTTGAATGTTAAATCAATGATCAATGTAAAGACTGATAACATCATAATAACTCAGATCAGCAGAAACATCTTCAGGATCTCACCATTATGACAGCAACTACCAGTGCAGCGATTCCCACCAGATAAATCTTATCTGAAAAGAGTTCATCGATTTTCCCGTGGCAGTCCTGAAAACAAGACACAGTTAGAATTTGGACTCAGACAGAAGCTTTTACTTACAGTACATGATTTTTTTTTAACACTCTCAATTTGGGCTAACAGTCAAATCAACTTGATATTAAGAAAAACCTTAGATGCTACATTATTTTAAGGCAAAGTTTTCTTTTATAGTTAAGGAGAAAAAGGAATAATAACAATATAACCAAATTTGAACTTCGTTAATTATGATAAACTCAGTGGGTAGGGGAGAATTCAGGCCAGAAAATATGTCATGTAAAAAGTCACTTCCATGTTTAGTAAAGCAGTAGACAAATGCTAATGTTAAATAATAATAATAACTCTACAGTATTTAATATACAGTCTCTTATTTGTATAAAAATATATTTTTTTATTAGTTAAAATCTGCATGCTTCCATTTACTTTTAGCTTACAGCCTCTATTTCTTAATAAAGGAAATTTCTATTGTTTTCTAATAGCCTCTATAGAAGTATGTACCTTTGAGTCAGTTGGGCAAATATTTTAATGCAACTGTTTATCTTCCATATGCCTCTGTGGGTTTCTACTTGCCTGTTACTTTACCGTTGATACAAATAGTTTTTACTGCGGAGGGACAGATAAAGGATCCCTCTATAATAGAACAAATTGTGTTGATCTGAAGCATGCAAAACATGTGCTTTACAGTGGAAGCAACATTCAGAAGTATTCAGCAGCAGCCCTGTACAATGTCTGTCTGTTGTAATTTTATAGAATATTTTTCAGATTACAGCAGATCTTTGGAGAGGGGCAGTGTCTCTTGTGGCTGATCTCAGAGGAAATGTGGCTACTTGGGCCACAATGGGTCCGTTTTAATTTCATTTTGATGCGAATAATGCATTTTTCTCATATCAATTATATCGAGAAATTGATTATTTTGACATTCCTTTGTGTGCGGCTCCGCTCCACCACATTCATAGCCGTTTTAACCCTCAAATGAACAACAGAGCGACCACGCTGCTCTGCTGCGTTACCCATGATTGGTTCTGTAACTTCCTGTCTACTTCCTGTTTTATATCACTGATGTGACACATCAGTTAATGTGTGTCACACATTAACTGATAACTGATGCATTACAATTATTAAAAAAGAAGCAGCTTTACAAAAAGCTTAACTCACAACTGGAGTGAACAAACGAACTCTGCAGAGCTAGGTATCCCACAGTGTTAGAAGAGGAAATAGTAGTTTCCAATGATCAAACTTCATCTATAACAGGTTTTGTGGTTGGCACTTTTTATTTCCGTTTTTGTTTTCAGCAGGTGGTTTTGCAGAAAGTTTTTTTGTATCTCTTTCTGCTCTGCATCAGGAGCAGACACAGCTTGGCCAGAACCTTATTTCTGATGAGCTTACTATTTGTTAGATGAAATGGGTTATTCACAGTAAAAAATGGCATATAAAATAACATATCTGCCTTGTCGACAAAATAAAGCTTTTATATGTAGTGTTTTTGATTGGACTGAACATTGTGAAGCATTAAGCACCCTCAGGTACTTTAGAAAGGTTTACTCAAACTTTGAGAGACATTTATTTCAGATGGAAAAACAACTGTAAAAATATTATGGGCTGTTTCGTTTTAGAAATTCGACTACTGTATTGTTTATGCTGCAATGCATCCTGGGTAGAAAATGTAGACGAGACCTCCAGCGGATATTTCAAATGTTTGCCTAAGATTTGCAGATGTCCATTCAGAAGTTTTATGGGCCTCCATGACAGAGCACTAGCTTTGACTTCTCATGTTTAGGCTCAGTTCCTCTACCGCCCACACCATGAGCCCAGCATGCATTGTAAAGATGAGAAAATGGCAACCAAAATATGAGAAAAATATCATAAAGATACACAATTTTTGAAGCTATTATGAGTTCTTACATATAACAAACAACTTTAAGGGTAAGAGGAAATTACAACAAATTAGCCCAACGGGTTCAACAGGTCATGGATCATTTTGACAACATGTTAAATAATCCAAAATATTTATTATAAACGAAGAATTTGTCACTACCTTTAAAACTGGAATAACACTGAAATGTGTTTTCTCCCCATTTCAATTCTGATTTTAAGGCAGCATTTCACTGAGAAGAGGAATCACTGCAACATGATATTATGAAGATCAGGCTGTGAAATGAGCTGAAGAAAAACTTTTAAAGTTAGGCATCATCTGATAAGCTGGACTGAGGTCATGTTTCAGTGATTAAGTTAGTAACAGGTTGCTTTATTATCAATAATTACTTTCCAACATTAGCCAAAGCTGTCCTCCACCGATGCACTTTCAGATAAAGAGTCAGCGCCTCCAGTCTGCAACTGCCAGCAGGACGCTTCATACCAATTTGATGACCAGTGATTTAAGATGATGTTCTTAATGTGGTTATAGTCCACTGAAAGGAAATGTGGTTCTATGACTCCAATAAATAACATCTACCAGCAGGAGGTTGCTCAGAGTTTAATAGTGATTCTTTAAAGGAGTAAACTGACCCAAACTAGTATCAGAACTGCATTTAAAAGAAATGGTGTAATAAAAAAACAATTTACTAATAAATAACATGATATGTAGGTTGTGAACATTTTAAAGAAGCAGTCTTACGTATTTTCCAGGGATATAGACGCATTTTATAGCACAATCAGGTAACTACATTACATTCAATAGTTACAAAAATATTAAATATCAAATACAATTTTAAAAAAATTTCAAGGCATTAGATTTTAATGTAATGCTTTGAAATTGGGTCTTTCTCTCTTTAAAAACTCCCGCTCTTTCTAAAACCCCACCTTCAGGAAGTCATCACAACATGGCTGCTCTATTAACTCCAGTAAGTGTTATACTGAGAAGAAGCTTTTATGTATGTAGCTTTTATTAAGGAAATGTGCTCAGTTGATGCACATTTCCTTCAGGTGTTTGCTAATTGTTGCTGGCTAGTCTGAAGGAGCTGAGTGGGGGAGTCATGGAGAAGGATTGCTCTTTGAGGTGGAAGATCAGAAGCTTAGAAACTGCAGCTACATGGAGGAGCTGCCCCTTGAAAGCAGACCTAGGTTTACCCAGGTGTTTGGCACAGCTCAATGGTTGCCATGGAGATTAAAGGATTTCTCAAACATGCATGATATAATCAAAGCAACACTCTGGGTACGTTTATAACATTGGGTTGTCATCACAGCATAATGACATAGCAAAGCATAATGTAAAGCTCGAAAAAGTTAATTTTATGTAAAGGCTATTTATTTATAGAATTCTGAACAATACTGCACCAGAATAAGAGATAAACTGACAGGAAAATGTTAAATTCACTGGTGTAGAAAGGTTTGTTTCTGGTAAAAAAAAAAAAAAAAAAAAAACAAAAACATGGCTACTAAATGTACCTACAAATTGGTGAATTAGCACATAGAACAGGAATTACATTTAATAATTTGTACTTAACTACAAAATCAGCCTAATATAAACTTCTACACTGATTGTATGAACATAAAGCGCTCTAGCGAAACCTTGAAAATGGACACAAAAGCTTGTTTCTGGCTGAGGGTGGAAAGGAAAATGCTAACGTAGGTGACTTCACTTACAACTAAGGTCCATTGTTGGGAGCAGACGTCCTGAAAGCCGACTTTACTTGTTATCACTGAGAAAACTGAGGTGGTCTTGTCCTTACCGCAGCATTGAAGCTGAAACATAAAAACAGCACACAGATGACAGAATTAAAAGGTTTTTACAAAGCACCAAAGTTTGACTTGATTATTTTCCAAGAGGTGGTTTTATGCAGTTCATTTCTGCTGGTTTAGTTTTCAATCTAACATGGTCGTACCGTCTCATGGAAGACCTTGAGCACATGTCCAACAGTCGACTTTTTATTTGGGTCACTAAGGGTGTCTGATAAGGCTGTGTCATAGACAGAGTCATAGAAGTTCTTCATTTCCATTGAAACCTGGAAAAGAAACCAGATTTTATAACAGCAGTTTCACCCACATTAGAACCAAAAGGTGACGGCAGGCAATTAAAAAAAAAAAAAAAAATTCCTTCTCCCTACTCAATGTTAAACTTTGTTTTAATTTGTCATGTGAAATCCTAAAAAAAAACAATAAAACATTTTGTGGTTTTCATGTAATGAAATATTCTAAAGTTCTGTGTGTGAATATTTTTACATTGCACGTTACTTTGGTCTCCACTTCTGTTTCCACTTACAGTGTCTCTGTTCATGTAACCCCAGATCCCAGCAGCAACTTCACAGGCAAACAGGATGACCAGGCAGACGAAAAACTGCAGTAGAGAGGAAGAGAAAGGAAACAATTAGAAGGCACTTTATGAGGCTGGAACACTTACTGACTGCAGGATAAAACCGACTCACAGTTCCTAATAAACACTGGGACTCCTGAATGGCACCGTAGCATCCAAGGAAACCGACCACCATCATTACAGTGCCCACTGCAATCAGAATGTGGACACCTGGACAGACGGATAAAAAAAAAAAAAAAAACAGTAAAATGACACTGTTCCAACATGGGTCTGAACAAAAAACTTTGCTCAGTTAAATCTAGGTAGTTCTACTTGACGTACAACAGGGGGCAGCACTCGGATTTTCTGTGAGCAGGAAAAAGTGAGTCATACTCCTTATTTGCACCCATGTTGTTCCCTCTTTTATTCCTTCTCCATAAAGCAACACAAATTGGTTTATAAGGATATTAAACTGGCTCTGGAGTTTAGTTTTTCCCCCTTTGCAATCAAACTCCTGACTTTTGTGTCTTTGTTCTGATCTGGGCAGAGTTTATTTGACTTGGAAGATTAGATGGACGACTAGCAGAATGGAAAAAACGTGTCTGCTTGGTATTTAAGAGGTAACTCTCTCCTTTATATGGTTTTCCTGAGTGATGCGCCACACTAAGCTGGCACAGTCAGAACTTCCTTAGCTTTGTAATACATATATAAAAATTTGAAAATGTAAAAAATGACATTTGAAAAGCACTCATCTTTTTCTCTCAATATATCAGCAGAATTTTGAGAATGTGCCACATATAGATTGTGAAACCTATCTGTGACAGATTAGACCTTTTCATAAGGGTCTATTTATGAGACCCATATGAAAGTAAGGGTCTCATAAATAGTGACACCATCTTGCTGGTGTCTCCTACAGCAGCAAGATGAATGATACGAATGTACATAATCAGCAGTGTGTTTGTTACTTGTTGGAATGGAATATTTTCTTATCTGCCTGTGATGAAAAGACAAAGACTACGTTATGTTCTAGAATACTGCTACGCTCGGTCTGAGGCTAAAGGTTTCCCAGCCTTAACCAATGATGGTCCTTTGCTCAATTTGTTTGAGCAATAATAATAATGACACAAAAAAGAGTGTATTTATGAAAGGCAATACAAATTGATTTGTGATTTCCAAAATATTTTACAGATGTAGCATGAATCTGAATTCAGCATTTTGAAAATCCACGTTTTGCTGCCCAGCCCTATTCAAAGGATCATTTATTTATGTTCATTGACTTTAGTTTGGCATTTAACACAATCTTACCAAACAAACTCCTATTAGAATTGGAATATACAGTCTACTATATAATTGGACAGAAGACTTTAACTTTAATTAAACTTTAACCAACCACTCCCTATGTGTAAAAGTAAGAGAGCATACCACCACCACCGTGCACCAATATAGGGGTTCCTCAAGGCTGTGTGTTCAGTCCACTACTCTAAACACACGACTGTTCTGCCTCCCACTCATCCAATCACATCGTCAGGTTTGAAGAAAACAAGGTGATCCGTCTCATAGAAACTTAATTTTTAACAACAAAAAGTCAAATGACAAAATTGGACATTTTTCCCAGTCCATCCATTCACCACTCTACAACAACGAGAAAGAATCTCTACCTTTGGGTTTCTGTGGCTGCCAGATGACTTGACCTGGATTGATAAAACTAGATCACGACTGTTAAAATTTAAACATCAAGTAGGCAAAAGAAAATGAAAATAAAAATAAATAAATAAATAAATCAGCTGCCACATGGTTTGTGGCAAACTGTAAAAAGGAGTTCTTATGGCATTCTTTTTCCAACAGTTCATATTTGGACTAATAGTTGTCCTGTTGACAGATTCTCACATAATGTTTGTGGATTTTGCAGCTTTTTCACACACACACACGCCCATCCCTGCACGCACACACCTAAAGAAGACCTGGAAGAAGTGGCTGGGGAGAGGGAAGTCTGGGCCTCCCTTCTTAAGCTGCTACCCCCGCGACCTGACCCCGGATAAGCGGCAGAAGATGGATGGATGGATGAAATATATTGTAAATAAGGAAATGCTTTTCTTCCTACAGAATTATGGATTTGTGTTGATCTATCACATACTATCACACTGCTTAAAATACATTTGTTTGACATTTAAAAATAATGTAAAATTAAAGCAGTCTGAATACTTATAAATGTGGGAAAATATGAAAAGGCAAAAATAGAAGAAAGCCACAAAATAAATCAAGAAAGGAAGTAAAATCAAAGTTTGAAATTATGACTAGAAAACAGTACATAATTTTAAGGTATGAACGGGGTTAGAGTATCCCTGCATATTAGCAGTTACTACTATTGTTTTATAGTTACTTGATTTATGGTTTTTTTTCTACTTGATTTGGCATATTGCCATGTTGGAAACACTCCTCTATGCTTCCAGTCTGAGAGGACGGTGGCTACCCAACACCATCACTCTTGCCTGTCAGCTCAGTCATAATTTAATTCCAGACCACTAACTGGTGCCATGCTTTGTATATATCCTATCTATCTCCCACATCCTCTTCACTCACTGAGCTAGACAAGTACACATGATTTCTAAATCAATAAGTTTGCAAGTGCTCTGTCCATCTTTTATACTGCGACCATTCAGACTGACACAGCACTTACTGTTTGGCAAATACCACATTCATTTGGCATTCAGCCATCAAAAATTCCATCCATTTGAATGCTTTATTCCCAGATTGTCTTCCATTGTATTCTTTGGGTGCAACTATTTAGTAGGCATTATGAGTGGAAAAACTGGTCATCTCTCTCCATTGCTGTACATAAAGTAGATTAAAATCCTCCTACATTGAGGAAACTAACTGACACAATAGATGCTGTCAAAGAAATTCAACTTGAGATCTTCTAAATTGATAATATATGTAAAGACTGAAAAGCCTGAAGGTCTGCAGTCCTCGAACAAACTTTTGTTAATTTTATTTTATTGTGTTGTCTGTTTCACAAAATTGTTAAATAAAAGTAGAATGAGAAATTATAATTGCCCTCAGCAATTGTATGTTATTTATAACCACACCAAATCTGTTATTGCTCTACAATAGAACTGATTAACTTTTTTTTTTTGGTGTCAACAAAATTTCTCTCTAGCTCTAATAAAGGCAAACCAACTAGGTGTTTCTATTTATGGTAAGAAGCAGTTGGGCAAGTATAGATGAGTGTAGGTAATTAAAAAGTGGAAGACTCACTTATTCACGATTCAATACTTGTGGATTCATCTATTTGCAGATTTTTATGTAAAGAGTGACTCCAAATTATTATTTGAACATACCTAAAAGATTCTAAAGAAGATGGTCATTGGGAAACTGGAACACCTGGGTGCAATCCTACGTGGCATGCCAGCTGGTGTTTGCAAAGGGACAATCCAGATGCTAGGTATGTAAACTATTAAAGTTGAAAGCATTTTTTTGGAGGAGGTCTCATATATTTGTGGATTCTGCCAATTCATCACCAACTCCTCCATATGCCAGGGGTCCACTGTAATCTAAACAGTTACTTTTCTATTATTTCAGAGCTATGTTCAAGACATATAATCCTAATAGCAATAGCAGTTTCCAATGACAACGCTGACATGTTTTAGTTCATGCTAATTTTAGGTTCTAGGTCAACTGCCCCAAACGGACAATTCAATGTACAGCTGATAAAGAAATCTAAAAAAACATAACAATAGAAGATTTATTTAGCATTAGGAGTAGGGTGTATTAGTGGTTACAGCTAAGCCATCCAGCTATTGTGCACAAATACAATGAAAGTTTTCCTTGAAGCAGTTTCCTTTTCCCTGTTTTGTTATAGCTGCTTAACAACAAGACATCACAACTATGAAAAACTATGTTGATGGACACCGAGTACACTGGCTGTATCTGTGTTTTTAGAAAGTCCTTTTGTCCAACCATGCTGATGGCTCAGAGTCAGAACTCCTCCACATCCTGCTCCTCCCTTACATATAATCTCCACTTCTTTCAATCAGAATTTCATGTTATGTTTTAATTCGTCAGGCCTTAATCTGTTTCACTTGTTTTATGCAACACAACGTATCTTCTAATAAAACATAATTACCAAGTGAGATTTTGAAATTTCCTGTCAATTTTAAACATTTTCAACACAAAAACAAGGAAGGCCGCTGGATGACTGCCCTAGCATCCCGAACACAGAACTTAGCAAGTTTTTTGGGGGAAAACATGCAGTATCACTTTGATAATGATTTATGGATGGTTAAAGTCTTTGTAAAGATTTTTTTAGGCACCTCTGTTGGCTGAAACTTTATTAACTTGCTTGTTAAATGTTCCCTGAAACATCAAACGTGTGGTCTGTAAGCAGACAGAATCTTTTGATCCATCCCAGAGTATTAGCAAGTTGTTGAATAGTCACAGCTTCCAAACTGTACTATAGACGATGCATATTATTCGGTTGCCGTAAAAGAAAACAACCTTCATAAATTCGCCAATGTGTCCCAGAGATTAGGGACATTAGCACACAAACATGTCAGAAAGGAAATGCATATCCAACCCAAGAATCATATCTATTAGTTTGACAGAGAGTTCATTCCTGAAAGTTCCAGTTAATCTTTATTTCTTCCAATCTCAGGTGTCCTTCCAATACTGTCTGTGAGCCTTAGCAACTCTGGTACAGTATTAGGCGAAAGGTGTGGACATCTACAGCAGAAAGACATTATTCAGTTCAGTTTCCATAATATGTGCATGCAAAATGTGAACTCAAAGTTTGAGTAAGTGTAGATAAAACTTGATCCTGCACTTATTACAGCAGTCATTTGAGATGTCAATACACCACAGAAAAGTTGAAGACGGAAACATGGCACAGCTCTCATCCATGTGTTGAATGAATCAGATCGACTGTTGTTATGCTAACAGCACAAGGCAGAACTGTAGCAAGAAAGGCCAGAAAAGTGGCCTGCGGTCAGATAGTGAAGCAGGGTCAGGTATTACATAAAAAAACAAACAAACAAAAGAAAGCCCTTCAGCACCTAAATTAAACCTGAAGCGCCTCAAATGTTTGGAAAAACTAAAAAGAAAAGATTTATGCTTCACATTAGGGCTGAAAGGAAACTCCACTTCTCTGGAGCTAGCTTGTTATTGCTGCCTGGAAAACTTAGATGTAGCTTAGCAATTTTACAAGCAAGCACAGAGGCTTGGCAAGTGGGTAGGGGCTTTATTACAGCAGTCAGCAACAAAAATGGAACATTTGAAATCTGGCCTCTGTCACACATGCCTCCTAGATTTCAAATAATGCATGTTTAGTATGTTCCATAATTTCAGGGGATTTAAGGTCACAGTGAGGACGATAGTGGGAAATAATCACACTGAACCTCACACTTTCAAAGACTGTTTCAAACTTCATGTTAATGTAAATTACAGTATAGGATGATTTTCATTCAACTGACCCATAATTATTGGAAAATTGCTAAATCACAATAGAACAGAAAGATGGGCAGAAACTGGCTAATCAGTAGACACAGCACATATTGATAGTGGATAACAGAACAAGGTAGCGGGCTGAAAAATGCACAACAAATAGAAGTTTAACACACATCTAAGTACGGGAGACCTTGACATCATGGCACTTGTTAAGGCCAAAAGTTGGGATTTCTAAACTTAAGATTTTTTAAGACCATATATAAAAACTGGTCTACATACCAGGGAGACACAGCTCATTGTGTGCTACCTGATTGACAATAAATAAATAAAACCACACTGGATGGCTTTATGTACTGACCTTGGTACATGTCAGTGACATGACTTTACTGACTTTAAGGTTTGAGGTATGTTTAATATCTTTAGAACAAGTATTCACCAACAATAGATAGAGTAAATATGATTAAAAAAGGGGTCATATTAAACTTAAACAGTTCAGTGACAAATGATGTACAGCTATTTCTGGTATTCCTATAAGCTGTTACTGTAATGTAGATTTTTTTCCAGACTGGACTTGTCTGTGGGACTTCCTTGCACATGTTTTACTGACTCATGTTGGTTTCTTAGGAACTCTATAATTTGGGAGAAGACAGGAAGTTTAATTCAACTTGTGCAATGGTAGTGGTAATAACTTTCACAGTCACTGTGGAAGTGAGTCAAGAGGAATCATGTTTGGCAACATCCTGAAGTTCTACTATTGTCACTCAACAGGGCTGATGGCAGCAGAATTATCAACATTTTCCATTCGAAGCTGATTAGTCAATCCTTGTTAATTTCATCTCGTCTTTCTCTGGGCACACCCTGAGTTCTCAGGTTTGCACAAGTGTGGAGGGATTGACATCATCATGTACATTTTTATAATGGTTTAAAACAATAATTTGTGGACCAGGAATTTCAACATACTTCTCTTTTCTCTTTGATCAACTCTACATCTAAAATACTAAAGACAAACCTAAACTCAATTATTCTTAACCCATCACAAATTTTATGAATTTCAACTTATGATTTATGGTACCATTGTTTGGTTTTGTAGGCAAACAAATTTCTTGATTTCAATGATTTGTTTTGTGTGGTGTCCACCCTGAAACATGAATAATGAAAGACGGTTATATCAGTCTTCTAAATTTGATCTGTTCAATAATTTCATCAAGGTTCAACTCAATTTGGTATTTTAGATTTTGCAACTTAAATTAGGGAAACAGTCCTTTAGTAATTACTAAATGAGATTATCACTTTAGTTTATGGGTCTTTTATTGTTTTAATGTTGCTGCTATGACACCCTTTTTCAAAAAGAATGGTCATAATTTTGGTCTAGTAATCAAAATAACTGTGGAAACCCTTGGACAACTGATTTGCCCAGCAACATGATGACCTAACTCAACCCACTGAATCAATGGGGAAAAACTGGATTAAATCAACTCTGATATGAATGAGGAGAGAAAGATGTCTGAGAATTATTTTTTTATTGATAGTTTAAAACCAGAATTAACAAAGACTTTGTAAATCTGTCCAACATCACAGGAGTGATCAGATTTCTTTAGGTCAAAAAATAGTGGAGAAAAACAGAAGTTTGCACTTTAAAAAACTGTGTTGTCCCTCCTCAACTTGCTCCATTGTTCAGGCACCCTATGATCATGTTATCTTAGGTACAAAGTCAGATTTAAAAACAAAGAAAAATGTATTTAATGCCAAACATAATTCCAGTGTCAGATACTCTTTTTGACACAAAGCCTAAAGGGATTATGCAACTTGTGTGAAAGTGAAATTTTTTATCAGCTTTTTTGCTGATGAGGAAACAAATGTAATTTATCAGGAAAATGATTAAACAGGAATTTGGACATGGATGCTGAGGAACTAAGATTTAAATCTTAGTTCCAGTTATTAACAAGTTGAGCAAACTTCTGGTTATGTAAGCACTGCTTAGTGCAGTTCTGCTGTTCAGAAAGCACTCAAAGCGCAAGTTATGAAAGTATGTGTATATTTATTAGTGCATGGGGAGGGGTCGTCATGTTTGGTTTATGTTGAGGGTTTTTTCAGTGTGTGGGGGTTCTGAGAGACAAAAGGAGAAAAACAGATGGAGGAAAAAGAGAAGGTGGGAGGGATTAAGGAAAAATGAAGAGACATAAAGCGACTTTAACACTAACCACAACCAGACGGGGAGATGTGGGTGGAGCTACAGCGTAGAGAAATAGAGTGGTGAAAAGAAAAGGGAACTCTGTGAAAAGAGGGAGGTAGGGGGGTGGGGGGGGACTGGTGGGAAAAAGGGAAAGGGGAGGAGTAGAAAAGAAAGAGAGTGAGAATTTTTTTCCTATGCTGATGATTTTTTTTCTCCTCGTCTTAGGAAAGAGGGCCAGGCTTTATGTAATGGGCAGGATGTAATCATTGAGGGAAAATCACAAAGTGGCTCTTACAAACAGCCACAGATATGCTGCCTTAAAGAACAGCCAACCACGCAGACTGAACAGCAACATTTCTTTTCATAAACATCCTAAAGGAACATCCTAAATGTTCCTTTCTAACTTTTATCTCTTTTCTCTTCCTCATCTCTAGGCACTGACTCACAGATGCTGATGGAGATGGGAGGAAATGGCAGGGAGGCTAACTTAATTTGGGCGAGCTGAGCTCCAAACTGATTCATGTGACTTGCAGCAGGTCCACTGTTAGTCCTGGTCACAAGTAGCTGATGATGTGGGCGAGGCCATAGAAGACACACTCACCCAAATCAGACCTCTGAAGGGTTAGCTCCACATGATGCTGGAAACATTCCTTTAAAAATCAGCTTCATGTTTGTGTCATTGCATCTCACAATGTCATTTATCCACGGCGCATTAATGTTCCACTTCCTGGCCACACCTTAAGCTAAGAAGGCAGATCTACTGAGAGAGAGAGAGGCCACTCGACTATGAGCCTCGTGGTCGAGAAATTAGCTTAAGATGCATTTTACTTTAATACAGCGCTGGAAGTAAGATGGGAATCTGAAGCCACTAAGTGGGGGGATGCAAAAGGGAAGGACATGGAAACCAGAACAAACTGGTACTGAGTGGTAGAAGAGGGCCAGGAAAACATTCTCCTCAACACTGTCAAATTACGCCCCAATCCTACATCCAGGGTTTTAACCGGGGTGACTCAGGAGAAACCATCATTCTTTCCAGGCTTTCAGCCTCAACACATTTTCTGTTTGGGGTTTGGATGCTTGTTGCTCAGTGGGCAGAAAAGTCATCTTGAAGTCAGGAGGTTGTAGGTTCTATTCTTCTCTCATATACATAATAAATAAATGTATTAACGCATGTAAAAAAAAACACAACTTTCAGTTCAGTCAGTGCATTAAGCAGTATTACAACCAATGTAAAAAATGATAATAAAGAAACATTCAGCTGACTTGGTTAAACAATAAAAATAAAATGCAGTAAATCATTTAAAATGGTTCAGAAAGTGCAATTAGGAATTCTGAATATAATGTAACATAAATAAAGCATGATGTCACTGAGAGCACAGAACATGGAATTAGACTGAATAGATCTGCCCATATAGATCAGACATATTGTCACCAATACCTGATGTAGAATTTGTTTATAATATTGGGGCCGATACAGATATTAATACTGCATCAGTACATCTCTAAAATAAATAGAGGTGTGGTCTGTAAGCCACTATTCTCTTCAACACCTGGATTTCTGGACACTGGGACGGGTCAATACGGTTTAATGAATCAAAGGTTCTCCTATAATCTCTACTGCAATGCACTGAAACCTACAGCGTGGCCTGCTGTGAGGACAAGAACAGAAACAAAACAGGTCAGACATGAAGATGAGATACGTACAGATGTAGAAGGAGGTGGGGGCATGGGTTCCGTCCACTTCAAGCGACATCAGGTTGCTGATCTTTTGGTCATGTCTCAACCAAAGGGCCACGCCCAGGATCACACCTCCAGTAAGCTGCAACATACAACACAAACGTCTTAGTAAGATTCAGTCAGGGGACTTCAGTTTAGGAACACTTCTGGACAATCTTGACATTATTGAAATGTACAGAATTTAACAAAATGAGGACAAAGGTCCTGATGTTGAGTCAAAAAAAAAAAAAAGACAAAATCTAAACACCTTGAATGTTCTTCACAGTCAATTTAAGATATTATGTCCAATGTGTCCTAGTTAAAGGAAATATTTGGATAGTTATACATTGCATTTTGCAACAAGCCTTCAAAGTGTCATGGAAATCTCCACTTTCATGTAAAGTAACAACAGCTGTGCTGAGTGGGTGCATGCTAAGATTGAAACTACATTAACCCAACAGCTAGGATTTGGCCAGAACCACACCAGAACTCTCAGATTTCGTCTTTTAGACAGCAACACATAAACTTTTATTTTAAAGAAAAACAGCAAGAAGAAAGTTTTTAACTCTGTCTGATTTTATCAAATATTCTGCAACAAGGTAGTGGCTTCCTGTCTTTAAAAGGCTGCTGGCAGACATGTTGTTTGTTTTAGCGCCATGCTGTCAGTGGTCACTACAGATCAACAGGTCTCTTTTAATATCTGAGCATCAGTGAAGCACCCAGCCTCATGTACCCTTAGGAAGCTCTTTCTGATCTGAATTTATTAAGGCATTAGATTCCTGTGCTGCTTTACATGTTATGGCTTAGCAAAGTGTGTCATCCTGTCACCATGGAAATGCTGATTTCTTAATTATGTAATGGGGAAAGAAATATGTGCATTTGGAATCCTATTCATAACTTTCTCTTGCATAAAATTAAAATGATAAAGAAATAATTATTCTGAAGGCTCTCTGCCCACCTAGACAGATGTCTCCCACTCACTGTTTAGAGGTCATTCCATTAACAAGATAAGTGACTGACATTAAATCAAAAACAAATTATCTTTCCAGATAAAGAATTAATCACGTCAAACATTAGCACCCCCTGGCCAACAGCTTCCACATTAAAGCACAATGCATTAGATGCATCGTTCTCTGTTTAGCTGTATGGCTCTTCTGCTCCTGGTCATATGACACCACCTACACAACAAGATGTCTGTCATTTTTGCCAGAAACCACTGACAAGTTTCTTTAGTATCCAATGCAAACCAGGACCGAGAGGATTGAAATAACTGTTCACTGATTCAATAATCAAATAATCGTTACCTGGAGTAAACAGACTCCAGCCGGTTAATCTGTTCTACCCAGATCTCCCCAAGTTTCACCTGGTTCACATTCTGAAAATAACTAAACCTCATACCGAGCACCTTTTGCTACACAATTATTGTTTGGTTATTGCAAAAATGTATTAACTTTTAGGCAATACAATGCTTAAAATCCCCCAGAACCAGAACCAAACAAGGAGAAGCAGCTTTCAGCTTCTATATAGCACTAGTCTGGAACAAACTTCCAGAAAATTGTAAAATAGTCAAAAGCTTTACTTTATGACGTAAAGCACTCTGAACTTCCTTGTTGCTGAAAATTGCTATACAAATAAACGTTGATTATTTAAAAAGGAATTGAATATTTGTTTATTTGCATCTTTTAATATGGTTCTAATATTTTTGTGGTTAAATGAAACCAGTATCTTTATCCTGAATTGTTCAAATAATTGATCGAATAATTGCTTACTAACATGTGTGTTAGCTGCACACCCTGCTGTCATACAATGCATGCAAAAAAATGAAGCTTTTTTTTTTTTGTAATTATTGCAGAAATTGATGCATTTATCAGGGAATATGTAGGACTACATTATTCATGTCTTTCTGCTTCACATAATGTATGTAATTAAATTATGAATTAATTCCATTTTAACAGCGGTTTTACAGGAAACATACTCCTTCTGTACAGTAATAAATAACTTTTTTTTATAGAAACACAACTAATTGCTTTTATGTATGTTTTGTAATTGTTTACTAAAATAAGCGTTAGCCGCAAACCCTACTGCAGCTAATTTGTGAATGACATGACCAGAACTTCTTCAAAACAATCACCAGATATAAAGACATAAGCATGAATTTATTTATATAATTACAATTACAAACATTAAAGTTATCAATAATGCTTTTACTGTTAAGAAAGTTCTAACTGCATGCTGGAGGAAAACAGAAGCTTTGGACTCAGTCTTTTTAGGCTAAAGGGTTTCTTCTGAGACAGCATCAAAAATTGTGGATACCTTGTGATCTGTATAACAAATAAAAGCCATCTCTCATCTGTCCCTCTCCAGTGAAGTGAAGAAAGATGCAGACAGGAATGAGTTTAGTCTGTTTGGGAGGATGAGGAAAGCGTAGAGCAGAATTGCTCCTTTTTTTAGGCGAGCCAACTGCTGCTTCTGAGAATAGAGTTCAACCAAAACAGAAATCCCCTCCCTGTCCTCCATCTCTGTTAGTTAGGTCCATTCCAGGGCTCCTGCAAGTTACTGCCTAGCAACCAAATAAACAGCGTTACTGCGAAAGTTCAATACACACACACACCACTCAGAGAAACAGCTACCACAGTTTGACTCAGGGCTGGGCCATGATCTTTTAATGGTGTGTTTGAGCGACCGCTTTGGAAGTTGAGGCATTTGCTTTCATTCCTCCAGTGCTCAAAGACGACTTTCAACACAAGAAAGCTGCACAATATCTTACTGCTGTTGTAGATGATTGCTAAAATCACTGTTCAAAAATAAAAGGGGATTTCACCACAGTTAATGATTCTCAGAAGGCCAGCTGCAGCGCTGTGATTATCTCTACTTTGTTGTAATGTGCTGCAGCAGACGTACTGATGGTCAATGGAAAGAAACATTACAAAAACTAAACAGATCTTCTGAAGAGGCCACTGCTCTTCAGATGAGGACTAGCATTTACAGGATTACTGTCTTTGTTTCCAGATAACTGTAAATTGTTTCTCTCCTTTGGTAGACATTATTGCAGGGTATGGATTTTTTTATTTTTTTTTGGTGGTTACATACAATTTATTTGATTTATTTACATTTATTTTAAAATCTATAAACCATAAAATAAAATAAAAATTGAAAACACTTCTTAACACTCAGAAGTCCTCCTGCCTCTTGCACCACACACACACTACTTGAGAAGTACTGCTTTAGCATGTAAAAGTCACATTTAACATCTGATATATTTTAGCAAATTTGCATAAATTAGCACATTTGCAGGCATTTCTTCAACATCTTGTTTTTTCTTAGCTTACTTCGCATATAGTTTTCACTTCTTAAATTTTTTTAAGGAAATTAAAATACTTCCTGGTGTCTTCACACCAGCCCTGTTTCGTCCGATTTTATCAAACTGCAGTCCGCCTGCCTAGGTAGTCCGGTTCATTTAGGGAGGTGTGAATGCATAATCGTACTCTGATGCTGATATGACCGGAGGACCTCTGTGTTGTGTGTGTTATGTGGTGATCAGACAAGCCACAAAACACCAAGTCTGGGTTTGGAGGTGGTCTCTGTTTATTTAATCTGTCAATCAGGAGATATTAGCACATAGCATGCGCTCCAGTTCTCCAACCCGATCTCTCCCCAGTAGAACGAGTAACAAAAGGGAAGATTAATAACTTAATATTTATAATAGTCCTGGAGGACACTGAACAAAAGAAGAAGAAAGTAAGGCAGAGCTGGAGGACCAAACCCCTTATTGCAGACACAGAGGAACACAAGGACAGTCAAGTATAAGCGGACAAATACATTAAAGAAAACATTTTGTGAAAATATACAACTATTAATACAGACCCAGTTACACCAACCATTAAAGCAAACTCTACAAAAACATCAGTCTGGATTTGGTTGAAGTGTACTCTTGTGCAGTATGACCAAAATAAACACATGAATCTAGTGGTAGGAGTGGTTTGCGGTCTTTTACCAAAGACTAAAGTGAAATGCAAAATCTGATGCCACTCCATTATTATTTACATCTTGCGAAGAAGGAAGTTGTGCTCAGAGTCTTCAGAGGTTTTTGGGTTGTTTCAAAAGGTTTGGTTCCTCTGACATGGTGCAGTGTGAAAGCGGACCACAGCAGCTGAAAATGTAACAAATGTTCCACCCTAACCGGTTTTACCAGACTATCAGGTGGGAAAACATCTGCTGCCATGCTGGCATTAACCAGAAGCAGCATTTCTGAACCATCTGAACCAAACCAGATCATGTCCAAACTCTAACCATTATGCTGGCTCCCATTGAACATTTGGAAAAGCAGGGATAACATCGAGGTCATTCTCATTTGAGGTTACAATGACCATACCTGCTTATTTAAGACATCTCAAAAAAAACACTTTATTGTCCTGAATATCAAAAGTGGGCAGCCTGAAATAAAGCTTTAGTGGCTTTATGTGAACTTTTAGCGTGGATTTGAGATTGAAGCTACAGTAACATGTAGTTAACTGTCCCTGACAATAAAAGAAGTGTTGGCAGTGGTATAGAAACCCAATATGCATACAGAAGAATCTCTTGTGACAAGAATATATTTTATGTCACTTCTTGAACAATTTGCTTCCCAAGTTGCAAAATGCAACTTAGGAGCTTGTAGCTCCACATTTCTTTTATTTTTCAGTAAACTAGAGAGAAATTGATAAATAACTTTGAACCAGGAACAGAAAGGTGTGTTTGGATAACATGGCAAACTAAAGCTAGGATGTGCCAGATCAAAATAAATGGAACACACATGCTTTGGCAGAAGTAGAAAGCATTCTAAAATATCTAAAAAGAAGCGTTTTCAACATGAATGTCCTTCCTGGTCGTGGATTCCTTTTCATATACCACTTTGCGACTTTATGACTCAAATGTTTGGAACTGAAAGAACTTCCTCCTGATATATTTTCCAAACACATCAAACTTATTCAGCCTTCATAATTCAGCACTTTTGACACCAACAGGTGCAAGGGTCCCTAGGAGATCCTGGGACAAGATTTATGTGATCCCGAAGACTCGCATGAGTCCACTGAACTCAGAAAGCCATTTGGTTTCTGAGCTGAACAGATGACAGCACTGTAATTAGATCTGACTGGAGAATACTTTTGCAGTTATTGGCACAGTTAACACTAAGCCCATTCTACCAGTTCAAATTGATTGCACCTAAAAAGGAAGATGTGACTCTACGCTTAATGATCTAAACACATGGAAAATGTTCTTTTTAATTTGCTATTCCCCTGCAGTTGTATTTTTAAATATAAAAGGAAAAGAATTGTTTTTATGTGATGTATAATTTTTAAAAAAATCTTTCCTTCTATTCGCATCGAAAGAGTTCCAATAAATATATTTTCCCACTAAATAATTACAGAATGCTCAGGGATACCAGGTCCCACCTGGTCAAGCTTTTAGGTTTCCTTTTGTCTGAGTCTGTTTGTGATTTCAAACATTCTCCTCACATTTCCCAGAGGGAAGACAACTCAACTGCAGGCGGGCCAGTCCACTACCCAGAGCCTCTTCTTCCTCAGCCACGCCTTTTATGCCGCAGGGAATTGTTGTTGAACACTGAAAAGATCGCAGGATATGGCGGTGTGTGTTTCCATAGAATCCATGAATTCTATGGAATTCTGCTGCAACGTATTGGACTGCGTTCGAATACGTTGTAGCAGAAAAATGAGAAATACTTTTTAGTGTTCTCACATATGAGAATTTAAGAAAGAAAACTTTGTTGAATGAGGAGCAGTGAAAACGGAAACAAAAAGGTAATTTCTTTACATTTCTATAATTGTCAGAAAGCAGAGCCTATGTTTCCCCACCGTCTCCCCCTCCACGGTCTATTTCTGCCAGCTGCAGAAGTGGGATCTAGAATGTTGAGCATGCTGGGGGTTGGGGTCCTGTTTGCTGTTCCCGTAAGTCTCCTACAAGTCCACACAAACCCTCAGTCCAACTAAGCACCACCACGCCCTATAAAATCACTTTACTTACGCTCTTATCAATTCAGTTTTTGTAAAGAATGACAACATATGAACATCAAGTTCCGTCTAAGCATAAAATCATCCTTTTTTTTTTTTTTTTACATATTACTTTGGAAGTATTTCAAAGAAAAAGACTTTCCAATGACGTCGGAAAGTCTAGGAAGCATAATGTGAAGAAAGATGACCTCATAAATTTTAACAGTGTCTTTCCTTCAAGTTAAACTCAAAAAGGCAGACTGAATCCTGACTTCATAGTTGAGCTCCTGGCGCTGTGGGGGCCCGACCCTTTGTTGTCAGACTCAGACTTCTTCCTGTAGATTTTCAGAGTTCTTTGTTAGTTGGTTGCATGTCAGGTGTTGTTGTCGCACTGCCGCGCTGAACCGGAGGGTTGCATGTGATTCCTATTCTAAATATGTAGCTGAAGGTGCGAGGCATCATTTGGCTATGAAAATCTCGACAAAAGCCAGTTTTCATGTGTGTAGTTATCATATGAAGCATAAATATTTCTGTGCTGGAGCAATGTGCGAAGCGTTTGAATTTCAGATAACGAGCTCTCTTTAGCAACTTGGCTTTTGGAAAAATTTCCAGTTGCAGAAAACAAAACCGATAGGTGGAAACCTATCAGTCTCAAGTAGATAATTCTATTTAAAAATTACAGTTACAGTATTAACTGTTGCTGGTTTTCAAAACCAATTATATCAAATTAGATGTCTCCTTTTAAGAGCTGTGTTAATGTTATGATAGGTGGAAACAGTTGGATTTTTATTCTTGGTAAAGATGACGATCTCATGTTAGTTAAGTTGCTAGAATTCACAAGACACTTTCACGCGCATTAATTAGCTCCTTGTGCATTGTAGAAAATATTTACTGCAAAGCAATAGCCCGTTTTGGACATAATTTATTTCAAAAGTAGACCATTTCCTCTTTGTTCACAGAGCAGGTGGTGACGCTCAATTCGAATCTTTTGCTAAATTTCAAGGGCTTTTTTGTGATCTAATAATTAGTGAATGGTTTACGACACTAAAGCAACCCGTTTGAACAGAAAAAGAATGTTGATGTCAGACAACAGCGCTCTTCTTACAGAATGATAGTGTATGGAGTCGTTGATGGATCAATTTTAAAGTTTATTCAGCGATGGAAGTCGGCAATATTGTCACAGCATCATAACTAATAAAAAGAAAGAACAAGAACTGTTGCAGAATTATGACACCTGCATCATAACAATGACGTACGAGTCAGATAGAACTACCGTACGGACTGCAGATGCTTTAAAAACTATCAGATTCATATGGAAGTGGTACCGATCAATTTTTTTTGAGAGGTTAAAAGATTGGAATCGGGCTTTCAGACTAAAAAAGTTGGATATGAGTGAGAAAAATCTGATTTGGGTTTCATTTACCTGCTGTGCGAAAATAGTGTACTGGTACGTAAATATTTGATTTGGACAGTACTGGCACTTTAAGATTCAGTATGAGAAAGCAACGCTGTGGGGAGTGTTACAGGCAGTTTCAGGAGCTAACTGCTGTTTGAAGAAATGAGCAATGTTCATGAGACACACATGATGTTCTGTAGACACCTCAGAATCTCTCAGTGTTGTTTGATCCAAGTTGGCAAGCTCCACAAAGTGATGGTAATGCTCCCAATTCTGTATGTCAGGTGAAAAATGGGAAACCCTTCATCTGCCTGTCATTTCTGTTTGATGTGTTTACCGTTTACCTGGCTACAACTATAGAGCCTCAAATATGTAGTAGGTTGGTAATGTAAAAATAATTCATAAAAAATAAACCTCATCCTCCTATTATTTGTGTTTACTGTAAACTGAGTTGCCTTCTATATCAAGACTTTGTCCTGGTTAAATATGAATGCAGTAATTCTTCCACACCACTATCTGCACTGTTTACAGAGACGCTTGACTGAATTGAAAAACTAACAAGTCTAAACTGCTTGTACATTTTGTGTGTAAATAACAAGTGTCTTGACCTTATGCCAGAAACTGACTTCATGTGCAATAGGTTATTGTCTTAACAATAGCTATTTTTGCAATCAGGTGTCCAAAGTTTAGGTTGAGCCACTGAATCCAATTAACAGAAAAAAAGGGAAAGCAAAGTACAAAACTAAGATAAAAATGTTGATGTTACAGTACAAACTCATAGAGAGTTAGGAGACGGGTGAAAAAAAAAAAAAAAAAAAAAACTACCCTAAGATGTTTCCATGATTCATTTACCCAGCACAGGACTTTTGACTCACCAAATGGAAACCACCATGTCATCCCCCTCCGTGCGCACGCATACACACACACACACACACACCCACACACACACAAGTTGGGTGGAGGATGGAATCCAAACAAAGCCTTTCTCCAGAACCAACAGGACCTAAACCCCCAAAACCTGCAAATCTTACATACTGGGCCGGAAAGCGTTTTAAACTTTCACAAGGGAGCAAGTGAAACGAAATATGGGGGCTTGAGCTCGTACTGCGGATCTACAGACGATATTTACTGGAGACTATTTAGACCTGATAGAAAAGCAGGGGTGAAGCCCCCCACCCCCGAGCCTGCCTGATAAACGCCAGAAGCTGCCCTGCAGTCCAGATGACAATGTCCGGTTAGGTTCATCAAAACACCCAATGGAATGCGCTTAGTGTAAATAAACAACGCTGGCCTACAAGTGAAACACAGATAAATCAATAAACGTGCAAAATAAGAACGCGTAGCTTAGAATGAAAAAAAATGGCGAGCCGTAGAAACACACTGAGATCTTGACCAGCGTCGATTTTTATCTCTAATGGACTCGCAGCCTAAACAAACCTGGCAACGCAGACGCGACGGCCCTGCGCAACAACGTGTCTGTTGAGCAGGTTTACCTACCCAGAAGATGAAATTTAAGAAAAACAGCAGGTACTTCATGATTTTGGTGCAGCCTTCGACTCCCATGGCGGTCCGATAATGCAGGTAACTGGCAGCGGAGTTGTAGAAACGTGGAAGTGCGGGCGAATAACGGACTAGAGCTCAACTGGGATCCACAGACTTGACGTCCAGCGCTGGTGGAGCGAGAGGAGGAGGCAACACCCAGATCCCCCTCCCTCCTTCATGACTCGGCCTCGCCTCCCTCTAATCCGTTTACGGAAAAGTTCCCAATCATAGCAAAGGACGCTGCGAAGACAAGCCCATTTAAAGAGAGCAATATTTGTTTTGTATCAATCCTAATCTCTTTGATTACATTACCTATGGCGTTCTAAAGGTGCCAAAAGTGTTTGCACATGACTAAATGTGGACTGCACTTAGATTGCCGATATCTGCTAAACATGTGAGAGATAGTACTACTTGAGTCTGCTTAACTTTCAAAGGGGCTTCAGGCGGAAAAAAACTATCTTTTACCAATCTGAGAAATCATTTAACATTTTGAGTTCTAGTTTACATTTTTTGTTCAATTTGTGATATTCTCTCTCTGTGGGCAGAGAGCTCTATGTTCTCTATGAACACATTTTGTTCTATGTGCAGCAAAATGAGTCACAGAAGGAGTCAGACTGAGAGGGATCTCCAAGTCTATATGCAAAAACTGACTGGGATGCTAAATAAAGTGGAAGAGACTGGAATGACAGCAATTCGGGCACAAAGTAGTCTTGTGAAATCACAAAACAAGATCAGCTGATGCTGAAGCATATTTGGTACAGAGGCCATCCGCATGTCTGATGAGAAAAAAGCCACTGAACTGCAAAATGCATAGCCTTAGGATGAACTTGAGGACAGAGTCAAAAAGGCTGCATGGAATGAGATTCCATTCCGGAGAGATTGCATCCAAGTCCTTTATCACCTCGTGTAATGCAGAGTGTCAGATGCAGTGGTGGAAAGTACATGGCTGTTGGACTGTAGAGCAGGGAAGACATCTTCTCTGGAGTGAAGACTCACCCATCACTAGACATTATGGATAAGAGGTTCTAAATGGCCCCTTCAGTACAAGAACGCATAGCAAGGTCTGTAATGACATCAATGAGAGAACTGTCTGCACAGAGCCCTGACCTCAACTTGAAACAACTCTGGGATGAATTAGAGCACAGATTGTGGGGCTGGCCTTCCGGTTCAACATCAGTGTCTGACCTCAAAATGCTTCTGGAAGAATAGTCAGATATTCCCATCATAAACACTTCGAAATCTTGTCGGCAGCCTTCCCAGAAGACCTCAAGCTTTATACTTGCAAAGGGAGGAAATGTATGTAAACTTCTAAATAAAAAAAAAAAATCACCTCTCAGCATTTCTGTCTCTTATTACCTGTCTCATGTTGCATGTAGTAAACAGAAATAATTGCAGCAATCCTAACTGACCTAAACCAGGAAAGATTTAGACTGATTTAATTTCAGAATGTGAGAAAAAAAAATTGTTACGTGTCCTTTTTTTTTTTTTTTACAGTGCATGCGAATAACTGAAAACTACTTTATTAAATAGATTTTTTAAAAAGCATACAAAAAAGTTACAAAGTAAGTTCATCTTTAGCCGCCCATGCAGTATAAAATAGAATATACTTTATTGAGCCCAACAAAACCAACCCACGAGCATCAACTGAGCTAGAGATTAAAGTCAAGATACAAATATTCAAAAGGTTTGAAGACAAACTGTAGTAATAATTTTCGTAATAATACAGATTATAGTAATAATTATAGAACAATAAATTATGATAATTCATCACTCTCAATCCCTCAAGTGAACCATAAGTTTTAACATGATGCCTCATGTCAGAAAGGCAGGCAGTGGTGAGTGGGACAGTGGCCAATCACAACTGGACAAGTGGGATTGGATGAATCTGTTTTGTCTCAGAAGATGCCAGAAAAAGATTGTTCATGCTGACCCAGATAAAAATAAATTTACAAACTCTAAAATTTAAGTAATGTCTGACCTTTGCCAGGTTTTAGTCATGCAAAGTATAAATAGATAAAGGAACATATGCATGTTACCTTCAGTAGGGAGATGAGTGAGAGTCTAGGACTTTACATGGGAATATGATCGATTAGCTTCTAAGTGACCAAGACTTCTGTCTTCATGGGTTCTTATTTAGAAAAACATGCTGCAGGACTGATGCGTATTTAATTGTTTTGAAAGGAAAACCTATTGCTTTCCATTAGCAACACAGGGAGCCTTTGTTTCCGAAGAAAAAAAACCAAAGGCTGTTGAGAAAACGTTGCAGTGAAAGTATGTACATTTAAATTGTTAGTGCCATATATATAAAATGGTAACTGGATCAAATTTATATAGCACCTCTCCAGTCACACCAATGTTCAGATCGGTAAGCAACTCAAGGTTAAGTGCCCTGCCCAGGGGCACATCAACATGTGAAAGAAGAATGCGGGAATCTAACCTCCAAGTGCACTTGGACTGCAAGAGGTTGCCTTGAACGATGAAGGACAATGATTACTGTATGTCCCAATGGAGAAACCTTGTGGTGGGGCCTCATACCTGGGGTCTGCTTTACTGCATATACCAGCAAAAAATTAAATATCAGGCCATTTAACCACAAACTAAATATCTGTAACCAGTGGGTTTTATTTTTCAATAAATACCAGAACCATATGATCATAAGCACATGTGAAGAACGATTAACTAGTAAATGTACCGCCTGTACATCACACTTAAAGTGATTTCACTGCAAATACGGCACAGTTTTGTGTAACAGTAGCACTGTGGCCTTGCAGGGAGAAGGTCCTGGTTCAAATCCCAGCCTGAGGTCTCAACTCCACGCAGATTAAAACATGATTTTAATAGAAGCAGAATTACACAGGAAAGCAATGACCAGACTACTCTACGGTGTGAGTGTGTGCATTCCTGTTGTCCTATGATGGAGCAGTGAGCCTCTCCAAGGTGTACCCAGCCTTTTTGTTGTGTCCCTGCTCCACCACATCTTAATCAAATGACTGACCCACTTCCTAATGAGTCAAGTTCTTCAGAGTCCTGCCAATAACCTGAGGTGTGTTAAAGCAGACATCTAAAGTACTGAAGTATTGTACTAATAACATCTCACTTCAAACTACTAAATAGCACATTGCCTATAGAGAGTTATCTGTGAAGTCATGTAGACTTCAGTTTTGTGAGTCATCTATCTTCTGTGAAGGTCTAACTAATTATAGGGTTGAAAAAGATTAAAAAAAAAAAAAAAAAAAAAAAAGCTAAAAGTCATTGCATCTATTTTTGACTGTTTTCTTGCACAATCAGTACCGGATTCACATGAATTAATCTTAAGGTTTATGATTCCAAACATGTCATATTTTCCTGACGAGATGGTCAGTTTTCATTTGTACTGTTTAGGTCATCCCCACAGCTTGTCTTAACAGAAGTACTCTCCTTTTATCAATACATAAACCATCATTTTATTTCTATGCCGAGAGTGTATGTAAACATTAGAATACAAATGTAGCTGCTCTAGCTCTTGTTGTAACATTAATTTTTTTTGTAATTAAAAAAAAAATAAAATTAAAGTTAATTTAAATAACAGTAAAATTAATCTTGAATTTATAAACCTTATTATGGTACTTTAAGTGATTAACTGCAGTAAAACAGTCTTTGTAAAACAGGGAGCTTTAGTTAAATATGGCCCAGGAAAACCATGTATCTCATTATGTTTCTGTAATATTCACTGCCTGCAATGCACCAATAAAGTATGGAGCTAAGCTCAGTGTTATATGAACAATCAACAACTTGAGCATGATGGATGGACAGATTCAGAAATCAGCATAATTTGACAATAAATTGCATTATAATCTGTACATTTAATTCCTTTACACAAAATAAATATAATTGCATGACATTCAGATTTCATTTCCTCTTTTTACCCGTTATATATGTCAATATAAATTAATTCAGTCTATGTAGTTGTATTTTCTAATAAAGGTTTTCTGAAGTCTAATAAAGGTTTTCTAATAAAGGTTTTCTGCCAGTAAACACAACACAGTGTTGTGTTTACTGGCAGAGCACATGCTAAGCTAATGTAGCAATGTTTTAATTATTGTGACCAACACTGAAGTACAATTATGAGCAAAAAGATGCAGAGTGCAACAGCTTTGTGATGCAATTAGTTCCAGTATTAAAGAGATTTCTTGGATTCTGAAGTAAACTGTAGCAGTTATTTTGTGCTGTTTGTAAACAAATCAAGCTCCTACTGAAACAAGGAGAAAGCTAAAAGCCTATCTGCAAAAACCACAGAGCCCAAAGGGAGGTCTGGTTGAACAAAAAGATATGCATTCATTATTCATTGATTGTTCAGTAATCTTTAGATGAAGGACATGAATCTTCGAGATTGGTCTGCCAGCCTCCCTGAATGGACTGGTGGACCGATTAGGCCGAACAGGGCAGATGGCAATATAATGATCTGCAGAACCACAATAGAGACATTGATTAGAGTTAATGTTTTTGACATTCCTAAGGTTTTAGTCTGGTCCTGTCGATCTGCATGGGATCAGAAGAGTCAGAAGATCAGAAAGAGAGAGGCTGACAGGAGCTGGAGGGACGGGTCAATAGTTAGTCCTGGAAATGAGATTTCTTTTTGAGTTGTCTCAATTGTGTTCTCTTAACCGGTTGTCTATATGAATAGCCAGAGAGATGAGTTAAGAATTTTCCATTCATCTAACCGAGAGTTTATCTGGAGCTGGTGAGCTGATGTAATGGGGGTTGGAGAGAACCAGAGGAACACAAGCAGGAGCCCTGTGGAGATTTTTCCTGCAATAGTTGAGCTAAATGATCTAGATGTTAATTGATTACATCCTATTGATCACAGAAAGATCTTAGAGCAGCATCACCTGATTGAATGAGGGAGTGCCGTTCAGAAAGAGTTCTCCCGCGAGAGTGTCTGCTAGGTCCAATTGAGAGCTGAGTGATCGGTGATGGTTTCGCTATGCTCTTGGCCCACATGCAGAACACTCCCAGGAGGCAGTTGAAAAAGGTTAAATTTATTGAACAATCAATGAACAATGGATGTGCGTCTGTCCGGGAGCCTGGTGAATGGGAACAGTAGAGACAGTAGAGGAATGGTGAGTAACAGTCACTGATAAACACGTTATTGACTGGCGCGCTTACTGGTGGAGAGGAGTCTGTCAAGAGGGGGTGACTGATAGGGTTCCAGGGTGTACGGGTGTTGAGCTGGAGTTGTGCAATACTGGGAGTCGGCGATCCAGTATTACCATCCAGCTGGATGGTAATACCATTGGAGGGCGGACAGGTCATGCAGCACAGATGTCCCATGACAGGACGTTGCCAGTCATGGGATTTGAACCAGAGATGTTCTGAGAGTCTTGAAAACCCAAGGAGAAACCAGCACAGCACAGGTGGGAGCAGAATCCAGAACACTGCAGAGAACACCTTTAAATGAGATCACAGGGTTTGTTACAAAAATCCAAAAAGCTCAGGGAACACAGAGAGAATAAACACTTGGTAGTATAGAGTACCATATTTAGCTGACACTCAGGCACCGGAGAACTGGCAACTGGCTCCTCTTAAGCTCTGTCTGATGACGCAGATGACTTGCAGGTGTGAGTAATTAGCTCCTCAGTTCCACCATACAAGGAGCAGAAACCTCCTGGCTCCCTCTGGTGGACGCCTGTAGGATTTGAGCGAAACATCCACACAGAACCCAAACCCCAGCTTCCCAACACTTTTTAGGAAAGTTATGACCTTTTTTGTCCCTGTTTAATATTTAATGTTATCAAATAAACTTAGCTAAGATAACAGCTTCTTAAGCCTTGATGTGACCTCTATTTAATTATATTCCAAATTGCAACAAAAATGAGTTAAGTTAGTGACCGACAACATAAAACTGTTTCAAGGTAAATTAGGAACAAGTGCAAGTTATGCGGTCTTCAAGTCAGAGCTTTAATCTGAGCACGACACTAAGTCCAACCTAATTGCGATTCCAATTCCAAGGAATCTTCTTCTAGTAGCAATGCAGGACGTGAGCAATGAATTTTCTTCTATTTTATTTTAAACACTGCAGCAACATGTTCACTAAAGTAGGGTTGTTTGTATTTTGCGCAGAACAGATATTTTCAATGCAGCCATTTTGGATTTCGGGATTAGAAACCTCCTGTTTTCCAACTTTCCCACTGGATTTTTTTATGCCACAAATCTGTTTGAAAAGTTTTCCAACTATTTCCCATTAATTTTTAACTTGAACTTCAAAATTGTTCCTAGGATGCTAGAAGTCCTTAGGATGGTACTTGTTACAAGCTTGAGTCAAATTTCTTCATTGTGAAACTACAGACATTTTCACCTTTTACATGTCATAGCATAACTTAATAAACATCAACAAACTATTTTAGCATATGCAGCATCATGTCCACGAGCAAAAAAAGAGGCAGAGCACAACCAATAATTACATTTAAATAGATTGCAGACTTCTATTTTGCGGTTTTTACTCTTCAGTCTTTCTGGAGTTTGCCGAGACGACGTAAGGCATCTTCAACAATGTCCAGCTCATGCCGGATGTCTTTCACCATGTTGTTGATATTGGAGGTGTCCCTCAGAACGTCCACACTCTGTGTGTAGGGGTTGTAGTTCACTGTGAATGGACGCTTAAGGGTTTTGGCAAACTCCCTGTTGGCAAAGCACAGCGGTTTATTATCAGCCAGGTTGAGATTCAGACGTAATATAATCTGAAATAGAAAAGAAAACATGAAAGATTTGAACCGTATCATTTCTTTAATAAGTTAATCAGACCTGGTTGCCTTTTGACCATTGTAAAACTCATCTCAGAAATATTCTATAATCTAATAAAAATGCCACATCAGAAATATTATGCCCGGATTAGACAGTTCTTATAATGGAAGTCTGTTTTTGCTAGTTAGACCAAGATGTGTAACATTGACCTTCTGCTGGTCAAGGCAGCAGCACAGCCAGAACTGACTTTACAGGTAAACCTGATCAGAAGTGTGCAGGCCAAAGAAATTATCACACAAGTTTTCATCCAAAAGTTTTTATGTGTTTCTCTTAACCAACAGACAACCTCTGTAGTGCTGGTAGCCTAAAGAAACCAGCTCAACAGATCAGCCACTCAGATTTAGTTCACAACAAACCTTTCAGGCTATTTAAAAGACAGAGATAGCCATAAAATATTTATTAATCATTCAAAGCTATAGTTCACAGACTATAATTTGCAAACATCAATTTTTATTACAGTCAAGCACCTTTCAATAGTGCTGTCAGGTTTTCCATTTTCAGGTTGTCTGTATTTTCTGTACAGCTCAACAAGCGTCTCCTGGTGAGCACACTTTAAACAGCCCCTGGTCTGGGCCTAGTGTGCATATCCACACTATTCAAACTCCCACGTTGACCAAGTTTATTCACTGAAGTCTCACATGTGTTTATACATAAGCATTTACTCTTTTGACGAAAGAGAAAAAAACGGGCTGCACATTTCATTGTGCCAAATTTAGAGCTGATAACTTTCTAGTGGACAACAGTAGAAGGCAATAGAACTCTCTCTGATGTAAAGAGGTCAGTTTAGCTTGATTCATTGATCTTGTGGTTTAGCTGTTTGCAGCTGCAGCAGCTTGGAGTCAGTCCTCGGCTGAGCTCCAGGTGTCTCCCTGCCTCATGGCTCCACTCAGCAGCACCGAGAATTCAACCATTTCCAATTCTTCGAACGTCAACATTTATCAACCAGTGTGTTCTTCAGTGCCAAAATGAGACTTCTGATTATTTACTGTGTAATCCGGTCTGTGTGGAGAACAGATATGTTGTTATTAGCGATACACCTATTATTCATTCAACTGATAATTCAACCCTGATTTTCTTAAGTTTGGTAGATCAGTGACCTTTCATGTGAAATCAAACTCATCCACTGATCTTATCTTCCTCAGCAGAGGTCTAGAAATCAGCCACTCTCCTCGGCTGCTTTGCTGTGAGAGGTTTGACTGACAGCCAGACCCACCAGGTCATATCTGCACATATGCAGTTAACAATAATGACCCCACTGATGCTAACTCAGCAACTTCCCTGCTATATTTAACATTTCAGTTAAAAAATAAATCATTATAATACATTTTGGTCTGAACTGTAATGGGCAGGTCAGGCTTTTTAAAGGCTCTTATTCAGAAAACTGCAACTGGTGCAGCCAATAATTGGAATCAAATAGTGACCCTGTGTATGAGTCCTGGATCAGGACTCTCATTTCTTATGAAACCATGGTGATTTTTCATGTTGATTTGATGAGAAGAAATCCTGCAAATAAAATTAAGATATGTGATCAAATTACTGGCTTGTAAAGTAAAGATTCTGTTTAGTACTTCAGATGATATGCTTACTTATGTAATAATTTTATTCAGGCTTTTGCCTCACACCTCATTGGGATTGAATGCATATGTTTCTTAACTTGAATATTACAGAAGAATTCATCTTTCTGGCACCCAGGAGATTTTGCAAAAAAACAAATGGCTTAGATAAAGTTTGAAAATGTTCACATTACTTCTAATTATAACTTCACAGTTTAAAAGTTACACACTGACAAATTACACTTTTTTAAAAAGAGGAGAGCATTATTATTCCAAACATTTAGCAAAATATAACAAACAGAACTGAAATATTTATGGTTTTCAAGTGAAAAATGTATGAATACATGTAAACTTTTTCTGTAGGGATCAGTTTGGGTGTGAAGGTTTATAAGAATTAGTTTTTCTGGGGCAACCCTGGTAGGTAAAGCAGGTGATTCATGTATGTTTGTACATGAATCATCTGGAGGGAACTGAAAAGAAAACTTTAGTTTTAACCAAATGAACCAGGAATTTCTCAAGAAGCTGCAGCTGCAGTTAAAACAACATGAATGTGAACCACTGGTGTCTGTGTTTGTTAGCTGTTTCTTTTGTTAACCTTGAAATATGACTATGATAACCTTTGTAGATGTAACTGTAGAAAGAGTTTACAGATGAGACACTTTTCTAAGGAGAGTTATGACTGAATGACAGACATATTTTACCTGGTTTATATTTGAAGTGGAGGGAAATGATAAAGATGATTCCTTTTTGACACACACAGCCGCGCACACACACATACATACACACATATATATATACTGCTCAAAAAAATAAAGGGAACACTTAAACAACACAATATAACTCCAAGTAAATCAAACTTCTGTGAAATCAAGCTGTCCATCTAGGATGTGTTATTTGAGTGTTCCCTTTATTTTTTTGAACAGTGTACATCTCACCATGTTAAAACAGCCTTCAGAAATAGTAATCAATAATATTAAATTAAATTAATTTGGGTTCCAAATCAACACCACTAACATCATGTCAGTTCAAAGCAGATGGATAAAGAAGCCCAAAAGAACTTCCAGTTGGAATGACTGCTAAATATAAAACACTAGGCACTCTGATATATTTACTTGTTTGAAAAAAAAGTGTTTTTCTTCTTCCTTACAGGCATGTTAGTTTCCCTTTACTTGCCTCATTTTGTTCTTGGCTTCTTCGAAACTTTCAGCCACAAAGTAAACATCTTGGAATGTGGTTATCATGCACTCCTGGTTGCAGGTTACCACAGGATCAAACGGCCGGATGTTGGCCTCCCCAGACAGAGCATGCTGAGACCAGACAGATGCATTATCAGGTCAGAAATCTAGACCCACACTTCATGTACTAACTGTACAGAAATATTTGGAACATTTAATCAGGAAACCATTGTTTAAAAATGTTGTGTTAATGCACCATCTGAGTTTAAAAGTCACCTTAAGTTCACTCGCGGAGGAGAGAAGTCCAGCTCCATAGGCTCTCAGGCCTCCATCCTGCTTACACAGGCCAAACTCCACAGTGAAGAAATAACACTACAACACCAGAGAACAGAACATGCACATGTTACATCGTACTAAAATGGGTAGAACATCTGTACAAGTCTTTAAAGTCACAAGACATGGGCTGGAAACACAGTTAATATTCTCACTGTGGCAAGTTTCTGCACGTCTTCATCTGAGGCACCAAGCGATGCTAAACCAAGCTCTTGGGAGAACTGAGCGAAGCTGGGTTCTGCCAGCAGAGGAACATGGCCCAACACCTCGTGGCACGTGTCCCTGTATGAAATACGGATCAACAAACATTTTGAACCACAACAGATGAGATAGGAGTTAAAAACTTGTGTGTGTGTGTGTGGGTGTGTGTGGGGGTGGGTGGGTGTGTGTGGGGGGGTGGGTGTGTGTGTGGTGGGGGGGGGGGTGGGTGTGTGTGTGTGTGTGTGTGTGTGTGTGTCTACTCACGGTTCAGGTGTGTACAAAGGCTCTGAGCCATGACGAACATACTGAGTGCAGTGGAACACCCTGAAAGCAAGCCCCGCAAGGAAATCTCTTGGAGAGAGGTAGCCTGCCACTGGCCGGATGCTGAAACCTGAGCGCTCTGTTTACACCGTACACACAAATATACAGAAACACACAGAAATACACAGGAAAAAGACAGAAACACAATCAGATTTGCTAAATACAGGAGGAGATGAAAAACAGAAGAGAACTTGCTTATAAGTTATAAGCAAGTTCATATAGCTTGCTTATAAAAGCAAGTTCATATAGCATGCTCTTAGTTAATGAATACTGTTATCATGGAGAAATATTATTGGAAGGAAAGAAAATCAAACTAAAACAAATTAACATGTTGCAAAAAAAAATACAATGAAAAAATCTAGAAAACAAAATGATGCTACTTCCTAGAATGTGATAATTCACAATGAAATCCTTAATCCTGGACTCAATGACTGCTGACATTTTAAATCACCCATGACAAATGGTGATTAATATCAGCGTTAGTGTGATTAATTTGATTAACATTAATCAATTGGCATTTTTAAATCAGTTGACAGCAACACCAAAAATATGTTTTTGATATATTTGTTAAAATGTCACTATGACAAGCTCGAGGCACGGCCATGTTCCTCATCCTCTCTAAATGCTCTTCTCACTTCCATCCAACCCCTCTGACTTTATAAATAACCAAGTAATTTGCTCTGTATCAAAAATTTGGTATCAATTTAGGAGGCACTTTAAATTTAACTAAGCATCTACATTAGCTCCTTTATGGAAGAATCATCTGTTTCACGCTGCGTTCACAGATGCAACATTTTTGCCATGGGATAGTAAAGGGCTGAAGTGTTTTAATGACTTTTATAAGGAATTTCATATCGACATACTGTTAATGATAATGTACTGAAAAAAATATTCAGACAAATTCAGTGTGAGCTCAGCTTTCACTCATATATTTTAAAGTTATCTTCAGGGTTAATTTCAGTCACAACTCTGTTAATGGATTGTGACTAATGTCATCATGAACTCTCCTGTAATTTAACTCACGTTTTACCGTTGTTCGTTGCTCACTCGTTTTGGCAGAACTATTTTGATACCAAAATATCAAAATATTTATGGCAACATCCCCCATGTTCACATATTTGACTTCAAAGTACCTCATTTTTGCAGCCCTGGCACAGCTTTAACACTCACCCATGAGGAAGCGTGACACATCCTCCAGCTGAGGGATGTTGTTCTCACTGTATTTACAGTATCTGGTCAGCAGAGGAAGATTCTTCATATACTCCTTGCAAGCATGGCTGGGATACAGCTTGTTAAGCTCCTGAAACACCACGCCCCAGGTCCGCACCTCCTCTGCCGTGTAGTTGATACGAGGAATCTGATCACCACTGTCGCATATAATCGGGCATGACGGATTAAAAACACACATTTTAACATAGAGAAATTTTGCAGTATGGTGTCTTATTTGTTTTATTTAACTAGTCACTATCAATGATCCAGGAAACCAAAAAAAAAAAGTCACTTACTGTTTGAAGTTCATAGCCAAGTCAGCAAAATACTTCCTCCTTTTACGGTAAATTTGGTCTTTAAATCCCTGTAATAACAATGTTGTTGTGTCTGAATTTGTTTTTTTTTTTTGTTTGTTTGTTTTTTTAAACAGCCATTTATCTGTTTTCATGGTTTAGACAACAGACAGAAAATTAGGGGAAATCAACACAGAAGATACACATACCGGATGATCTGCATCTAATTCAGAGCCGTACATTAAGACCCTGTTGGCGCACAGATCCAAATCCGAAATCCTTGTAGGAAACCAGGGAACACATTCCAAACCTGATGGAACATTGGGAATTCATTGCATGTTACTTACATGCTCATATTTAATTCTGAGCATGTTTTACCATCATGTAGTAAAGAAGAGTTTCCAGAGGGAGTCATTTCCACTATATCGGTGTGTGTCCTCAGCAGCTCGGTCAGCTCCTTCAGTTGTTCATGTTCTGAATCACAGTTTATGAAGATCTCGAAGTCTGAATCTCTCCGTTTGGACTTGCGAGACTCAATATGAACCAGATGGACGTGTTTTTCCTGCAATAACATAGTCAGAGCGCTCAGAAAGTTGTACTAGAGAATCAAGTCATTTGTATTTTATTTTATTTATATATTTCAAACATGATAGCAGTCTGATATACAATATCAGACAGAAACAAGGAATGCAAAAGACACATATTCTTTTGAACCATAATAATCTTAACATGCTTGAAAAGGAGCAGGAGGAAGAAACTTAAGAACTCCTACTCCATAAACTCAAACCATGTTTTCATATGGACCCTCATTACTAAATACAAAATAAATAAATAAAAAATAGGTTAATTAATTTTCTATTTTATCTGTCACCTCCCCTCCTTTTTTTTTTGCCATGGACTCACCAAACACACATATGTCTAAATGCATGCATCCATACATCCATAACCACACACACTCATATGCTTTAGCCTCAATTTACATTTACACATTAGAGCTAATGATCACCAGTATTTCTATATCTTATGAAAATGACTTCCTTATATTTTCTTTTAAATTGTATTAAATTTGATCTTTGTTTTAACTCCTCATTTAACTGGTTCCATGATTTTACACTATGGATTGAAATACAAATTCTGTTAGATGACAAGAAAAGTTTTATCTTTCAAAGCATTCATATTAAATGATACCTGGAAAAGTTTCAGAGCTCTGATAAGTCCCCCCACTTCATTCTTCAGTGTGAATATAATAGTTGCTGCTTTGTTTCTGGAGTTGCTTGGCTGTCCAGTCATGCGGTTGTCCTGGTGTCTATCACTTCCATTCATGGTTACCTTGGTTTTTGGATGTGGGAATACATTTTAGATCATTATCAGCTTTACAGATTTAATTCTAGTTCAACAATGTTTCAATGTAAAGTCTTGTTTCATTACGGTAGATATGTTAATCAAGAGCTTTATGCTAGTTTTATGAGCAAAGGTAGTGTTGTTGTATTTTATAACAGTTATGCAATAAATGATAAATGTTCAAAGAAGCTGTCTGAAGGAAAAGCTTATAAAAAGCTTATAAAAGCTTATAAAATCCATCCCTTCTCCAGGTTCATCACTGTTATAATCTTATATTTATGAATATTTTAGTAATATAAAGTGCTTAAAATATTCCCAATAGAAGCTCTAATACTATTAACAACAATAATAATGGCACTATTGATGCTACAGCAATTATAATACTATTACTGTTGTTATGTCTACAGATCATTGTGTAGACAATTTTCTTTTGCAAAGGTTTGAATTGTTTTGACAGTCAAACTGTCATGACTATAATAACTTTGCTGCCAACAGCTGATCACAAATAAAATACCAAATTTTTGTGATTAACAGAAAAGCAACACATTCAGGAAAATATTTTATAATTAGCACATCTATAATTGAACTTGAATAATGTAAAAAATATTTCCAAAAAATAAGTTATTTTTATATTATTAGATAAAATTCTTAGGCACATCACCAGTTCTAAAGTCCTCCAGGGAACAGACTTTAAAATACTGCTGGTAGTTTATATAGAACCAAAATACATTAAAGATCTGCTGCTGGAGCAACCTTCCAGAACCTCTCAGGTCTTCTGGTTCTGGTCCGTCTATGCCTCCAGAACCAGAACCAGAACCAAACATGGAGATCAGCATTCAGCTTCTATGCACCACAAATCTGGAACAAACTTCTAGAAAACTGCAAAACAGCCGAAACCCAGAGTTTGTTTAAATCTAGACTACTGTTTAGAACTGCTTTTGAACTGCAATAGATTAAACATTGACCAACATTTTGATGTGTAATGTTGGCACTTGTAACGTTTCAGTTGTTGATTTTTGTGTTGTTATGATGTAAAGCTCTTTGAACTGCCTTGATGCTGAGATAGACCACACAAGCAAACTTGCTTGATTGATTGATTAACAAGCAACAGTATTTTAAACTTCTAGTGATTCATTAAAAAATACTTTATTATTCAGGCTGCTGCAAAGGCGCAGGGGGAAAGCACAACCCACATAAGGAGGCCTCAGTCCTCGTCGCAGGTTCAAATCCCAACCTGATGACCTTTCCCCCATGTCTTCCCTCTCTCACTACCTACTTTCCTGTCCTCGCACTTTCAATTAAAGCCCACTAGAATCAAAAAGAACCTTTAGTATTACTAGCTCATTTTCTGGCATCTGGTTTCTGCTTTTGAGGAAAATATATTAAGTTTCTATGAATCAATTAATTAGATGCTGAACTAAATGAAAATGATCTTTGAATAATAAATTCGAAGATGACATATTAAGATAAAAATGATACAGGAAATATTGGCAAAACAGATCATTTTAGGTTTAACTAAAATTAAATTGAAAGCTTTTCTTAAAACATTATCGTTTCTGCATTATTTAGAAAACCTGGTCATGATAAACTCAAAGTGACAATAGACTTCTACTTTCTTATTCAGTGTGAATTTTTTTCCAAGAAGCAAAACACATAGACTATACGTTCATATTTTGAGATACTCGCCTTATTCTCGACCTTCTTGTCAGAATCATGTGACTTTCCTTTAGTTGGCTCCAGTTCATCTGGCATCTTGGTTTTTGTTGCTTCCACTGCATCGGTAGACATTTTATAATGTCTAATAAAAACTGTGTGAAGTTCTTTTAAGTAGGCAGAGAGGCAAACCAGAGTCCTTCTGGATCACCTGCAGTCTGGGTGAGCGGTTGTTCAGTCAGAACGAACAGATTGTGGGCTGTATTTATGAAGCCACCAGGTGGGGAGGGGTCAGGCAAAAGAGAGAGAGGTTCAGTTTGAACAGGAGGACAATTCGAACAAGTCATGATTAACACGGCCAGCTGGACACCACACTATCTGCTGTTAGGAAATAATATTGTTGCTTCTCATTGTTAGAACCTTTTCTGAAGCTGTCAGTACCCCCACCCCCTCCTCATTATGTGGCACTATTGGATTGATGTTTGCATTTTGCATACATACAGATAAGTTAATCTCAAGCCCTGATGGTTAGTTTGAGCTCAGAGAAAACTGGATATTTGCTTTTTTTAAGAGCTTTAATGTAAAAAATATATGTATATATTGGTTTGGCTGGATTGTGTGGGGCTTAGCCATCACAGGAAAAAAAATGACTGAACCACATACAAAACAAAAGAGACTAGTAAAATCTCTCAATCCCAGAATGCATGGGTTTAAATTCTTTCCTGCAGTTCCCAGGACAGAATTTCACAAAATGACCATCATAAAAAGTCTACTATTTGTGTAACTAGTCATTCTATCGATAAGCCTGGACCTGCTTATCTCCACTGAGCTCCTGCAGAAAGAGAATCTTAAAGAATTGTACATTTCCCAAGAAGAGACGGTATCTGATGATGTTGACACAGCAGTTTTTCTTCCATCGCACTAAAGAACGAGCAGAGAAGAGCTGCCACCCTGAACTCATACCGCAAGCAGAAAGTTTCCCCAGGTGCTGGGCCACTGCTGTTCACTGGAACAACTCAATGGATTTCACTTTTTATTTTCATCAGAAGTCTTCCTGCAAGTTTTTGGATCTTTGAAGGCATTTATTTATACATTTTGAGGATTTCCTGACAGTAAAGAATGAAAGTAGTGAAGCCCTGACGTAACAAATACATGAAAGTTTTTCAGCATCACTCATTGACAGGATATTTCTCATTTTTGCAATATTTCACGAGTGAAAGGAATAAATTTCTAATGGCACTAACAACTTTTAGGTCCTTTTTATTAGTTTTATTAAGAATCAAACCTGGGCGTCAAGGTCTGTGGCCTTTTCACATCCCAATGGTCTGTGGCCATTGGGAGGTCTGGGAGGTTTCCTGATGGCCAGTCAGTCAGATCCAGTCTGAACAAGCCTGAGTGTGTGTGTGTGTGTGTGTGTTTCTTTTCTTTTTTTTTTTTATTTTACCCTATATTTAAATCTTATTCTTGTGGCTACTCTGGAACTTCATATGCAGTGAAACAATAATTTACATATATAGATAAAAACTACCAACTTCTCCCGGTTTAAAAAAGAAAGAGACTGGGTTAAATTAGACAACAAAAAAGAAAGGAGAAAAAAATATGAGCAAACAAAACTGTCCTTTCACCCTAACATATTCTAATATGAGCACGTATGCACCTCAGACATATGGTTCATCCATAATCAGAGATTTTACTCAGATTAGATTCTGAGCAGACAAGAAGTCTGTCTCATTTTTTAAAATTTGCCTGAGACAGCTGGCTGTCTGTAAAAGATTCTCCATGAGACCTTGTACATCGAAACACAATTCCAGCCGGATCTGATCCTCACTAACAACCCAGGATGAAAATGACTGACGCAGGACTGCTGGCTAGTTAACTGCCTGGTTTCTCTGGGTGGGGAATCAGACCGGTGCAACATATTTAAAGAAGCTTAATTAAAAGCTGTGTGCTCCATCTAGTCTCTGCTGATACAATTAGAAAGCTTGTGCCTTTGTGTGGTAGTGCTTTCTTTTCCTGTATTGTCTCTGTGCGGGGTCATTCTGTAAGCACATGCTGGTTTTATATGTTTATTGTATTAAGCTTTGCTCTTTCTACCTCACTCAGGCATGTTGAAATCATTCATGTGGATAATAGATGCTGCAGTTAATTAGCTTTATGGAAAAAAGTACCCTATTGTTTTTCATGGCATATCTAAATGACACAATTTAGAAGATCAAAATGGTACATCCAAATATTTGCTATTGTTGTGGAGTCAAGATTTTACTACACAACAATATTTTACTATAAAATATTTTCCATGTATAAGATTTAGTGGCCACAGAGAGAATCTTGCTCAATAGAGATCTACCAATAGTTGATTCTTTCAAGTTTTCTGGAAATTAAAAGCATTTCTCTCTTGGTTTTGAAATTATTCTTCTTCTGAAAAGTTTGAGTTGTGAAGATCAGAGAAAAATAATGGATGGATTTTATCATATTTTTGAAAAAAAAAAACAGATTTAGAATGACTCCCTCTGATTCCCTCTGACTCTATCTTCTCACTCTTTTTCTTAGGTGATACTCCAGCATCTCATGAGGTGTTGCCTTTTTACTGTTGCATTTTTTTGTCATTTAAGCAAAGACTATTGTGTTTTAACAAGATTTAGATCTCCTTTCGCTAAAGCGAGAAACCCTTATTACAAGTTTTATGTACAGTTATAACAGGAAAGTTTGTCTACCTTAATGATAAATGATTATGAAGATTTTAAAAACAAGTGTCCTGTGCTCACAGACAAACTTGCCTCTTTGTAGCACAGCAGCAGCTACAGTGTCATAAACTACTTGTATGGAATGAAGCCCTGCGGGGTTCAGCCTGCGCTAAATGGGACGCAGCCGCAGTCAGTCTGGTTCCTGTTATTCAGCGCTTGTTGTGCTAACTGTGTAGCAAAACAACTTTAACAAAGTTGCTCCTCATAACTGCGGTATCCTTCTTAGTCGCAGAAATAGTTCGCGTTAAAACGGAGTGAACAAAATGCCCGCGGTCTCTAAAGGGGATGGAATGCGTGGTTTGGCTGTGTTCATTTCAGACATCAGGAACTGTAAGTTTGTTTTGTACCTTTGCGGAATTAAGCTAATGTAAAGCAGCCAGTGTAATGGAGATGGACTCTGCCAGCTTGGTGTCTTCTTTTCGAGGTCATTTGAACAAGTGTTTGTACAAGCAAACTCCATGTTGAGACAGAGAGCTGTGTATTTGTACATTACTCAGCAGTGTTAGCTATTAGCTCCAACTGGCTAACATGACATTAGGGCGTGGACCAAACCGCTGCCTGGAGATGATTCTTAACAAGGAAAACTGGGCAATTTAAAGTAAAGATGGAGATTATTCACTCTGACTGGGGTGGGGTCAGAGTTTTTACCAGTAGTGTCTAATACAAACATAGTTGATTTTTTAAATATATATATATATATATATATATATATGTATGATGTTGCCATTCAAAAATTGTCGTTAAAAGTTGCATTAACATCTAGTAACAAAATAAGTACAAAATTCTAAATTCTTCCTGGTGGTAGATTGAATAAAAAGAGCTTCAGGTAATTAAGCCAAGCTGCTCCTGAATTTGGTTTCACAACAGCAAAAACGCATTAGTTGCCATGGTGATTTGCTGGCCTGTCCAATAGACCTATATACCAATATTTGTACTGGCCTAACAATAAAGTGCTTATAGCAAAGTAAAACTTTATTATTATTGTGAATAATTTGTTAAACATTTAAATGTTGCAGAGTTGAGTCACTGCTTTACTAAAAACCCACCAATGCTGTTAAAATGTTGAGTTTACACACAGGCGTAAATAAAACCCAACAGAAAAGAATTAAAAAATGTCTCACTTATCTTTCAGTATTTAGTTTTTACAAACCTCAAACTATAAAAGTACCCCAAATCAAATAATTACTTTTTTATCAAGTATAACCATTGAAAAATACATATTTGATTAAAAAAAAATAGATTTGCTGCTTGAGTTAGGAAAATATGACATGGCAGTATTATCCTTAATAAGTGCAAAAACAATATTAAGAAGCCTTTCTGTCATGATCTGTTATTTAAAAGAGGCATTGTCACTCTGCATGAGAGTGAGAGACACATTGGTGTCACACACGCCTGCAGTTCAACAAGATTTCACTGTTGTTTCCAAGCAATGAAAAAATTATTTCAGACCTGATATTTTAAGTTGTCCGTAGCAGGTTAGATTATCCAGTTTCTACTAAGGCTGCCTTTAACTAAGATTTTCTAGACCACGTTCCATGGTATACAGAGCTGGACCGACTCATCAAAAGCATAAAACTGAGAAATTTAGAGAGACCTAACAGTCCTGTTTTTGGAGAGTGGGAGGAAACAGGAGTACCCAGAGAGCACACACAACCAGACTCTATGCAGAAAGACCGCAGTGTGGGGTTCAAAACTATAAGGTTCTTTCTGTAAGGCATCAGTGCAAACAGCTGCTCTACCCTGCATCTTTATTACATTCATTATTGTTATTTTCATTACTTATATTATTAAACAGTTAAAGAATTTAACTAAGGTTGATTTTTAACAGTCTTTGTAAGCATTTGTTTTTAAACCCAATATGAGCACATATCCACCTCAGACCTATGGTCCATCTATAATCAGAGATTTTACTCAGATGAGATTCTGATTTGACAAAAAGTCTGTCTCATTTTTTAAAAACGTTAAAAAACGTTTGTGGTTGACTGAAGCTCTTTGTTTGCAGGTAAAAGTAAGGAGGCAGAAGTGAAGAGGATAAACAAAGAGCTAGCCAACATCCGTTCCAAATTTAAAGGTAAGTGAGCAGTTGGAACACTCTAACCCTGAGGAATAGGAAGTCATACAACAGACTGCTCCAAGCTGAAAGGATCCAGACTGCTGTTGTGTTGAGCTTTATCTATGCCGCAGTGTGAAAGTCTCACAGGAAAAGATCGTATTGGCTTAGGTTTAGGCTGAAGCTTTGATATCCACTCTCACTTATCACTTATCACTGTTGATAAGTTTATCACTTATCAACAGTGATAAACCCTGGTGATAAGCCACCAGGGTTTATCACTGTGTTTGAAATATAATGATGTTCTCATACATTGTTAATTAATAATTGATCATTCCAAAAATGAAATATTTAGCTTTTCAAAGACATGTCACGTCAGTTTATGTTTTCTGTGTTGCTATGATAGGAGACAAGGCTTTGGATGGCTACAGTAAAAAGAAATATGTGTGCAAACTGCTCTTCATCTTCCTTCTGGGCCATGATATCGACTTTGGACACATGGAGGCTGTCAACCTGCTTAGCTCCAACAAATACACCGAAAAGCAAATTGTAAGCATTTCTTTCTATGAATTGTTTTTACCTCACAGCTCAGTCTGACTGGAGCAAACTTTATAACATATCAAAGACGAAGCACATCCTCCGGCGTTGCTATTGGACCAGGACCCAGTACATGGTGCAGATGTAAAAAATATATATTTGATTCTGCAGCACATCCTCACATGTATTGAACACTTGATTTGTAATGGTTAGAAAAGAGTTGTCATAGTGAGATAATCAGGACAAATGAAGATGAAGAGGATTTTCAAAATGTTTTGACTCATTCAGGTGTCTGTCATCTGGTGCTACTTCCTGCTTTTTCAGGGTTACTTGTTCATCTCCGTGCTGGTGAACTCCAACAGTGACCTCATCCGTCTGATCAACAACGCCATCAAGAACGACCTCACCAGCCGCAACCCGACCTTCATGAACCTGGCCCTGCACTGCATTGCTAACGTGGGGAGCAGAGAGATGGCCGAGGCTTTTGCTTCAGAGATCCCCCGAATCTTGGTGGCAGGGTTCGTACAAAATGATTCATTCATACACAAAAACGGATATTAATATTCTAGTCTTTCACACTTGCATTTTCTGGTTTGATGCTAGAAAGAGTTTTCTGGCTGATTCATGTTGCAAAATTCTAAGACAAGTCCCACAGAAGACAGCTCTAGGAGAAAGTTCAGGAGATGTCTAAGACTTGTAGTTAGTTAACTATGTTCAGTGTTTCTGTCGCTCGAGTGGGTGATAACCTGGCGAAGGCTCCGGGTCTCCTGCTCTCCACAGGCCTGTAGAAATTCTATTTGCAGTTTGCCTCAAGTCATGTGTTAGAAAAGGTAAATATTTGGAAGAAGACACTCTAAGCAGACAAAAACCAAAATTAAACATTTTGATATAGATGCAGAATGCCATGTGTTATAGAACAGTAGCAGTGTGTATCACACAGAGAGATGGCTGGACACCCGGTGAGCCTGAAACAGCGACAAAAGTTGGAAATCTTTGAACTTTTGTGTTGTGTAGTTAGCTCGAGTTCACGTTTACATGTACAAGATTGAAATTTCACGTCCATAAATTTCACCAGTCGCTTGGCTGGAGGGAGCAAGCGACTTTCACTTCATCACACAAGTCTGGGCTGCTGCTAACGATTATTTTAGAAATGAATTATTCTGACGATTTAGAGAACTTGAGCCAGGTGAAGCTTAAACTGCAACTTGAGGAGTTTTGGATAAAACATAATATTTACAAACAAAGAGGGTTTTTATCTGAGTTGCATCTTTGTCTGTATTTGCCAGTCAACGATTAATCGATTACTAAGTTAGTTGATGATTATTTCAGTGACCAGTTCATCAGGATTAAACTGATTAATTGTTTTAGTCCGACACAAGTTCCATAGGAAATGAATGGAAAGTGGGCAACATTAAGCTCTTGACCTTAATCCTACCTAAATATGTTTATTGTTAAATTAAAATTACAAATCAGCAGGACACATAGACACACTTCTTCTCCCTGGTTTTCTTGCTGGAACGCTGTTGGTTGCCATGCTGGTGTTAGTAGTTGTTGGAGGAGATCATGTTTCAGACTAACTCAGCTTTTCCAGTGCTTGTCTACGTGTTAGTATGACTCATGTTGAAGAGATGATTTTTGTTTCCAGGGACACCATGGACAGTGTGAAACAGAGCGCTGCGCTGTGTCTGCTGCGGCTCAACAGGACTTCTCCTGACCTGGTGCCTATGGGGGAGTGGACAGCACGGGTCGTCCACCTGCTCAATGATCAGCACCTGGTAAGACCTGTGCTAGTTTTCTGCTTCAGAATCAGAACATCACTACAGCTGTGTTTAGGGCCTGTGCGATTTAAAAATCAGGATAGGTTTGAAAGTGAAACACACACATTGTCCCAGCCTTCACAAGGCTTTATGAAGATGTGTATCTGTCTGCACGACATGCTGGAACAGAACTTCTTACGTCAGCCATTTGCTCTCTGATGACTAAGGTCGATTAACATTCAGCCAAACGTAAGTACGCTGTGCAATATCCCGGTTGCCTGGTTACCTGGTTACCTTGGTTACAAATCGGGCAGAGGTCTTGGACCAGCAGCTGTGTAGTTGAGGATCTGCATGTAGCAACATTACAAAGCTTTTGGCTAGAGCCAGTCTCTGATTGTTTTAGTTTGCAAATGTAGCTGATGAACTGAGACATTACTTCCTTTATCTCCTTCACAATAAGAGCAGTACTTCACATTGCACTCTGAACTTAAATTATATATTTAAAGATAAACATAAACCTAACTGTCCCTTTTGCACCTAAAAACGCTTTATTTACCAATTAAACTTTAAGGAACTTTTGGCTGATTTGTTGCAAATGTCTGACAACATAGATTTAGTGTTGTAAATTTATGCGTTTAATTATGAAAAATTATCTGTTTGTTCTTAAAAGGTTATGCCTTTTAGCATCAGAAAATATCCACTTTTTTGTTATAAACAATGTCATTTTACTAATATAATGGCCTAAGTGCCAAAAAAAGTTTGGTTAAAAAAGAAAAATAAAAAAATCACCACCTCTTGCTTTCCCATAAATGTATCAGGCATAAAAATCCATTTTGGATTAAATGACTTATCCCATTATAGTAAGAATGTGTCGATATGAAAAATTCATCTAGAGAGACGTTTTTTGGCATAAATGTACTTCTTTGTGGCCACTATATTTTTGTTTCTTTTCTACAGTGACCCTGCTTCAATCATTCACTGATTTCCCATATTTACTGTGATATCAGAATGTGTTATTAAAAGACAAATACTTTTTGAGGTCTAAAGTTTTTCCCCATTGTAAGAAAAAGTAAAAGTGTAAAGAAACAGTCTCCATCTGTATCACAAAGTAGTGTGTTTGTGTGTGTGTGTTCCCGTTCTCAGGGAGTAGTCACAGCAGCCACCAGCCTCATCACTACCCTGGCCCAGAAGAGTCCAGACGACTTTAAGACGTCTGTGTCCCTGGCTGTGGCCAGGCTCAGTAGGGTGGGTACAGCTCTGCTGCCCCTCATGGCGCTCTGCACCGTCTCAGGCGTAGCTTCACCATCTCCAACTTCCTGTCTCACAGATTGTGACCTCTGCATCCATCGACCTGCAGGACTATACCTACTACTTTGTTGCTGCTCCATGGTTGTCTGTCAAACTGCTACGCTTGCTGCAGTGCTACCCTCCACCCGGTATGCCACCATAAAGCAATGAATTATTGGGATAAAATTTACTTTTTGTTAAAAATAACCAAACAGTCCCTATGCATTCGTGGTAACTTACCTAAGAACATTAACATCAGAGTTCTTGTGGTAATCAGCCCCACATAAAGCAGTCGGAGATGTTGGAATTGGAAATCACTTGTGTGTGATATTAAGTGTACCTTTAAGACGAAAGCAATCCGGCTGGCTGTTGCAGAGGACGCATCACTGCGAAGTCGTCTGATCGAGTGTCTGGAGACCATCCTTAATAAAGCCCAGGAGCCGCCCAAGTCCAAGAAGGTGCAGCACTCCAATGCAAAAAACGCTGTTCTGTTTGAAGCCATCGCCCTCATCATCCATCATGACAGGTTGGTCACTTTCTGCTTCTTAACCTGCTCAGTTACCTAGGAAGAACTGAGATGTTTAACAATGCTGTCTCTACATGTGGAGGACTGAATCCTGCAAGTCAATGATGACTTGCAGGATTACTATATAGATGTACTATATTGTGCTGGTCTAACTATAGAGGAGAGAGAGTATCACACCTGGACAAAAAGAACCCCATGCCACTCCTGGTGCCCTTATTGCACTTTGCTGCAATAAGAGCAAAGTGTATATTACTATGTTGTATATTAGTGTCAGATTGTGAACTCAGTGCATGGGGATCTAAGTACATCCTGTTGTCCTTTTTTTGTTTTCCCTCAGTGAACCCAACTTGTTGGTACGAGCCTGTAACCAGCTGGGCCAGTTCCTGCAGCACAGAGAAACTAACCTCCGTTACCTGGCCTTGGAGAGCATGTGCACGCTGGCCAGCTCCGAGTTCTCCCACGAAGCCGTGAAGACGCACATCGAAACTGTCATCAACGCCCTAAAGGTGAGTTTCTGGACTTCTGGTAGGAAATGTGACGACCCCATCAGTGTGGACCTCTCCATGCCTGTTAGGGATGGAAAGCAGGAATGTTTCGCTGTATTCATGCAAGAAAAAGAACGGTCGAGTAGTGAGTCCATAGAAATTAATATATTTTTCAGAAGCTCAGTTTTTTTTATTTACCTAAAAAAAATTCAAAATGGATAGAAAATTCTAATTTTCTATCCATTTTGGTTTTATATTAACTGAAAATCATAATCATCAGAATTACAAGAAAGAAAGGCTCTATGTGCAGTGAATCTACATGATGTATGAGAGTTACTTTCTGAAATACTGAACATTTGCACAGCATTTACGTTTTTTCTTATATACCTGTTTACTGTACAGTTGGGCAGAATCAATATGAATCCATCAAGCTAACAGAATCAGTAAATCAAACTAAATGAACTCTACTTAGAATTTCTGCAATAATCTGGATGAAACATGAGACTAAGATTCCTATTACTGATTGAATGGAGATTATGGACTATTGGGCATTATAAATAATTAATATGGACAGTAATAAGAAGTTGTTGAAAGGATAAACTGCCATTATATCAATGTGGATCAATACTGTTGAACTATGAAGCAGTTTAATGGTCTTTAAACATATCAGGAATGGAAATGAACTCAATAAGTCTTGAGAGAGTTATTATTCATAACTCTCTCAAGTCTAGAGAGTTATGAACAATGAAGGGGTAGAGCATGTGACCCACATATCAAAGCCTGAGGTTCCAGTCCCGACTTGATGACCTTTGCCATACGTCTTCCTTTTCTTTCACAACCTGCTTTCCTGTCTGACTACTCTCAAATAAAGAAAACTAGAGCTGCTGGTGGTGTTTAAACTTTTTTGAGCTTTACATTATGTTATATTGTTGTTGCCTCATCAAAAACATACATGGAGTGTTGCCTTTATTCTTTCATCCAATATGGCCAATCATGTTTCTTTCCTAAAGTCATATGGTAGTCATACGTCTACCAAGTCTCTGCTTGGTGTGTGTGTGCAGACTGAGAGAGATGTGAGCGTGCGCCAACGGGCCGTCGACCTTCTCTACGCCATGTGTGACCGCAGCAACTCCAAGCAGATTGTAGCCGAGATGCTGAGCTACTTGGAGACGGCAGACTACTCAATCAGAGAGGAGATTGTAGGCCGTCAACACACACATGCTAGGCTTTGAGTATCAGCATAAGAGGTTCTCCTCAGCCACTGCGCTGTCGCCTACAGGTGCTGAAGGTAGCCATCCTGGCCGAGAAGTATGCGGTGGATTACACTTGGTACGTGGACACCATCCTCAACCTGATCCGCATCGCCGGCGACTATGTGAGCGAGGAGGTGTGGTACCGAGTCATCCAGATCGTCATCAACCGGGACGACGTCCAAGGCTACGCTGCCAAGACCGTGTTTGAGGTGGGAACATTGATTCATGTTGTCACCGATAGCATTCACTTCACTTGATTTTATTTTTCTATGCGTACTCCAGAGGAGGCTCGTCTAATAATATAATCTGAATTATTGATTCAATATTTCCATTAAAAGCTTGAGGAACGAGATTAATTTAGTGTAATTTTGGAACAAGACAGTAACATAACTAAACTTGGAAAAAGTGAAGCGCTTTGAATACTTTCTGGATCAATTCTGAAGCCAAAAGAAAATGTCAGTAAAATGTGGATTAATAATAATATCATCATTGCTAGACTAGACATATGTATTATGATAAGTACAGTTGAAACCAGAAGTTTACAAACTGAAGTAAGTCTTTGTCTGACTTTAAATCAGGCCAAGACTTCTCATGTTTTAATAAAAGAAAGATTAGGTTATTTGATACTGTCTTAATACTTAATACCATAGGTGTGTAAAATATTTTTGTTATTATTTTTGATGACATCAGTTTTCACTATGACATTAAAGAAGTTTTAGATTTTTTTTTTTTTTTTGAGAAAAAAAGCAAAATTTTGCTGACCACGATTGATTTGTAAAGCAATAAAATAGTCTAACATCTGAGGGCTGAGTAACCTAATTAATTAAAATAAAATCAGATTTTTTCTTATTTTACCTGTTCATCACCGATCATATATCCATGTCAGCGACATCTGGCTGATTTGTACATTTCTTCTGAAAATGAATTGAATCCACCATTCTAAAGGTCGATTGGTACCAAACACTTAAGAAGTGAACAAATTGCATAAAGGTAAAAATTGTTGTCCAACAGAACAGAGTGCTTGTTGAATTCAGGTTTTATTAGATCTGATTAGACCAAAGTTGTATCTTTAGTTGGATACGCAGTTTGTGTTAGTGTGTGTTTTTTCTTACCTGACAGAAACTGTTGTTCTTCTCCATGTGAATGTGTGCAGGCCCTCCAAGCTCCAGCCTGTCATGAGAATCTAGTGAAAGTGGGTGGTTACATTCTGGGAGAGTTTGGAAACCTGATTGCTGGTGACCCTCGCTCCAGGTGCTGAAAACTGACAATGCTTCTGACCAGACGTTTGTAATCTTTGAAGGTTCAGCTCCTCATCACCTATTTCTCTGCAGCCCTCTGGTCCAATTCAACCTGCTTCACTCCAAGTTCCACCTGTGCTCGGTGCCGACCCGGGCCCTGTTGCTCTCCGCGTACATCAAGTTCATCAACTTGTTCCCAGAGGTGAAAGGCACAATCCAAGATGTCCTCCGCTCAGACAGCCAGCTTCGCAACGCCGACGTGGAGCTCCAGCAGAGGGCAGTGGAGTACCTGAGGCTCAGCTGCATCGCCAGCACCGACATACTGGTTAGCACATCATTCAGCTAACCCAGTGTTTCTCAATTCTGGTCCTCACGCCCCCCCTGCCTTGCATGACTTAGGTGTTTCCCTTCTGCCACACACCGGGATTGCATCTGTGCGTGATTAACAGGCTTCTGCAGTATTTGATGGCTGCAGAAGAGGTCATGCAATCATTTGAATCAGCTGCCCTGGAATAGAGGCACATCTAAAACATGCAGAGCAGGGGGCCTGAGGAATGGAATTGAGGAGCACTGAGCTAACCGGACTTTGAATGGGCCTGAAGCTTTAAAACTCAGGATTGTACAGTGAGGGTGGATGTTTCTCTGCTTTATTAGAGTAGTTTATTATCAGCGTAGTGAGAATTTACTTCGGTTTCTCTGCAATGTGAACAAAACCCTGTTAAAATATTATGAACGTCTGAAAAAATGAGACAACGACTCATTTTACAACTTTTCCCACTTGGTACAATTAGGCTCACATGTTGAATCAGTAATAAAAAAAAGAGGCAAAAATACATATTTTTAAAAATATAGCTGAAATAAACTGGTTCAATTCATGTGAACACTCTTATACTGAGACTTTATTAATGCTTATTTTTTGGTTCAGTTTCAAACTCCAATCCAGTTTAAGTTTGTCAGTATGCCACAACCTGAGCAGATCCTGAGGACATCTGTTGCTCACAATTCCCTTCAAATGAAGTCAAGTCAAATTTAAGTGTGTAGAGCATCTCAGCAACAAAGCAGTTCAGAGTGCTTCACATCATAAAAACATCATACAGTCATCAGTTCTGAAACAAGCAACAGACATTACATGTTGTCAAATGCCATCATCAAAATCATCAAGCAAATACACATAAGATCAATGTTCCATTTACTACTAATCAAAAGTCATTTGAAAAAGGTGGGTTTTAATTCTTGATCTAATGGAACTATGGGGTTCAGTTTTGCTGAAAAGTTTCCAAAGAAACATGAAGTTTCAAAGTTTCCTCAGGGAGCAGGCAGCACATTTGTTGGTCAGTTTCTGTGGGTTTAGCATGGTTTTCTCTCTGCTCCCAGGCCACCGTGTTAGAAGAAATGCCTCCGTTCCCAGAGAGAGAGTCGTCCATCCTGGCCAAGCTGAAGAAGAAGAAGGGCTCCAGCAAACTGCCCGACATGGATGATTCCCGAAAGAACGTCAATGGCAACAGCGAACACCCTGAGGACGCCGAAGTGACCAGCAAGGTAGCATCATGACCAATTCAGAAGAATGTAGACGCTTCATCTGAATCCACGGTGTTTTTGTCCTGTCCTCCTCCTGGGTTTCCATCATTCTCCTCTGTTTTCTCAGTCTCTACCTTCCTGTTGTTCTGCTCTTCTCCCCTTCTTTTCTGTGCCTCAGCCTCCTCAGTTTCTGTTGGAAGAGCTCATTTCCACAGACAGACCCCACCCCTCCTCTAGCACCCCCATGCTCCCCACCAGAACCATGGTACATGACATGTTTACATTTTCAGTGCAGTTTGCATTTTCTCCCAGTGCTGCCATCTGCATGGAGGAGCAGTTGTTCTTGTTGCCCAGCAACAAGAAGGTCCTGAGTTTGAATTCCAACCTGGGCTCTTTATGCATGAAGTTGCATGTTCTCCCTGTGCATGTGTGGGTTCTTCAAAATGGAAAAATCTGAGAACTGGAAATACAGTAAGGTCACACGTACAACGAAAAAAATTTATGGTGGAAATCTAGAATAGAACAGAATGATAGAGAATACTTTATTGATTCAGGGAGACGTGTCTTAGTGTGTGAAGTTGTACGTTTAATTTATTTATTTAATTTATGACCTTAGTATAAAATAAATGGATAAAAAGAAATACTAAAAAGCATGCACATCTAAATTTAATTAACACTGTACATAACCATTGATGACCATTCCCATGAGGAAGTATGGTGATGCCAGCATTATGCTGTGGGAGCATAATGCTGGCGTTACGCCAGCATTATGCCAGCATTATGCCAGGGAGCGGTTCCTTAGCTGAATGAAAGGTGAAGGTTCAACTCCCATCAGGAAAGGGGGCCAGGCACAGCCAGAGAGACAAAGGGTCTTTCTTAACTGGCCGTGAGAAACTGAGCAGCTAAGAAAGTCCCTCTGTCTACATTTCCCAGAATGCTCTGTGGTTCTGGATCAGAGTTCAGTGCAATTATTGAAAATTCTATCAGGTGTATTATTTAAAAATATGTTGAAAAAAAACACTTCCCAAACTGGTCTGGAAATGGATTTTAAAAGTCCCTAGAAACGGTTTGAAATAGTTTTACAAAAGCCTCTAACGTCTGCTGAAGGACACTATGAGAGACATTTGCACAGTAAATGTGAGCTCCTAACTACAGCTGTTTCAAACTGATCCAGAGACATATTCAAATCACTGCAGCCTCTGAACTGATGGAAGCACAAACATTAAAAAGAAAATCTGAATCTACGGGATGTTTATCAGAATATTTGATCGGATGGTGTTTGTCCTGCAGGTTCCCAGCCACACCTACACTGACAACCTGAGTGTGAACTTAGCCCCGTCCTCAGGAGCCAGCCTGCTGGTGGACGTCTTCTCTGACTTTAGCAGCGCTGCAACCACAGAGGGCTCAGAGGAACACTTTCCCAGGTGACACTAACCGCAGTTCATCTAATGAAAACACAATGTGAGCCATCAGTGTTCTTGTTTTAGTTAATGATTGAAGCAGAAGAATAGTTATTTTACTGTAGGGCTGGGCTAAACGTGACGATAAGAACTATTTATTACGTGTTTTTTTTTTAGGTAACTCAATGACTGTGAATGCATGGCACAACAATCAGAGCCCCACTGATACAATGACTTCTTTTGACTTGTAATACACCTCTTCAGTCACATGAAGAAGTTATTGTGACAATGATAAGTGAAAGTCATCTACCATGATAAATGACAAACAATACAATAAATGCCCAGCTCCTTCATACAGACCATTAAATTTATCATTCATACTATGAGAAGAGAACTCATAGTATGAATAACATACTATGTTAGCATTGTTACAAATATTAACAATTTGCTAATTGTTAATATTTCAGGTTTGTGTGCAAAAACAACGGTGTTATCTTCGAGAACCAGCTTCTCCAGATTGGACTGAAGTCTGAGTACCGGCAGAACCTGGGTGAGCCTCTGCACTGTTCACTTCTCTGTTAAACTCTCGTTTAAGATTACAAGTTTATGTGAGAGATTGAAATGTGTTTGGAGGAGAGTGAATGAAATGTTTTACTTTCTGTCTCCTTGCAGGTCGTATGTATGTGTTCTATGGCAACAAGACCTCCACACAGTTCCTGAGCTTCTCCACCTCAGTGAGCAGTCATGACGTCCTCGGCTCTCATATCCTCTGCTTTGCTCCACAGCTGCCCAGCCAAGGGACTAGTAATCTCCTAAAATGGTTTCTGTGCTGGATTCTTGTCTGAAACAGTTGTCCTGTTGTTTTTAACAACTCGACTCTCTATTTCAGTTAAATACGTTTCCACCCTACAGTGATTATCTAATGGGAGGAACGTAGCGATTTGCTTTGGGTGGATGTTTTTCTTCAGTTTTAGTGCATCTTTCAGCTGTTCGTTCCTGCTGGTTCTGTGAGTATCTGTGGAATCCTTGACCAGCAGCTTTACAGCTGAATGTCCAGGAAAAGCCAGTAGACCCGCTTATTGAGGCTGGAGCTCAGGTCCAGCAGATCCTCAACATCGAGTGTGTGTCTGATTTCTCAGATGCTCCTGTCCTCAACATTCAGTTCAGGTTGGTGAGACGGTACAGATCTGGGGCCTCATGCATAAAAGAGTGCGCAGTTTTCACACTAAAACTTGGTGTACGAAAAAACTTAGAAAAGTGCGGCGCACAAAAAAAAAAATCAGATGCATAAAGCCATACGCACGCATGTACATGCCCGCACAGTTTTCCTTTATAAATCCTAATTTGCAGGAAATAGAGAGCTTGTTAATTTATTTTTAATCAGCAGGTTTTAGTTAATCTGCTGATCCAACCCTGTTTTCTTTTTCAGTCAGAATGAAATGACCCCATAGATGCATTTCATGCACTTCGGCGCACAGACCGATGCGTTACGTCTTTATGAGACAAAATCTCAGAAAATATAAAATTAGATTTATGTTTACATTCGAGCAAGGTTTTCACATACTTTTATTTTTATTTTCTTTATTTTGTGCGTGTTAGTTTATTGTCTGAGGATAATGCGGTTTAGTTTCATCGTTTACGTTTAAACAATAAAATATTAAAATCATGAAAAACATTGAGTTTGATGCTTCTCGGTCTAAATAACACTGAATGGAGTCAGATTTTTAGTGTATTTAGGTGAGTTTTGATGCTTTGTAGTTTGATATTGTCCACAGAAAAAAGTTCATTTTTATACATGCTGACTTGTGTGTAAAATATGCCGCTGCACATTTTTGTGCGCACACATGCACACTTTATGCATGAGACCCTGTTTTATGTATTGACTCTGTTGTTGAGCTACTTATGTACAAACTTCATGCTGTATGTGCAGATATGGTGGAACACTGCAGAACATCGCAGTCAAACTCCCTGTGATGCTGAATAAGTTCTTCCAGCCCACGGAGATGACGTCCCAAGACTTCTTCCAGCGCTGGAAGCAGCTTGGAGCGTAAGCCTGACTTTACTTTAATTAAAGTAGTTTCAACTAGTTAGTTTTTAAAGTCAGAAGCATCAGTTGACATCAGATTAATGTGAAAAGTTATATGTCAGAAAAGGCTCACAAAACTTGATGGTTCTTTCTATCCGTCTCTGTCTTTATTTTGACGTTGATACTGTTTTTTTTTTTGTTTTTGGTGTCACCAGTCCTCAACAAGAGGTACAGAAAATCTTCAAAGCCAAAAACCAGATGGACACAGATGTTACCAAAGCCAAGGTAAACAGTGAATCCTTGTGTCAGTGTGAATGTTTAGGACCATCTGTGGCTGTCAGTGTTAGCCATGACTCAATAAACATGTAATCTGACTTTAGCTTAAAGTCAGATTACATGTTCCTTTGGTGTTTTTATGAATTTAGTTAACTTACTTCTCTGTGTTCTGTTGCTTTCACCCCTCCAGCTGTTAGGTTTCGGTGTAGCTCTGTTGGACGTTGTGGATCCTAATCCGGCGAACTTCGTTGGAGCTGGAATCATCCACACTAAGACCACTCAGGTGGGCTGCCTGCTCAGGCTGGAGCCCAACACACAAGCACAGGTAAACACACACATGCACTGAAATAAAGGCTGTGCTTTGCAAAATGTGTTTTATTGTTTTCCATAAGGTGACAGAATTGAATTGGAAAGAAAATGACACATGGTTTACAAATTAACAAAATTCCATGTTCTATAATTGTGTACTGCTTTGTTGGTCAGTCACACACAATCCCTTTAAATTGCTTTGATGTTTGTGTTTGTAACATGTCAAAATGTGAATAGTACCAGGGATGACCCCACTGCAAGATGGCTCTGAACTCACATGTGTTGTCAGTACATTGTTGTCAGCTGCTCTGACCGGCTTCCACACATTACAGTGTAACAGACTGTGTGTGGCTATTTGTACCACCTGTCTGAAAAGTTACTGCTTTGTAAAGAAACTGTTCCTATTTACAGCCATGGCTCACATTTATTGTTCTGGACCCAGCACCCATGACTAAATCATTAGTCTTTGATTTAAGTATAAAATGTAATGATGAGACAATCTATAGATTTACTTGCGGTTACATGTCGTAGTGTTCAGCTGCTGCCATTTCTCCATCTTTTACATTTTTTCAAACTGTTTGGGTTTTGGAATAAACTTTATCCTGCACTTTAAAACTCTGGGTAAAGCTGGGATCAAGAGCTGGTTGGATTGACTGACAGGTGTCATCATCTCCATTGAATTGGATCCGATCGTCTCATAAAGTGCCTTGTAATGACATCTGTAGCACATAGATGCTACAGAAATCAGCAGATTTGAACTGAATGAACATTCCCGTTGGGACCATCATACAGATGCTAACTGGCTGATTCATTTCTGTTTCTTCCAGATGTACCGCCTCACCTTGCGGACCAGTAAGGAGTCCGTATCTCAGCGGCTGTGTGAGCTGCTGTCTGAACAGTTTTAGCCTCCACACAGCGCCTGCATTTTTACACTTTCTTACTCTCACTTCAAATCAAAAATAGATGTGTTGTACAGTGTACATTTTTTGTTTTACGACATGCTTTCTATCCTACTGAGAGGGAAAAGTCTTTTTTGCACATAACTCTAGTAATGCCTCACTGCTTTAAAGCTGCGTCGTTTCTGTCCTCACACTGTGATGAGGCTCATGGTTTGGACTGGCAGCCTGAGCCACCGGTACTGAGAGTCCGGGTCGTTGGTCTGGGAGTGTGTCACACAATCATTCTGCACTTGTTGGCTTAAAAAATAGATTACACAAGTCGCTCACAGAGAACGCCAACACTTCAGCTGTTTGTTACATGTTGTCTCAGGAGGAACAATCCTTCTTTGGTATTTATAAAACATTTTTTTGTATGTGTGGGTTTTGTTTCCAGTAAGGGAGTTTCCTAACACTCACAGCTGTTTTCTAGAATCATCTTATAGGGCCTGTGATTGAAATAACATATTTATGTCTAAATAGAGAACTCCCAGGTCACCTTTTGAGAAATACTTCACAGACTATACAATGGTCTATTGCTAAAGGGATAATTCAGATTTTTTTGAAGATGGGTTCTATTGAGAAGTTTTGAGCAGTCAGTGTTTTACCTTCTGTAGATCATTGGTAGTGTTTGTGTTTTGTACGTATCCTTACGTGTTTTTTTTAACAACATAGACAAGCAACACTGCAGCTAGATTGTCTTTTAATGTCTAGGCACCTTATGTAGCAACACATTCACCAGAGATATGGCGTTTAAGCTGCTGCTAACTCAAAGTAGCTTCAGATTGTTGGTCTGTTCTGACGGGTTTTATCAGTTTTCTCCTGACTGTCTTTAAACGTTCAATGGAACCAGCTTTTTAAAAAAAAAACATCAACTCTATTTTTATTCTATAAATGTTTGCTCACACCAAGAACAGGAACTTTACTGGTCATGAAAAGTTGATTGTCGAGATGGACCATCAACAACACACTGTAACAGTTATGTCACTGCCGTATATTAGACTTTTCTAGCTGTGTTTTAAATCAACCGACCACATTGTTGGATGCCTTTATGCCTTTTCTGATGTTGAAGTACCAGTTTTCAGTGGAATCACTTGTTGATATGAACAACCTTTAAAGCACTGCCACATTGTTTTTATTTTGTCCTAAAGCATTTCTTTATAATGTCCATCTAGAAATATTTCTCTTATTAGTTACTGTTTGCTTGTCTGTTTTTATATTTGCTTAAAAAATGCATATTTTTACACCTTTTTTAATAACTAACTGCAGCTCTACAGGAAAATCCCCCCCTAATAATTTTATGCCATATCTAATTTTTGTTTTCACCACTCAGCTAAACTAGAATCCCACAGCTGCTACTGCCTTTTGCTCATGGCTGGGTTGGAAAGTGACGTTAACCTTACAGAAGAGAATCAGACTACTTGACTTCTCTTGAAATCAGCCTCCAGACGTTGTGTGGTGGTTCTGATCCTTAAGCCTGAAGCCGGACCTGATGGGCGCACTGTGATGTAAGAAATGTGCTGAAAACAGCTGGACATTAGAGAACCAGGGAGACCAGTGACCTCTGACCTCTGAGTAATGTGAAGCACTGCTGCTTTTCCACCTGCAGCCTTAAACGTTTTCACATACTCTGATTCTGTTGTTTCCAACGTGAACATTGTTACTTTACACTGTGAATTGGAGTTTTAATGCCATACTATTCATAAATTGGTGATTTATTAAGCAAATGACGTCTGATAAGTTTTGCTGTTTACTAGCAGCATTCAGCTCCACATGTATTGTGAATTTAATCAGCGTGTCGTCGTTTAAGTGTTGGTGATGCTTAAGGAAAATGTTTCTGTTACTCATAACCCCTTGCTGCACCCTGCTACCGCCTCACACCAGTTACTCCTTTTTAATTTTGCTTGTTTCTGACTCAGGATTCTCATTTTGTACAAATCATGCATCATATTTTTATGACTTTAATAAATAATACCTACCAGGTCAAGATTATGGTGGTTTGATCAAAGGTCACAAGCTCACAATTATAAGAAATAGAATGTCACAAATTACAGTTTTATAATTATTTCTCATCATCATTCATGAAAAATATTTCAACTATAAAGACAAATTATATTATAAAGACGGCAGCAATTAGCAAACATCTGGTTCAACTGTGTATCTGCTGAGAAGCTGATACAAGGAGCTCAGCCTGAGCTCAGTATATGAGCTTCTTCTTAGTTAAACACTGAGGTAAAAATTTTGTTAAAGGGTTCATAGAACCTCTGCCTTCAGTAAGTCATGTTGTGATGACTCCCTGAAGGCAGAGGTTTTAAAGAGACGAGGCACAATTTCAAAGCATTAAATTATGAAGCCAATTTTCCTTTAAGCCATGTTTGATATGTATTTTTTTAACAACTGAAGGTAACATGGGTACTTGATTGTTCTACATGTGCCCCAAAATACAATACTGCCCCTTTAATGTCAGGATTTCATACCACAATGTGTCCAGTTAAAAATCTGAAAAATGTTATGTATTCAGCTCCCTTGAGTCAATGCTTATGTTTTGCTGCAATTCCAAGTCTCTATCAGTTTTGCACATCTACAGAATGTTTCCAGACTGAATGTATGGAAGTTTCCTCGGCTTGCTGAGCTTTTATACAAACACTACAAATGTGAACTTATGTCATAGATTCCAGGACAATAGCTTTTTCATTAATATCATCTGACTGAACACTTCTTTTGTTCTTTGGCTGTGTGTGTCTTTCAGAGCTTTGAGGTCAGAATTCCTCTGATGTTGATTAAATATCAGAGAAATGAGTTTCCCTGATAACACCTGATGACTGGGTTAAAATCAATCAAATCAGTTTGGTTGAATAAAACCTACCAGTCTGTCTGACAACTGAATATTTCTCAATTTAAAGTAAAAAACAAGAAGTAATCATTTCCATATTGATGTCAGCAGGAGTCCAGATGAGTGCAGGGAGGCAATTTTGTTTTTAAACTTTCAGGCTTGCAAACATTTGCATACATTCACCTAACGCCTGCAGAACAATGCCAAACTATGTGACTATTAAATTTCATAAGAGTGCTGTTTTACTTTGAGCTTTATTTTGTGCCTTATCAATAGAATTTTGTCACCATCTTTTGTGCCTGACAAAAAAGGGCTGTTTCTAGAAAACAAAGTCAGGATTTGCTGTTACGTTTAAATGTCAATGCATTATGTGAATCTGAAGTTTTTACCAAATAAAGTTTTGAAAACAAATTCAATGCATATCTTGTATTCGACTGCCCTCTAGTGGATGAAGACTGATCTGTCCAAAGGAAAGAAATGATTTCTGCCAACAACTAGTTGGCAGAAATAAGATAACAAGAGGAAATTAAACAGCATCAAACTTATAAACGTGCATCAGTTTTGAAAAAACAAGTTTTATTTAGTTTCAGTAAAAATGGCACATCAAAAATAATTTCTACACTTCTCAATAATCAATAGAACAATCAAGCATGATGCATTTTCTATTTCATTATTTATTTCTGGTGCCTCCCAGGTCTTTGAGGACAGAATGCCTCTTTACCATCACCCTAATCTTTATGCTCAGGACTGTCTGGGCTGATCCATTACATTAACATGACTTCTAGCCAAAAGGCACATGAGATCATTTTAAATTTAGATTCAGTTGTGGTTTGAATTTCAGCCTAACCTGCATATACATTTTGTTTAGATAAAAGAACCCTGATCATGACAGTCTTTACTTTTTAACTTTGGAGTGAATGCTGTGAATTCTTGCTTTGTTCTTCAGTCATCAGCCTGAGCTACTGATGCTGATTTGTTAATTAATTTTAACTTTTTTTAAAAAATGAAGGTGACCTTTAACTGAAATAATAAAAACTTATTGACCCCTCAAATAAACAAAAGGCAGCATAGTTGGAAATAGGGAAAGTGTGGGACTAAATCAACAAGATGTAAAACATTAGGAATGAAGTTTGTACAGAAAACATGACTTTGGTTTCTTACAGTACTAAGACTGAGGCAGCCATTGTTCCCAGTGTCTCCCCGACAACACCAGCATCTACCACCGGTAACGCCTGATGTCCATGTTGAGCCGCAGCTCAGTCCCCATACCGCACTTCCGCTCTGAGTTCCTTTGAGACGTAGTTGAGCAGGGCGGCGGTGACCTGCTGCTGCAGCGTGGCGTTGCCCATCACCAGGGCGATGAGCTGGGCTGCGTCCATCCAGTCCAGACTGCCCAGAACGCTGTTGATGTCCCGGTAGAGTTGCTCCTTCTGATTGGGCGGCAGCTCCATCAGGATCTGAGGCAGAGGCCTGAACTGACCGCTGGTTAGCCAGCTGCCCAGCAGACCCCCCACCGCCCCGCCTCACAGACACACAGAAGGTTGGTTACACTGTTAGTAACAATAATATGCAAACAAACACTAATGTTTTTAATTCTTCAAAATAGGTATATAAAAACTTCATTTTAGCTTTGGAACCCTTTGACTAGTCATGTGACTTCCTTCTTTGTGCTGTTAAGGAAATAAATAAATCTTACCTAAGGTGAAACACTGAGTCAATCAAAAATTAATCAAAATGCATTTTGATTATTATTTCATTAAGAAATTAAGCAAAGAATATGAGCCATGACTCCCCTTGCTAGTACAGGGAAGTGAAGAAAAAAATCAAAGTACATCACTATTAATATCCACCAGCCCTCTTACAAAGAGGGGAGGAAAAGTGAGGATCCCACCAGTTTCAGTTTACTGCATGCTGGTATTTGACCTGCATGCAAACCATCCATAGTTCAAACTCAGGTCACAAATACCATTTATTATGTTTCCAGGAAGCTGCCTCCAACATGAAGGTGCTTTATAGATAAAATTGATTTCTTGGTTGATTGACGGAAATAAAACAAAGTTTTCACCTGACAGTGCTTAGTAACGGACACATTTCCTGTCTGCATCTCTGATTGGGTTTGGATGAACACTGAAATATTTTGTACCATTTTAAATCATCTTTAAAGCTGTATGTATACTTTTGACTTTTTTCTGCTACAGAGTTCTAGCACTTAGTATATTTATCCAAGTACAGAATAGGAGATTAATTGACCCATGTTTACATTTAATATGGCACAATAAAAATGTTTTTTGTTACACCTTTAATTTGAGGTATTACTAGAACAGAAGCCATATAAAATGTTTTTTGTTTCTATTCAGATATGCAGTTTTGGTTCTGAAGACGTTCACGTTGCTTTGACCTGTTTTTGACAAGTTGGAGACACAATTTGTTTACATTTTCATGTAAACTGTTTCCTGTCATTTTTGACAAAGAAGGATTCTTTGTTTACATTTTTCCAGGTACATTTTCCTCTGATTTTCTTTTCAACTACAAACGCTTGATTTCTCGAGGTTCTTTGTTTTGAAATGCACATATTTAATTATTTAAATATGTATTTGCAATACACTGTACAGTATTTTAAAGTTTCTTAACATTCTGTCTTGTAATTTTATTAATACATTGCAGTGTCGTGTACATGCAGTGTGGGTTAACTTCAGTACATCAACAGGTATAGCTTAGCATGTAAATAATAAGCTACAAGTAATATGCTAAGTGGACTAACAGGTATACTTATAGTATTATAACAACTAAACTATTAAAATTGCAAGAAATACCTCTGCTAAAAATAGCAGAGTTTTGACCAGGCTAACAGTTGTTTGGTTGTTTATTGTAAATACTTCAGTTCAATCTCTTTTAACTGAATGAAAGTGAAATGTGCCCAACGGTCTCTCCAGTATGAAGTCCTTTTTTGTCAAAAATGATAGAGGGGACAGTTTGTATTTGCTTATGAAATATAAACAAATTGTGTCTCCAACAGAGAACTGAGGTCCTTCCGCATTAGGAAAAGGTCAAAGGTAAGCGCACATGCTCAGAAGCAAATATAAAAATTTCTACAGAAACAAAATTGCTTTTATGACTTCTATTCTATTTTTAAGTGTCAAATATATGTTATAAAAATACTAACTTTAAGTACAAAGTCACATGTTTAGCATAAAATAAACAAACTCTGTACACTTAAATAAACAAGTTTCTGCTAAGGGATCACAAGCAGCAGCCAAGTAATTTCATCACACTTCTAAAAAGGCCACAAATGTTTAACTTATAAAGTTGACATATTCTCAGGATTTAATTAGTGTATCATTGTTTTAATGGCAAATTGATGCAGTGTGTTGTTGCTACCACTAGGCGGCAATGTTCAGCGTTACCACATTATTTATGTTCAACGTGTCAACAGAGCAAAACATTCAGCTGCTTCAGCTTCTTTTTTTTAAGAAAAAACATTTCTACTATAAGAGAAAGTTTATAGTGACGTTACTTCAACATGGGTTGTCTAGAAGTAGGGGAGGACAAGATGGCAATTCACAGAATGGGGTAAAAACTACAAAGAAATAAGGATCATAGTTTTAGATTTGTTGTGGCCTGTCCAGTTTGCTGTCTGAACCAGATAAGCCCTATCATGCCTTATAGGTAAAATCCAATTTTCCAATTTTTCTTGAGTAAATCTGCCAGACACTTCAAGGCAGGCAAATCACTCCTACACTATTTCATACGATTCAAAAGGAGTAAATTTTAATTTAAAAAAAGATGACTCCTGTTTTGTTTCCTCTGTTTTGGTCCTTACCGATAGCAATACCCGCGGGTCCACCGAGCAGCCCGCCCATGAACGCCGTCCCCCCCGCCACCGCCGCTCCTTTAGCGGAGCTTTTCACCGCCACTTTGATCTGGTCATGAGCCGAGATTTCGCAGCACAGGCGCATGACGTCATCCATACGAGGCGCCATCCCTGCGCTGAAGCACAGCGGAGGTAGAAGAGTGGTCAGAGGCTGAAACTGGGCAGAAAAAACATGAAAACAGAACATCATTTACTTTACTTCAGTCATACATACAAACAAACACAGCAAGAGTAGGTGAAAAAGAGGAATATAGTGGCGACTGTTGCTGTATGGCAGAGTAGTCATCTTGCGATCGGAAGGTTGTAGGTTCGATTCCAGCTTCCTCCTGGGCAAGGCGCTTAACCCCACATTGCCTACCGGTCTGCGTATCGGTGTATAAATGTGTGTGCGTTTGTGAGTGCGAATGTGACTCTAGTGTAAAGCGCTTTGAGTGGTCAAAATGGCTGGAAAAGCGCTATATAAGTTCAGTCCATTTACCATATAGAGGTGTGTCTCAGTTTTACGAGCAACGATCGTAAAAAAAACAACAACTTTTGGTTTCATTTTTAGCATAAACATGACACTCTGACTTTAAATATATAAAAAATAATAAAAACAGACACATTAACGTGTATTTAAAATTTAAAAAGCACAATAAGCGTATAGAATGGCGTTTCATCTTTTAACATTTTTTTTAATTTTATGCCGGTATGTATGAGGTTCTTTCTGTTTACACCGATATCAGAGTTTCATTGTGTTCCCGACTGAAACTGAGCCCGAGCCGCTCTAAATAGACCAACCGGCTGAAGAGGCTGCTCCTCAGCTGCTCCTCCGCTGCTACTGTGCTGCTCCTCCGCTGCTCCTCTTCAGCTGGTTTCTTACCTTTAGCTTAGCCCAACAGCGAGCGCTTCTGTCTCCAGTGAGACAAACACACGAGCTGCTGAGCGCTCCCGTCTATGACTCCGAACGTTTGGTTGCTCTTTCGATATCCTGATTGGTCTGTCACTTCCTGTATGTCACAGTGGGTGCGCACCATTTGTAACCCGACAAGTGACTTTATGTCCACCGTTTAAATTGAGGCGTACCCTTCAGTCCGTGCTGAAATGTGGCTGAAACAAACAGCAACAGGTCAGTTTATCTGAATTTACAGTCTCATTTAATATATTCCTGTATGTTCTTCGTGTCTATAAACAAACAACGGAGTAAACATAAACAATTTCTGACAGATTATTTTGAGTTTTTGGCTGTCAAAATTAGTTTTTATGAATTATTGGTTTAACAACGGAAATTCTCAAATCAAACTTATAAATTGTCAACTGGAACAATTGCACGAAAACGACTGGCGCGAAACTGCCAAAATTCAACTAAGTACTCAGACCTTGTGTTCCACTTTAAGGGAGATTGTTTTTGTTTCTACCTGAGTTCTATATTCAAGACGAAATATTTATTTTACAGATATTTTCACAAAACGTAGATAAAACAGCCATACAGCAGCAACAACAACAACTATTCGTTATAGAGGCAGTAATTGTTAAACTGAATATTTTCTTAGTTCGCCAAAGAAAACATGGGTCGGCTCCATATCAGCACGCCGCCGCCTGAAGTGTCCAACCACCGCCAGTAATGCCCCCGCCATTTTTCCTTAGTGTATCGGGGCAAATGATGCGAACCCTGTAATAACCGGCATCTGCCTCATTAAAAGCTTTTCTCTCTTTTTTAAATTTTTAGATAATCTTACATTTTAACGATGAACATTCTTCTGCTTTTCACCATAATTTTTGGAAACCCTTCACGCGTTCATGTTGTATGAGGAATTGATTTGAGACAGCACAGTCGCTCCTCATTGGCTCAGATGCGGTGACGAGGCAGCGACCGCCCCCCGCTCTCACCCCTCGCAGATAAACAATTTTTTTTTTGGATCACAACAGACTCAGGAGTAAACAAGGCAGCGACATCTTCACCGTCCTGGAGAAACATCAACTTTGTAAACGGAGTAAGTGACTCAGAGTTTGTGAACGAACATTTGAACTTTGATGTAATTTTATTTGCTTTGCCGACGGACTGACTCTAATCGCTCGCAGTTTGTATTACAGGTCAGAGTTAGAGATCAGAGTGGGTGAGGGGCTGATGACTCTCAACGAGAAAGTAGATGTTTCACTTTAACATCTGTTTCCGGCTGATAACTGATGTTCCCCGTCGTTCTTTCTTCTGTGTGTGGTTCTTTTTCCCATCACACTAACTGGTGCTGTCAGGCAGCGTGCAGTAATGACCAGAATGTTTTGGCAGCAAGGAAGTACAGGAAGTGATGTATTGCATTGGTTCCTGTTTGCACATTTATTCATTTGTTTTAATAAACTAAAACTACAGTTGATCTGGATCTCTTTGTATTGTCCTGTATATGAATGGTGCTTTATAAATACACGTGCCTTGACTTTCATTGCCTGGATGACGTGGAGCGCGTTATAGAAATATGTGCGCATTGTGCAATAAGTTCTGGTGTTGGACGTCTTGTACCCACTTTGCGTCAGTTCTTGACCTTCAAGGGGAACGTTTCCTACCAGATGGAATAACAGACAATTTAATGTGTTTTTCCATATTCTAATAAATAATAGAATGTCCTTCAGGTTGGATTTGAGGTTAAGGATGTGAAAATCTGTCAGATTTCATTAGAATCAAGTAGTCTGTACAAAAATGAGAAAAAAAAAATCAAACAAAATGTAATGTAAATTTTCTGATAATTTTATTGTAAATTATGTTAATTTATGAGAGATTTGAGCTTTAAAGCTGTAGCTTTTACAAAGAGCATGATTATTTTACATATTTATTAGAACTGCCAAAAGAAATCTCGGCCTTTCCCCTGTGGTCCTACTGCCATCTGCAGGGTTCAGTCAGAAACAACCAATCAGAGCCAGAAGGAGGGTCTCTGTACTGTTAGCCACCCCCTTGTACGCGCTGCTCATAGGAGCGTTTACATGTGCATGATTGACAGCGCTGCACTTGTAAACATTTTGTGTACAGGTGAGGAATGGAGGTGGGACGAGATGAAGTGGTGCATTGATGTGTGAAGGGCAAATGAACCTGTTCTGTGTAAACGATCTTGTTATATTTTGAGGCATAAAGAGAAGTTTTAATGTTCTGACCCGATTGGTTCCGGCCATTAGTTACCTAAACTTTGAATTGTGTAAACTTTAGCAGACATCCCATCTGGTCTGCTGCAAAACAACCATAATTAACAAGAAAATGTCAAATAAAGGTTGTCCAAATGGTTGGACAAGGTTAAGTTTGGTGTACAAGGCAAGAGTGTTTCTGTTTTGTTTCCTTGGAACACAGGCTATTATTTTTAGTTAGTTGTTTAATAATCCATGCTGCTGTCAGCCAACATGAATAGTGTTGACTTTATGCTGTTTCAGTCAGTGTCTTGTGACTAATGTTTTAACGTTTTCTTTAAAGTAGTGTCAAAATCTGGACATACTGTGTTGTATTTTCAACTTAAGACTGACAAACATAAATGTTACCTAAACTTTAACACGATGCCCTCCTTTATTCAGCTCATTTTAATTGATTAGTGTGTAAAAAGTGCATATGTGCTTGATCGAAGTATGGATCAAGTGCTTGATCATATGTGCTTGATCCAAGTATGGATCAAGCACATATGATGCTTGATCATATGTGCTTGATCATATGTGCTTGGATCATATGTGCTTGATCCAAGTATGGATCAAGCACATATGCTTACTTAAAAACATATTTTAGGAGTTCATCTGGCCCAGATAATCTAATGATGAACTGATTCTTCCATCCTTAGAAATAGAAGAGCGGGTGGATTATTTTTGCCTTCGCTCTAGTTGGTAATTCCGTCTTGGTCGGCACTCAGCTGATGAGCTTCTAAAAGGAATCTGTTCCCCAACATTACACTGATGTAACCACCCAGCCAGCTGATAGAGTGTAATAGGAGCAGCTGCTGTAAAGAGTGAGCTGCTGGTGTGTAGGAACAGCCTGTAGAGGGCGCTGCTTCTCACCAACAGTGACCTAGATTCCATTGATGAGGTGATGAGCGGTTCTTATTCCGAACAAACAAACTTCTGTACGCAGACCTGAACCTGTAAGGTGTTTGTTCTCATGACTGCTCTTTCCATTTTTTTACATTCCAGGCTGTAAACGAGACTTAGAGAATGATCGGGAAGATTCTTTCTATTTGCTTGGGAATGCTGGAGAGGAGTCTGAAGCAGTAGGTGGCGCCAATGAGGAGCTCCTGGAGTTTGAAGAGGAGGAATGGGTCATTATTAACATCCCAGGTGAGAGACAAAACCATGATTTACAGCAATAACAACAAGTTTACGCTTCAGGTTGTCATGGTTCCTGCTGATAATGGGAGGTTGTTTTATCTGGAAACAGAGAGCGGACCCCTGCCAGCCCCTGATGTGGACCCTCTGGAGAACCTGCTGATAGAGCACCCCAGCATGTCTGTTTATCAGATAAGATGCAGAATGGAGGGAGCAGAGGAGGAGGAGGAGCTAGTCTCAGATGATGATGAAGAGGAACCCTCTAGGTAACTTTATGTCACTTAGATAGGATGCTTTATCTCAGCCAATCAGTGCGTGTATACCAAGTCTTCCACCAATGGCTGTTGATGGGTAATGGATGAATCAATCAGAAATCTTTAAACTAAACCCGAGGGTTCATAAACATGTTCATGTCGAAGTCTCATACTTTCAAAGTCAGCAGGTTTTAACAAAACGCAGGGAAAACGTCATAACAGTCCAAACTTCACTCAAAATGCTCCAACATCGTGTGTTTATTCAGGCCGCTGGCTGTGAGGCGGCACATCTCCTGGCATCTGGCCGCCTGGGGGAATCCCCAGCCATGTGGCCTCCAGCTGCTGGCCACGCAGAGAGCCAGGAGCCAGGCCCAGAGAAAGAAACTGAGTCGCAGCGCCCTCCACAGGCACAACATGACTAAGACACAGTTCTCACCAAAGGACAAAGGATATGGCAACATAAGGCGTCCTTCCCCACGCCTCTACAACTTCTGACATGCAGGGATCAACCTGGACAGGAAGCATGAGAACCGGCCCTGACCTCCAATCATTACTCAGGTTCTGTCATTACTCCACCTTAATCCACGCTGCATGCGCCTCATAACTGCATAGGAAGGCATTTAAAGTCCTCTGCCTCAAAGATGAAGCCATGAGAGTTTGCTGTAGGGAGCTGTGCACTGCTGCCATCATGTCTATTAACTGGTGACCTCAGCCTCATCACATGTAGTTGGAATGGATCTTTAGAAAGTTACTTTTTCATAAAGTTTTAGAAATCTCAATTGTCTTGATTATGGACAAGTGTGTTATGTGTGTGTTTGAAAAGTTATTTGTATAATTAACGATTGGAGCTTGTGACAATGTTCAAACATGAAAAGGTGAAATCTGTAGAAAGTTTGTTCAGAACTGAAACATTTAAGATTCATTATGCATTGCAGTGGCTTGTTCTTTGATAGTGTGTTCGTTTTCTAAGTGTATTGACCTGTGCAGTATTCATGTAAAGAAAAACAACATAAAAATGAATAAATGTTTTTATACTTTTTACCTGATGGTCTATTAACAACAGTACAATTGTTGTCTCACCAATCTGATTGTCTATGCATAACACAGGAGCTTTGAAAAAACATGAAAACCCGTTTGTAGTTTTCCAACAGCCACTTAGGGCGCACATAAACATCTAGAAGAGGGGTCAGCGACCTCCACAGCCCAAACAGACGGTTTTCCCTTTGGTCCAGAATAACAAACTTTGTTAAAAGTCACAAAATCTACACGAAACAAATTAGTTTATTTAGCTTAGGTTATTAAAATCATTTAATTTTCTAATTAAAGAAAATCACTTTCACTTTTGTTTTAAAATAAACACAGTTATCTTTATTTCAGTTATAAAACTTATTTACACAAAAGCAATGAATGCAGTTTTCAATGGAATGTAACATTCCATTAAAGATATATTTTAATCAAAAATTATTTTGATAAAGCACATACTTAGGGCTGCACAATGGTGCAGTTAGTAGCACTTCCTTGCAGATGGGGGTCTTTGCATGGATTTAGCATGTTCTCCTTGTGAATGTGTGGGTTCTCTCTGGGTACTCCAGCTTCCTCTCACAGTCCAAAACATGACTGTCACATTGATTGGTCTCTCTACATTCTCCTACATTCACCTTGGACTGATGACCTATCCAAGGTGACCCCGCCTTTTGCCTATTGACCTCTGGAGATAGGTACCAGCACCACTCACCATCCCCCTGTACAGTCAGGCAGCAGGGTTAAAAACATATTCTGTACATTGTTACATGAAAACAGCTAGCATTTTTAAAGACCTTTACATTTTAAAACATTAATTCTTTAGTATTTTTGGCCAAAGTTATTAAGTGCCAAAGTGGACGATATAAAGAGCCACACGTGGCTCCGGAGCCGCAGGTTGCAGACCCTCATCTGGAAGAAGGTGCTCTGGTTATATGGGACTAAAATAATAAAGCACATGCCAGACAAACAGGAAGTAATCTAACCTGATTTATTGTCAGTCAGCAGCTTAGTGGTGGTGAGAACTAGCTCTGTTGCTTTTGTAGGTGATGTATTTTTGCCATGAACCTTTTGACTCTATCTGAATCAATCGAATTGGCCCAGTGGCCACCAAGTTTAAAATGAGATCCAATGATCATTCCACTGGCATCCAGGAAGTTTTCAACGTTGTCATATGTCACTCCAGAACCGATGAGCACTGGGATTTTCACAGACTGGCAGACCTCTGCAAAGGCAAAACACAGCAGGAGAACTCTGCTTTGATTCATTCATAAATTACTGTGACCTCTGTCTCGTTCACATGGTTTTATAGAACTTCCCAGCTTTCGTCTTATCAACTTCCAGCTCAGATCAAAAAACATCCTGTCCTGTAGAGTGGACATGTGGAAAATGTTTGGGAGTGAAAAAGAGTGACAAAAATGTGTGCGCAGGAAAGATGGGACAAAATGACACCTGGAACTCTTCCTGCTATATTTAAGGTTCTCACATTTTGAAATGTGGTGACTTAAATACTCATCTACAGCAATAAAAGGTTACATGAAAGAGTTCTTATTTTGTAAAATATTGTATTTACCATTAAGTTCCAACTTTTTATACAAAAAATAGAAAGATACAAGAAAAAAAATTGCTAAACTAACATTATTTGAAGTACAGGGGAAAGAAACTCATGTTGCCTCCAGTTGAAGTTGCTCCTGTTTTCTAAAGTGACAAAGCAGAGGGAGAGGTGCCTTCATGAAATGTGAGATAAGTGAGAGCAGATCAGCCCAAGTGAACTTTGGACAGGGTGAAGGCTGAACTCCACGTCGACATGACCAGCATCTTTCTGTCTGAGCCTGCTCAGTTCACAGACAGATCGTGTGTGTGGGTGTGTGTGTGTGTGTGTGAGGAAAAGAGCAGCAAGTGTGAGTCCTGTTCTGTATTTCAGGACTCATGAGACCCTCAGCTATGTGACTGGTCAGCATCTGGCTGAGTTCTGACAGTATTAGTTGGACATCGTGATAAAATTAGACCCGGTGGTGTTTCTGGGTGAGGACTTCACACCACATTACACTCTCATGAGAATCTTTAAAATAGAAAAGTGGGACAAAAAACATTCCTTTCTTTGGGCAAAAAACCCCAACAACAACAAAAAAAACCCATACACAGGTACTCAGTACTGATGTTTAAATTTCTCTAAGCTGAAAACATACAAACAGAGAATGTGTTTGAGATAAGACTCAAATATTAGATGTGACAATATACTGAAATTAGAGGCTGTGAAACCTATTATCATTATTACTGTCAATTTTACCAGCAGGTTCAATAAGTATTTCTAGTGATCAAAAAATATTCCCTTTTAAACCAAAAATCTACCAAATTCAGCCTGGACATCTAGGATCTCTTTAGACATGGTTTAGACTTATTTTCAAATTAAAAAGCTCTCAGATATACTAGAATGCTTAAAACTGTTATTGTTCAAAGAAAAACTCTTGAAGACCCTTTGAAAGTCCTGAGAATTATTCCACTGTCCTGGATGTAACATACAATGAAATTTGGGATGGTCTTAGGCTTTTAATCAACGATTTGTCAATCAGTTATCCAGATTTAAAATATCACTGCTCTCAGTTTTTGTGGATGCACAAATGGTGGTTAGAATTTTATCTTCTTATTTATTCATGCATCTAAATTGAGGATTTCCACCAATTTCAGCAAACAAAGGCATCAACCAATGGCCTGTACTTTGATACACTCTTTTATGTTTAATAAAAATTACATGAGGGTTTATGCTTTAAAGAATAAGACAGAATAATCTGATCATTTCTTTGTTTTCTGTTGGATTTAAACCATTTAAACCTATAAAGTAACATAATTTTTGTAGCTCTAGTGGCTTCTACCCAATAATATCTGTATCTGCTGCGCCTCTCTTTAACTGAGTTACCTGGATCCAAGAGTCAACTAACTTTTTGTATAGCGTTTAGAAACCACCCAGAATTAGTTAAAATCATAATAACCAGGTGAGACATCAGTGCTGAGGAGAAAAGAGACAGATCAGTACATTACTCACTCCTTACTGCTGCACTACTGTTAGAGCCTGCTGTGAATGCTAAGGCTAAGCATGGCAGATAGACAGTTGTCATATAAGGGTGACTTGTTTCTCTGCCAATAATACATTGAGCAGCCCATAAATAAGTGTGACTGAAAACCCCATTGTTTATAAACTGCAGCTTTACCATGGCTATACTTCTCATTTAAAAATTTTATATCTATTGAAACCAATTTAGTTACAGGGAAACAAATCATTGATGTCTCAAATCACATTAAAGGTTCATACCGCCACATTTCTAATGCAGCTATAACACTCAAAATGTTGAAAATATGTAAGTGTCTATCATCTCTCGAGCATAAACCTGAGTTAATGAGCATACAATTCACATGTTCTTACCCACGGGACTTGCAGAGTTTAGATTCTTGTATGCACATTAAAGACTTTTACATGTCGTGTGCCATAAATTAAAGCAAAGTAAATGAATATGCATTGTTACTTTCAACCTGAAGGATTGTTCCCCGTCTTGGTAAAATATCAGTTCTTCACTACAACAGTGCCCTCTGCTGCTCACATCATCTAACGGCATCTGAAATGAGTTCCATTCTGATGCACTTTCTTTTTGTTCAGTCTAAATAATCAGTGAAATAACATGTCCCTCATCACAAAGGCAGTGTAGAAACATACTGATTTGTTTAGTTCTGCGTTTCTTTTCAAGGCAGTGACTGAGTGTGGAACAATGCTGCTCCATACTGTCTTCACGTTGCAGAAGTTTCCAGCCGAACAAAGTGCACCAGTACCTGTGAGCTCACATGGGTCAGCCTGATCTCCGGTCGCTGCCCCAGTGATGATGACTCCATCTGAGAGGAAGAACTCGGCAGCTCGGGCCGTCTCCTTTATAGTCACATCAGCTGTCAGAGCATGAGAGCTGCAGACACACAGAACGAGATTAGGATTGCTAATTATTGTACTGACACCTACTCTAGCTGTTTAATGTAGGTAAAGTATACACTGTAAATTGTATTTCATTAAAAATGACCAATGATATAATTTTACTGGTCATGCTTATGCTAACACACACTCAATTAAAATAAGCCTGCACTGTCAAACATTTGAGACAAATTAGTTGTTTATACCGACTGCTTCTACTATCTAAGTCAAATAAATCTTACAATTTTTAGATTTTGAACTTAAATGCGTGAGTTTTTACTTCTGACTAACTCATTAACTTCAGTTGAGTGAAGTTTTTATTCATTTTGTCATATCTCCAAGACTAAATGTGAGTTTTTGAGTAAACACTTTAAAAAAACTGAAAGAAGAAAAAGGTAGGAGTGGGAACTATTTTCCAGGATGCTTAGTGGCATGTTGTTGTTGTCTTTCACAGAGAGTGAGATGGAAGTGTGTGACATTGACCTGCCTCTTGTGTGTTAAAAAGGCAAACATTCATTTTAAAGCAAAAAGTCAACACTATCAAGTAATTGGGTGACTTCTTAAGGCAGTAGATTGCATTGGATTTAACTGGAGGGTATCTAAGTAGAGGGTGGGGGTTGAATACAATTGTTTCACATTTAGAAGCATTTGCGAGGCGTGTATATCTTTTAGAACCTACTTGTAATTTAACCAGTTTCCGTATGTATTTGTAACTTTTATAAGTAATGAGGTTTGATTTGTTTTTTTTGGGTTTTTTTACATATTAAAACGGTCACTATGTTTTGATCGTATGTGTTCCCTATGCTCCTACTGTCATCTGCAAAAATGCAGAAACAAACAATCAGAGACAGGAGGGGGGCTTTGTGCTGTCAATCATGCTCATGTATGTGTTGCTCGATGTACTAACAATGGAGAAATGACTTAACATTCCAGGAAAACTGTTTATCTACTGTCATCGCTGGCCATGCTAACTAGCCTGAACACTTGTGCTGAAGCAGGTGCAGCGTAGTAGAGAGACGGGGGTAGGGTGGGAGCAGCATATACAGGAGAACAGTGTTGAGACCCTCCTCCTGGCTCTCATTGGTTGTTTCTGACCTAGAGCGGTACATTTTAGCAAGCTAGCAATAAGAGCACAGGAAGAATGCAGAAGACCTTGATTTTTTCTCAGATTGTCTGTCTCATGTTATACTGTCATGATGTACTGACATTACAACAAATATATAAAAAACATATTGTTTATAAAACCTACATACCGCAGCTTTATGGGCCTGCTGACTGACGTGAGCATTTTGGGGGAGACAGTGACTAAACAGATCACCTGTGCTTCTTCTTGATGTCGGTGAAGATCTGAACCCCATCAGCTCCAATCTGCTTGCGGTATCTCAAAAGGTCCCCAGCACAGGCATTCAGAAGACCCTCGTCCGCCACATGAGAAAATACAAAACCCTCTGCTCTGATGAAATCCAGACCTGAAAAACATACACACATCAAAGCGGCTGAAGAGCTGATTTGAACAAAAAAACATGCACAAACTCAAGAGTAAAAACACCCAGAGTGATCTGGGAAATTTTCTGATTAGCTGATGAAAAGCTGAACCTGAAGCCAAAGCTACAGCTAACGCTTGCTGGTTAGCAGAAGATAGGATCTGGACTCCAAGGGGCAGAGTGGGGCAGGCATGTCTGACAGCAGAGCAGACCGCAGTCATACAGGCGCATACTTCAGGGCCCACGTTGAACGAGTAGGGGACATCGTGCATGTTTTCAATGATCAAACCGTCCTAGATGAGATATTTATGAGTTCCTCTCTCATTTAGAAGGGAAGATTTCAGCTATGCTAATGTGATATGTAGAAACTTACAATGCCCGCTTCAAGGTAAACCTCTGCCTCACGGCATGCCTCTTTGACAATCTGCACCATATTTAAACAACCCAGAGGAGTACCTGGAATAAGGAACAAGGACCAGTTTAAAAAGAATTACTATTGTTTGCTAATCCTTTCAACACATTATAAAATGTGATTACTGCAAAACACTTCATAATATGCAATCCCAATTTGTTGGGAGTTTAAGAGTAAATGTGTAAAATCTTTCCAGAGTAATTCAGCAACAGGAGCTCCTGCACAAGGAACAATAAAAAATGAACAGTAAAACATTAGAGAACAAAGATTATAAAAATGTTAAGTTACCTGGCAAAGCTTTTACATGAATCATACCAATGACGACAGATTTTAAGGATCCAAAAAGGCTCTGAAACTTCATTTTGTAGTTTGTGTGGAGCCACAAGGCTGCAGAGACTAAACAAAGTTAGTTTTCTCTTTCACTGGAATGAGGCGCATGTGACCGAGCAAGGTTCAGACAAAAATCAATGAAAGGCTGAAAAAAAGTTATTAAATACATTTGTTCAAAGACCCTCTAACTGGTCATGTGATGGTGGGATAAAACACATTAACACTTCCACAAGCTCTGCAGAATGGAAACCATGAAATAAGAAAAATAAATCCGGAATATTGTTTTTATTATTTAATTATATATTTACTTAAAGTTGTAATCAAATAATTTTACATTTATTTCTATAATAATGTATTTAGATGTATGTTTCACACATTTTTGATGCACTTTATGGAATACATTTACTAATTAATAAATATATTCCATATTTGTTTCCAATTTATTTCTCATTATGAAATTAATAAATAATTATTGAAAGGATTATATACAATTGTTATAGTCCAAGTAATAAGGGAGATAAAAGCTTAAACAAATAATTATATTGTCTTCACATTGAATAACATATCAGTAACCCAATGAAAAGACTTAAATGTACTATTAGTAATTATCATTGTAGTCAAAATGTTCACATAAGTCTAGATTTTACTGTTTGGATTAATATCTAAATATTTGCTTCATCAGTAAAATATGATACAATTGTTTTTGCTGCAGCAACATTCTTCAATGGTGGCATCAATAAACTGTGGCACTGCTTCACGTCTGTGGCACCTGTAACACAGATCAACAGTAAATGATTGAAATTTGAACACAAGTGATGCACCAATCGGACATTGATACCAAGGACATATAAAACTGGCAAAACACTAAGCTTTTGTAACAGCCTTAACCTTAAACCTTCTAAAATATGGTGGACAATGCTCAAAAGGCCAGTCTGTTCCAGAAGCCATAACAGTTTAGCTTAACTGTCGCAGTTTATATTCAGATAAAATTTAGCAAGAGACTTGGTGAGGACTGCATAAAATGTATTGCCAATGTCCAACTGCTAAGGCTTATGAAATCAATATAAATGAGCCTAAGTAACTGTTGTTTATTATAATTCACCCTCTCTAATATGGCGGCGTCAGTGACGTGTGGCAAAACAAATAGAGCGGCGAAAGTCTCTCGGTAGGTATTTCTGGCACTTTGTGGTTAAATTGCCGCTGCCATCTGCATGACCGTGTGTGACAACAATGTAAAACATTCACAGAAAGAAAATACGTTCAAGAATTATAGATATTTTATGATTTTGTACACATTTATTGGTTTAATCTAAAAGACCGGGGGTTTGTTTACATCTGACAAGCAAGCCACGCGGTATCTGGACACTTCCTGCTGCGAAAACACCGCCTCTGCAGCTGTCACCGAACAGTCACGCCTTCTGTTAACTGACTTCACTGCAAGCTTACGTTTTTTTGCTTCTTTTAACAAAGTTTTAAAATACCATCGTCATGATGTAAAGGCTAAGCATTTCAGCTGCACCACACGGAGGTGAGAAGAGTGAAAATAGTCACGTAAAGAGCGGTTTAGGGTGCCGGTTTAGCGCCAATTTAAATGAACTCCTGACTGACGTCACAGCGTCGACTCATCTGTTCTGTGCAAGGCGCGAGCTCAGCTCAGACTACCGAACAAAGCGGCAGAAGTACGAGCAGTAGCCACGCGCTCAAATTTAATAACCGACACTGAGAGGAGTGAACTTCAAGGGCAGAGACCTGAGGTGAGCTGCTTCTATCGCAACCATCACTGCAGCGAGTTAAAACAGCTTCGGCTCACACTTCTGAAAACTCAGCTGACTTACCCAAACTGCAACAAGTTGAAATACACGCTGTTTCTAAGAATCATTAGAAAGTCGGGGTGTTGCTATTGTTAACTTAAGGCCTAATATTGTTTGTTTGTTTGTTTATTGCTTGTTAAACAAGCTCTCAAGCGTGTCTGTTGATGCACTGATTGTTCGGCCATTATGTGAAAAGCAGCTGTCCAAAGTTAGCGGGGTGCAAGAAGTGGAGTTTACCTTAAAATAGACGACGACGTGAATCTTTACAAACACTGTATCATCTGGAGTTTGTCACAAATTGACTTCGTGTTCAGATTTGCTTGTTGGGCCTGTTTTCGCAAGCCCTAGCTCTGCGTACTGTACCAGTTTACCCGCGCCTGGCTTGGTTTGGCTTTGTCGGAAGGAGGGAGCTCAGCGTGGGGGTTGGGGATTTATGAATGTGTAGTTTTCTTTTTAAAAAATCTCCTAACCTGACTTGTTTTCTGTCTTAGGTTTGCTCTGAACGTTTGAGCGGCCTTTGAGAGGATAATGCGGGGACAACAGTGAGTCTGACATTGAGTTTATGAATGAGTTCGGAACCTGAGTCTGAGTGTGACGACAGAAAGTTACAGAGCCTTAGCCATCCGGCTAATCTGTGGCCTGTTGTCACAGGACTTTATTTGCGCCACAACAGCATGTTAATGCAGGCTTGTTCCACGATGTTACGTTGACACATGAGAGTTAAGGTCCCGTTTGCTTGTGTGTTTGTTTTACAGGGAAGAGAAGGAACCGAAGTCTGCCGCAGTCGGAGCTCCCAAAGAGAATACAGAGCGAACGAGAAAGAGGAAGGCAGATGTTGCTACTGTAAGGGGCATTCAGAGCCTGTCTGTCTTTACTGCGGAGTCTAAACGGAAATACACCTTTAGTTCCAACTCATGTTTTTTTGTGAAGTTTTTTTCACACTGATCTCACAAATGTCCATTGGTTCTGCTTCCTTTTGGCAGTTAGCAGTAGATGTTACTCTGCTTTATCGCTTGTGATGCTGCTTGTTTTTTATTACTATTCAGTTGATTCTTAAGATCTACAGTACATTCAGAAATTTTCTTCAACACTATGTATATGAACCTCATTAACTGGGAGACTTGTGAATATTGACCCAACATAAGAATTATTTTATTTTTTAAAGAATTGGATTCACACATTTGAAAACATTTTTGGATTGTTCCTAATCAACACAAAGACTATATATACAAATTAAAATGTATTGGATAGCATGAAATGCCAAGTGGCTGATTCTAAAAGAATGTCTTTTGAATTTTGGTTTTAAGTTTTTATAATTGATCGATTAACATCAGCTCTCCTCTTGGGTGATGGATTCTGTTCACAGCCACTAGCTGGATAAAAAACAATGAGTCTGTGGGCGTTTTATCAAGATGTAAGAGGGAGAAAATTTAAATTTACAACACTCAGCAAGTCTTTGGGTGCCATTCCAGGATCAACTGTAGGACGGATGTGTTCCCATTTCAGATCAGGAATGGCCAGGAAATTTATGAAAATTACAAAAGCTCAAACCTGCCATGAACTCTAAAGCCAGTTTAACGTCAACATGAACTGAGAGAGTGGCAGGAAAGTATTTTTTATGTGAAATTGATACCTTCATGCTCAGCTTAAATGTGCAACTTCCCACAAGGATAAATCAAATGCCTTCAGGAGAAAATGAGTATAGAGCTTCTGACCACAATGAAAAATATGTTTTGGTCCCTCCAGGATGAAGCTGTTCATGTTTTTTTGTGATTGTTGGAGCCCAACATTACTGATGCGCAATTTTCAAAAAGTAGCAAGTTTTGTGATAGCTTTATTTTTGCTATAGCATAGCCTTACAAAAAAAATGTAAATTGCTGCACACAACCTTTACAATGAAGACAGGATTTGAACAGTTATTAAAGTGAAAATAATGTTTTCAAGTACCTTCTTGAAGGCATTCAAGAAGGTATTTCCACTAAGTGGAACACATTGATTTCCACTTAATGCAAATCAAATCATGTCCTGAGATGCCAAAGTGCAAAAGAAGCATTCTCTACTGGTCAAGTTAACATAAAAGGTTTACACAGCATAAGCAAATCCTACAGAAAGTTTCAAGATGGTTTTTGCAAAATAAAAAAGGTAAATGTTACAGTTTAGCATCACACATGCTGCCGTATTAATGGTTCGGCATTCGGTGACACTCCTAATTTAACTTCCTGTTAAATTAGGAGGTTCAGGAGATTTGCAGAAATGTAGCTGCGTTGCAGTGATTAGTCAGAAAAGGAAATGCAGAAAACATTTAGGTGATTGTTCAGATTTGTGGAAAAGTTCAGATGACTGGTGAAAATTTGCGAATGAGGGAATTTGCATGAATAGTTGTGATCACATTTCAACTTAATGGAGGGAAGACTGATATTTGAAGGAGTTAAATTGAGGCGTGACAGCACTGGAACAGTCATGGTGGTAGAAGCATCACGATGTGTGATCCCCCCCCCCCCACTACGTGTGTTGCTGCAAATTGGGACACATTTAAGAGCCTTACCAGAACAATGATTTCAAACAGACTTCAGAACTGTTTTTTGATGTGTTGGTAATGCATAAGGTAGGGCAATATTAAACTTCTTTATTGGCATGGACCTTAACCCTGTTTATGAACTATGGGTCTGCTCCAGACAAGCAGGGAGGTTTAAGACAGAAGTGCTCACATATTTTCAGAATTCAGCAAGAAGCTTCTTGATGATTGAAAAGAACCAGGTGATTTCCAGTATGCTAAGAGACATTTAACCAAGTCTTCCTTGGCGTGTATGTCTATATTCGTGGCGGGATGTGTAGTTCTCACATTGTAGGGGTCGGAGAAAAGCTTATGTGAGGTGGTCCACCTTCGTGGTTTAAGAAATTAAAGACAGAAATATCATAATTTCTCCCTGGAAAGTTGTTGAAAGTTTTAGTTGAAATAAATTTTTAAACGGCTCCTAATTGGTCATTGGTGCTCATGAGTGTTTGTACAGTTGTCTGTATTTGTTGTGTATTCTGAGCCTCGGTCAAAATCTGTTCATGCATTCTTTTTGTCTTGGATTTGTAGTTTTTACCAGACCCGGATGAAGAGGTAGACGAGATGACAAAGAAAAAGCACCATGAGTCTGAGGTGAGTTTATTTTTCTGGTCGCTTTCAGGATGCTCTGAGAGGAAGTTTAAACTGGCAGTGTTTCTTTCCATCACCTGGCCTGATAGGAAGGACTGTTAGCCCAGAATTCAGGCTCTGTGCATGGAGAGGAGAATGTTTATTTGTCTTTAAATGAAAAGCTGGGAATAATATGAAAAAAACAAATCCACAGAAATGATCATATTAGGAAGTTAATCAAACGTAATATGTTTTACATTTCGCCACATAATACTTTGTGTGCGCTCAGGCATTGTGTCAGACCAACATAAGTGATGCATAATTGTGAAGTGGAAGGAAAACAATTTATGAATTTTAAATTCGTCTCGCAAATGAAAATATAAAAAGTGTGGTGTGCATTTCTAATCAGCTTCTGTGAGAACATCTTTTAGAAATGATGCAGCTGGAAGTTGTTTAGAAATTCTTCAGTTTGATTTGGATCCAAACTTTGACTAGGCAATTCTAATTAATAATTGTGCATCTTCTGTACCACATTTCTATCAGTATGCCTCTACTGCAGCCTCGTTGTATTGCAAGAAGAAACAAATATTGCATTTGTGGTTTTAACATTATCTTATCACAATATTTTATGGTAGTGTTGCTACAATGATAAAAATGAAACTATTTATTACTTCATGTTTAAGTAACAGTGTGGCTATCATGGTCCTGAAAAACATTTTCATTTGAAATGAGCTTCTGTAGGAAGCGACTTCAAGATGTTTGATTTATTTCCACACACAAACAGCCTGATCCATTTTTTAAATGTACCAATATTTATTGATGCTTTCATGGAACAAACAGAGAAAATGGAAAATAATTTATCAAGACTCATAAGACACAATCATAACTTGTTCACAATAAGTCATAAATGATATGATAAATGCCCACCTGCAGTTGATCTGAGCTCCTTTTGTCTGTGATCGTCATTCCTAACTGTAGAACACGTTGTGTTGTTTTGCTTGTATCTTTCGTCACAGCAGGTGGGCAGCAGTCTTGAGGTGGATTGCAGAAGTCCTCACAGCTGGACCTCCACTCCCCCTCAGGAGGAGGAGCGGCAGGGCTCCCTGACCAGTGCGGGCCTCTTTCACTACAACTTTCACAACATCTTCATAACACCGGTTCACTGCACTCCGCTCCCCATGCTGTGGTGAGTTCTGTTAAGTGGTTGATTGTTCTGAGCTGTGGGAGCCCAGTCTGGTGCCATCTGGGCACATCAAGGGGTGAGCTTCTAAAAGCCATCTATCTATTTTCAGTATCTACCTAATCCACTCAGGGTGGCTGGGGCATTTTAAAATGGGAACCTAAAACTTGGAGTTTCTGACAGCTGATGGATTCAGTACACAAAGTAAAGTCTGTTTTTTAATGCTTTGTTAAAAGGCAGTCCATCTGGCTGATTGTGGTTGACCTAGAAAAATACGTTAAAAGTTTTACTTTGTTTTTAGTGTCTGAAGGAAGCAGGTGTAGGTCATGTTGTCTTTCACAGCATTTATTTTCCAATTGTTTCCTGCAGTTTTTCTGGTGGGTGGATTCTGAGTTAATGCTTTTGTATTTGTCAGCTGGGCCAGTAAGGATGTAGTGTGGAGCAACATGCTGAAGAAGGACAGAACCTACTCCAAGGACACCCACATGCTGGAGAAGCATCCGCATCTGGAGCCCAAGATGAGGGCCATCCTCTTGGACTGGCTTATGGAGGTCAGTAAGGTGGCAACACCTGGAGGTCTGCTTAGTGCTGGGCAAGATGGCTGAAAAACACATTGTGACATAAGCATTTCACACCAATTGATATTAATAACTATGATTTCCTGCTAAGTATACCTGTATTTTGGTCAAGCAATTCCTCTTTAGTACCCAGAGAGAACCTATGCACGCACAGGGAGAACATGCAGAAAGACCCTGGCCAACAACTGTGCAGCCTGCTGATCAGCGTTCTATCAGATGTATTTTCTATTGATATTGATTTGTTGCGATAGACATGGTGGTTGTTTTATCGCCCAGCCCTAGATGTCGCGGCTGAGAGCGTTGTGTGACAGATTTATGTAGTGGTCCTTACCAATGCAAACAAATTATACAACTGTTTGAGTTTTAAATGTGTATGTTCACTAAGTGCTTTGCAGGAAACCCTTCAACTTCTATTTCGTCTCTTTGAATGGATTTTAGGTAAGCGAGGTTTACAAACTGCACAGAGAGACGTATCACCTCGCTCAGGACTACTTTGATCGCTTCATGGCCACACAGAGGAACCTTTTCAAATCCACACTGCAACTCATTGGCATTACGTGTCTTTTCATTGCTGCCAAAATGGAGGTTAGAGCTGTTACTCTGTTAATCTCTGGTGGGTTTTCTATCATTATGGTGGCTTTTGCTGATGCAGTCGTCATCTCATCTTTTCCAGGAGATGTATCCTCCAAAGGTCCACCAGTTTGCCTATGTTACAGATGAAGCCTGCACAGAAGATGAAATTCTCAATATGGAGATTATTATCATGAAGGTAAGCAACACTTAACTCCAAGATGTTCCATAAAATGTTCTGCATGTCAACTGGTAAAGTTAGCAACACATGTCTTTCCCATAGATTAAAAATTTAATACAATACAATAACATTCGCCATTTTTCTTGAACTGTGAGAATTTACAGTTGGTATTTATTGACATAGTTACTTGTATTCTTTAGCTCTATATTTTAGGTCTTGGAAAAGGAAAGACGAACTTAGAAATTAGCTTCATAGGTCACACATGAAGGTCCATGAAGTAACTGTAAATAAATAGATATAGCGATAAATGGAGGAAAAAGATCCACCATTGGTTTGTTCTGAAACTTGAGAAAATACACAAATGGACAAATCTATATGCACCCCTTGTGAATGTGTGTAATTGGCCCGAAAACAAATTTGTCTTGATGGACATGTCCATGCAGGAATCTTTCCCAGGATCCAGGATGTTTCTCTGGGGGCTTTATGTTACCCTCTGGGGTTCTGCTGCATTTAGTAGTGAAAGAATTTGCCATTCCAGCTTTAACTGTCATAGTTGTTAAGATCATTAACTATTTTTTCTCAGCCATTTGCGGCAAAAGAGAATTTAAATCTGTCATTGAAAGTAATATTTTAGTTTGAACTAATTTATGTTTGGAAACAAAAAGAAATGAAAACACACAGCCACAGTTTTGGGGCCAGCAGGTTTTTAACAGATTAGGTATTGCTGTGTGTCTGTGGTTTCTGCTCATTGGCAAAGCCTCTCTCTGGTTTTGTGAAATATCTGCAAATGTTACAAACTTCCTCTGACTTTGAAGTTCTTATAATACAGTTCAGTACGATGCACTCTGAAATGATCACTGATTTATAATTTACACAGGCATTTAAACATTTTTTTGCTATCCAAAGTTGTTGCTGTTCTCTTATCCTCTATTGTTGCTCCAAAAGCGACAAATCACAGAAGTTTGCATCAATAAAATCCCTTTAAGTATTTGTAGATAGGACTTTTAAAGTGTAGCTATTAATTTATGCTGGTTTAACATGTGATAAATGTTATGTTGTACATGTTAAAAGTGTTGTTTTGAAAGTAAAGCTTAGTCTTAAAACAGTGTTCATAAGTGGTAGTGCGAACAGTCACCATGTTGAAATCCTGACGTCTCCGACTACATTAACTGAAACGCCGTTACCTCCGTTGTGAGCTCAAACCCAGCTTACTAGAACACAGTATTTATTCAATAGATTGCCGTTGGAACCAACGACCATACAAGCTGTGTTTAAAAATGCTGAACATGAGGGTGAGGTGATGGCGCAGGGAGTACATGGAGGACTAAGCCGTCACAGGTTCAAATCCCGGCCTGATGACATTTGCCACGCATCTTCTCCCTGTCTCATGACCCACCTTCTTGTCTGACCACTCTCAAAGACCACCAAAGCCATAAGAATATTAAAAAAAAGGTGTCTTTCCTACACTAAATAACAATAAAATTAAGTGTTACATTTTCAGGATATTTAAAAAAAAATATTGTGGAAAAAGTTGTAGTTCTTGTCACCCATTTCAGAAAGTGAAATGTATATATTAGATTAAATGCACAGAGTGAGATTTCAATATCTTGTAATTTTGACACTTATGGCTTATAGATAATATAAAAATATAATGTTTTAGAAGATTTAGAAATTGTGAAAAGTTAAATGTTGGAACTTCATGGTGTCACGCCTTACCCTGCTAGTTGACTCAAAACAATATATAACAATATATATTGAGAATAGATGCATAATATCAATAGACAATACATCTGACAAGTTTTAAAACTTTCATTGAACTCTAATCCAGAACCACACAGAATTCTGGGGGACGTAGGCAGATGAAAGACCTTAGCTGCTCAACCTCCCACAGCTAGCTAAGTTATATTGGTGACATCAACTAACTCACTCACTCTTTGGTTACCTAGCAACAACCTCTTGAGTGACTTGCGCAGCAGCAGTTTCATGTTTTGCCTTCAGGCCTCAGAACTGCTTAAAAATAAACTACAGCCTACAAAAACTGGATAAAACAGAAAATGTCTCTCCACCAGTTTGGCAGCATTTCAGATGTTTAAAACAAAAAACTAATCTATAAATTGTCTATAGACTGATATGAAACCTTTATATCATAATGCATATTACAGCCATGTCGTCCAGCTATTGATATAAGGTAGCTTTCTAGCAGGAAGTGATGTTTCTGATGCGTTGCTTCCCTTTATCCACAGGAGTTGAACTGGAGTCTCAGTCCACAGACGCCCATCTCCTGGCTCAACGTCTACATGCAGGTGGCCTACCTAAAGGACACTGAGGAGCTGCTGATCCCCAGATATCCTCAGGAGACCTTCACACAGATCGCTCAGGTGTGTTTCTACGTGTCTTTGATGTCTGTAGGTTAACGCTTCATCAGAAACCAGATTTTCTCCAAACACTATCAACTACAAGCTGACACTTGGAAGGTCAAAAATGTAGAAGCCATTGTAAAATATATTTAATAATATATATACATTTAAATATAACTGTTTATGTTACTTGGCCTGAAAATGTAATAGTTCTGCTTCATCATGTCCTCTCATTTCCTTTCAGTTGCTGGATCTGTGTATGCTTGATGTCAGGTGCCTCGAGTTTTCCAATGGCATCCTTGCTGCGTCTGCACTGTTTCACTTTTCCTCACTGGAGCTAGTGGAAAATGTCTCAGGTGAGGAGAACATGACTTTCTAACATGCAGAGAGGTAAAGTTTAATTAAAAACATGTTGAGGTTTCTCATTGATTAGCTGAATATATGGAGCCTTAGTTGGGATTTCAAGGCGCAATATCTTGGGCCAAATGTTTTAGCAGTGTCACAAATACTGTTCTGTTATGTAAAAATCATTTTATTTGCATTAAGGGTTCTATTTCAAGAAGATCCTTGAAAATGTTATTTGCACTTTAAATATTAAATTGTTAAAATACTTTCAATTTTAGGATGGTTATGTGCACCAATGTAAACTTTTTTGTAAGACCATATTTTATCAAAAATAAATCTAAAGAAATGTCAAGTTTGACCACAACTTTTTGAAAAAGTTGACACATCAGTCATTTTAGGCCAGAGCAATCACAAAAAACGCTACAGGGCCAGCTGGCCGACAAGAGCAGAGATCAGAAAAATCTGTCACTATGAGCCCAGACAAACAAAACGATCAGCTGTGGAGCTTATTAAAAACTCAGGTTAATAAACGAAAAGGTTGCCATCTCTCTATGGCGCTGCTCCCTGTAGTGCCTCCCTGTTTCTCAATGTGAAGTGTAGCTACTCTAGCTCATCATGCAGGGCCGGCCCAAGGTTGCATGGGGCCTTGAGCAGAATTTGATTTAAGGGCCCCTTTTCATGCTAGTGCACACTAGTGCTTTCAGCCCTAGTGTGGCTGAGATGAAACTCGGAGATGAAATTCGTCTCTGAGTTTCATAGATCATAGATATGGTAACAAAACAATCTAAGAACGAAGATTGTTCTTTGTACTTTCTCCTTAAAATCTTAAATTTAAATATTGAACAATTTAAAATATTTTAATTTTTATCTGAAACTATTAAATCAAATTTAACAACATTGTCATTCTTGATAAACAAATGTTATAATTATTGATCTATGGTTTAATTTAAAATGATAACATTTGAACATAAGGTCCGGCGGTGTTAAGCTTCTAAGTTCATTTATGCTTTGGGTCAACTAAATGTTTTTAGAGCCACTGGCTGATTACTTAAATGGGTTTTAACAGGAGTACAAAAAAAATTATACTTCTTTGTATATTTTGTGTTAAGACTCTTGTACCTTTGAGTATAAAGTACGTAATTAAGCCACACATGAGCAACTAGTCATGTGGTTTTCCAGATATTGTATTTTTGCTTATTTTCATTTTTTATAATAATGAGTTTTGTTCCTCGCCTTTTATGCAGCTCTCAAGAGGGTGGAGGTGGAGGAATGTGTGAGGTGGATGGTCCCGTTTGCCATGGTGCTGCGAGAGGCCGGCGGCTCACCAATGAAAACCTTCCCTGGGATCGCTGCAGACGACATGCACAACATCCAGAGCCACTCGTCATTCCTTTCATTTCTGGTAATTATCATTTTCAGTTCTGGTACAAACCAGATGTGTGTCTGCATTCGCATCCATGGAGAGAAGACGTAAATATTTTCATGGTTTTATGTTTCTGTAGGTATGTCAACATTAACATAAGCAAATAATCTGAAAATTTTCACACATCAATATTACATAATTCAGATTAATCAAACTACTTATTTTGACCTAAAAGCATCTCTCCCACAGAGGTTTACTGATGTTGTTGGCAATGAACAACAACAACAGATTAAAGTTTTCTACAGTAGCAGACGACAACAAAAGTTGACAATTTTTCAGCTTTCTTTTGTTGCGTTGTCCGGCTGTGTGTACACATCTACATGTATGAGCTCGAAATTTTACATGTACGATTTTGACATCGTACAAGTTCCATAGTAAATGAATCAAGAGGGGCATTTCTAATTTAACTTTTACAACAAAATGAATTCATTTAAATATATAAAATTTAAATGAATATATAAAAAACCCACAATCTTCAGACATGATTGATTTGGAACAATGAAACATTTTCTTAAACAGTTTCTGAAAACATGCAGTGGAAGAAGAACTAGAAATTAAAGTATATCACCTTCCTACATTGATGCCTTAGTTTTATTTAGTCAAAAATGATTTTCTTTTTGCCTAAAACATAATTTGGAAAGAGAGATTTAATTATTTTTATTATTATTTTTTTGTTGTCAAAAATTAATAGGACATTTTTTATCTGTCAGTTCTCCCCTGAACAAGTCTGCTGCTATGTACTTGTATACATGTGTGGTGGAGTAATGCTGATGAGAACTGGGAGACTTAATTGCCTGTTTTTTGCTACAAAAAAATGCTTTAATTTTAATTGAAGTGCAGCAGAAGGAGGGGCTTGCCCAGGTCACCATTTCTATAAAAACCACAACTTTGTACATATTTATATTTCAAGCTTACAATGTTAGACATAGCGATTAATCACAGCACTAGTGTGACTTATCAAATTACATTTTTTTTTTTTTTTTTAAATCAGTTGACAGCTGTAGTTTCTCCACACACAAACTGTGCTGGGTACAAATTGAGATCTTATTATTAGTGTTTTATTCCAGTGTGTTGTGGTTGTGTGCAGGCCAAGGCCCAGTCCTACCACAGCGTGGACCTGAATCATCCCAGCAGCTGTCCCGTTCCCTCTGGCGTCCTGACTCCGCCTCTCAGCAGTGAAAAAACCGACGAGCTGAATGGAGCCGAGGCTTCAGGACCCACAGTCAGACCACGGATGTACACACCTCCCCTCCAGACAAACCTTCCAGAGTAGAAAACACTTCAACCTGGAACTGAAAGACAGATTGCCAAACTATGCTGTTCTCAGTGCTTTTGTAGAGAGGCTGGCTTCAGTTAAAGATGAGATAGAAGCTCCCTGACCTACAGCAACGTCACGACTCAATCCTTCCTTCAGTCTGCAAGCAGAAATGGGAGTAGGACGATGTGAGGCAATCTGTTAGGTTCCTATGCTCGTTTCCTATGCAGGGACAATATAGAGGTGACATTTTACAGATTCTTTACTTGATTGTGTGCATGTGTTTTAACAGTGATTGGTGTGTGCATAATTGTTTTTTTCTACAATATATATTTTTACCATTTTTCGTCTCATTCGCCCAATAACTATTTCTAGGGTCATATTTGGTCCTATGTGCTGCTATGAAGTGGGCTTTGCATGATGGGAAATGTTTGTGTGCAAGAAATGGCATGTTCTTTAGTATCCCCCTCTGGTGTTGTCGGCTGAAACGTGACCAGCGGCCGTGTCTTTGGGACCAGTAGCTTGGCTACCTCAAAGGACAAGTGAACCAGCCAGGCTTTAAAAGCTACAACATTGATTGTATTTAATTTAATGGTTTTTTTTTTTCCTCACACTTTGCAGTTTTTTTTTCTCCCTATCAAAATGTCAGATTTCTATTTTTCTTTTGTTTTACATATACATATATATATCTAAAATGCTGCTACATGTTTTACATTAAAAGTTCTTAAGATTTTTGTGATATCCCTGGATTAGCCTTTTCTAAAGGCACTTTTTTAAAAAGGTTATAAAGTTTTGAAATTCTGCTTAAATGTAAAAGGCGTTGTCTGTGTCTGTTCTAGAATCACAAGACGGCTTGATTCCACTAGGTGTCAGTGTCATGCTTTTAGAATTCATATTCCATTCATAGTAACTTAATGTACTCTTAAAGTACATGAATGTACAGCAAGTTCATTTTGGCCAACAAAATATGGTCAGATTTATTTTTAATCCAATTTTTTAACATTACAGTAGTTCTCCAATATATCTTAAATTTCATGCTTAGTAAATCATAAAAATGGCTCATAGGTTTTTCTGCAAGTAAAAATGTTGGGATTTTCTCAGAAATGGCAACACAAAAATTAAACACTTGTGTGAATCTCAAATGCCTTTATTATTGGTTTGACTTGTAAACTGAAACTGACCTCAGTGGCAAAGACAGGACAAGGTTTGAATTTATACAAAAAACTTTTTTTGACTGATAAAACTCTTGGTAACTCTTTTGTAATAAATCTCCTTGATGTACAGAAATGCCCAGTCTTGGTTAGTGAAATGGTTATAACGTCGCCTTTCACAGTCCTTCTTTCCTGTTGAACATTTCTACATTTTGTTTCTCAACAAACACAAACTTTAGTGTATTTTTATTGGAGTTTAGTGTGATGATGCATGGGTTAAGTTTTTACAAATAGAAATCTGGAAAGTGTTTCCCTTTTAATTTAGAAGTTTAGTTTTAAATTAAGAAACTCAAATCGAAGCCATTGGAGAAAATTTGCTGTTTGTTCAGCACGACTTTAATCAGCTCAAGGCTTTTTGTGAAAAATTTTTTGATTGACAAAATGTCAGTTTGTCATAGTTTAGAATCCAGTGGGGTTTTCTTAAAATCTTCCTGTACCTATTTGCCTGGAATATTTTAGTGTTTATTTATTCGTATTGAAAATATTTTTGGACGTCACATCAGTTAGATCAGGGTTTCTTAAGCCTGATCCAACTAGCATAGTTTTGCTGCCTGACTTTAAAGTGTCACTAACCATTTTCAGCAGGACTTGATGCTGAAAAGGTAACAGCATCATTTGGGCCAGGTGTGCCCTCAGAAGGGCTGAGGGTCGTGTAAAGGTCATACTCCAACGTGTAAGGAACTAACTGCATTTTTACAATTCTAGCACAATACAAGCGTAAGCTGGCATTGTTTTTTTTAACATCAGGAGTAATAAAATGAGTCTGTAAACCGTTTAGAACCACAGAAATAGAGAGTATCAAACAGCTCATTGACAGTCAGGATTCACCAGTTTTTCTGGTGGAAAACTTTGGACATTGACTTCAGTTTGGTTCTTTGATGTTCACCAATTAGATTCATTCACCCTGTGGACACGGTGTTGTGTAATGGTCTAGACAAAGTTCAGAACTAAATCTGTGAGGTTATCAGGACAAGAGATCTCACAAATTGACATATTTAGAAAAGCTTTGCAAGGCAATGTGAGAAAATATTGTCAGTAGTGATGCTGATGGACTCCTACCAATGACTGCTTCCTGATGTTTCAGCAAAGTAATTGAGGAGAGTGCACACTTATTCAAGTGGTTTATTGTACCTCGTTTGTTCTTTACAAATTATTAGATGTCTTTTTTTTCTAACATTATCAAAGTTCATCCATCCATCATCACTGAGGGTTAGGGTTTGGGTTTTTTCTTTTTGTTTTTACAATCAAGAATGAAGCTTGTTTCTTTAAATGTCCATTTTAATAGAACCAGCTTCATCAAACATTGCTTTTGTGCTCTGTCAGATGCAGATCACCTGTTTCGAGCTTGAGATGTTGAGAATAAGCAACACGCAGGCAGTCTTGGTAACCACCCGCACAGATCCAGGCTTCTCAGTGTTTCCACAGGAGTGTTTCCTCCCTGCATGTGTGTAAACGGCAGCAGCGCTGTTTGCTCTAGCTAAGCAAAGTTAGAACCAGGACAGACCTCCCTCAGGGCCTTGCCACCATCCCATGTAAACAACTCGCACCAGTGTATATTAGACACTTTGATGTTACCAGCTGACTTAGTTTCTGTTCTCTTACTCCTAAATATTTTATTGATGCAGGCTTATTTACAACTGTGGAAGAAGATATTGACAATGTGTGACTTCTGCTTATCAAAAACTCTGAGGAACAAAGTTATCCTCTGATATCATGGCAGCAGCTACTAATGATTAGCACACAGGACAGGAGTGAAACTTACACATCAACTTCTGCAAGAGGGTTTACACCCCCACCAAGCCCACCAGCCCTCAGATCTCAAGACCCTGGACAGGATCTATCATCCATCCATCCATCCATCCATCCATCCATCCATCCATCCATCCATCCATCCATCCATCCATCCATCCATCCATCCATCCATCCATTTTTTGTTCTCCCTTCTCCCTAATGCGGTCGGGAGTTGCTGGTGCCAATCTCCAGCTGTGAGGACCTATCAGGTAAATGAAATGATTTAAGGTGTGTTCTTGTCTCCCTCTGGTGGTGAATCCAGTAAATAGTTCCCTTGTTGGCTCTGGTCTGACACAAGCTGTTAGCTTCATCTTCTTAGATTATAATCTGTATTAAAGTCAAGACACCAAGAGAGTTATCAGCTTCTTTGTTTATAGGTTAATCAGAAAACTCAATACTAAAAAAATGACATATATGTTTTATTTTATTACAGTCTGATCCAATTTAGTTGACTTGATTCAATTAAAGCCAAACGGCTGGATTCATTTATCCAGTCATTTCTGGTATGGTGCAGTTCCAGTCAGAAGTTTACATACAGTCATTATCATTCATTTGGGGCTTTAAAGTTTGTATTTATTTATTTTTTTAATCTATAACATACAACTTTTCTTGAAAATGTTTTGGTTGGAATTTAGTGGATTATTTTTAATTAAAAAAATCCAATGCTGCCCTGGTCAACATCAGATTTGCAGGAGGTGTCTTCTGCTTTGCTGAATGAATTCCAGTTCCTTTTAGCACTTCAAACCAGTTGAGAAAAACTGCAATAACCAAACCAAATATATTGCAGTGTAACAAACCTGACAAATAAAAATATTGCTTTGTTGTCTGGTTTTAAAGTTAGCATCATTGCTAAAGTAACCAGACGCTGTGTGCACACTATTCATGAGCCGTAGAGCTGTTGTAGATTAAACACAGAATGTGTGGATTGAGCCTTTTTTATAACCTAAGTACAAAAGACTCAGTGTTATTTTAAGTCTTTATGGGATTTCATAATGTGTGTTTGTGTGTGGCATGGCTTCCTGTCAATACTACAGCACACATTTCTGGTTCCCTCTTCCATTGTAATTCGTTTAATTAAAGAGATTTTATTCACAGGCACACAGCTGGCGACGGCTACTTTCTATTAGCCATCTGAGTGGACGCTCGGTTCGGCGGGAGGACGTGCTCTGGGGCTGCTTCCTATGGAGCGCACAATGCTATTTTCATCTCCCAGCTGAGTTTGTTGTGTGTTTTGAATTTATTAATCATTGATTTTAATGTGCTGCCTCTTGACAGTGGCAGCTACCCACGCATTAATTAATTCTTGCTTCCCAGCCTTACAAAATGGCATTTAAGAAACAATGAGAGGTCGGCTGGTGTTTCCTCTGACCTATAAATGGAAGGCATCAAAAAGCAAAATGTCAAAATTTGCTTTTATTTGTTCTCCTCTTGGCAGATTTTATTGCCTCCCTTTATTTGATAGAGCAAGATAAAAAAATGAGGTTATTTTAAGTCTGATGAAATGATGTGTAAATACAGTTGTGTCATCTTTAATATTCAGCTCGTCTTTTTGGGAGGTTGTGAAATGCAATAATGTCTCTTTTGTTAGGCGTGTTTTTCTCAGCGCACCTGCTTTGCATACGGCATCTAGCAGGAGCACTCTCAAAGGAACTGTGGGTCTTAAGTTGAGGATGAAGGTTCTTTGCCATCAACAATAGGTAGTCTGTGTTTATCCTTTGGGTTTTTAAACAACTATGTGTACAAAGATTTGCTTTCAGTGAACTGGTGGAAATAGAAAAAAGGAGATTAGATCTTAAATTAAGCATATGGTACTAGAATTTGAATGGAGTTGGGATTTGAATGTATTTATGAAAGAATATTCTTTTTATATTTATTGAGCATACCTGAATTGTTCATCCATTTAAATGAGTGACTGGTCCCTGTGTTTGAAGAGATAAAAGCTTCCTCTCATAATCCTTATTGACTCTCTGGGATGCATAAAGACAGCTATTGGTAAGTCCCCGCAGTGCCCTGCCCCACAGAAAAGGCCTCATCCCGTTCACAGCAGCTTGTTTAAAGCTAAAGATTTTTCTGACAGATTGTTCTCTGCAGATTGATTTGCACATGTGAGAGAGACAACTTCCCAAACTGGCTTTGAGCTGCTTTTGTAGGCCTGCGTGTTGGTGGGTGTATGCTGGTGCTTTTCTGTATTTGCCTACAACCTCAGATTGATAGGCAGCGGCAGACAAAGCAAGACTGGCGGAGAGCTTATTACATGAATCAAAACGCATTTCTTTTAATTTCTAACAGCTGTAACCTGGTGGCATTTTGAGGGAGCACAAAACAAACGCTGCTTTTCAGGTGACTTTTGTAGTTTTCCAGCAGCTGTAATGTGAAAAGCAAAGATGGATATGATAGACTGGGTCTATTCTGCACAAACCTGCTTTTAATGGCCACAAAAAAAAGAGATTAACAAACAGTGCATTAGCTCTGCTAATCCAGCTCCTTTACTTTTCCCACTTCTCTATAAGAGTGCATTCATACCAGCAATGTTTAGTCCACTTTAATCAAACTCCAGTCCGTCTCTCTAAAATGTCCAGTTTGTTTGGGGAGGTGTGAAAGTGTGATCTGAACAGTGAACTCTGGTCCACCTATAAATCTCGATCTGGTTTTGGTTGAAGTGAACTCTGACGCTGTTCGAATGAATATGTGAACGCCATGCAGAGCAGAGACCAGTCCAAATGAAGAAAGCAAACTACCGACGCAACAACCAGAAAACTAGTGATTACTACATAGTTGTAGATATGCCTCCATTTAAGAAACCCATTTCTAACTGTACTTCTGGGTTTGTAGTGGGTAACATATCCACTCTCATGGCCCCGTGTGAGTATTGAGCTGCTATCTTCAGTACAGATGAGAGACTGCTGGCTCAGCATGATAACAAAGAAAAACAATCATTCCCATGCAAATGCACTGTTTGACATGTTCAATTAGACCCTTGAGTGGGAAACAATCAGAGATTTAAAGAGATACTGTCACTGCTGTTAGTGCACCTATGAAGCTCCTAACATCCTGGCCTTTCTCCTCCAATCTCTCTCTCTCTCTCTCTGTCTGTTTCTCGCTGTCTTCCCGTTCTGGTCTTCCATTCCCGTTTCTGGCCCTCTGAGGGGAGAGAGGGAAATCCATTCATCAGTGGCAATGGTTCAGCGCCAACCCTGCCTCCTGCCTTGTATTGTTTCTATCTCATCTCGCAACCCTGTTGCCATGGCACTGAAGATGGCACTTCAACCCTTGTGCTTAATGATCTCTTGGATGATAGCCCACTTGTCAGACATTCATGCCCTATTCTGTTGAAATACAAGACACAGAGGAATGAGCTGCAGCTTGCAAAAAAAAAAAAAGCAGTGTGGTTATTTGAGCATTTTTATCCAAGCATAACTGGTGATGATCATGGTGTTAGAGAGTTATTTACCAAAAGACCTGCCTTAAACACTTGTTTTATTTCCACTTGCTTGTCGTGTCCCTGGGTAAGCAGAGCCTCAGTCTTTCCGTTTACTTTTTTTTTTTAAGCAGTTCCTTCTCTGACAGTTTGATGCCGGCTCAGAGATTATTGCTCATATAAATAGCTATCACTGATTTGACTAACAGAACACTTTTGCATCATTACGAAGGCAGAAAATCCTAATTGGGAAAATGGGAACACAAAAAAGAGCTGAGCATTCAATTCATATCCATAATCCTGCCACTTTGCATGAAATTAAGGGTGTCGCATTACAATGCTCGATTTTAGTCATCTCTACGACTGAGACAAAGGTAGCGCCGGGAGCCATCATGCGGTGCTACTCAGTAAGGGAATGTGTTGTGTTCTAAGCTTTTTACTTGGCAGCCTCTGTGTGGAGGCCAGAGAGGGGAAGGTTATTACCCCGACAGACTGGGGCAAGACACTGACAGTCAACACCAACCTCAGACAAAACAGGGGAATTATTAGAAGGATATATGTTGAAATAAAATGTCACTGTGCCTATTAAAATCTAATCTGAAGAAGATGGTATGTGGAATAAAGTCTGCTTCCCTTTATTATTTAAATTTGGATTCAGGAGTCTGTTTCAGTCAGAAAGCTGATTTTCACCACATCTAGTCTTTTACTCTATGTGCAGTTGGACCTGCTGGTTTTATGATGACATGATTCTGTACATCTGATTACAAATCGCATTAAAAATGACTCATTTTTAATGTTCTCCTTTCAGAGAAAGATTTCATTTTGAACTGTTCGGAAAGCTCCGATGAAAGGATTAAAAGGACCTGGTAACTTCTGGCTATAAGTTCAACACATTGACAGCATGAAGAGATATGAAACATGGCAGCAGGCTGAGTTTAGTTAAATGTGTTAGGCTGTGTTTTGCCTCCTGAGCGCAGACAGGCAGCAATATGAAGCGACTTAATCCTCTCCTCCCTTCCAGAAAGAACACAATAAGAAACACACTCCTTTTTTATCTGACTTTATCTCCCTTTGTGGAGAAGGGCTTTAAAGAATCCACATCTTAATCTGTCTCCTCTTCCCTTAATGTAATTGGGAAATGCTTCCTGTGTGTCATAAATAGGTATTGAAAGGTTCAATTGAATTAAACTAAAAGATCTGAGGAGAAAATGGGAAGTAGTCTCACTTTTCCTCTCTTGTTTTTTTTTTTTAACAGTGTGAATTTCTGTAAGTCGACCCTGAAACGATCTGTCTCATCTTGGATGCTCCTTTCCTTCCCTCCATGCCTGCTCACTCTCAGCTCCTAAAGACATGAGCCAGAATGACAAGCCTGGACTTATTGTCACATTGACATATTGAACGTACCTTATCTAAGTCTTGATTGGTGTACAATGCATAATGGGTCAAATAATTGGAACACACACTCTGCACACTGTAAAGAAAAGTTGTCTCAAGAAAAAAAGAAAAAGAAAATATCACTCATCGTCTCTGCTTTCCAGTTCTCGGGTGCCCCAACCCTTTCTGATGCCGCCCAGGGCATCTGCCCATACAGCCCATATAATAAATAGACCTTCATTCAGTATTTAGGTTTTCAAAAAATGTTTACGAAAATGTTTGGTAACATTTTATTTGACGGGTTGTGAATACGACTGTCATGACGCCGTCATAAACATGACATGACACCTGTCATGACTTTAACCTTTAGCTTTAATAACATAACGCTATATAATTTTAAAAGTTTAATCAGTAATATTTTTATAACAAATTCATGTCAGCTCATAATTTCTTGGTTAATGTCCAGTTGGCATAACAAAGACATTTTGAATAATGTCAACTTTGTATTAAAAGTGTCATTATTTACCCAATGACACTTTATGACAACAGTCATTAATATTCATAAAGACTTTCTCATGTTTATGACAGGTGTTATGTCATGTTTATGACGGTGTCATGACAACCCGTCAAATGTTTGGCTTGAGGCAATAAAACACCAGATGTTTTATTGCCTCAAACCAAACATGTCTAAAGACGGTCAGTTTAAAGGAAGTCATTTGAGAAATGTGGAGTTCCCACACATAAACGTGGGTCAGTGACGCAACACAAGAAAATTGAAAATGTTAAACTTTTGTTGCTGTCTGTGACTTTTGTTGTTGCAGACAACAACAAAAGTTGCTGTTGTTTGTCAAGGCATGACACACTGAGAAGCTTTTAGGTCAAAATAGGTAGTTTGATTAATTTGTGGTATGTAATATTAACATGTTAAAGTTTTCAGATTGCTCACATACTAATTGGATGTAATGACCATGTAGTCTCTTGAAATGACATTGACCATAAACTAGTGACAAACAAATTTACTGAATTGCAATAAAATAAATTTTGTTGTGAAAACGCTCAGAAAAATAACTTTCTTTCTGATTCAAAGATGTGTGACTTTTCATAACAAAGTCAAACATTCCAAAAGTATTGCATTGTAAATCTCCACTCATGAAATGTGGGTTAGATGTTTCACAGGCTTTACATCAGTGCTTAGAGATTGTTATTACTGATAGAGAGTGGCATTATGGGATTCTCCTCCTCTGAATGGCAACTGTCAGGACTGTCTTTGGTGCGTCACAAAAAAGAGAAATGTCTTGAATACACATAATATTAATAATTAACTCTGTTCTTAATTCCCCTTTGAAAGTTATTATGCAAAATTAATATTTCATTTGCGTACAGGCCCTACATGACAAGCGAAAGGAAAGTAACTGTACAAAGTTTGACAACTCTGTCTGGGCCTGCTCCAAAATTATTGCCCTCCATCTTATATTTAGCATTCAAGAGATGCCATGAGATGAATCTCTATTTTTGTTTCACTTTCTTATTCATGAATTATTCTTTCCCACCCCCTTGTGCAAAGCTTTTCTTTTTGAATGAACACACTCAGTGGAAAGACTCCCCTTTGGAGACTGTTACTCTCATTACTCTGTCAGGATAAGCAAGCTGTTTTTGTTATCAACTTTGGTCCTTTAACTGTTACACCCTGCAGCCATGTCAGAGAGGAGAGGCAGCTTTCTCCCCACCTCCAGCAGCAGCAGCAGCCGCTCCGCCTCTGTTACTCTTTATGGACAATCTATCATCAGCATCTGGTTAAACAGGGCTACCTTTTCTTGTGATTGCAGGATTTCATGATGAGGCAACGCACTGAAATAAAAACACATAAAGACACAAACTATAAAACAAAAGGTTACTGACTGGGAAGACCACACACAGGGGGGCCCGGATCCATCCAGCTGTTTGTTATATGGCTGACTCCAGTTCTTAAGAGCTGGTGTCCAACATGTATCCCTGCTCCAACACAGCTGGATTAATGGGTGAATTACCTTCTCAGTTTGTCATTAAGTTCTGCAGAAGCCCCTTAATGAGTTATTCATTTTATTAAGAGGTGCTGAACATCTAAAACATGCCGGACGCTGGCTCTTGAGGACCGGAGTCGACCAGCCGCCTCTGTGTTAAATACATACAGGTTTGAAGTATTCCATATGTGAATAAAGAGCTCCATTGATTTAGCTTCTGATAAGCTCACCATCCACTGAATAAAGGCATTGTTGGAGAAACTTTATTTATTGGACACAATTACACCAGTCCCTAAAGAAAAAGACTGGCTTCCAGAGTGAAAACATAGAATTTCAATCTTATTGATGGTCTATAAGCAGACATTAGCAGCAGAGTTGGCTCTAGCTCTGTTTGGAAGCCTTGGTGAGATTAAAGTTTGGTGCCACTCATTGGCTGCACATTTTCACCATTATTTATTTTATTCTGTCTTCTCTCTTTCTTTATATTTCCTTTATCAGTAGCTGTGCTTCCATTACAAATGTGTACAAACCCTTGTCTGTATTCTGCTGATGTCTAAAAGACGTGATTTTGCAACTGCTGAGTTTCCATTAAATAACAAATGAAATTCAAATCACACATGAGTAAGTTTGTTCACACGTAAGTCATTGAAAATCATGGTAGCAACAGGTCTAAACAGTTACATGAGATATATTCATGACGCTAGAGCTCATCATTTATCTGCCAATCAGAGGAGAGAGGTCAACTTCTTATTGACGTTGGCGTGACAAGCCCCGCCTACTGAGAGCAGCGACATATGACGCTCCCAAGATATTGGAATGATACAAAACTTTTTATGAACTATGATGCTGTCAGAGTTCTGATGGAGCTGCACATCCTTCCTATCGACATCTTTGTCGTTTTTGCCAGTAGTAACGTCTGTGTTTTTATCATGTGACTCGTGATCTGAACATTTTTTTGATACGGCTGAAAATCCACCTTGTCCTAGTGCAAAAACCTTTTATCGGAAAAGTGAGTTTTCTCAAAATTAGCATTTGCATTAAGCAAATTTATTTTTGTAATTTCAATTTGCGCAATTTTAAGATTAATAGAAGTGCAGCAGTATCTCCTTCACTTAGAGCAGTTATAAGTGATTATTTTAGATGATCAAGTAACTTGTCAATTATTCTGACCATTAATGGACTAATTGAATAAAACAATTGTCTCGTTATGAAGCTAGCTACCACCAGCAGCTAAAATAAGAGAAAGACAAATTAAGGAGAAAATGCTAGTGAAAACTGATTTAGTGACTTACAGCTGGAAATACTTCAGTGTTGCTTTGTCATCAGGGGTACATGTCGATTTACCCCTGTAATAAATGAAATATCCATTCAAAAGCAAGATTTCATATTAATGTTGGTTGTCTTTTGTCTGAAATTCAAATGTGTTTGATTTTGAGCATGTATGTGCGATAGAAGCAAAATCAGACAAAGTTTACAAGACAACCAAGGGTAAATACTTCCTCTCTGATCTACAGGTCAGCAGTTTGCCTGAAATGTTTTCAGTATCAGATGATTGTCACAACCATGATGCTGTGAAATAGTCTTGGCTTTAACATGTCTAAAGTGACAAGAGCTGAAGGGACTAAAGTAAAGGTTGTGTTGTTGCACAAACAGACCACCATGCAGCGCCTGCATTTCATTTCACACAAGCCTTTGCCTCGCCATTCTTTCTGGCCCTTTCCCACCTCTGGTCCTTCTCTGTTCCATCCTCCCCTCTTGTCTGACTCTCTTGACTCATGATATGCCACAGAGAGACACAATTATCCACTTCATTTGAGTCATGCTGCTAATGGTGGCCTCTTAGGGAGTTGGGTGATAGGTAGCAGTAATTGTAAATGGTGTAATGAGTGTGGAATGGCCACAATGTAATGCTTCACTATTACAGGTGACTGGCTCCTGTACACCCCTTCAACCCCCACTTCCCTCAACATCATAACAACGACAAAGTGAGCCCCCCCACCCTCCCGCCTCCTCTCTCCTTCAGGGTTCAGCAGAGACACAAAAAATATTAGCTTCACAGGCCATTAGTCCCAAGTGTTTTGGCTACTGCTCTTTAGTGGCTAGTTTTTCCTGAGCATCTCCTTCATCTGTGGGTTTCCTAATTTTAGTTTCTTGTTTTATCATTATTTTTTTTTTCTGTTCCTCAACTTTGCAAGTCCAGGCTTTCAGTTGTTTTTTTTTAAATAATGAAAAATTCCATCAAGGTGACATCTAATATGAATACCTACAAGGTTTATCAGAGTACATAGCAGACGAGATGCTGCTTTTACAAAGTGATAACTAAATTTATCACAAAAAGTAATAACAGTAGATCAAATGATACAAAGGCACAAAACCCATAAACATTAAGGCAATTTCAAACAAAAGGTCTAACTTAGATTTATATAAATATATATATAATATATAAATATAATTAGTGTATTAGTAATGTGAATAGATTTTTCAAGAAAAGTGGACACTGACAATTCTGATTTTATTAAGAAACAGTAAAATTACATTATTTTAACCGTCATTTATGGCCTCATTCATGGACAGCTCTGAAGCACAGCAGGACAGTTTCTGGACATCGCATACCAAAAGGAAATCTTTTGAAATACTAGATTGGCAGATTAATTAAAACTAAAACAATTTTCATTTAAAAACAAGTGGAAGATTATCTTACCAGGTCTCTACCCATATCACTCATGGGGAAGTTGCTTCAGCAAAAATTATGGTTTTGCCAAGAATCAATAATTTTTTTTTCAATGATACCAAACTGATTATCTTCTGATTGGGTAGATCTATAAAAAAAAACAAAAAAAACAAACAAACAAAAAAAAACAACAACAACAAAAAAACACCTGTAGCTTAAAATCCCTGCATCAGACCAAAGACAGAGGAGGACTAGATCAACTGTCAGCATTACTTCTGAGCCAACAGGATTCAATAAGTCTCAAATGGTTCAAACATATCCGCCTGGACAGGACAGGCGGATATGTTTGCTATGCAATAATAATAATAATAATAATAATAATAATAATAATAATAATAATAATAATAATAATAAATTAAAAAATTACTGGCTCAAACATAAAACTTCATGTAGACTTTATAAACATAAAAATTACATCTTTTCTGACAGTTTCTTAAACTGCCATCTGGATCAACCCTGAGATACTAAAAAAATTACATGATAAATTTCCCAGATTGGTGGAATAAAGGAAATGAATGTCTGGAACATATATGTGAAGGAATAGACTTTATCCCAAATAACAAAATTATTAGGCATTATGAGATCCAAAACGATAATTTTATAGAATATCAAGAAATTAAATCCATAATAAAAAAAATTAGGTTTAATAAAGTTGGGTTACAAATGCCATAAAGAATATTAAAATTCTCAAAAAAAACCCCACATGTACTACACTCCTGCACCACCCCAAGATTTCCAAAATCTTAGCGCGGGTGTAGTTCTTTTTCTGTTGGGGTTTAGGTGAATGGTCTTGGGCTCTATGGTGTTGATGGTGCACTGTGGACCCTGGGGTGGATGGACCATGGGCTCTGTCCCTTGGTAGGTTTCGGTGAACGGTCATGCCTACTGCCTTGAGATGCACTTGGGTGCAGGAAGAGTTCCCCATCACAAGTCAGGTCTTGGGAACTGGCACATTTAATGGCATCCAGACTGGGATCTGTCCAATCAGCCTCATCTCTGGTGCCTGGGGCCACTTCCAGAAGTAGAGTTGGATGTAGACATTCAGGGTTCAGGGTGGGGGCTGTGCTGGTTGCTGTCTGGTGGGGGGTGGCTATGCTGGCCATCCTAAATGGCCCACCTCATTTAAATGAACAGGTGATTAACAGGCTACTGCAGCACTTACTGGATGGCTACAGAGAAGGCCATGCAATCATTTGAATCAGGTGTGCTGGAATAGAGACACGTCTAACCATGCAGGACAGTGGGTCCCAACCCCAGTCCTCTGGAAAACTGTTTTTATTAGAGTTGGCTGCTTAAAAGTGAATTCGTTTTTAGCTAGTTTCACTGCACAGTCACATTTGGCAAACAGAAAAGGTGCCAAGCTGCCAAAATAAACAAAATAAACTTACTAAAAACATTTACGTTCCCATACCCCAACAGACGCACACAGACCTGTGGTATGTGCAGGATGCTTGTTCATATTAAAGGGGGAGAATAATAACAAGTAAAATGACTAATGAACAATGTTTTAATCAAAGGAAAACATGTTCTGCAATAAAAGAGGGTCTTAGCCCGAGATCTCTCAGTAGACCATCGAACTGAAAAAGAATTCTGCATAGGATTTACTTTCTCTTCAGTATGTCATATTCATTTATATGTTCAGAATTAATTTGTGGATGTGTCATGATGGGATTTAATGATCACAAAGAAAACTCCACAAGGTTCACTTGCTTTTCCACTTCCATCACACTCTGTGTTAAAAGTTACCTTCTAGTATGCGTCAGTTCTAAGACCTCAGGAAGGCCCAGTTTGATTGGAAAATGTTTTGATTCAAAGGGCAGAGTGCAATAGGGCAGCTCATTCTTTACTTGAGTTGGGCCAAAACAAACATACAGCAGTATGCAAATGGCTTTTTTTTTAATGGCGATGTTGTGTGTAGCAACAGCGGGGAAACAGATAAGCTGTTTAAAGCTGTTCAGTGGCAGGATTTCCCTTTGATGTGTGTGTCTGTCACTGCTAACTGTATAACTGAGATATGCTTTCCTTGTCACTAGCGATTGCTGAATGTTAAATATGTTTTAGGTTCCACAGTGATCTGCAGCTGTGTGTTTGTGGACTTTAAGATAACTGCAATAGAGATTTAAAAAAACAGATCAGGGGCCTGGAGGAGCTGCTGGAGTAACACAAATGTTCCCTAACATTTGAAAAGCAACAGATTAACATCCCTTTAATATTTTTTGAACTAGGTCAGACGAACCTTTCTAAAACTAAATATTGGTGTTTTTGTTGTTGTTGTTGTTTTTTTTTTTACTATTAATTTAGCCACAATTCAGGAAACCTTGGATCAACATTTTGTTGGCCTGGCAACCAAACATAATACAATTTAAATCTGCCTCATGAAGTGTCCTACGAGGACGTTTGTTTTGAGGAGAAGTCTACATAAGTACGGAGAACTGAATTCATTTTAAAGGAGATTGTCATCTAGAGAGAAATAAACTCTTAATGAGGAGGAATGTGTGAAGAATTACCAAGCTGCAGGAACGGCCATTACCAACAGACATGACCAGAGTTGGAAAATCCACTTTTTTTTTTTTTTGTCACATCCAGGAGACCAGAAATTTGAATCTAATGTCACTACCCCATTTCCAGAGCTTGTCCTACCTGCAAGTAATTTTCAAATCATGGTTGTTTAGATTCACTTTTTATTTATATGGTGACAATTTAAACGTGATCGAACATGTGGAAGAAATCCATATTCTCGATAGAGCCCCGGAATAATAATACACAATAAATAAAAGTATAACATAGTGTTGAAGAAGAAATTCTTGAGTTTTTGACGAACCTTTTTAGCGCTTTCACTGATTCCTAAGGATTGTTGTTACATTATAGGACAGGGCGCCAGGCACTGGCAAGTTTCCCCCAGCAGGGGGTGCTATTGGCACTTGTTTCTCAGCTGAGGCCTTTTGAGAGAGCCAGCTGAAATGCCAACACTGTCTACAGAGACAGAAGGATAGAGAAGTGGTGTGTATGTGTGTGTGTGTGTGGAGGGGGGGCGGTCTAAACGGCCCAGCAGTATCAAGCATGTAGTTGTAGCAGTCAGGAGGAGCTGATTGTTATTCAAAGTTCTGCATGTCAGGGTCGTTAAATGACTCTATGACGAGGTTTTAGTGCAGAGAAAGATGGAGCACATCGTCTGTCTCAGGTCCCACAGCATAGGGGGTCGAATGGGAAATAAATCACAGTTCGTCACCGGTGTTTTAGTCTCTCCTGCTGATCATGCCCTTTTTTGTTTTCTCTCGATTCATTTCGTTGTTGTCGTTCTGATTTCTGATTCCAGGCCTTTAGCCCGTTATACCATCAAAGCTTTCACAGAAAACTCTGCTTAATGAAAGCTGCCATGATTCAAAAGAAAGAAAAATTATCTACGTTTATATAAAATAAGTGTTTCTTTCTTTCTTTTTTTTTTTTTAAAGTAATCCTTCCAGGGGATTTAAAGTCAGTCATGAACATTATGAGGCTGGGCCCAGCTGAGCAGAAACATTCCATAACCCCGTCCTCCCCGCTGACCCCTCCCTCGCTTTTAACAACTGCCGACATAGTTTGGCTCTGTTGTGTGATCATGCTTGGATGAAATCTGTCAAACAGCTCCCTGAGTTATTAGGCTGTCTGTGCCTGACCTTTCCGCAATCAAAGATATATGACTTAAGGGCCCGGATTTGCCATGGCAACGGCTCCAATTTGCCGCCGTGAGAAAAGGTCTAATTGTTGCAGAAATTTAATGATCTAGCCCCAACATCAGGGGCTGTGAGATTTTATGAACTGTTTACGCTATAATTTTCTTTTGTTAATGCATTCCGCCTTAACCCCTTCCCCGCTGGCTGCCTGCAGGGATGGGAGGAGAGAGAGAGCAAGAGCATGGATGTGTCTGTTGAAGTGCGTGTGAGTGTGTGTGTGTGTGTGTGTATTGAAGGAAGGAAGGAGGCTGGGGGGCGATGATGATGAGACGGAGGGTGTTTTCTGCCCCCAACCTGTTAGCTCTTGTCTGGCGCCTCTTTAAAAAGGGCAGTTTTGTCTTTAAGAAAAGCAGCTGCCTCCCGCATTATCTGCTTTCAGCGATGTAGACATCACTAATATATTCTACAAGGTCAAAGACAACTGAAATTAAAATGTCTAATCAGTTAATTTGTTTTATTGAGAAGGACTGCCGTGTGATTGGACTCAGAGATACGGAGGGAGAGGAAGAAAACGAGTGCAGCGTGGAGGAGGGGGCCACATTTGCACATTGGTATTTTGACTGAGCTTGATATGGGAAAATATGGCCGTGCCACTCATTTATAGCATGTTGATGAAGCTTTGACACCCTTTGTTTTTCTCCCACACCCCCCAGCCCCCCGTCCTCCTCCCCTCTTCTCTCTTGTCTTGGCCTCTCTAACTATTCATTTTCAATCTGCGGCACATTCATACAAGACTGATTTTATTAGTTGCTGAAATAGACTTATATTTTATATCTCATTAAATATTCAAAATAAATTCAGCATATTTGAGCTGTTCATACATATTCAGTTTCTGTAACTAGGATCAGAAAATTTTGATTGAGCTCCGTACAGCAGAGACACTTTGAATTTCTTTTTTGTGTGCAGATAATTCCATTCGGAGGAATGAGTTGAATCACAATTGATCTCATTGTTTTCCACTTACAATTAAATGAGCAGGAATGCATCGCTGTGGAGAAAGTGACTGCAGAAGGTGCCGGTTTGTGCAGGATGGCACATTCACTAGTTTGACGTCAACGTCGAAAAATACCCCCAGAATTAAGACGGCAGCATTTAATCTGCTGATAATATGAACGTGTGCAATATACGAAAGTACGGGTAACGTCAATTAGGACATGGAATCATAAGGATTGCTGTAATGACCTTTAATGCCTCATAATGTCCTGATAAAATCACGTGAGGGAGGGCTGCGATGGAGGATTGGAAAAGGAATTGAACAAAATAAGATTTTAAAGGTTATGAATCTCTGTGTCAACTTTCTAAAGGTAAAAACAGACATTCAATTGCATGTTTTACATTTCTACACAACACACAAAGATAAAGCTGAGACTTTTCTCTTATAACACAAAGGACATAAATAATGATTATTAACAAATGGAAGGACAGGGAACAAAAGACCAACAAAAAGAGAAAAAAAATTTTTTAATAGTTTGCTTGTTTGAACTTTTTGAATCGACTAAAAATAAATGTGAAAATCATTCAGTCAATTTCTAAATAGTTTTGACAGTAATTCATTTGATCCTATACTCAATTTTAATGGCTCGTGTACAGTTATTTGAAAAATGTTTTCTTATATGTTAATGTCTGCCCTGTGACAGACTGGCGACCTGTCCAGGGTGACCCCACCTCTCACCCGGAACGCAGCTGGAGATCGGCACCAGCAACTCCCGACCGCACTAGGGACAAGGGTGAACAGAAAATAGATGGACGGATGGACGGATGTTAATGTTTTTTTATCTTTGCAAAAGGTGAAGGTGTCGCACTTAGGAAATAATAAGCATGTTTTTACACCTCAAGCAAAAGATATAAACAATAAAGTGTTTGGATGACCTAATAGCTAATCTTACCCACAGCTGAAATAAGTTCTGGAGAGTTTCCTGTAGCCGTCCACCAGATGCTGACAGAAAGTTTGTCCCCTCCTCGGATGTTTGGAGGATTTCCGGGATTTACATTTCAACCCCACATCATTTCTAAAGGTTATAGGTTTCAGGTTTAACTTTGCCCAAGACTTTCCATTTTCTATTTCTCGTTGCTGGATTTACTAATAAGTTTTTGGGTCTTTGTCATGTTACGGGATCCTGTTCTGTTTCAGTTTTATTTATTTTTTAAAGATGTTCCTCAAGCACTCTGCTTCAAGGTTGAACTCATGGTGGATTCTGTGATTGTGAGCTAACCAGGCCCATGCCATGATAGTTCCACCTCCATGCTTTGCAGGAGGTAATTTTCCTGGAATAGTGTTTCTGGTATATTCTGACTTATTCTGATCCTTTATGGTACAAACAATGATTAAAAGTAATTAATGATTGGATAAATATTAGCTTTGATCATATCTGAAATGAGATCATTTTTGGAGAAAACATAACAGAATTTCAGAGGAAGACACATAAAAGAGCAAGTTTTCATGCATGTTTCAATAAAACAGATATTCTGTGCATGACGTCATCTGGGATGTTTTTTTTTTTTTCTAAATAAAAACAATATTAAGGGTCTTTTAATGACATTAGTAAGCCTTTCACACTTTTTGCAATTAGATTTTTAAGATTATTACAACACATCGTGTAAAAATAATCTTTATTCGTCAATAATTTGTCGACCACACTTTTTAAGGCGATCTGGTTTGAGTGTTTTAGATTTTTTTTTTTTGTTTTTGCGTATTTCTGTTCGTCTTTTTTTCCCCTGCAGGCGTGTGAGGAACTGTGTGTCTGAATGTGACCTCCGCTGGGAGCAGCTGAGGAGATCCATCCAGTGGGCAGTTTGTTTTCCACAGAGGTACAGCAGTGGTGAGCAGCAATTGATTTATTAGAACTATGAGTCAAGTGACCATGATAAAGTGGATCTCCTTTTTAAAATACTATACAGCTTCATCTGGACTAGGGGGAGAAAAGAAGTTAAAGAGCAGAGAATGGCTCATCATGAGAGCGACTCAGGCTGCTGAGAAGCAATCATCACTTAGACAGGAATGACTGAGCGACAGTTCAGAGAAAATGCGAACACTAGAAAAAAAAAAATCTTTATCTACATTAAAACATAAACATGGGTAAAAATAAATAAATTATTACATATGCTTTTTTTTTTTTTTTACTTAAAACTCGTGAGCCATGGTTTCTAAATCCAGAGAGGAACGTTTTTCTTTTTTTTTTTTCTCAGAGGACATTAGATATTTAATCCTGTGTAAAGTTGTTAACACACAGTAATTCCTTATTCATAAGCAAAAACATTTGCAGTTAGTCTGTGCCAAACTTCACAAACATGCAAGGGTTGTGTAATGAAAGCAGGGCTTTGCCATCGCCAGGGTGACGAGTCTCAACAGAAGCACAGCAATTTTGCTTTTTTTAAATTTTATTTTATTTTTTTTTTCCAATTAGTAGTTTTATTCAAAAACATCAAAGTCAGGATCAGGCCAAAGACTCTTTGGGTTGTGTTTTTTTTCTTTTTTTCATACATTGAGCTTGGCCACTGAGTGTGGGCTCATCCTTCAGAGGGCGTTCACCAAAAAAAGGCTCTCATCTGGAGAAGTGATGAAGTGTTTCTTAAATGAAAATACACCTGTCTTTAGGACAAATATGTGCTACTAATTACCTGTCTAACCTAAATCTCCGGATGCCAGATGTTGCAGAAATTCAGAGAGACAGAGACAAATTGCGGCAAGCTGTACAGGCCCTGCACGTAAATATAGTAGTGGCTTAAATCATCTTTTCCTTGACCCTGTTATACAAGTTGTTCAATGTGATTTTGGAGTGTGTCGAGCCTGTAGGGTACTAATTGTAAAGATATGCTAAGGTATCACAGTATCACATAATCTCTTGTGCTCGCTCTCCCCTCTGTCATGGCTCCTCTCTCTCATCTTAGCTTGACTGAGCCATAAGCAGGATTACATTTTGATCTGTATCCTTGCCTCCAATTCAGATTTCCATTTCAGTTATGTAGACTTCTCCTGTCCTGCTCCTCCTCCTCTTTAGCTCCAGTCTCGAAGAGATAAGTCGAGGTACAACCATCTGTGTCTGATGACTTAGAAACAGAACTCGAGAAGACCTTGAGAAACTTTTACACACAACCCCAGAAGATGTTCGTAAGGGTGGCGCACCAGGCCAACTTAGCGTTTCTTTGTTTTTCTGGAGGCGCCACTGTTTTGCTGAGTGCTTCCTTTTATATATGAAATAGGAATTTCTTGTCTGCTGTTGTACGAATTGAACATGATTCTACGGGGTGGCAGTGAGGTGGCCAGGATTGTTCAAGGAAGCTTTTCTTCTCTTCACTATAAAACAGAGAATTTTTGATTGTATTAGGAACACCATCGAATTCATGCAGCATTTAACACCATCAATGCTTCTAATTTATATTTGAAGCATTTTCTTCAGTTCTTTACTGTAAACATACCTCACACTAGGAATTACAACAAAATGAGTGAATCTCAGTATACAGAGAGAATAGAGAATATCTGACTGAACAGAACAAGACATTCTTTTATTTTGATAAGCAAGTAAGTGTTTTGTTCTAAAATGATCCAAAGTTGTTTAGTACAATGTTCAGGTGGAGAAACATCCAGAAGGTCGTTAATGTGATGCTGAGAACAAACTAATAAAAACACCAACAGCCCACAGCTAACAGACATAATAATGGCTGATAATTCAGGTACACTCTTACTCCTCTTCTTGAACAAATTGACAATTTTTCTGTCACACGTCTTTGTCACTGAGATCAGATTTCAGCACTTTGGATGAAGTATGTGTGAGCCACAACTGTGATTATAGTCACAGTCAAGAGAATTATACTTTTCCACTTTTCCAACTTCCTGTAGTAGGAAGCTGTGCAGCACAGCTGTCACTAGTTTCTATCTGGACAGTAAGTGGAGTTTTAGCTTCAGCTGTGGTGGTTCCATGAATTTCCTGATTTATAAAATGTTATTGCTCATAGTTTGCATCTTTATTTTCCTGCAGCACTTTTCCAGCTGACTTTATATTGGCCATGTAATAAAAAGCCAAAAGAATTTTGTCTGGGGTGAAGAAGTAAATGAAACAACAAGATATTTTACAATACATTATCAGTTAATGGGACAATAATTTCCAGATTTATAGCACCAACAAAAGGATGTCCCTGGCTGATTTACAAGGGAATCGTAGGAGCTAAAGAGGACAACAAAGGGAAACCTTGACTGAATGCACTTTGGATTTATGTTTATGCCAGATTTTTATATTTTAATTCTGCTAAAAGCTTTAAAATCTTTCCTTTTATTCTCCGCTGTGCACATACTCTCCAGTAAATGAAACATGTAGAGAATACAGTTGTACCTGATCTGCACCATACCTGGGAATTTGGTGCATTTTTCCAAGCTATTCTCTGTGGATTTGAAATAACAATCCTGGACACCAAACTGGATATATACAGTTTTATTTTGTAGTTCAAAAATGAATTCACTGGTCAGAACCGTACAGTCACACAAAGTCAGTTTGGTCTCATCGTTATACATTAGAGGGAGACCCTGATTGTAGGAACATTGCAAACCACCTCAAGCTATTCTCTACATTGTTGTATATCCTTTTCAGAACTCGGCAGAAATTTTGCTTGTTTTTTCTATTTTGTCTTTGAGATCAAAGTCCGGTGGTTTGGGCAGAACCAAAATAACCCATTTCTTGGTCAACATCTCTTCTGTCTTTAGGCCAGAAAAGAATGTTTTCACACCAGCCCTGTTTGGTCAGCATTAATTGAACTCTAGTTTGTTTGCCTAGAAAGTCCGTTCGTTTGGACCGCAGTGAATGTGTTATCAAACTGTGTTGCAGATCATGAAAGCGAACACTGGCTACAAACCCAGGTTTCAGTTCGGTTTATGTGAACTCTGGTGCGATTTGAATGTGAATGCCAATTGGACTGAAGACAGCTCCAAAAGTGCAGGGCATTGTGGGTAAATACACCCAAAACAAACTTGCTTGCCTAACACTAGCGGGAGAAATGACTCGTGTTCTTTAGCCAAAGACAAAATCCTACAACCACGGAATTCTCACGCCACTCCATTTCATTTTTGTGAAGAAGAAAGTGGCATTCAGGTCTTTTTGTTTCCTTTAGTGGTTCCTGCTGCAGCTCCACCACAGGCGAAAAGGGGAACAGGTTGCTTTACATTGTGAAAGTGAACAGCAGCAGCTGAAAATGTAACAAATATTGCAGTTTGGGTCCCAATTGAACTGAATCTACCAGAATAGCTGGTGTGAAAAAACACCCTAAAGAGATTTCTCTACTTTGCTGTAATTCTCTTAAACTTTTCTCAGTAGTCAAAGAACCAACATTAATGTTAAGAATTTTTAAAGTCTCTGTTATGGAAGCATACTACTTATACACGAGCTGCTCATTGGTTGCTTCAACCTGCCAATCTTAATTACAAATAACTAATATGCAGCAAAGGTAAATATGTCCATTAAAGGGCCCCAAGGGTGGGATTATCAACAGCTAGCGGCCTATGAAATGCAGATTCTCCCATTCTGAATGCTATACACACCACTCTCCTGTGTGATATCAGCCATGAGTGCTCATTCTAATTATTTGGGCAAATGTACTAATTAGCTATCAGGTGACCCCCTCATCCCTCCCCCATCCTCACTTATCATCCTCCCCTGACATCCTTTGTATTCAAAATAGCTTCTCAGCATGAGTGGAATTTTTCAGGCCATCAGCAAATATTTACCAGTTCCATCTCATTATGTTCTGGGCTAAAATGCTGGCTGTGAATATCTTGAGGCCCCTAGTACTCACCATCTAAACTTTGCTTTGACCTTTTACTGCTGGCAGCATGTACTGGCAACTGCACTGCCATTCCAGTATGTCGACACATACACACATATGTACACAACACACTATCTTTGTCATAATGTCTCAGTGCTGTAGACCTAAGACTAAAGCAAACTGATGATTATGCATATGCACCTTCCTGTGCATGGTTAGTCTTGCTACTCCTGCCTTGTGATCTGATAAATTCATTAACTTTTACGCTGCTCTGTATATGTGGTTCAGCAAGATCAACAGAAATAGTGACAGCCCTTATTTCTTTGGTTTTGGTGATTAGCAGCCTGGTCTTTGTCAATACAATAGTAATGAATGAACCAGACTTATGTGATTTGGGGTAAAATCATTTTTTGTGATAGTTAGAAATTGCTGGTCTGCATTTTTGCTTAAAAGGCGAAGTGATTAATCAATAATTAATTTTGAAGCAGGGCACAGATAGTGGTAAAGCGATGAAAACATTTACTATAAATCTGCACTTTATTGCTGGTAATATTGAAGCATTCGTGACAACACCTCATGAGTCTTGGTAAGTATGTTGTGAACACTGTGTGGTTCACAAAACAGCAGAGGAAAAAATATGTATATGTCGTGTTTACTGCCTGTGTCTTTTTTTATGAAGGGGATATTTGTGTAATTATCAATTTTGTTTGAGCTGAAAGCTCAATTCTGCAAAGTTGATAGTGATAATTCAGGTAAAGGATCACAGAAGTAAGGGTGCAGTCGACTGTGAATTTCATATAATAATCTTTCAAAGCTTGTAGGTCCATGTCTTCTGGTTTGGGTTCTTCTTTCTCCATGCTGTGCCAGAGGTGGTGAATCATTTTTGAGATGCAGAAGTGAAAGACTTCAGACTTTAGCAAGACATTCTCTAAAGATTTAAAACTTGACTTGGTCTACTGGTCTTAGACACAAGTCATATTTGACACAAGTCATTTTTGCTTCTTCACTTCTATTTTTACAACTTGCATTCATCTTCAGTTGGTTCAGTGACATTATTGTATGTCCATCGACAGGTTATGTAGTTCAAAATACCAAAGGGGACATGAGTCTATTGTTGGGTTGGGTTGGAGGCAACAGATCAACTGTCTATCATAAAAAAAACAAATGTAACCCAGTGTTATAAACAAGCAACACTGAGCAAATACTGATTTGATATCTTAATCTACAATTAAATTAAAAAGTAATAAATTAAGAGTTGAAAATATGTTCATAAATACACAAAATACACAAAATAAACACCAAGGCAGAAAACATAAAACTGTAACATACAGCATGGTTAGCATGTAAAAGAATCACCTTGTTGCTGGAGTGCATTGTGCACAACGCATGCCCTCTATGAGAAATCTCTGGATGTAAATATTAACATACAACATGTCTATAGACACCATTGTTTCGTCACAACAGAATATCCAACAGAGTTGTAGTTGTGTGTTTAGTTCTAAGTACAGAGATAAATGGTTTTCAATGTTTTTTAAAGTTTTTTAGGGATAAATGCTGCGAATTAGCTATTGCTATTGCATTATGATGCAAACATGGGACTGCTGTTTTGTTCAGTTTGTCTATGTCAATGTGTGTTTGTCCCTACCAAATAAACTAAACAAAATAATGGCTTTATTGGCTCTTGTGGTCTTTATTTGAGAGATGTTAGATAAGGAGATGGTTAATGAGAAACATGTGGCAAGGGTCAACAGGTCGGGTTTCAAACCTGTGACGGCCACATTGCTTGGGCCTTGCCCTTGCGTCACCACAGCATCCCCTTTATGAAAGTTTTGAAACAAAAATTTTTATAGATTCTTTTTTATATAAATAATTTTCTCTTACAAATGGATAAACAAGAAGTCTTAAACATTGATGTCTGCTCTGGTTTGACCGCAGTAGCCAATGTTGGTGCAGTAGTTGTAGATCTATGAGTAAAAGCATGTACATCTGTTAAAACCCCAAGCTACATTTTCAGCTAACACATTGGACATGTCAAGAAGAGAAGAACTGGATATATATATAAAAAAAGACATAAGTTCTCTGTAGCTACAGGAGTTTATATAGAGATCAGCAAGACCCAGCTTTTATTTTGATAGTCCACGTTCACTTACAGCAAGCTAATTTGCATATTAGCTTGCAATATTAAGCTTTGACCAAAATATTTAATTAGCAAGCTAAACATTTAGCTATTTTTTCCTAGATTTATTTGTCTTCCTTTGTTTTGTTTGCTTTAATACAGTTCATTGCATTGCTGGACTCAGGTCATCCAGCTACAGCTCAAAGTTGTTTTGTCTTGCTCAGTAAAGTGAAATCCAAAGCTTTATAAAGTACAAATTATATATTTTAGTATGTTTTGCCCACATGAATAATCAAGCTGTGTCATGACTTTGTGTTTGAGTCTTCATTTTGTGCTCCATCAAGTCTGAATCCTAGATGTAGGTTGTGGCTCTCTCATGCTCTGTTATGGGAATCTCTGAATGAAGCCAACAAAAGCCAAGTAAAACACTGATCGTATACACAAGCTCTGCTTATATTTAACTCAGCTTATTTTCCATAGACTGTGTCCAGTATTAATTCTTATCTTTGTGTTCTATACCAGAGTCTGTGGCTAATAATCCACAGTGTCACAACAAAGGGCTTAAGCCTCACATCATCATTTTAGATATATGGGGATCTGTGTGTGTGTGGGGGTGTGTGTGTGGGTGTGTGTGTGTGTGTGTGTGTGTGTGTGTGTTTTAAAGAAGACAATAGCATGAATTTAAAGACAATGCTGTGTTCTTGGGAGGGCTTTGATGCCAAGCCAAGCCCCATCGTTCCCAGAGGTACTTATCCCCATCTCTTCCTACCACATTGTTAAACACTACCTCTGTACGTTTTTATAACACTATTGTTAAGCTCAATAGATTTTTATTTGGCTGCCCTACCTCCTTCCCTCACACTCCAAAACTTTCTGTCTGGCTAGCAGTGTTTGTGTGTTTGCATTGCCCTGAAATGGAAAAAAGACCTGGAAATGTCTATGTGTGTATTTATAGTTCCTTAGACAGCAGACATAAGACCCAAGACCAAACATCCTCTTCCTCTCTGGAAATTGCAGAGACTGGAACAGAGACAGAAATGTTGACTTTAAGTTTTGTGTAACTTTCTAACACATTTGACTTTTGCATAATGAGAACAAGCCATGCCACGTGAAATGAAAACATCAAAACACAAAAACATTATTTTTCATTGTTATGGTTTTAGACAAACCTCTGACCCACATGCAAGATTGCTCTCAGAAGAAGGTGGTCAGTGTGATGGCCTTGGCCCAGGAGGTTCCTGTAACATGGGATCTGGAACACTGTTAGGAGAGAGGATGAGCGGTGAGCCAGGTGGATTCAGAGGTGAAAACTGTAAAGTAAATGAGAGTGGAGAGGTTCACAGTGTGTGTCTTCCTGTCCTGTGATTACACCTGCTCTGCCTCTAAGTGCTTCGTCATCACCAGAACCTCCCCTAGCACTGCCTTCACCCTCACCCTGTCTTGATTCTTTATATTTGGTATCTTCCATCTTGATTTTCTCTCCTTGCTATGGAGAGAAAATCCATAGCAAGGACTTGCTATCTACAGACTTACAACTGTAAGTGTAAGTCTGATGGCAGACTTAGAGTTGCCCTTAATTTTCCAGTTGTTTGACTCAAAACAGGATATTGCCATCAGCACACTGTACAAAATCATGGTTCTTAAGCAAATGACCTTAAAGATCATTTGGATTTGAAAAATAGCTTAAAGAGAAGATGGAGAAACTGGTCCTTCTGTTTTTATAGTCCAGACGGTTGGCCTATTAAAGGGTGTCACAGATGGAAAGTCTCATGATGGGTAAAAGCAAAGAACTCTCTCAAGATGTTTCAAACCTCATTGTTGTAAAACATCCTGATGGCACTGGTTACAGAAGGATTTATAACTTCTGAATGCTCCACTGAGTACTGTTGGGGACATCATTCAAAATGAAAAGAGCATAATTTGACCATAAACCAGACATGACCAAGTGCTCTTTGACATATTTTTGACAGAGGAATAAAATATATATATATATATCAACAGAGTTCGCAACGAGCCACTTTGGAGAGTTTCAGAAAGACCCGGGAAAAACAAACACCATACCGACAGTGAAGTTTGGAGGTGCAAATATCCTGATGTTGCTCTGTTTCTCTGCCTGTGGTTCTGGCATGCTCCATGTAATTGAAAGGAGGATGAATGGGAAAACATCCAGGACATCCTTGAGAAAAATCTGCTGCCATTTACCAGAATAATGAAGATAAAATGTGAGTGGATATTTCAGCAACACCATGACTCCAAACTCAGAGCCATGGAAACTCTTAACTGGTTCAGAGAAAGAAAATAAAGCTGCTAGAATGACCCGGCCAATCACCTGACTCGAATCCAATTGAAAATATTTTGAAAAAAATAAAAGTCAGAGTTTGTAGAATCCCTTGGAATGTTCAAGATTTAAACATTGGAAGATGTGTGGAAGAATGGGACAAAATCACACCTGAGCAACTAATTTATCTATACAGGATGGATCTTGAATCGCCTTTAATCTCACACAGTGTGGCATTGATCAAGGTTACAAAATACTGCTTCAGTTTTTGTGTTGCACATGCTTGTCTGACAGCAAGAAAGGTGTCCAGTTAAAACCAAATCTAATTTGTACGTCCAGGAGATTCCTGGGTTTCCACCAGTGTCTCTGGACGTATCCCAGAATATGCTTACTGGATATACAACTGTCTTTGACAAGCAGGCGACCTGTCCGGATCTTTTATCTCAACTGCTTGGACAGCGATAGGCACAACACCCGACCTCACAACTTTGAGCGAGACAAAGATACAGCAATGAGTCCGTGAGTGACTGAAGACAAGGAAGGGGAAAAAGTAAGAAAGGGTTCAAGAAGAAAACAGCTGCGCAACGGCCATCTGTTGTGTATTCTCCAGCAGTGGCTGCAGAGCAGAAGAAGGTGAAGTCCGTCCACATCTATGCTCTCTGGCTGCACATCACAAGCCCACAGCTGGCCCACTGTCGGCCCTCTGTCACTCTGTGTGCCAATGTGTTCGTGTTTCTCTGCTGCTGTATATGTGTATTATCTGGCCAGGGCCAGACCCAGAAACGAGCTGCTCTGCCTGATTTAATGAGAAGGGCTGGGCTTCCATGACTGTGGTTCCACACACGCATAACATACCTATCCCAAGATCAGTCCTCTGCAAAATCACATGCATTTGTTGAAACTAACACTCCCTTCCTGGTGGGTCGCTGAGAAAATATGAGAATGGAAAAATGAGGCCCATCTTAGATGTGTCAACCTTGCTGCTTTTCTACAACCTTTCTGCATGTCCTTGTGGAATTTGGGGGCGTTTTGAAGGAACAGGGTCACAAAATGCTAATGAGTGTACGAGTGACTGTCTGGTAGCTTGCCTGGTGAGCATGTGTGGCAGTGTTTTAATGATGCATCTGCTTGTGTCAAAGGATTCTGAGCACATGGTGACACTCAGACCTGCTGGCCCCTTTGATCTCACACAACATACACACACCCTCTTTCTTAAATTCCCAATACAAACACTTCTGCACACACACACACACACACGCACACTGCTACAGCTATGCACCGGACTGCAGTTCACCCAGGCACCCTCTGGTGCTGTGGTGGCTGGTTTTAATGTCCCTGCCTAATGATCTGGCACACGTCTAAAGGTAAATGGTAATATGCTTAAAGTGGACCGTTTAGGCTGAAAAGCCTTGTAGGGCTGAGCCGTCTTTGTGAAAGAAAAGAACAGCATTTAACACAAGCAGCCTTCAACAGATTTCACTTCAAATGTGATTCCTTTATGAAAATGAATCAAGAAAGACCCAGAAAAATGCCTCTTGATCTGCAGACACTGAAAGATTAGTGTTTGCTTCACCCTGTCTTCATAAAATCTTCCATGGATGGAAATCCTTCACTCTGACTAAAGTGCAGACACTTTAGTCAGAGCTGATGTTGTTCTATGAACAGAGCATTTTAACTAACTATCTAAAGGTAAGAATTTATCATGTTAATCTCTGAACAACTTGATTAAGTCAAAATGCCAATCTTTATTGTACCAAGACATGTATAGTTTTTAAAAAAAAACTGAGTTTGTGGAACTAAACATTACACTGCTAATATTAGTAATATTTTTCAGTTTTTTTTTCCTCTGGTAAGTTTACAGATTTCAAACAGCTATACTGCCAGTTTATAGAAATAATGACTTTAAAGTAAAGAATTATTTTAAAGTTGACATTAAATAGGACTTAAGTCAAATAATAAGCAATGTTTAAAAAAGTAAAGCTATATTTTTTATTGTTTAACAATTACTATTGCTTTAGTACCTCAGCAATAACATGAGTGTGTTGTTCACTCGCTTTTATAGAAAAATATTAGTTAATGTTAACTGAGATATATCTATGTAAAAATATATCCATCTTGAGGGTCTTAACTAAATTCTGTTGTTAAATTTTTGTATAATTCACAAAATATAAATCACCCTAGTTCCACCTAAGTTCAGATGGTTTTCCTGAGAAGTTATCAGATAAATTCAGAGTATTTAGTTCAGCTACATGGCTGCACTGAAGAGACAAGTCTTTGTTTTCAGTGGGAGTCGTGTTTGACAGCACATTCTGAGGAGCCTGCGAACATCCAGTCGTGCTGCTGCGTCTCTTTGTGGGAGAAATCTGGGCACTTTAAATGAGTTTTTTTTTTTTTGTCACTGAAAAGGAGACTCATTATCACTTTTGTATATTCTCTGAGTTCAGTTCTTTATCAAGCTTTGTAAGCACAATAGTGCTAAGGAAATGCTCATTCGTAAAAAAGCCAGAAATTACTGACGTGTCAAGCATTCGGAAACTGCTGAAAGTAAATGTAACAACACAAATATTGGGACTGTGAGAGTGTTTGAATTTTATTGTGATGCAGAAGGTGTGTGTTGCATGTGTTGTATTGTTAGAACAGGAGCTGTCATCATGTGTGGAACTTTGTGGCGCCTCAGAAAATCTCCCAACACCAAAACCATGTGTTTGAAGATTTACTATTAAGATGCATCTGTCAAAAATTAGTGGATGTTTCCCAATCTGTAGTTTTTGTTTACAGCTGATGTATTTATTTAATTTAATTTATCTATAAGAACTGTAGAAAAGAGAAAAAGTAATTGCCCAGCATCCCTATTATTGTTGTTTTTTGTATACATTCGGGGCAACGTCCTGTGTGTGAAGGACAGAGAACATCCAAATTCAGCTTTACAAACCTAAATAGAGCTAAAATTTTCTTTTTATAAAAAATGACTTCTTCATGATAAGAAACAATTTTTTCCCCTAAATATACTGTGCTGACATTTGACACTTGAAGTATTTAAAATTTTAAGTGTTTAAAATTTTTGTTCCTATTTATATCAGGAGCAATTGAAATGTTTTATGTGTGAAAGAGCATTGATAATTTATAATAATTACAAAAAATACTGTAAAACAAGGTTTTACTACTTTAGAACAAAAGCACAGTGATGTAAAGTTGACAAGGCAAGAATTTTTATACCCCCCCCCATATTCATTAATGTTCCTTCCTTTAGTTAAAAATAGATGTATGTGGTATCCATAGATACATCATGGCTAAAAGTTGATCAAAAGTACTTTTATGCAAACAAAACAGTTAAAACTGCAACCTGTTGAATCAGAAGAAATGCAAAAGCCACAAAATGACATCACAACTCACAGATTCCAAAAATATAAGTTCTGTCAGCCAGCAGGAAAAGAAGAGCAGAATTATCTTTGCTATTTTGTTCAACATATATATTATGTTGAAAACTTAAATCCATCAGAATAAAACTGCTTGAACCATGTAGCTACATCCAACCAACATGTCAAAAATCAGTGTTTTGCTATCAATAGACACTTCCACTCCAGTGCTTGGAGACATTTATACAGACAGGTTTTAACTGAGGTCAAAGCTGAAGGATTTTTTTTAGATCTCTGTCGATATGCAGTGTCCCTCTTCAAATTTAATACCTGGAAATGCAACATCAGCAAGTGAATTTAATTCAATTAAAAAGGTCTATGAATACAAAAGGTGGCGCTCATGAGCAGCAAGCAGTGTTTTCTTTTTTTTCTTCTTCTTCTTTCGGAGCCGAAGGATGACATCACATCACGGTAGGTCCATCGTTACATGCAGTCAATGTGTTATCCTTTTTATCTCCTTACTTGTCTTAAACTGGTGGGAAATGGCATGCTTTTAAAAAGCGATGCTTGTAAAGTGATGGGGAAATGTGATTTCAGAGCATTAGCTGTACTGTGTATGCCCAGAGTAGCTGTAGGAAAAGAAGACGTTGCTTTGACTGCTATTTTCTTCCTGCTCAGGGCAAAAAGTGGGGAGGCCCCGGGGGCCCAAAGCCTCAGGAAATGTATGGATATCTCTTAAAAGGCTGTTTCACTCCAGCTGTAATGGAGTGTAGAAAATGGAAAAGCTATATTTGTAGCATTAAAGTTCACTTCATGATCACTTAACTGTGCAGACCAGGACCGACAGAGACAGAACAGAGATCCTGTAACTGTTCTACACTGTGTTTAAAGTACACACTTTACAGTAAAGTCTCAGCACACTTCTTTTATTATCACATATGCTATGATTATCACAGTAAGAACATGGTTTAACATGTATTGTTACTTATGCAGCTGCAAATTATGTAGATATTGATATAGCAGTTATTACCTTTACCCTAAATTTTCACAGAAGTGATGAAACTTTAACAATAGGTCTTTCTCATCATCTTTTCAGACACAATGTCCTATTTTTGAAGTTTGACAAAACAAACTGAAGTTTTTTATCTTTGGACCTAAACAGGAACAGTCTAGACTCAACACACAGCTTCAGTTGTAGCAGCTGGAAACTAGAGATCAGGTGATGAACTCTGACCTGAACTTTCAGAGCTACATAAAGACAGTAGCAAAGTTGGCCTTGTATCACCTCAAGAACATTTACAGGACCTAGAAGGTTTAGTTTGTTTAGAAAAGTGTAAATGTGGACCAAGAAAAAAAAAAAAAGAACTCTAGAGTAAATCTGACGCAGAGAGAGGTAAAAAGCTGAATGTAAATGGCCTAAAGTTGTTTTTCTCCTGTTTATCAGCTTTATTTTCCCTATGATGTGGTGCAATGCAGCCTCTGTCATTTATAAACTTTAAATAAACAACAAAAACCAAACTAATTGCCTCATTTGCTTGTAGAATGTGGTGATATCCATAACAATCATCAAATAGGATGAAATATTTTGTACAGTACAGAAGTCATGGCTTGTTAAATTGTAAGAAACTTTAATAGCAACAATTATGTAACGTTACTTACTGTGGAGATGGCAACATACCAAAAAGACACGATCAGAAGAAAACATGCCAGGAGTATTTATATGATGGGAGGCTCTGAAATACATCCCAGTTTCTGGTGGAGTGAGTGTCATAACTATTTTTAAAAACTGTTTTTAACACTATTAGGATATGTAGCACTGATATAAAAGAATATTTTGTGAAATATATTCAATACGTGCAACATTATATGACTATCACAGTTAGAACTCTGAGAATAAGATTTCATAGATCTTATTGTCCTGATTATTTACATCGGCTTAGCTGGCTGCTGCTTCTGCTGCTGCCTCGTGAAATCGCTGTTGAGGAGAAACTGTAGCTCCTAAATGTGAAGTTCAGTTTACATTTCCTGTGTGTGGACAGTCGGGTCAGGGGGTCGGGGAGTTAATCCAAAGTAATGTAAGTGAAGGGCGTTTGTGAGCACACCAAGGTTTCAAAGCAGGTTTGGGGATGACTATGAAAGTGTTTTCTCTGAATTTTAGAATCCAGGGTTCTAACATTCAAATGACTATCTTGAACATCTTCATGACTTTCTTGTTTCATGGTTTGACATCACTGGAGAGCTTAGAATCTGTAAATAACTCAAAATGCTGCCGAGTTAACTTGTTCCCAGTGCTGCTGTGGCCTGTCACATACAAGAATATCATTGAAACACGTGATTACTTTTTGGGAGATTTTTTTATGCACATTGTATTTAAAACGACATGATTTGGAGCTGCCTCTATTGTTACCTCATCAACTTGTTCTTAAGAATGTCAATGTGTGACTTTTACCGAGTTATCTAACATTTAAAGCAGTTGTAATTTCTCAGAAAGAACATGCTTGAACAGACAACACTGTGAATGTTGGTCCAACATTTACAAAGTTCCATTAGGAACTGTGTGACTTTCTGTTGAATATATATATATATATATATATATATATATATATATATATATATATATATATAATATTATAACAGTTGTGCTCCATCCATTGTTTGTATCTCCTTAATTCTCTTCAAAATTGTTGGGGACTGGAGGAAACAGGTTGGACACACTCTGAACTGGTCACCAGTTCACCATGGAGATGACAAAGGAACACAGACAAATTGTTCAATGTGGAATTGCCAGTTAGACTGACACTCATGTTCTGAGCAAAGACGGAAACCAGAATACCCAGACAAGACTCACATCTCCAAACAGAGAGTTCTCAGTGGAGATTTGAACCAAGGATTCAATACCATGAGGTGATGATGTCACTGATGTAGAAAGCCACCAGGACCTAACTCAATCTAATTCCATTCAGCTTATCTATGTGGCACCAATTCACAACATGCTGCATCTAAAAAGAAAGTCATTTCAATCCAATCATAAATACATTATAATTGATCCTGGTTATGTGCAGTAAAATTCCATTTATTTTTTTAATTATCTTAAAACGTTTTTTGTTATCTAAGTAAACCCGGTCATCAGCATTCACTCCTCCTGGATATAGCGACAGTCAACTGCTTGTATTGTTGACTGTGCTTATTTACGTGCTCTTTGTCTACGAATATTATCAAAAGAAGCATTAAACGTTTAGTTGTCCTGAGGTCACATGATTTAGTCATGCATGTTTGATATTTTGGTGACTTCCGCCCAGTTCCGTTTATTTAGAGGCTCTGAATAGCCCCAGCGATGCCAGACACCTACTTTGATATATTATTTTTCAGACTTCTTTGATTTCTCTGCTGATCCACCTCCTCATGTCTCCTCACTTGTTGTTCTTGGCAACACATTTAAAAGTCTCTGGGCCTTTCTGCGGTCCCCTCAGTAAGAAGAGGGACATCAAAAGGTTTTCGCAGGGCTCTGTTGACATATACATTGCTGAACCTTTCTTGTCTCCAAGACACAGAGTGGATTCGCCACATGGAAGGACCAGTGAGGGTGGTGGTGGATGCCTCAGACCCCCATTTGGCCCCTTTGTGTGTAAAAGGAGGCTAAGCACTCTCTCCTCTTCCAAGTCAAAGGGCCCGAAGGTTAAAGCTTAGCTACTGATCCCATTCCAGCTGCCACATTCCTCCTCTGCTTCCTCTTCCTCATACCATTTTTTGTCCTTCTATGGCACTCTGTTCCTTCATTCTGAGCCTGTCACACATAAGGGCTGCACTCAGTACAACAAAGACTTGATATTTCATCTCTAAACATTTTGTTTGCAGAAAAGAATAGCCTAAGACGGCAGGGTGGCGCAGAGGTCAGGGTGCAATGGGGTGGAAAATAATTTCCTGTTCATCGTCTAAATATCGTCTGTCATGTTCAGGTTCATAACAGTCCCTTGTTTTTAACAGAAGCAGAGGTGATAAACATATGCATATGGGCTTTTAATTACATATGTCTCTTTAATAGGTCTAAATGCATCTAGCTGTTCAATTGTGGCTCTGCAAAGCATCCTGTGATAATAGAGCTGGCAGCAAACAAGAAAATCAGCAGAAGGGGGGTCGGGGGGTGGGAGGGGGGTAAAAAAGGGTGGTAAGCAATGAAGGGACATTGCATGTCTGTGGTGTCCATGCACATATATTCACATGGGTGTGTATACATGCGTGTTTGTATGCAAGAGCCTCCCTCTGTGTGTCTGGGCCCTTCGGTTACCAGGGAAATGGATGTGTTGGCCTCATCAGAGTCTCCAGCTGGTGGAAAGGCTTCGGAAGCGACGCCTTGGCAGTCGCCCGGTCAGGGGGGAGTTTGCATCTGTGCTGCCTTGGCGCTGGACTGCATCGGGGTTCTGTTGGATGAAAATGGATGGAAGTGAAATGGGTGGCGAGGAGGGTAGTCGGGTGGGGGGGCCGGGGGAAAAGGGGAAAAGTGTGGGGGGCACACACAGACACACACAAATGTGTGTGTCTGTGTGTGCCTGGGTTCAGGTGTGTATGCAACCAAAGCTTAAGGCACTGATGCTTATTTTATTTATTTATTTTTAAGCAGCGTCTCATTTATTTAAATGTATTTATTTCACTTGCGCCTCTTCAAATATAATTTTTCTACAAACAATAACTTTTATGGTGTTTATCAAATTTTTATGTGATTGATATAAAAAGTATGACATAAATGGAATATGATGAATGGTTTTCAGTGCCTCTATTCATGGTGGAGAACAAACAACCAACCATCCAGAACAGGGCGTGGTGGTGGCAGCATCATGCTGTGCAGATGCTTTTCTTTATCATAGATAATGAAGCCTGTCAGGTTTTCCTTCCAGCTGCATTGGAGTGTTTTAGATGAAAGCATGTTCATGGGTCAGAGTGGTCCAGTCAAAGTCCAGAGGTAAATCCAATCCAGAACCTGTAACAAGAAAGACACAAAAACAGACATTTACAAAGCGCTTCATCAAACCTGACTGAGCTTGAGCTATTTTCAAAGAAGAGTAGGTTAACTCAGGCTCTAAATATGCAAAGTTGTCAGAGACAAACATCAAAATAATTACAGGTTGATGGTTCTACAGCTGCTACTCGGTGGGCTGAGTACAAACATGTCACTTTTCAGATCTTTATTAGTAAAAAAATACAATAAGAAAACTATGTATCGTCTTCCCCTCACTTCACAATTTTGTACTACTTCATATTGGTTTGAAAAAAAAATCCATTGAAATGCATTTAAATAGAAGTGAAAAATGTGTAAGTGTTAAAGAGATTCTGAAACTTTTGCAGTATCAGACTGAAAGGAATTTTATTAGCACAAATATTTCCTGATCTTCAGGGACAAATGTCTTTCAATAAACCTGATCACAAACATTTGGGGGACGTGATATCTATCCTAGACTGAACCTTGGCCTCTTGTGAAAGATTTCTTTTGGTCACATGTGAACTCTCATGACCAGCCACTGCTACAACACCTACACACCATCACCTGTCAGGTTGCAAAGGGAACGACAATCCGAAAACAGTTGTAGTCCTAATTAAGTGTTGCTGATGCTGCTGGATGCTGAGTAAGTGCTGTTCATTGTTCTGGTTGTAGGTGTAGCTGTGTGGGTTTCTACAGATCTGCCACCCAATCGTCAGCATTCTTGTAATTACACAATGTGAGAAATGATAGTCAACTGCAAGAGTAAAATCCCAGGTCATTCAGGAACACATCAACATTTGTTAGCAGAGTGTGAACTGAAGTACAGTAGAAAGAAACAACTTTTTTGGAGTTCAGTCCCACATTATTTAACCCTCCTCACTGGTTTACATTTAAAGGAGCATTATTATATGTTTCTAGTCACATAACATCCTTTTGTAGCTTATAAGTAGCTCCTGTAATAAACTCATCAGATCCACCAGATGTTTGCTAATTGGTGCTGGATAGTCTGAAGGAGCAGAATGGGGTAGAGGGACAGTAACTCTGTAATTCAGATGCTCCAAGCAGGAGCTGTGCCTCACAGCTGTGCCTATGAGTCCAACCAGGTGTTCTGCAGCTGAATGGTTGCCATGGGAGAATAAAGAATTTCTCACACATACATGAAAGAATCAAGGAAACATTCCATGTATGTTTATGATAATATTATCATAAATCTCATAATTACAGTTCCAAACAACTCAGCAGCTGGTCTGTTGATGGAGAGAAAGTGATTTCTTATTTAAGAGGAAGATCGATCTGAACAGGACCAGGCATCAGGAAGAGCGTGTTGTTGACCAGTAAGTAGAAAGTTTTTCTATATTTACAGTTTATTTATATGCTATTTACATGTTATGAAGGCGTGTCAATTACCTGTGAGCTGCTTGTCCATTGTGTTTGGTTTTGTATGTGGGGGAGATGGAGAAGTTAGAAAACTAATCTGTACTGATGAGAGCTCACATTTTAATTTAACCTGAATAAAAATTATTCACAAATCTGAAATTACATCCAATTTCATAATAAAGCAGCAGGATCACTGGACATGTCTGGGTTTCAGATTTTATAATTCTACATGTAAATGTCTGACTGATTATATTTTACTTTTTACATATTCTTTTTCTCATTATTGTTTAACATTATTTAGCAAATAGAAATATTTTTTTTTGTAATTCACACCCTAAAACAAAAGAAGTTTTCATACTGTCACCTGCCTAAAGTAATTTTCTTTTTTTCTTTTTTTTTGCCGAAATTATCTTTTGACAGATGATTATAGAGTGTTTGTAAACTTCTAGTTTAAACTTGAATTGATTTCCTGTGACTTTCAGAAAGTTACTTTAGCAATGTTTAAGGATCTGCACATTTTTATTACAAGCTTATTTTTCCCCCAACTGTTATTTTTCTTTAAAATAATGTTTAATTTTCAGTTGACTTGCTAAAAGATACATGCAAGTGACAAAAGTTTATAAATGACTGAAATTAATACATTTTCAACTTCCAAAAACCTGACATTTTACCAGCGTGTGTAGCATAATCCTGCAAAAAAAGAAAAAAAAAAACTCTGTTCAGCTTTAATTAGACATGTTGGATAACTGGGATAATTATGTCTTTTTTTTAAAGAGGTCTGTTTTCAAAATTGCTTTCAAAATTTGTCAAAATATGAAGCGATTTTCCCTCTTTTAATTTGATTTCATTGCAGTTTAACAGTCCACTGCATGTGGCACACATCCTGCTTTATATCTTATTCTAAATGATCCTCCTCACTGCTGTCTGTTCAGCACACTTTATGTTATTATGTGTCAGCACTCTTGGTGTAACATATCTAAAAGGCTACTTCCATCCAGTTCTCTCTGTCTGTGTGTGTGTGTGTCTTGATTTAGTTGGGAGTGAGTTTCTGCTGCTTCACTTCCATGTTCAACAGCATGTTTGCGTGTCTCAGCTCAGAGCCTCTCTCAGCCTAATCCGTCCTTATCTCCCAGTGCGACAACACAACAAGAGGATCTTTAAAGAAGACATTTCTCTTTTTCACACTGCCGCGCTGCTCCACTGATACTGCTTCACCGCACTCTGCTGCTGCCTTTGTGCCTGTGTGGGAGCCTGTGTCTTGTCCCCTCTCTTGCTATAGATTAATTTTATCTGCGCACTTATATGTGAGCAACTTCAGAGTGAGGAATGTGTGTGTGTGCACGTTACCATGAGCCCGCGCGCGCACGCCTGATGTGAGCACGAAAGCTGTTGTCATTCCGAAGCTCCTCCAACATCAAACTCAGTCTAAAGGTTGTCTGCAAGTCTTGACATTAGATAAATGCCTGGTCTGGCTGTACACACAGCTCCACCGATACTCCGATAGGTCTCCCTCTCTTTCTATATCTCCATGTCTCTCTCTCCATCCAGGCCGATCTAATGACTCATAGGAATGCATCGAGCCGCTTGTCAGAGATCAATCATCTTTCTCAGGTCGTTCTACCGATTGTTTGAGCAGCAGGCCATTAGAGAGGAACTGTTTGGAGGTGTTTTGTGAACCTAAGTGGCTCCAAAGGTCAGGTGGAGAGTGAAGCAAGCAGGGTGAGGCGGTGTGGTGGTGGTGGTAGTGGAGGGGGGAAACAGAAAAAAAAAAAAAAAGGTACTTCTGTGTGTGGCCGCTCCAGGCAGCAGACAAGGTAGAGACAGACCCTGTCAGCTCTGTTGCATGACTCCACTGCCCTTTGTTAGTATGAATCCTTAAACAGCTCACCACAAGTACAGAACCTGAGATTAATAATTCTCACGCACCGCCTGACATCCATCCCTGATCTGAAATATGCATGGCGGAGACGAGACGATGAGACGGAGAGGGGCAGAAAGCAGGGAAGACCAAAAGGCGCTGCTAGCTGGTGGCTGCTGAGGCTTTTTGGAGGAGCGATAGATTCTGTTTTATGTGGCCTGTCAATAGCGCCTAATGAGGAAACCCACCTGTGATTTGCGTTGCTCAGTGAGCAGAAAGCCCTGGCCGTAAACTGCCAACATGAGGTGCTATCAACTTTTCAAAGGTTCTGCCTCCTGAAGCAGCCACATCTTCACGTTTGAAATGAAGTTGTGAGATGGTGTCATTTAAAGTTGTTCAGGAACTGTGTGGAAGTCAGTTCTTCTTTATTTAGAAAGTCTGGAAATGTGTATAATTGTGTTTATGCGTGTGTGTGTGTGTGTGTGAAAGAGAGAGAGAGAGATGGTACCTGTTCTTTGAAAACTGGATTGGAATTTCAGCAGAAACAACAATTGATGATTAAAAGGTTTTATTGCCAAGCCTTTCTGCAGAGCTACAATCAGAGTGCTGAGGTCATTTCAACGGCTCGAAACTTTGCTGCACGCCCAAGTCGGAACTGCAGGTAGGAAAATGCTGTGGCATCTCATTTTAAAGCAAAAGAGGTGAGCGGGTTTGACACCAGATATGAGACCCGAATTTCTGTTACGGCTGGGCTTTTAAACCTGCTGCCTTTCAGTAATCTGACCGCTGCGGTTGAAGTTTTGTTTTGAAATGGAAGCTGATTTAAGGCGGTTGCAGCTTAGCAGTAATTGGCAGTGTGGTGAAGACCTCCGCCGCACACCCGTCTGTTATCAGAGGAAACTTCATAGAAGGAAGCCGAATTAAAAACAGCAGCTAGTGTACAGGCAGGTAACTGTTTTAAGGGTTTGAAAATGATGAATAGTTTCAAGTTTCAGATGCAAAAGGAAAAAGGAGAAACGGAGTGATTGAAAGTGCCACAATTGTCTGTTAATAAAAGTGAAAAGTCTGCGGTAAAAACAAAACAAAAAATAAAACCTGCAGGCTACAGCTTCGAGAGGCCAGAAATGGAACATTTTTATGGAGGATGACTACTAAACAAAGGCCATATTAAATACACAGCCAAGCAACGGCTGCATTTTTGTTGGCTGTGAGTGTATATTCAAAGTGCTACTTTAATCTGTGTTTTTGTTTGTTTATTCGCTTTGCCCTTGTTTTTTCATTTTTTTGGTTGCTCCTTCCTAGTTCTCACAAAGGGGGCGGGAGGAAGAGGGGGAGGAAAGTAGGGCGCTCACTTTCCAATTACAACTCAAGCCCAGATCACTTCTTTATAAGGCTCTGAATAATTTGGTTTTAAAAACAAACAAAAAAGTGACTTTCAACCGGGAGGAATTTTTAATTGTTTTTTGATTACTTACCAATGGACCATGGGAAAAGGCCTTTGTAAATATTTAAACAGATCCAGCGTGATGCTATATTTCCATTATGTCGTTAATGTTTTTTTAGATTATTGTTATTGTCATCTGGGGTTAGCTTTCACTGTGGAAGTTTATCAAAACTGAGAAAACAAAGCAGAAAAAAGGAGACAAATGATTCCCCTCTCCCACCAGCTGAACCCACACCGAACAAACTCACTGCAGTGAAGGGAGAAGGGAAGCGAACGGACTCATTGTGAAGCCCAGAATGTTTCTGCTTCCCAGTAGGTGGCAGCAGGGAGTAGAAAGTCTCCAAAGAAGGCTGCCAGTCTGTGATTCTAATTTATGGTCAATTTCCATTATAGTTGGGGGTTACAGTAATAATTATGTGGAATAACGTGTTTCCAAGGTAACCAACATGCCCACCAGCCACCCTGAGTGGAGAAAGAGGATCATGTTTGCAGGTGTGTGGATTGCTCGGGATGGTGAAAAAAGTCAGACATGTGATTCCCTTTGACCTGAGTCACAAATATTTGTTGCTACTTTTTGAATTTTGTTGTGCTTTCTTGCACAGTGACAATAAAGGAATTGTGATTCTGAGATATGCTGGAAATGGTGCAGATGAACATAATTACTTTTGGGTCACACCTTTACAAGAAAAAAATGTATTAAACTTCAATTTTCAATAATTACTTGGAGTACACAGCTCATATTTTCAAAGAGGTGGCTCTGGAGCTGACAGAAGAGAACATTGTCTCTACTTTAGTTCTGTTAGAGTCACGTGTTTCTCTGATACTCTCAGTTGGACTGCAGTTGCCACAAAATACATCATGTATTAACTGTGTACTTTCCAATGATGTTACAACTGTTATTGCACATGCAGATGTTTGTTATTGTGGTTTCTCTGTTTTGTTTTTTCTCTTTCTGCAGGTTTACAGGCAGACTTTTAATCATGGCAAAAGCTGTAATTCTCTATTGGTGAAAGCTAATGTGTTGAGGCCCATTTTGACACTGAGACAATAATTCAGAGTGCCACATTGCTGGACAGGACATGGAAAAAGAAAATAGGAAAAGTTTAGTTCTGGTCCTGGGAATAGAAAAGTTTTTTCTACTTCTCCATTTCGGATGTGAGATGTTTCAGAGTTTCCTGGTGTGCAGCATCATTGTGAGTCAGCCCACAGCATCCCAGTGACCTCTGGGCTTACACCTTTTCCATGTCTTACTTCTCTGCCACTGGCTTGGTGGGTTCACTGGTATGTTTCGCTCCTCACATTTCAAGGTCCAGTCCTTCTTTAGTTGTTTTTCAAGCTGTTGAACAAAATAGGAATTTGTGACATCTTCCACCAGTGAGTGCATGTTATGGATGTGAAGTTACATTATCTGGTTGGGCTCCTAATCACCATAATATGAATAATGGTATATGTGGGTGCAGGGCCGAGCAGAGCTGGGCAGTCCCCTGAGCAGATTGTGTGGTAACTGGTACTGGCTGGCATAAGCACTGCCAGCAGGGGTGAATTAGAAACAGGATCAATGGCACGTTTTGGCCTCAGACGACGCAGGGTTAAAGCCGCCTGGCCAGACCCTCCCTTTTCTCTTTCCTTCCTTCTGCTTCCCTTTTTTCTCTGTTAGTAACACACACATACACACACACTCTTTTGTTTCCCCTTTCACACTCGGTCCTGGTCCAGCCCCCTTCCCATGTGTGTGTGACACTGACAGAGACTCTTAGTTGATGTGTTACCAGCAGGCATGCAGATGGATGCTAGTCAACACACCCCAAAGGCTCCCATTCACAGACAAACCAGGGCAAAGACATGCACACGAAAGTATACTGAGGTTAAAGGTAGAGATGATTAGGGAAGCACCGACTGACTTTATTCACTTCCGATACCGATACTGATATCTAAGATTTAGCATCAACCGATACTGATCTAATAAGAAAAACAACTGATATGACTTAAAATGTTTATTTTTTTTAAACAGATATAAATATACTGAATTACAAATTTATCGGATACCTTTGCACCAGTATGACACACTTAAATACACTAACAGCTTCACAAGCTTGGTCAAAGATGTAAAAACAAAACAACTTTCATTTGTTCAGTCAGTGCAATAAGTAGTATAACAGCAAATGTAAAAGAAGTGATAAGGAAACTAAATCTGACAAAAACAATAGGTTGACTACCTTGGTCAAATAATGAAAATAAACTTCAAAAGCCATTCCTTCAAATGGTTCAGAAAGAGGAATTAGGAATAATAAATAGAATGTGAAATAAATAATAAAGCAAGATATTGCTCAGAGCGCACAGCATAGAATTAAACTGAATAGATCAGGCTTCATGAATTGGACATGTTGTCACCAATACTTGATCTAGAATTTTTTCAATATCAGTACCAACACAGACATTAATATCAATCAGTGCATCTACAGAAGTGATGTAAATAAAGGTGCTTGAAGTTCAATATAATTATGCTAACGCCAGCATATGGAAGACATACAAGAAATTTATAAAATACACAGCATATATATATTTTAGATTCAGGTGTTTGTCTAATACAAATACAGACACTCTCAGTCGGATACACTCTCAGTCTGTGTATCAGTTCAGCTTGCAGCTGAACGTCAGCTCAGACGTTCAGCTGCAAGTTTCTCTGGAATCAGATGGAAATTGTCAGGAATTGACATTAAATTTGTGTTTCAGTGGGAATAGCATGCCTCCCCTCCTCACCCTCATGTCTCCAGACATTGGTATGTAATTAGTTTTGTTATGTAAGTGCAAATGCTGGAAGCCATACAAATCATTTGCATTGTGATGGAAGTTCAGGCAAAGTCAACCTTCTGATTTTAAATTTTAATCCTGTAGTTGGGTTAAGATTTAAGATATATATATATATATATTTTTTTTTTTTTTTTGTGCTGTTCTGCAATCGTTGGTTGAGAGGCACAGTCTGGACTGTTACCAGTCAATGATTGGGACACACTACTAGATCCAGTTTGGGGTATTAGGGACCACAAACGCCCACAAATACCTGGATTCTGCATATGCTTGAGACTCTTGCAGTCAGTTCCTGTGTTGATGATCTCCTCCTGGGTTCATGCTCCTCCATGCCTCCAGATTCTCCCCTGTTGAGCTCCACCTGCCTGTCCACTCTTCATCAGCATCCTTCCTGGAAATAAACAAAAATAAATGCTCACCCCACTCTGCCAATCTCGGCCTCAGAGGACTCACCTGCCTCTTCTACAGGTCTGTGTCATCACCGTCTACGCTAAGAACTTCTCCTCTTCATCATCACCTGAAAATCTTCTGTTCTATTCCATCCATTTTTGAAATCTACTGTTCTAAAATAAAACTCTTAACCTTTCTGATCCTGAGTGTTTGTGACTGTTGCCTGCACCAGCATCTGCTTAAGCCAACAATTATAACACATTCATAAATGTGTTTGAATAATGAGCCACTTCAGGTCCAATCTTTACTCTAGTTTGTATATAGATATATAAATTCTTGAAACATTGTAGGTTTTTATTTAATGTTTATGTAACTGGGGGGTACTAATGCATGTCAGACGTTCATACCAATGCCATTGGAAGACATGATGTCAGAGGGAAGTTAAACTCCTACATCGACTTCCTGGATGTGGAAGTGCTAATGCATTGCAGCTTTGCAAATTTTAAAACTACATTAGAAGGCAGGCAAGTCAAAAAAATTATTCCTTTTTCCAGCAGGAAAACCACATATATACCCAACATAAAATCATATCATGTAATGCTGTTCAGATTGTTCACTCACCTGGGAAGAATAAATGTTTCTAAATGAAAGTGAGACTAAAGTCGCCCTGTACTGTTTAGTTACTTCATTTAATAATTTGACCGTTTTGGGGGAACTCAGAACACTGAAATCCATTCCATGGTTGGTCAATTGACCCTTTAATCTGAAGAAATAAATAAAATCATGGAAAATAACATCACTAGGACTTTCATGGTGGAAAACTGTGAATTCTGTTCTGTTGCATATTTCTAAAGATCAAAAGCAGGTCATCTATTTCCAAAATATCACAGGATGTAATGTTCCATGAAATCCTTTATAGTTTCTGAAACTTAGACCCAATGACCACATAAATTTGAAAAATTCTGAATACACATAAGGAACAACATGTTAGCAACTGATTATTAACCCCTACAGCTACCGACTAACACTGCTTATGTTGTCACTGTTCAATGTTCTGGCAAAGTGCGTCTTTGCGTTTGCAACATTGTTACTTGGAGACTTGGTAGCTCCTTTGCTTCACTAGCATAAATTAGAATGAGCGAAAGGTTCCAGAAAGTATTCACAGCCATTCACTTTCTCCACATTATAGTTACATTGCAGCCAATTATACTAAAAATAATCTCTTTCCTTAAGAATCTAAACACAACTATGCAGGAAATGACAGAAACAAATGAGTATGTGATTTGTTTCATACAGCTGGTTTTAGGTATGCCCATACAGAGTTGCCTTCAAGATGGTGAACTACAATCCAGAGAACTTGAACTGTGGAGCTGAATGGTTGTGACTGCGCCCTCAGCTGGACATTCCTTTTCCATTAAAACTGGAATGGTTTACCCATGCTGTGCTGCTGAAAGAGCTCTTTATCCTGCACACAGCCACGGTATTTATAATTAGTTACAAGCTCAAGTTGTTTACATTGGGAAGTAGTAATAATTAATAAGTATAAACATTTGAAATCTTATTTTAAAGCAATGAGTTTTGATGCAAGATGACCACACAAAAATCTTGAGGCATGTTTGGGTGCTTGACATGATCAGAAGTCTTTTGCCTGAACCTTTTAAGGAGCGTCGCAGAGACATACAAAGCAAAAAATGGCATAAAATGCATGTTTTATTTTGAAGAGTCATCTTTTGATGGAAAGCTAACTACAGACAGAGGAGTTCCTGATCCTGTGGTTTGGAGACCTGCAAAGAAATGTTTGAACAGAAAACTAATTCAGTGATCTGCATGTGGTGTCAAAAGTACTATGATGATCAAAATTCAACATGGCGACTGCAATTTTTTGCTCTCTTTGGCTTTGTTCCCTCCTTCCTCCATTCTCCCAGTGCTCCCTCCATTTATTCCAACCCCCCACATTTCTCTCTGGATGTAATATTTGTTTGTTTCAGTGGTGTAGTGCCTTTAAGAGAGCAGTGTGCCTGCTACTCTGGGTCTAATGTCATTACTCTGTACAAACTCGGTGTGACAGAGGCAGGAGGCGTCTACAGATTGATGACATTTTATTGTTATTGCAGTGCCTCTATTAACTGTTCACCACTCCTGCTTCAGTTGCTGAGAACCCTCACCGAGTCAGTGGAAAGGAGGAGAGACAATGCAGAAAGAAAGTCTGTGCAAACATACAGGTGAGTCTCAATAAATTAGAACGATTGAAAAGTTGCAGGTTCCAGAAAGTATTCACAGTGATCATTTTTTTTCTACATTTTGCTAAACTGCAGCCAATTGCATTAAAATAATCTCTTTCCTTAAAATTAGGAATGGGATAAACACAAATATCCCATGACTAAAAATACATTTTCTTGGGGGTTTTGCTAATTTATTGCAAATAGAAAACCAAGAAATGTCATCAATAATTGCTCCTTTGCCAGTTTAGGTGTAGAGGGAAGTCTGGGCCTCGCTGCCCAGGCTGCTGACCCCGACACCCGACCCCAGATGAACAGAATATGATGATAAATACATAAATGCAACCTGTTTGTATAGCAACATGTTGTTGTATAACAACAACATGTATAACTACTACTAGTTGCACTTCGTCAGCACGGTGCAGGTCACTGCTCACCCACCTCACCATCAAACACACTCATGAAGAAAAGCGGCCGCTGGCAGGCCTCAATGTCTCCAAAGCCATGATGTGCGCTTGTTGGCTTTAAGATGTTCAATTATTCTGTTGCTCTTTCTGCTGCTGTAGAATCCATCAGTGTGTTGTAGTTTGGAGATAGTTTCAGCTGCACAACAGTGTGGAGAATTCTCTCCTCTTAAAATATTCTTCTTTTTCAAACATGTCTGGTGGTATTTTCACATCTCTGTTAGACAATTTTTATTTTAGTCTTTTTAATACACATTTTGTCATTTTTTTTAAGTTGCACATTCCTTTGTTGGACGTTAGTTTGGATCAGAGAATGCTATTTTTAATAACTGCAGTTTTTATTCTGTAATTTCCCCCTTACTGTAAGGTAAGTCATTCTCAGTTGTGTTTTTTAATTTTTTTTTTTCATGCTTGTATCTCTGTGTGAACCTCCATGCCTTAATTACCCATCGCATGTAACATTGTAGCTGTTACACCTGAATTTTCCCACTGTGGGACAGTAAAGGGTATTTCTTTTCTTCCATCTCTGTTCACATTTTAGAGAGCTGGGACATCCCAACAAAATCCTGCCCAGACCAAACCACAATACTTAAACAATCTGTAAAACACTCAGGAATTTATTTCAGAATCACCAAAAGTCAATTTCCATTTTAAATGTTATTATTCATGACAGTATAACTACATAATACCAGAGTAGGCCAGGGCGTCTTATGTTTGGAACATTTCATAATCAGAATACGTTTGTAACAATGTCTCCAATACGTTTTGGGTTGACACACAATGGGAAGTTTTGGTACATCAACGCAACTCCTCTGGATCCCCACATGAACCCAACACACAAGCTAAAGCTTTATGGCTTAACACACAAATTTTTATCTAGCAACCCAAAATATGAGCATCTAGTTTAAACACTTTGTAAGCTGTGCATTACTTATTACTTTATACATTCAACCCAGAACAGGAATCAAACCTATTAGTTAGAACAAAAAGATCCAGAGAACCTATTTTTATTCTGCTTAGAAACCCAAAACATTACCTTAGATCAACATTTAGCACCATCTACTTTACAGAACCAGACTTGGAGAACCAACACCTCCATGTGTTGATTCTCCAGACTTTTTTTGTTTTTTCTTTTTGCTCTTTCCTTTGGTTTATCGTTTTGTTTCTATTTCCTTCTTATTCACGCAAATCACTTTGAACTGCTTTGTTGCTGAAAATTTGCTGTATAAATAAAATGACCTTACCTAGCTGCCTTACAAAAACACCTTTGAAGCACGGTGGTGGAAGGCTTTGCAGCCATAGATCTTGTTCGCCCAGCAGTCACTGAGAAACCATGAGCTCCACTGAAGCTTTTGAGAGTTAAATGTGAGGAAATCGGTCTGAAAGTTAAAGCTCGACTCAAAAACATTAATCAACAGGATATTTATTCTAAACACAGCAATAAATCGACAACTTAAATAGGTAAAGAAGAAAAAAGTCCATCTGTCCGCAATAGTCTTCCCTTCTCGTCTGAGCTTCTCCTATGTTCATAAACTATACTGCTAATTTTATTACTCAGTATTATCATTTGTTGTATTTTCTGCCTGTACTGTGAGACTTTATGGTTTTTATTTTAAATTATTCTCTGTGCTCCGGCAGCAATCCAATTTTTCCACAAAGATCCTTGAAGTCGGATCTTATCTAATTAAATTTGTTTTTATTTGCTGTGGAAAATGTGAAAGTTTAGAGAAAGTGTAAACCCCCCAGTGAAATAACCAGCAAGCTCCCATTCATCCTGTCTGCTCTACACTGGGGCCGCCGTATGTTTCTGTCAACAGAGGTTTGACTAGTAAATAACTGTCAAGTAGGCTATTCTATAAGGAGTGTGTATAAATGATGCCGAGAAGATACAGAGTTTGTGATTCTGGCCTATTAGTGGAATTTAGTGGCAAAAAAAGACAGATGAACAAAGAGCGATAGCCAGAGACACGGTGAGGTGCAGACCAGGGACGCACTTGATGGGATTTCAGAAATCTATGAGGTTGGTGATAAATGTCTAAAACAATTTTGCCTGCCCATTGAAAAGCCATTTGTTTTCATTAGATACCGGCCCTTTGGTAAGTCTACAATGGGAACAGAGAAGGTTGGTTGAAGCTGATGTTGACGACTGGTATAGACTGCCTTAGCTAAATAAATGAATCTAATTTCAGCAGCGAAGAAGTCCAGATAGTTAGATATTAGCTATATTTAACAGTAATTCATAATGTTCTGTTGCAGTATGTGGGCTCCCAGTTGATAATCAGCACTAACACAGGATGCCAGATTACTGTGACTGAGTGACTGAGGAGGTTGTCTTCTAAAAGATACGTTGTTTCTGAGTTGAATAAAAACCCAGACATTAACTGATCCTCAACAAATCTTCTTGCTGCTCCTCAAAGGAAATAACCCTAAACTGGAAACAAGTCAAGCATCATTAGCTGATAAAAATCACATAGACCAGACATTATGGGAAACTCTGACTTTGCTTTAAACAAAGTGCAATTTTAACATGTAATTTCAAGATTTACAGTCCAAATGGAGGGTTCTACATTAACTGAGTCAAGAGCTAGCATTAATGTTTTTAGGTTACACCAGGAATGGACTACCACTTCAAACAGTGAGAACGTTCATGTGTTTAGACAGATCAGGTTTCAATCTTATCTTTGATGATATGGACCCTATTTACTCTAAAAGAAGGTCTCTATACTCCTGAAGTAACATCTCCTATACTTTCAGGAAACCAATGTAATACCAAATTCTGCTCACATTTCAAAGCTACATGTGGTTAAGGAGAGGGTATGTAAACTGGCCTGACTTTGGATGTGTCTTGGTTTTGTTGGCATCTACAGCGCTCCACACCACAACAATGCAGGAATGTCTGAATGATCCAGAGCTTGGCTTTATGCCGAGGTGTGAAAGTGCTGCTGATCTACAGCAGCAGTGGAAATTAGTGGCGCAAATTTGTAAAACCAAATTGTAATTTTAGTTTACACATTCCAGCCATTGGCAGAGATTAATAGACGCTCTAAGATGCCATCAGACGATAAAGAAATGCCAAACGCTTCTCAAGTGCTACTAGGGAAACAACATTTTCATGCCTGGTGATTCTTTAACATTCTATCAACTTTGTATCTATTATATTGTAAAAAAAACTATTATATTTTATATCACCTTTTACTTTACATGCAAATAATTTTAAACATGATATTCTGGTCTCCATTGTTCTATTCTGATTGAGAGGAAACCTTTCAGTTTTGGACATGTCAAACGACATACAGATAAATCCAGTATGCTACTTTAGAGCATCATTGTGAACCTTTGTGACTGTAATATACCAGATCATACTTTTGGGCTTTAAACCCACATACAGATATATATTTTACACCCCAAGACATAAAGTTGTGCTAATTTTGTTTTCTCACACTTTAAAAATAACTAATTGTCAAAAAAAAAAAAAAAAGAATGAAGATATGCATGTGTAAGATATGTTTTAACACAAGTGATTTGTATACCATCATATGAAGTCATACACAGTTTCAGTAATTTCAACCTATTTTGTGTCCGTATAGATTGGCCTTTTCATCTCTGAGAGGTTTTGTTCATGCAGAGCTGAAAACGACCAGAATCAATAAGAGAGAGAAATAGAAAAATGGCATGGCTCTCTCTCCAGATTAAAGATCTAATCTCCAATATCCATTTACAGCTCAGGGCAACAAAGCAGCAACACTGCATCCCACTTACATCTCCAGAACCATATTAGCTATTCTAAGACCATGCACTTTTACTGTTGATACTTTAATGTTTTCAAATTGGAAGCTCTTCATTTCTTTCTCATAATGAGGGGAATGGAATTTGGCTTGAGTGTGGATTTGCATTTGACATAAAGTTCTCCATTTGACAAAGCCTTGACTTAGATGGGATGACAATTTAATGCTGTCAGTATAATAGACCTACTTAATTCTCCCTTCCCCCCCAATTCCGTTCTTGCTTCTCTTTCTAAGGCAGCTGAATTTTGGAGTTAAATGTTGGTATCCTGCAGACTCACAGGGACACGTTAACAAACACCGACATGGATGTAGGATGTCATGAATATTCTTGCTTTCCGTTTGGTGTCATTCTTTCTATCTTGTGTTGCTCTCCTCCTTCTTTTCCTTCATCCTTTCCTTTCTAAAGGAGAAGCGCCTTTGTAGTTTCTGTCTGCTCTTATCGGTCCTGGCATGAAGCACTCGCCTCTGCCACTGTCCTCATGTTCTCAGCAAGCTTCCACTTTTGTGTTGCCTAATGAACTCTGACCAAAATTAGACATACTTTTCAAGTTTTAAACTGAAGGAACCCCTTCAATGATTCTTTTGTGAAGCGGTGCCACCACTGTGAAGGCAGGGTGTGTGTCTAAATGTGTGTAAATCGCCATGTGTGTGTACAAAAAGTAGTAACAGAGAACTTTGTAGTGTATTTTATGAATAACATTAAATTAACATTTTAGTGGGTGTGATTTCTCTCGTGCACATGTATAGTACTATTAAGGGTTCAGTTTTAGCAGCATTAAATATTCAGGATTTTAATACATTTCATTTCTTAGTTTCTTAACTTTTCAGACTCAAATTCACACAGACTATAGTTTTAAATATTGTGGACATTTTAGGAGGAAAAAATAAATAAAACAGCTTCAATGGGGTTTCATAAAAAATAAAACAACACAATGCTAGAACTGGCTCTGATTTTTGATATAAACCCATATTGATGCTTTTTGGGATCTGGACAAACTTAAAACAGTTATATGTTAATTACAATAAGTCGTAGAAATAAGGATTAGATTATCTGACGACATGCCGATTCTGTTTGATCTTTTCGGTACCTTTTGTTACTTTTAGAAAAATTGAATCAAGTCCAGTTTAAGATCCACCAGTGTGGCCCAACTTGGAGGTGAATTTGTCCACATGCCAATAAGTTGCAATATGACTGTTTTGATTAGCTTCATGTGTTGTCAGAAAGTCACATTACAAAATACTGACGGAAAATCAAGTGGTAGATTTATGATAAAGCATGTCATTGTAATCACTTTAAAATGATCACATTTATGAAATGTTAACAGTGAAAAACTGAAGTGTTTTCCATTCTAATCAAAGCCTGGAAAATGATAAAATCAAATTCCAGACTCTTCCACACGCTATAGGAACCCTTAGAATTTCATACAGTCATTTCAACTGGTTTTGATGTTACATGCAATGTATTGGTTTTATTTAGAAAAAGCTGTAAACATATTGTGTTTGCAATTGGTTTCCAACAAAGGGGCAGTTTAATAATGCTTGTTTTTGATTTTTTTGTTTCATAAGTATAAATACTGATGAATCTGAGATAAAAAAGAAAATCAAAAAATCAATCAAGTATGCAGTTTTACTTTATTCTTATCTCCTTTTAATGCTCCGTCTGGACTTTCTCCCATTAACTTGGTAGAATTTCAACCGGGCCAATCAGCGAACAGAAGTAGAAGTTGTGGGTGATGTGACTTTCTGCGCCGTTTTAGAGTCGTAGTCTGCCTTTAGTTTCAGCAACGGCAGCGCAGGAAGTGAATGAAGCCGTTCAGTCCGCGTTGGCCACGCTTCCAAATATTGAATTAGCATTATCAACCATCTGGTTTGGCTTGGCCCTTCTGTCTTCACAGTGGGGGATGTTTGTTTACAGCGCAGGCAATTTCCGGTAAGCTTCACAGCGTCAAACTGGCACTTCACAAGTGGTCAGTTTGTCCTCCAGGAACCTTTAGCAGCAACACCACAGCAAAACGTAAACCAGCAGATCAGATTTATCAAAAAAGAAAGTTTGAATTTTAAAGTGATGTCAGCGCTCTGTTGGAAACAATCAGGTCTGATGTATGATGGGGCTTGATTATAAAAGACTTTTTATGTGAGAAGGAGAATCTTAAAATGGTATTCTGGATTTAATGGGAGCAAGTGAAGGTTAGCTAAAACAGAAGAATATTATCTGTTTTAATCAAAACTTTGTTTCGGATCAGTTGAAGGTTTTTAACTGCATTTTATTGATTTCTTGATAGAAAAAGATCCTTCAGATAGAAATGCAAATATTCTTAATTGGACCCTCCACACAGCTTTCATGGTAAATTTAACTTTTATACTAATGAGAATGTAGCTAAGGGATTTTGCCTTTGCAAAGTATCAGATACATCCTAATATGGCTACTTAGAGCAATTTCAAATGTCTGGAAAGCCATTGCGAAGGTGATTTTAAGTTAAAATGTTCTGTCATACATCCTCATCGTTTTCCTCATGAGGAGGACCTGGAGGACCTGGAAATTCACAGTAAAAGTTTTTAATTGAAGTTATGATGACATTGAAACACAGGATCAGGTTCAGCAATACAGTAAGGAAGAGAAATGAAAAAAAAAACACTAATTCTAAAGGGATCCTGTGTTAGCAGAGATAGATCTCACTAACCTGGGCATGAAGCCGTAACCATGACGTCAGTGGGGAAGCCCGGGAGTGTGAGGGAATCCTGAGCTTGCCTCAGAGAAGGAGCCAGTTTTCAGGAAAGCATTTCTGCTTCAGTCGAGGCAGACACAAAAATCCTCCAAGGGAGAATCCAAAACACGTAGACTGTGAGCATGCACAGGTCATCAAAGATTAGACAGAGATGGATGGACTTGGCTGAGGCTTGAATTGGGTCATGGGTCAATGTCCTTTCTTAGAATGGCAGATAAAACCCAGCACAGGAGCCACGGGGGGTAAAACAGAAAATCTGAGTGACAAAAAGATCAAGGCATGAGACGAGAATGTTGTAATTCTACTGGCAAAGGCAGAGAGGAGCTTAAGTAGTATGAAAGACAGGTGGATCAGGGAGACAATCAGTCAGAGCACAGGTGGATAGAATGTGAGAGAGGCATGGAGCATGACTTGGAAAGAAAAAAAAAAAAAAAAACGATAAATGTTAATGTGAATATCATACTTCATGCCTTTCCTCTTGTTTGTAACATCACCACATTTTCTGTGGAACTGCTACACAAGATCATGACTTCCAGTTGACCAGTTTTGTGAATCCACCATTGTTTTTCCTTGCAGTGATTTTGCAGGCCATGTTTACTTATGCCGAAGTTGCAAGTTAACAAGTCAAAATGTTTGGTTCTAGTATGTATTAACACACAGGATTCCTTACACTGCTTCAGCACCCTCCGCCAGTGTCAAGTGAGATTTTCCTAAAGACTTCATCTGGCTGAGGATCAGCTCCTTCTCTCTACTAAAACAATGTACACAGCAGAGCAGTGAGCTGCTAATAACACTGAGTTGACAGCAAAGCTTATTTTACACATGAATTGTATGCGTTTATAATGTACTGGCCATTAGTCTGATAGTAGCATGAAGGTTTTTGCTTCTGTTAGCGCTGTATGCTAGCTGCTAGCTCCCTCCTTCATGTCGTTGCTATCGAACTGAAACGAGGTGAACTGGAATGCTGTGCGACCTGGAGGGGGCGGGGCGGGAAATGTCTCATTAACATTTTTAAAAACGCAGAAAAGCAAGCTGCTCTAAAACCTCAGAACAGAGGTAAACCAGCGGCCTGCGCAGCTACAGCAACCAAGAATTCAGACCAAAGCATCCAAGTTCTACTTCGTATAGACCATCCGTGAGCGATTTACATATAAAAAGGATTTAAAAGCACATGTCATCTTTAAATAAAATGTTTAATAAACCAAGATAAATTGTGTACTGTATTTGCATCAATAAAAAGAGGCTAAAAAAGGTGTTCAAATCCATACAACCAGGTGGCTTCATGCGTTTGCTTCTGCTTGTAGGAATTATGAAAAATGTTACATTAAAATTAGAAAATGTTTTGGAATGATTCATTATTGTGTTACCCTGGTATTTAACAGTTAAGAACCATTGAAATGTTGTTGGATCAGTAATGGTTTAGATGAAACTGAAGTTATAGTTAAAGAGAAATCAGCAGCTGAAATCACACACACACACGCACACCTCCACCCCCACACACACACACACACATATCTTGGTGTTTCCAATACTTTAAGCACTCTATTTAATGTGTTAATACCCCTAATTAATGCTTGATTGTTTCTTAGTCATTTTATTATGCTGTTGGTTCACATTTGCAGAGGACTGGATTACCTCTGTCCAATTCGTGGCATTAACTTTTCATTTGCTCGTTTATTTTGGCATTAGTCATAGTTAGATAACTGTATTTTGCCAAATAGAAATGACTTAAGAGTTTGTTGGCTCAGTTAATACTTTCTCTGTAATTAATATTAACATATTAGCTGTTCTGCAGATTTTCATACTGACATTTGAGTATTAAAAAAAGAATAGATAAAAATAATGAAACTGCAGTAATTAGTGATGAGATTTGAGGACTGAGAATCAAAGTAGAAATCTTACAGATGAGTCTCCAGTTCCAATGTGTGTCTGGAACAGTGAACTTACATAAACCGACTGGCTGAGTTTGTACTTAACATCCAATTTTTGATGAAAGCACCATTTTTCTCTTGTGCTTTTAACAATATTGAGGCACATTTTAAGTATAGTCACCTGAAGTAATGAGAGGCAATAACATTAAATCCCTTAGCTAAAGTCACAGTATATTGTTTGACCACATTAGGATGTAAATACACTTTCCATTTACATATATTGTTTTCCCTTTTGCTGGCAAAAAATGTTGGCAATAATTATTTTTTGCCTCTGTAAATGTTTGTGACAATTTTATTTTAAAAAAAAAATTGTATCTATTTTTCTTATTCATCACTCTTAATCTAGTCATTTTGTCTCTTTACATAAAGATACTACCACCATTATTCACACACGCACACGCAAACTGTACGGACAACATAAACAGGCCACTAACACACACATTCTCTGGTTGGACTTGATGAATGGGCCAAGTTTAAATTATTTTGCGCAGATCTCATTTATTCCCTTGAAGAAGAGATCCAGCCTGTTTATTCATTTTACATTTGCACCCGGGTTTCAATATCTCTTTCTATGCCTGCAAAGAATTTACTCGTCTTCCAACCAAGAGTAAAAAAAAGGTTGGGATAGCAAAGACTGAGACAAAAAGACAGACGAAAAGGGGAGGAAAAAAAAAAGCAATTTACACAATGTACATAAAACAATGCTCTCAGACTTTGATAACCTGCATAAATTATAGACTATAATTAAATATTATACCCGCTGAATCACCAAGGAGAGAGGACGGTTTGAGAATAGACACAAGGATACAAGCACAGAAAGGAAGGAGAGGGGAAACAAAAGATGGAGAAAAGGAGGAGAACACAGCAGCGCTATAGTTGGATCTCATAATTGTTTGTATTGATTATTTCTTAGGGTGGAATGATTTTAAAACAAATAAGAGCAGGGAGTCGGGTAAAGAAGGCCAGAAATAAGATCGATGAAATTGCTATTAAAAGGCATCTTCTTTTAACCATAGTGAGGGAAAAAAAGAGTCAGAAATAAAGGTGTTTTTCTGGCATTGTCAGATCGACTTAGTGGTGGCCCATATAAATTAAATGAAATATTAAAAATGTAAGTGGCTCTGCTAAGGGTAGGCGTGGCAGCCGTCTATGGTAGGCTTACAATTGACCCAAAAATATTCCAATTAGCATAACTAAACAGTGTCTGAGTGTGTGGAGAGGAACGTGGACACATTTGTTCACTCACTTGTTCCTCTGTGACCCAGAAATGAAAGAAATTAAAGGAAGCTAAGATTACGCTGCTATCATTTTTTCTGGTAAAGAGAAGGAAGACGTTTTCTTCCAATCTTGGCCCTTAAGTGCTGCATGTATTGTGTACGGGTAAACTAGTTTGACAAAATGATGTCATCAACTACATAACCAAATTTAACAAAATAAATAAAAAGAAAAATAACATTCATGGTACCTCTGTGGGGGAATTAAGTGACTGTGCAGTAAGTAACTTAAATATCACATAAATATGAAATAATATAATTATATTATTAACTGTGCAGTAAGTAACTGTGCAAATTCACAACAAATGAAAAAATACAATTATTTATTAAGGAGATCATTAAATACTGAGATTTAAAGTAATGTACAACTAAGTAGGATTTTTAAAAAAGGACAAAATGTATATTTGTGCATTAACAGACTATTTACCAGAAGTTGAAAGACTATGCAGATAACAGCAGGAATGTAAACAATTCTGCTGGGAGGAAGGATCTATAATATTGCTCCTTTGCGTGCCTAGGATGCAGCAATCTGTCCCTGAAGGAGATCTCTCAGCCATGCAGAGGACGTATCAAATAGGAATAAGGTTGTCAGGTAAGTTGAGATCAAACCTTTTCATCACTTCTGTTCAAACTTCGTACATGTTGGTGTTGATGGTCAACATCTGCTGGCAACCAGCTGCTGTGTGGGAGCTTTCCTCCACAGACTGAGATCTGCATGGATATGAAACTCATCAGGTACATCTAACAGATGAGAAAGGACAGCATTCTCCAAAAAAAAAAAAAAAAAAAAGCCAAAAAAAACATATTCTGTCAACTAAAATTGCCCCGTAGATATTGTTTTATAAATAACAATCGCTTATATGTTTTCAAGCTTTCTGTTGTGAAATGGCACTTCTTTTAATTTTTTGATTGACATGTAAGTAATGGTTGCTAATAGAAGGACTGCTGCACAGACACATTCACAACCCAAACTGCAGTCTTTAACTTTCAAGTAAAAACACACCATCTAACGACCACTCCATCTTTGTCTCTCTGCCTCTCCCCCCCATTGTTTATTCAAATTTTACAGATGGGGTACTTTTTCCAGTTCAGCACCTTCACCAGTTTTGTGAGAGAATGGCATTATGCCTGTGTTATTATGCAATTCATCACCAATAATAGATTTGTTTACGGCGGCTCTCATCTCTCGCCTGCTCTCAGCGCTGCATTTCAAAATAATAATAATAATACATAGTGTATAATGACGGTAATGGTACGAAGGCTTTGATAATAGATGTGCTTGGAAGGATAAGGGAGCCTTGATCAGCCTGGGTCTCAGCTCAATTGTCTTCAAAGCACTGTTTAATGTAGAATAGGCATCCTGGGAGATTGTCTCAAAACCAAGAAAAAGGTGGGTGTACGGATAAGAGCGATCAACGCACCGATGGGAAAACGCGTGCACACACACACAGCACACCCTTCAGCACACACACCGGCAGTAATACACTACATACTCAAATAAGCTCTTGTGCAACCACCCACTGGTGCATCTCTCCTCAGAGAGCTCTCTGGTGTAAATGTGTTAAAACTCTCCCTTGGTCTTTGGCTTTTGTTGAATAAATCTGTGTTTTACTCTTCAATGTAGCACTTTAAACTGGCTATTTTCAGCATGTTTTCTCCCAGCCTCCTCCCGGGTTTTAACTGAGATCTCAAGCTGCTGACAGATTTAGCAGCACTTGTTGTGAGAATGTGTAATGGCAAATAGAGGTGAACAAGTTTTACCTTTATTCACATTGATTCATGGAACAGCATCTTCTCAGGTCTGCCTAAAACACCAATCCTCCAGCTGCAGCTGATCCAGAACGCTGCTGCTGGAGTTCTGACTAAACCCAGGAAGATAGAGAACATCACCCAGTTCTACAGTCCTTCCACTGAGAGAACAGACTTTAAAATTCTGTTGGTAGTTTATAAGTCACTGAACAGCTCAGCACCACAATACATTAAAGATCCGCTGCTGTTGCATCAACCTTCCAGACTTCTCAGGTCTTCTGGTTCTGGTCTGCATCCAGACCCAGAACCAAATATGGAGAAGCAACATTCAGCTTCTATGCCCCACAAATCTAGAACAAACTTCCAGAAAACTGCAAAACAGCTGAAACAGAGATCCGGCATCCCGCATGTTTTAGTTCTCTCCCTGTTGCTAGTAACAGCCTCCTCAGCATGTCAATGTTCTTCTTAGGCCTCTAACGATCCATCATTTGATCCAGGTAAGTAAAACCAGGGAGAGAACTAAAGCATGCAGGATGTTGGCCCTCCAGGACCCACTTTGGGCACCACGGCTGTAAATCAAAACTAAAAACCCATCTGTTAAAAGTTGCTTTTGAACCACAATAAATGAAACATTTAATGTGTTTTAATGTTTGCTATTACTTTCTCACTGGATGACTGTATGTTGTTTTTATGACTTCATATTTTTGTATTTTTATGATAGAAAGCATTTGGTGCTGTCAGTCACTCTCATGTACATCCTTCTCACATCTCCCATACAGGGTATACAAGCTCAATACTACCTGTTTGCTTCAGCTGTGCTAACGGCCCAAACCACTAATAAGTGGGAACAGCTTCAGGGTACTCACTGAAACCCGTTAGCGCTCCACCTGCTGGACACCAATACTTACAATGGCTTAACAAATCTGTAAATTCAATGTTCAAAAAGCATGGTTCAAGAAACATTACCTCACCACTGTTGCACTTTACGCCACTGTGCTGCTTGCTAATGCTCTGCTATGCTAAGGCTCTGCAGTGATAAACCCCATATGAACTTTGCTGCAATTTGCTGCTGTGTTAGACTGTGCATGATTACTTTAACATTTGATGTTGTGTGGGCCAAAGGAAATGGATCTAAAAACAGGAAAAACATGTACTCGAAACCTGTTATGAATAGCATAAAGCATAATGGCATAAGGGAAGCCTAATGGCATTGGGCAGGAATTCTAACACAAACTTGACTGAACATCATTTTTCATGTTTGGCATGACTATGGATTCAAAGTGATTGAAATCTAAAAGTGTTTATATCTAAAACTCTGAAAAGTTGTAATTCATGGCACGGTTGGTAATAGTTTTTGCCCTTCAGCAAAAAGGTCTTGGCTTTAAATCCAGGCCAGGTCTCTGCCTGAAACTTGTACGTCCGCCCTGTGTATGAGTGGCTATCTCCAGGTCCCTCTGTTTCCCTAACAGTCCAAAAGCATGCGTGTCAGGTCAGCTGGACACGTCAATTTGCCCGTGAGTTTGTATGAATGGTTGTGGTTATGGGTGTGTCTGTATTGACCTGGTGACCTGTCCATGGTGTGCCTTGCCTCTCGTCCAGTGAAAGTTGGCGATAGACAATCTCCCTGTGATTTTGCATAGCCACAAATCAAAATAGGCCACAATTTATTTAAAAAATATCTGTAGAAATCTCCTTGTTGGTTTTTTTGTTGTGGATTACGTTTTGTTCTGCTCTGGCTCCCTGTTGTTTTTTTTTTCATTAAATCTTCCAATTGACTTACTTCCTCTGTATTTCTGCATTGGGGTTATAAGTCGTTGAAAGGCTTATCACCAAAATTCTTCAGTTTTTAAACCGTTCGTTATGTTGCAAAGTGTCATGGATACAATCACTTGCATATATACTTACATAATTAATATAAAATAATATTCTCATCAAATATTCAAAAGATGATCATTCTCTTTGCCTAATCTTCCAAAGCAAATGACGTGTGTATCTTGGTGATTAATCATTTTTACCTGGTTGCAGTTCTTTAGCGTGTCCATACTTCAACGGCCAGTCTGGGAAAGCTACGTCTGTTTTATGTGGTGAAATACTGAGGAATGCTGAAGCATCACAGAATGCCTCTTGTAATTAGATTTCTGTATGTGTGTGTGTTTTTTCTTCGTTTTTTTCTGCAGTTTGTGATTGGCGTTGAATGCAAAGTGTCTGCCAGTGATCCTCATGAATGCCGAAGTAGCTCATTGACTGAGAAACAGGTCTTGTTAGCAGTTGAGTAAGCAGCAATAGAAATATAAGCACTTAAACTATTTATTCATGCAGACTGCGCTGCCCAGCCTTTTTGAAGGTAAAAAGAAGCATCTGTGTGTGCGTGTGTGTTTGTATGACTGTTTCTCCACATGCGTAAGAGGGCAAATGAGGAAGCTTCACTAAGATAATAGAAGTATTTTAGCAGTTACATTAAGATAAAATAAAAGTATATATAACCAATTAATTTAAGAAGTAAACAATTTTTTGTTTATTCAAAATGTTTTAGAACTTGTTTTATCTAACTTTTTAAAATGTTCATTCTTTTCATGTAAATCCTACAATGTAAACTTTAGTTTTTTGTTTAAGGCCGCTCAGTCCCATTTTACCAGATGTCTCAACCTCTTACCACCACCTGCATTCTGAGAACTGATTGAGGTGGATGAGAGTTCTCGGCCTTGATGATCTGGTCTTACCACTTCACCTTCTTTATCGAAAGTCCACTTTCAGTAAAAGTGTTGATCTATTAGCCTCTCTAAAGTAAACACGCGTGCAGTGTTTCCCAAAGTCAGTCGGACCGTGGGACATTACGAACATAATTGGATATTGTCAGTAATGTCGGAAAACTTACAACCGCCTGACATGTTTTCTGATATCCTTCCCTTCCAATCTTGTAAATATATATCCCTTAAAAAATGGTGAAAAATGTTGGGCTGTACAGTGTAATAAATATGTTGCATAAGTGATGAAAAATACTTACACTAAAGATCTAAGTGTGACCCTAAAGCACTTTTATTTGTAATGAATATTTATATCAGATTAAACCTGTCGGGAGTTTCTGTAAAGCTTTACTGAAATCAGAATCCAGTTGCAATCCAGCAGGTTTCAAATTCAGAAACGCTCTCACAATCATCATCAGATTCATTACTGTCAGCCATTTTTCTTTTCTCTTTATTAAAAGCCGTAACGATAACAGCTGCAGCAATAATTTGTCACATGTATAAAATTCTTATCTGTGATGTTTAAAGTACAGTGTAAAATATGTAAATGTTGGCAGATGCTACAAAAGCCACTACTAAGTAGATACAAATCTGCAGTACTCGTGTTTCAAAAATCTCCTCCATAAAACACTCTTACATCTATGGGGAAAAAAAAACATTCACCTTCTTGAGAGTTGTGTTTGAACCTCATTGTTGTAAAGGATCAATCTAAAGTTTGATGGAAAACCCAGATTTTTTAGCGTAACACAACAATATGCACAACCTATAATAAAGGACATTTGGACAGGGTTTGTAATGGCCACACATCTTTTGCTAACAAACTGACTAATTTTAAAAATACATTAAAAAAAATATATATATATATATAAATGGATGTTCTTTTGTATTTTCCCACAATTTTACAACAGTGTAAACATCTCCTCATGCTACACATTGTCCTATGCAGTAGCAGCGGTTTGTTTTGTGATGACCATCCCGTGTGGCATGCTTCTTCTGACAGGATGGTGAACAAAGAACAGAAGAGTAACAGGCAAACTGAATTGTTTCTATGAATAAGTGGCCATGAGCTGAGTGTGTGTGTGTGTGTGTGGGTGGGCATGTGTGCCTTACCCAAGTGAGTACAGAGGGTGAAGTGGGTTATTGAAACTAGAATGAGAAAGGAAATTCTTTTATTTGTTTTATCAAATATTTCCCTTTAGAAATTCAATACTCTTTTGAATATTGAGTCTGAAATAGAATGTGCTCAAAACTTTACCCTGCCCGCTTTTAGTCATAAGTTATGCACTGAAACAAAGAGACAGTCTCTATTTTTGTTCTCTCAGCACACGGGCCCGAGCAAATGCCTTTTAAAAATCTTTAAAATTGTCCATTCAACTCAAAGTTACTGAGTGTACCAAAATGTCGAAGACATAAAGTCGGGGAAGATTGAATAAAATAATGCGAGGGGACAGATTAGTCATGGAGTTGAGCCCACACGCTCTTTCAGCCACTGCACAATGCCACTTTTTATAAGCGGCCCCCATCTCCACAAAGGCTGCGTTCAATATATCGAGAATGATACATGGTCAGACGTGTAATCTCTCTTTGATTCTCTGCTCTCATTCATCCCACAACCTTTTCAGGCCTGACACTGATGAGCTACTAGGCTCAATCACGCACACACGCAAACACACAGTCAAACGTGTATGCTCATTATCCATCACCAGTGTGCATACCAGTAAAAGAACGCGTGTCTACGTGGTTGCGCTGAAAAATGATCATGTGCACGTGTTTTCACAATGGCAACCTGTGCCCTTCAGGTCCCGGCTGCACATCACTTACAAACCACTGAGTGACTGAAAAGTTATTTTATGTCACTTAGCATCCAACATGTAGTTAAACCGTTCTCTATGAGCTTCCACTGTGTGTCATCAACTCATTGTAAAGTTGAATCTGCACACAGACTTCATTAACATTCATCAGGGTCGTGTCTATATGGAGCCATGATTTAGATATGTTTTTGCTTGTTCATAATGTGAGCGTTACGTCCAGTAATGTGTGGATAACGACTGCGCTCACAGTGTGTTTATTATTAATCTTCCGTCACTCATACGTGAACATTCCAGCTCACTTAAGCTAGTCGTCATGCTTTTGTCATCTCACTGTCGACGGCATTTCTACTGCCTGGAGTCACCAGCGCAGCCTGCTGCAGGCGGGTCCACTCAGTTTATCCATTATCAAAAGATATCAGTTTGTAATAAATGTATTTTATAATGTTCCAACATGCCCAATTGTAGCCCTCACAATAATTTGACTCCTAGGTGAGGCTGACTCATCTCAGAGTCTACCAGCATGTACCAGCTGGTGTTGGGAAAAACAACCACACTCAAACTTTGATGACAGAAGATCTCCGCTCTGGTTTACTGCTGCCGATAAAGTCCGATATAATGTTTTGTTGTTTTTTTTCTGATTCTGCATAACAAGACTTCAGTTTAAACTGCTTTTGTTTGTGCTTGCTGTAAATGCATGTAGGTTGTCGAGAAGCATTTCCTTGTGCATTTCTATGACGTCACAGTGACTAGTTGAAGTCAACTCAACTTCCATCATATTGACCTTGACTTTAAATAAAATATGAAGTTGTGCAACACCTTGCATGTTCTAAGTGTTTCTCTATCCCACTCCCCTGCCTATCTTACTGCCAATGACCAACCTGACTCCATACACCATACTGCAGATGTTCCTGCACAGCTAAATGAGTTATTCTAACACATAATAAGCCATGCTCTAATTTAGAGCTCCAAAAGTCTGGAACAAAGTCTCTGAGGTAAGCAGAGCTGAGTGGGATGAGACTCAGACTGCAGAGGCCCAACTGATGCATCTGGCTCCAGTTGATCCACTCATCTGGAAGTCCCTGTCCAAATCTGCTTGGTGCACTTCTGTTGCAACTGCCTGGTCAGTGGTGGAGTATGAGGATTACCGACCTCAGGCAGCCAGCAACCCAACAGGAACCTTTGGTGGCTTGTCCGAATTGCCCCACGATCTACTGCGCAGTGGACTAAAGGAGAGCACCTAGTTCTAATCACACCAGATTCGTACAATGTATGAGAAAACCACTGCTTCAGGGAAGCCGTTCTTCTAAATACTCCTTCCTAATTACGTCAGATGGGTTCCAGTCGGAGGCCACGCCTGCCGCTTGCATCCTGCAGAGGAAAGGTAAGAGACCAAAAACCAGGCCAGCTTCTGCACACAGCACTGTGGACACAACAGGGAAATGATATGAAGAGTAAAAACAACATGTCGAAGTTCTAAAACACACTTTGGCCACCAAAACCATTTCTGTAGAATTGTGTTGAACTTGCACCAAATGCCATAATTTGAGTAATTGTGAAGTTGTTTTTTAATAATTTATTGACAAAAGTTGCCTGACTTGCAGAAATTAAGGAATAATTCACTTCTTTCTATTTTGTAAGCCAACTGCACACTCTGGAAGTTTGTGTTTACTAACCAAACTGCAAATTACCATTGGCCTTTTCACCAGAGGATTTTTATAAAATTCACTGTAGGGGGATGTACATAAACCCAATCTCTTTATTTAAAAATGAGACTACCTTATAATGACTTTCAGTCATAATTAGAAAACAAGCACAATTTTTCTTTTCCCTGACTCTTTCCCTTTTTCTATCAGTCACTGTCTCTCTTTCTCACACACACACACACCGCCCCTCCGCCTTTCTTTCTCTTTCCTTTTTTACACCAGTAGCACCTGGACCTGCACTATTCATCATACTGATGACTCGGAACATGAATTAGTTTTCTTTTTTTATGGTGGGAGATGAGAGGGCCAGATGGCATTAAGTAAAAAAATAAAAGTCTGAAAAATAAGAAAAGAGCAATGAGTATCGGAGACGGGGTGTGTGTGTGTGTGTGGAGGTGTGTGTGTGTGTGTGGCAGAAGGACTGGGGTTAAATGGAAGAATTTAAGCAGAGGACAACATGTTTTTCTACTTTTTAAAACTATTGTCTTTGTTTCTTCGCAGTCTGTCTTCCTCGTTATCGGGGAGCATGCAGGGTACTTAAGGATTAAGGTCTTGGGGTTTTTTTACGCCATAAGGTGCAGAATTAGAGCTTTTCACATGACCTCCATTGTCATTTTCTAACAATTCAAACAAGAAAATTGTAAAACTCTAATTAATCAGTATAATAGAGGCCAGATGAAGCACTGCCAATTGGAGCTCGTCTTGCACAAGGTGAAGTGGTTTTGTTCACCGGCTGTCTTCTTCACAGTGGCCTAGTCTCTCTTTATTTCACTCATGTGCCTCTCTCACTCTACTCTCTCATAGCTTTGTACTTGTGTGTATTTTCTCTGAAAAGAAGTAAAGGGTTCTCCTCTAGAGGGCCAGGAGGTGATGGCTGTGTTATTAGGGCATTAATTGTGGCCAATTATAGTTGTGCGATTGCCTGCTCACTACCTGCCTCATGCGGTTTGCCTGTGGGAGACAAGCAGTGATCCAACCGTCAGCCGGCCATCACCAATTTTAGGAGCTGCTTGTTTCACTGAATACTGACAGCTCACTCTACATCTTCTAATGTCTTCTTCTTTTTGCTTTGAACGAATGCAGCTCCGTAGCAAATACAGAACTTTAAGAAGGATATGGAGTTTTTTAAAAGGTATAGTAACCATCTAAGAAGATCTGAAAGCTCAATTAAAATTTTTTTGCTGTTTTTTAAGCATGATTGTTCATACTACTAAAGAAATGTGATCGCTGTCAGACATCTGTGTGAAAGATATGTGACCCCAAAACGACTCATAGGTGCAGAAGAACATGGACATCTCACTGTTTACGAGACTAATAATAAATGGAGCTGTCTATGGATGGATTTTAAATAATATTGATAAATGGGAGTCAACAGGATTGTTACGAAATAATAACAATACAAAGGAATCTCATAAAAGAAAGCATCACTAACAGTGACAGTGGTCTTTTGTGGAGAATTGAGTCTAATCTCTGCAGAGAAGTCTGTTTGGATGCGTGGTGGGAGTCAAGAGCGGTAGGATTGCCATAAGATGCTCTTCAGTGACAGACTCCTTTCATAATTTTCAGAACTGTAATTTTCATTCATATTTTACGTCCGTATTTATGCCATTTAACTTCTTCTGGTGCAGAATTATGACCCATGTCTTACATCAAAGATGTAAGCGTAAGATAAAATGAACGGTCTGAAAAGCTGGTAACAAAGTAAACAAACCAACCAGGTCATCGTAAAAACCAAAAGTACTTAGATAGAGGTTAGCTAAATCTGAAGACTTTCAGAACTGTTAGATATGTCTCCAATTTGGCCCCACATATGGTATAGATTAGATTTTTTTTTGGGAGGGGGGTAGTAAGATCGGAATTTGGCCGTTCAGACTGCTATGACAAAGTCAAATATGGCAACAAAAAAATATATATATATATATGCAATTTGGATCACATTTGTGTTAGGTGAGGGTTTGAAATGATAATGTTTGTACGACAACATACTGTCTGTTTTACTGTCTGTTTAAAAATCTGTAAAACATTTTACAGATGTTTTACATCTGTAAAACAGACAGTGAACATAACAGTCCACGTTAGGGATAAACACTTATCAGTTTAACAGATAGCATATCTTTACTGCTATTTACCTATTATACCATTACTAAACTAAAAACTCAGATGAGTGACCACATCCTTGCATTTTGGATAACCCATCAAAGTTAATAGGATTGCCACAATTAATCGATAAAATTGTCTGTTGAAAACTGTCATCACAAATGTTGACTGTCAGCACGTCAGAACCTTGTTAGTGTTGTTACATTAACTGCTATAGAGACACATTTTACCACTTGGCCTGCTGCATTTATGGGCCTGTGGAGAAATGAAAGTTACCACAATCAAAGCTATGTTCTTTATCAATTAATAAACTCATTGTTGTGATGGGTTAATAAGCTCCTCTGGGGTTTTGGCAGGAATATGACGCCATATATTCAGAATTAGACCAGGGAATACTTGCAAAGGTGAGTTAACAAAGTACATGAACCACTGATGAGAACAGCAGGAGGGCCCACAGAAAGGAAAGATGGATTAAAATAATAATTGACCAGTCAACTAATGGAAAAATTATTGGTAAATTAGTCATCCAGCAAAGGATCATTTCTTGCAGCATTAGTCAAGAGGAGATTTATCAGCCACTAAAGAGCACCACCTGTTAAATCTTGCATTTAGATTTTAGAACTGCACAGAGGCTTTTTGAGGATTTCTTTCTTCATGTAACGATACACAAAATATCTTCTGTCTCCAGCAACTGATGTAGCTGCCAGTGAGCTAACTTTTAGCTAAATATTTACGGTTTTTACAATGATCTGGTCGGTCTGTTTAACTTGTTACCAGCTTTTCAGATTTGTAGGACGATGGTGATTGCAGCCATGGGTCTGTTTTTATGCTACAGGACAGCCAAAATAATAAACTGAAGCCGTTTGACAACCATCTGTTTTATCCATAGCTTCATTGGAGCAGATGAGAACACACGACACACAGCAAACGTTCACAATAAGAGCCTTGAACAAAAGCTCTGAACTTCAAATTACACATTTTAAACGCTAATCAAAACTGCTTACACAATCTTTCCACTCATAAAAACAACAATCTGAATTCTGCATGCAGTGTGTGCTCAGACTACAGACTGTCATTTGTCTTTAAAAAAACACGTTGAAAATGCTTCAATACTGTATTGGAGCGCAATAAGGGATGTCGGACCAAATTAGGCAGTTACATATTGTGTTTTCTATACTACAGCATAAATATAAAAAGTGCTGTGTGTGTTTGTATTCAGCCCAGGGAGTAAAGTAAAATTTTGTTTAAGTTATATTTGAGATATATAACTTTTTTTTAACAACTGAAAGTAACAGTCACTTGATTGCGCTATGAAATAACACTATGTGTCTGGAAAATAAGTTAAACATGCAATATAATGACAGAATATAGTAATCAACATTTTGTTGTAAATGAATGTGTTAATGATTGTAGATGAAACATATAAAAAGGGATTTTCTTGCTTGAATTGGAAAAAGAGAAATTGCAGATAATTTGTATTTTCTTGACCAAGATTTTTTTCTCACAAACACAATAAAAGGACACACAATTTTTCAACCCATTGTTTGAAGATAAATTACACCTATCTTCAAAATTATTTCTATTCACATAATACCATAATAAGAAGAGAAATAATATGCCTGAGATTTCTCAAAAATCTACATTTTACACACATTCCTCAATATCCAATGAGAAATATAATCTCCATCCATCCATCCATCCATCCATTCATCCATTTTCTTCCGGTTATCCGGGGTCGGGTCCCGGGGGTAGCAGCTTTAGCAGGGAGGCCCAGACATCCCTCTCCCCATACGATCACTCTCTCTTTAATCAGAACTCTTGGTGCAGCGTTTTGCACCAGCTGAAGACATTTAACTGCATTTTGTGGTCTTTCTGATAACAAAGATTTACAATGGTCCAGCCTTGAAGTAACAAAAACAAGCAAAGTACTTGGAGATATCTTAAATGGCCAGTGACATGTCTTCATTACACGGCCCCAAGCTTTTCTACTTGGCTTTATGACCTATGGACCCCGTTCCATTAAAATTGTTGATGATCTTGATACAAGCCCTCCTCCCCTCCCTTATCATTCAGCATTTCCTGACAAGAGGATTTTAATTTCAATTTTTAACCAGATGCAAATAAAACAGAAGCTCAGGGATTCAAAGGAAGAAAAGAGAGGGAGGAAAGGGATGGGGAGCAGAGGATGAAAACTTCAAGGAAATTGTTGTTGGGAGGTTGAGTCTATTTGCTGCACACCAAAGGGGGTTAAGACAAAGTTTGGCATGTGAAGACAAGCCAACAGAGACACAAAGCACCAAATCTAAAAAGTTTCTGAAGCATTGTTTAGAATCCCTAACAAGGGGGACTGTGAACGAGGAACATAATTTGGATTCCCCCCCCTCTCTGTTTTTCTTTCCATGTACTCAAGCACATAAATAGCTAGCTTAACAACTTGATGCTATTTTGAATAGGGGCTGCATCTCCCTGCGGATTTCCATGAGTGAGGCAATTTGCCGGCGAACAGGTGCATTTTTAATGCTTTCATACAATTAAAACAGACATTTTTTTTCTCCCTTTCCTGCATTCAGAGGCCCCATCTTTTCTTACCTAGGCTGAATTGATTTAGTTTGTCTAATTAAGCTCAGAATAAAATGTTAATTACCTAACAAGGTCACCTCTCTCTACCACCAAATTTACCATTGGTATTCTTTCTTCAACAGTATTTTCTTCAAGGATTCAAAGGGGCCGTAGAAGAATGGTGTTAATTGCCTGAATGCTGTGTCCCATTTTAGATTCTCAACGTCTTTCCTTTCCTTGGGTCTTTTTAATCTTTGAGAAAATGGGAATTCATTGTGTCATTGTAACATTCCCTCTTGTGCTTCACTTAGAAACAATGTGTCAACTCATCACAATATGGTCTTTGTCTACGTTTACCAAGTTTCTCATAGTCTGACTGGAGGAAAATAGGGAAACTAATGGGAACAATGGTTTGTGTTAAGAAGGAGCCTGAATCACATATGGTTTGTTTTAAACCTTTACTCAAAATGCCAAGAAATTATTAAATTGCATTAAATTTTAAGGATTTTTTTTTGTGATAATTTTTTTATTTAATTTTTGGTTAAACTTGAACTGAAAAAAAAAAAAAAAAAAAAGAAGAAACTTCAACTTCTTGTTGCTCGATTCCACAAAGTTAAAAAGTCATGATGGACAAAAAAAAAAAAAAAAAAAAATATATATATATATATATATATATATATATATATATATATTCGTAAAGGGGAAAATGTTGATAGATGTATTTTAGCAGATACTTGTCTGCAAAAGTAAAGGCTTCTAAACTGACCTGAATTCTGATGTTTGTGGTTATTCCATCCAGACAAACAGAAGAAGAATAGAAGGAAAGAAACAAGTTTAAGCAGTAAAGAACAAAGAAGAGGAAGCAGACATGGAGGTAAATTAGGCATGTAAAGTGAGGTTGATATAAAGTGACTGAGTGTGGTGACCTCCTGCCAAGAATCAGCCCACTCTTCAACAAATCTTCCTCCTTGCTGACAATCAGACAAACCCTTCTCCACTTTCCATCTACATTATTACTCTGGGTCGGCTGTTTCAGAAGCATGGTCTGTATCAAAATTTCTTAAAATTAATAATGTCAGCTGAAAATACTGTGCAATATTAGGATCAAGTAGGCTGAATGGATGGATGGTGTGTAAATAACATCTACACTAGAAGATATTGTTTAACATATATACTTTGCATATATGTATATAAAGTTTTAGCATTTTGCTAATTTACTTAACTAATAAAAACTACACACAACAAACGTTTTCAAAGAAATGGTGACCCAAATCCTGTTATAGTTGTGAAGAAGAGAGAAGGAAAGTACCATAAAGAAAGAAATCCTATTTTTGTGGGACTTTGGCCATGACTATTTTGGCTCGAGTGACAAACGTTTCAAACATGTCAGGTTTAAACAGATTAACGTTGAGAAAAATGGCAACCAGATCTTTCTATCCCTTGTTCTGTTTTGGAAAACTAACAACAGTGTTGAATGTCTTAAAGTTGTGTATAACTAGTATGGTGGAGTTTTGGTTGTTTGTTCTTCAAGACAATTAAGGCAATTGTCTTTACATCTTAACCCAACTGGAAAAGGTTTTTAGCTAACAGATTTAAGACAGTGCTTCTCAGTGATGAGCAGAACTGATTTCTTTTTAACAAGTCTATCTTGAGTACATTTTTTTTAATCTTTGGTTTTATCTCAAAACACAGAAACATTTTTTAAATGAAAAAAACAAAAACTGCAGAAAAATTAAACATCCCATAACTTCAGTGTTTCAGCAGTGTCCACGATGCAGCCTCTGTTCTGACTCGCAGTCCAGATGTCTGTCTGTATGTTCTTTTCTCAATTACTGAACATTGCATCTTTTTCCCTGCCCTGCTATCAATCCCCGGTTTGCTCTTGTTTTCTATGCCCTCACCCCTAACTTCCCACCCCCACACTCCTTCCTTTTGTATTTTATTATTTTTTTTTGCTGTATTTATTTCTGCTGAAAAGCCAGTCTAGTTCATTTGCTAGTCGGCTGGGCAGAGCAGAGCTCCTATTCTTAGGCTTTTATTAACATCATGGACTGCACAACAACGGCTACAGAATCTATTATTCATTAAGTGTAACCAATATAAAATTTAAAACAGTCTGGGCTTTTTTTTGTGGAATTATGTCAGGTCAGCATAATTTTCTGCCTATTACTAATATCTGTATCATCTTTTCCTTAGTCAGCTCTATTTAAATATGCAATCATTTACAGCTTTTGACTATGTGTGTGCACACCCAATTTCCAATATTCCTCTAGTAGACTTTTTTATGCTGACATCAATGGCAAGCTATTAAAGACAGTATTTCATTATTGGTTCTTCTTCCCCAGTGGTTATTTACAATCCCATATATACTAAGGACTGATATTAAAGGAGACCATTTTAATGAGGTGCTATCTGCCATGGCAATATGTCTTTCTCCGAATGAGATTGTGTTTAAAGATTTTATCAAGAAATGGCTGTTCTGCAGGGTTATGTTTTGTCCATGAAATATGCATTTCATATCTCTTTCATTTCATTAACATAATTTAATTTGCACTTTGCATTCTGTGCATAATACATATTTGATTTACAAAACAAATATTTCCATTAGAAAATGAATTTCATGCGCAGAAAAAAGGCAGAACTGAAAGATGTATTGTAAGGAAATAGGGGGAAAATGAATTGTATTATCTTTGGCTCAGGAAAAAAAAAAAAAAAAGACGCCTTGGCACAGAGAAATACACAATAGATTTACTGGCATGCACGCTCACATAGAAGAAGTTAGTTTGTGTGAACACTGTGTATGCGGAGACTGTAAGTAAATGTGCATTATGGAAGCAATGAAAGCCAGGGTGTATTGCATAAAGTTTAGAGCAATAAAACTCAGATTGATTCACACGACTTACACAGTGGGTTCTCCCTGTGTAAGAAGAAGCATTTTGAGGAGAATCCATTTTGTGTCACTTCCTGTAAGAATGATGTCAGCTATGTGACAGCACCCTGTACAGAGTATATAAGGTGGGCTAAATAAGTATTGAACATGTCAATCCTTTCCTGTGTAAATCTTTTTCTTACCCACATAAAATTTGCACCAAAGTTAGAAACAGCCTAAGTAAACAAAGAAATCTGGACAAATGAGTCCACATCATTTGAAATACAACAACACAGGGAATAAGTACAGAACGTATGAAGAGGTTGAGGTGCATAGCCAAGAAAATAGCTGAAATCTGCAACGTAGCCTCTGTGCAAATTAATATTGACTGCTTTAGACTTAATGGATGGTCTATAGAAAGGCATCTCATCATCAAGTTATTGGTGCAGGTCATGATGAGTGAAAACAAGGAGCTTTTTGAAAACCTCTGCGACCTTATTGTAGCAAAAAATACCAGTAGAATATGATTTTAAAAGTATTTCCTTAACCCTTTCAATGAACAACATTGGGACTAAAACAAACTTATTTTCACCGTAGAACAGCAACAACTATGAAGGACCAATCCTGCCATTACAAAGAATAAATACAGAAATAAATAAATGACTCATTAAATTAATTACAGGTCCAAAACAATATTATCAATAAATGCAACAAAATAATACAAATACATTTATTGCAAAATTGACCAGTTAAATTCTAATTCAAAAATACTTTATTTATTCCAAAGGAAAATTAAATGTTGTTGTAACTTAATTAACTAAAGATTCACTGTTTACTGTGGGCGGGAAGGATCTCCTATATCCGTCTGCATCACAGCAAATTTGAAGTAGCCTCTGACCGAAGACACTCAGGGTTGTCCATGATTTTTTTAAATTTTATATAAAATTCTTCTTTGCATCATCATTTCCAGAGATTCTACAGGTGTGTCCAGAATGGAAAGAGAACCAGGTCAGAACCAGCCTTCTTTATCAAGTTATCGAACCTTTTTAAATTCCTGTGTGTGATGCTGCGGCCCCAACAGAACTATATGGAAGGCTTGGACATCATGAGCGTTTACATTTGAAGGAACAAGGGTGACACATGTAGCCCTGTGAACACAATCACAAGTGGGAATCGTGGGGTGCGAGCCTGGAGCGAGCATAGCAGCAACAAGTTGTGGGCCTTTTTTGGAGGACACTTCAAGAAATAGATGGCATCATGAGGAAAGAACATTGTGTAGAAATAACACTGCCAATTCTAACTGACCTAAAATAAAGACATGTTTGGTCTGACGAAACTTTAGACAGTGAGAGACGAAAAAGTGTGTTTCTATATCCTATGTATGGAAACGGCTGTTTTCTACTGTATTCATTAAAAGCTGTTCCTTGTTGGCTGCAGCTCATGCTAAGCTTTGCAGCTGTTCAAGGTGGCCGTCTTTCATGCTACTACTGAAGAAATGGATAGCTCTTTAGTCACCACTGGGGAACTCTGAGGTATCATAAATCAGAAATCGCAAAGTCTTCGCCCTTCTTGTTTCTGTGCCCTTTTTCCCCTGGAACACAGCTAGTTTTAATTGAAGCACTTCACCTTCCTTGTTTAAAGACTATCATGGGCCCCATGATATTGTTAAGAGTGCAAACGAGATAGAGCACAGGTCTTTGGATAACACAAAGCGTTGAAAACCGGCCCTAGTGAGTTCATTTTAATTTGGCTTATCTATAGGACTAAAGTAAAATCCAGGTAGAAGTGAGACAGATCCTGGGATTTAACAGGCTCAAAATGTAAAGGCAATCTCAAAGCACTTTTTTTCTTCTAACTTTTTTCCTTTGGAAATTGCGTGTGTGCGTTTGTGTGTATGTGTGCGGTGAGAAGGGATTGGGGATGACTTGTCTAACGAAAGAAGTGAGATCAGTGTTCCAGGGGTAACTAGTATTAGCAGGGATTTCAGGCTTGTTTGACACGGCACGCTGAAGGAATGGCTTAAAATAGACGGTGGAGGAGTTACCTGCTCGGAGGAGGAGAGGGAGAGTGAGTTAAAAAGGCAAAGAGAAGGCTAATACCTGGGCTTCATTCCGCTTTGTCGCCTCGCTGATAGGAAAGTGCTCAGAGGATAGAACCGTTTTTCAACCCAATCGCTTTTTTCAATCCCCCCATCTCTCTCTTTATCGGTGGCTCACTCTCTTTCTGTTAGCTCAGAGCAGCTCTCTCGCTTTGTTTCTCTGCCGCTTCCTCTCCGTCTCTGTCGGCACGTCGTGATCGTGCCCAGCCACACTTTCGCTGTGAGGTGTTTTGCCTGCCCATCTAGCTTGAGATAAGTATTTCCTACCAGTCTGACAGGTACGTCGGAGCAGACGGCAGGTGGAAGTGGATTGCGTGAACTGGTAGGGGGGGGTTTATGGGAGTTAAGGGAGCCGATAGCATCACAGTTCTCTTTTTAAGGCAGGTGGGTTTCTCAAGATGACTCTTTTAACATAATCCTCTTCTGAACTGTGTTTCAGTGCTTAACATCCAACTCTTCACACCAAATCCCGAATGAGAACTTTGAGAGCGTGGTTAAGGAAGAACGAGGGGCGCGGGGTTCAATATCATAACGTCTAACTCTGCAGGCTCTATTTTCAGCGTAACAGTGTGGGAGACTGTTACTTATTAAGCATGCACCTGGGTGCGTCGTGCACAGAGCCTGTTATTGTATTGATTTTCCTGATATAGAGTGAAACCTCATTTGTTTCAGTGCACAGTGCAAATATGTTTTATTCTTGTTGTGCTTCACATCAAATCATGCAACATGCATTTTCCGTGCTGTTCAGCTTTCATGATAAGACAGTGTTTGTCTGGGCTGTAAGGGATCTTATTGGACTGGTTCATTTTTTGAAGCAATTCAACATCTCCAACAGCTTGTCAGATGCAACTGTGTGTTGAAATATAGACAATAATTTAAATACATTTATAATCAGCCACAATATTATGAAAGCCCATTGTTATTGGCTCCTTATTGATGGGTCTCTTTAAACAGTTCAGCTTTTTGGCAGCGAAAAACTTAAGAAAAACAGTTTTAATGTCTGTGTGTCTTGCTTTAGTGTGCTGACAATGTAAATGTAATGAAAATGTTTTGCCAGTCAATCTATTCCAGGTTGTTTGAGGAAGGATAACAGTGGACCTTTAAACCAGTGGCTAGGAGCCCTTCCCTCGCTTGACTTCATTGTTCTGAGCTGCTCCACCAGAATACTTGTGCACAACTTACTGATTTATTTAACTGGTTGGGTCAGATGCTCTCGTATCCTCTGGAAATAATATGTTCACCTTGACTTTGCAGCACCATGAACTTTGATTTGCCAACGTTTTTGTGTGAAAGCCTTGACAAATGACTTGGAATGATTTATCAAACAGCTTTACAAAATGACTGCCTTCCTTTTAACCCCCTTACAGTATCATGGGTAGGCAACGTCTCAGGTCCACCTAATCAGTTCATCTACAGTGAGCCATGAAATGCTGAATAGGCATTAAGTACACTTGCCCAATTGCTGATAAACAGTGTGTTAAGTCCTAAGTCCTGAATGCTTGTGGCAGATTCCTTTCTCTAACAAGCATGTCCATGTCTCCATATTATCACCTTGGTCCTAACAAAACACCTCTTTTTGCTTCCTCTGGATGCTTGAGCTCAGGTGCCTCAACTTGTTTGTTAAATACCAAAGAGAGGGAGAATGGGGGAAAAAAAATCAATGTAATACTGCAGAACAATCAGATCATATGAAATTATGGATTCTTGGTCTGAGCATTCAGTTCTAGTCTGAGCTGTGCAGATCAATTCAAACAGACACAAAAAACCTCACACCATAAAGGGAAATGGAAGCGACCCAAGCTCCTCTTTTTAAAATATGCTGCTACTTATTTGTTTTATGGATTACTATTCTGAACTGAAACGTGAACAGTTACGTAAAATTATATGCAAAATATTTTTCCTCTTTTTCTCTATTTCCACCCCCTTCCCCTTCATGCCACCGTTCTGTTGTTTGTTACAAAAGAGGAGAGCGATAGCAACCACTATGTAAACAGACACACAAAGCTGCTACGGTGCTGATTATGTTACCAGAACGCATTCAGGGCCTTATCCCCTTTTCAGACAGTTGAGTATTTATCCACTTTGTTTCCATATTGTAGTGCTCCTTCTAAAACATTCATGCGGTGTGTGACATGTAGGAAGTGTCATCTTAGGTGAAGGCAGTGACTGACTTTTGCTTGTTAAAAAGGGAAACTCGGCTCCCAGAAGGGATTCTGTTGTAGGTAATATGAAGGGCCAATATTGTGAATTGGCAGCTTTATTGTGAGCCTTCTGCTTTCTGGCCTCATTTTGTGGTTCTTTCATTACCAGGTTTCTCTACTGAGGATGATAAAGCTGACTGATGAGATCTAATAATTGCATTTCATTTTTGGTAACAGCTGAGCAGATGTGAATTAAAATGCTGTTTGGTAGAAAATCAGATCCGTACTGATTAAATATATTTTCTCATGTGAAATGATTTTTGTGTTCCTACAGTACCCCGCACTGCAAAGCATGGGTTGATCTACACAAAGGTAAGGGGGGCAACTCCCCACCTGCAGTAGAGCCTTGCCCCCCTTAATGTTATATCCTTACAGTCATACATAGAAAAAATAATCACTTATTTGTAAGCCTCTTATAACTTTGAAATTAAATATTAATCAAAATATATCATTATGAATATAATGATAATGAATATAATGATATATTTTGGGTTAGTGCCCTGCATCAAACACTCAGCAGGTGCAATCAACACCCAATTAACAAAGTTAAAGTCCAATTAAGTTTGGAATGAAAGAAACGTCTGCTGAAGGTGACGGACATTCGTTGTTTATTAGCATAAACGACAAGTTTGTTTTGCTGAATCAACACAAGAACAATTTATGAAGAGCTTCCCAGCCAGCATACATAGGTGGGCCCCACACAGGATGAATGTGGGCTACAGCATGGGTCCCACATGGTTCTGACCATGGTTTCCATGGCGCCCTACATGGGTTTGCCTAAATAGATAATCTTTCTATGGGGCCCACCTAAGAATGCTGGCTGGGAGTTTATTACAAAAAATATCTAGGGCTTGCTGATGCAGGCGGGAAGTTTCACAGACGGCTACGTCAGACCAATATCACATCACAAAGGGCTAAAAAATAGCATTAAAGAAATATTAAAGCAAAAAAGCTTGTGTATATAAAAGAGTCAAGTACACTGCTCAAAAAAATAAAGGGAACACTCAAATAACACATCCTAGATGGACAGTTTGATTTCACAGAAGTTTGATTTACGTGGCGTTATATTGTGTTGTTTAAGTGTTCCCTTAGTATATATGTAGTATATATGGCCATGGTTCTAATGGTTCTAATTTTAAATGGCAACTAGTACATTTCCATTAAAACTATGGATGATAAATCCTGTTTTCCACTGACGGTTTGAGTTCCATGGGAACTTAAGATGGATGGGAATTCTTCTTTAGTTGTGATGCAGCCTTAAAATGTCGGAGTGTGGTAATCTGTCACTCATGTTATCCTTCCTTAGTGTTCTGTTGCTCTGGTGCTCTGCACAGGCATACATATGTGCGTGTGTGAGGTACAGTTGCAGTCGGTGTCCCTCAGAATCTCTGTCAAAAAGTTTCTATGTTGAAAGGTTATGAAAGGGAGATGAATGGATGCTGTACACAAACTGCAAATACTATTTGAAAAAAAAAAAAATTGTACCACGGTACAAGCATTCCTCTTACAGTAACAGACAGGATGATAGAAAGAAAATGTGCGACACCTGGCTCCACCACCAGAATGTCACACAAAACATGTAATGCAGAGTTTCAGAATCTGTTTGCATCTGGACAGTCAGAAAGGATTTGACAGAAAATAAAGTCCTACAGCATTTACAAAGACATTCTGTAAAAGTAGACACTTGATTCATCTATTTGACAGAAAACAGTGACTGTACAGGGAAGTTCCCCTCTCTCTTAGCTGCCCTGCCCACTCTAGGTGTTGTTTTTTTTTTCCTGCAAAGTTTGTGGCACTTGAAGGATAATCTTGGAAAAAAAGCAACATCAAGAATCAACATACAGTGTTCTGAACAAAACACAGATTTCTCGACAAGTAGAAAGTTAAACTACATGTTTCTAGGTGAGAGTATGACACTTTGAAGCCTCAATTTGGATAATTGATTTTTGGGCATGTCTTTATGGCTAATTACATCAATATGACAGCTTGAAATGCCAACATAAGTAACATCACACTTCTGAGCTGCAAATTTTAATATAGACTTTGTCCACATTATGGTTTCAATGGCATCAAATTAAAGGGGCAGCATTATGTATTTTGCTGGTATCGTGTAATTTCATAGCACAATCAAGTAACTATGCTACCTTCAGTTGTTATACAAAAGGATGTACCTTTTGTATAACAACCTTAAAAAAAAATGACTTAAAATAAATTTTACTTTGTAAATTATCGCCTTGAAATTGGGACTCTGTCTCTTTAAAACCTCCAGCTCTTCCTGAAGCTCCACCTTCACAACGTTGGTCCTCTATAAACCATTTGACAATGTTTTTACTTGCATTGCACTGAGAAGTAGGTGCTATAATGAGCTCAGTAGATGTGCAGTTTCACCTGGTGTTTTCTAATTTATGCTGGCTAGTCTGAAGGAGATGACTAGTGGAGTCTTGGGTGAGGGCTGGTTTGTGAGATAGATGCTCAGAAGCTTGGAAACTGCAGTTCTGAGGAGGAGCAGTTTCTCGAAGGCGGTGCCAGGTCCACCTGGCTGTTTTGAATGGTTGCCATGGGAGACTAATAGATTTCTCAAACATGCATGAAAGAATCAAGGCAACACTCCAGATATGATTTTGATAAGGGAATAAACTATATAACATAATGGAAAGCTCAAAAAAGTCAACGTTACATAATACTGGCATGGGAGAACAGTTAATGGTGTAGAAAAATAGAACATTTAAACATTCTCAGAGAAGCAAGGTACACCTTGGACAAGTTCAATAAGCTGTCCAGCCAAGTCTTAAATATAACATGGTATTCTCAATTTCAGTTGCTCATTTAATATTTAATGTCAGTTGACAAAGAGTTTTCACTATTTTTTTTTTTTGTGCCTTCACTCTGTTTTTAAAGCTTTGCCCCTCACCCTACCAAGAGTATACCTCACATGCCTACCCTCAGAGCTCTGAAGGGCACCCAGGTGCCCAAGAGGGTGCTGTAATGAGCACTAATGAGCCCATTGACAACCTCAGTACAGGCTGATTGGTGCTGCAGGCTCTCACCATGTGCTTCATGGAGTACTTCCTGGCACAGTCCAACAGCTTGCTGGAACTCTGCCTAGCCAAGCCCATCATCTGAGCTTCGTATGCCATGTTATGGACAAAAAAGTAGATGGGAAATCTTTGACAGAGAAACTCTAAGGGTCACAAATCTTCAGCTTTGCTCATTATTTCTTCAACACGTTCTTGTTTTGCACAATCAGGAGAACAAAACCGTTGAGGATTATTGTTGTGCATCGAGGATAAAGAAGAACACAGGCAGAAGAGAGCTTCTGCTAAGAACAGCTTCGCATGGAGGAACTGATATATTTTTGTTCCTTCTCTGATGTTATGTCAAAAAAGTACAGTAAGTAAAAAACAAGAACGGATAAATGTTTTAATCTTAGCCATAAACAATCAATAATCATTACAGTGGACAAAATGATAGATACAACATTAAAAACCTTTTAGAATTAATAATAATAAATCTTGGATTATATGATAAATAATTAGAATAGAAGACATGATTGATTGTCTCAACCTCAATCTCAATTTTAGCTGACTAACAATTTAAAACAACAACAAAAAAATTATATTGTGAAAATTAAACTTTCCAGGAAGATTTGTTCAATGTACCGGACTTTCAAGAAAAACTAACTGCAGTTCGATTAAAGCCTTTAGCGGTGTACGTATAGAATCTCCTCCTCAGCTCTGTTTCTATAAAGAAATGGAAGAGCAAGCAAAGCTATGCATGGCTAACATACACTGTAAGCAAATCTGTATAAAAACGGGTAAATGTACCACAGAAATGTGAAATAATTTCCCGTTACGATTTTAAACAGGTATTTTCTTGTATTTTTTACTTTACGCATTGCATCGTGGGAACAAGTCTAGTTGTGCAGACATAACAAGCTCTAGCTGCTCTGACCCTGGGGTGAGTGTCATGGACTTGGGTTGGATTTAAGAGTTTTAGTCATCATTTTTGGCACCTTCGGGGTAATGTAACCAACAAACCAAATGTTTTTTTTTTCCTAAAAAAATGCTGTATCAGTATTAGTAGTTAGCAGTTAGTTTACATTGTTTGACTTTCTGAAGACTTTTTTTTTTTTTTTTTTTACACTTATAACATTTTCAAGTTTTTCCAGTGATTGTTATGGGTGTCTTCATTAACAGAGGGGTACCAACAATGTTATGTTTTCTGTTGGTGTTGGATTATAGTGTTACTGATTCATTTGGCTTGAAAGTCTGGACTCAAGACTGAACTTGACATTAATTTAAATTGCTTGAAACCATAACAACTTCAAGAATATTTTTGCTTCTAAGCATATTGTGGAAAACGTAATTTGTAATTACATTTTAGTGATGATGTTATATTGACACTGGAATTGCAAAATAAAATTTGAAAATAAATGTTTATAGCATGGTTTCATTTTTCTACCCATTTGCATGAGTTATTTTAACTATACTATATAATTTTCTATTTACTAATAGAAAATGAATCTGGCTGAAGTGCACCATACTGTTTAGAGGCGGGCGAGTGTAAAAGCACCTTAAAACCACTTTTGATCACAAATGCTGGAGGACATGCCTTGTTCTTATTGTTACACATGCCCACATGACAACTCAGAATTCTTTCGACGATTCAATTGTTTCAAAACTTATATAAAGAATAAATATGTTATTGTGAAGACCTGCATGAAATGTCTCAGCTCTTTAATTATGTATACTCAACAGCATACACTTCACAGCTATTTAATTAAAGACTATTGTTCCTAACTTATCTTTGTTGGCTTCTTCTGTTCTGCAGAGACATTTCAACAACATTCACAGGTACTAAAGTTTCTACAAATTCCTTGTCAGTGAAATATTTCTTTTAACTTGTAATATATTATCAGTGTTTTACGGATATATAATTTACACATGTGGTGCAAAAAAAAAAAAAAAAGTTTAACCTGGAGAAATGTTCATGCTGAAGCCCATAAAATCTTTCTCCTGTGGAACTACACAGTTAAGCCTAACAGAGAGATGCTCAATGGTAAGTGCAGAACATTTACTTTGAATAAAATCCAATAAAAATATGTTTGTATAAACAGCAATTCAGTTTGCTCCAACAGAATAGCTGACCACCAAATAATTCCCTTCCAAACTGTAATTCCTGCAGTACTGCATACTTAAAACTTACTACATCAGTGCTTGTCAGCATGGTTAGTCCTTTGTGCTCTTAATTTAATTGCTCATGTATGTCCAACTGTAGCATTTGGAAATCCTTTCTCTCCATCCCCACACTTCACTTCTTTTCCTGTCCTTCTTGTCATCTTTGTGGCAGCAGAAGACATCTGGACGACTGTCACGGTTGACACGGTTGGTTGACGAGGACTGACAAATCCCCATAGACCAAGGGAAACAGGAGGAGATGACTCTCGTTGGTGTTGATACTCTGTGTGTGTGTTAATATTTTAAGCAGTATGTGGAACTCTTATTTGCAAGATGAGAGAAAGATAAGGAGTCCCTGTAACCATTACCGTGACACTAATTGTGTGTGAAGTGGCATCCCCCCGTTTATATTTAAAAATGTTCATTTGAACCCAAATTTAATGCTGATTCTACTAGTTCACTAATGAATCCATTCCACTTAACTGATAGGAGAATCCTTGTGCTGCGAGAACTCCACTCCGGGTTTTCCTGGTTACTCACAACAAGTTAAACAAGTAGTGCACAACATCTGGCTTGTGTAATGTAATGGTAGAACTTTTTGGTTTAAATGAACAATATTATGGGTTTTCCAGTCACATAGTAACATTCTATGGTACAAACAAGATACCTTTAGTTGTTGAAGGATGTTGTATGTATCAAATATGACTTAAAATAAATTTCACTGTAATCTAAAGTATTCAAAGGGTCTCTGTCTCTTTAAAAATCTTTGCTCCATCTGAAACTCCACCTTCAGGAAGTGATCACAACATTGTTCTCCTATTAAGCCTTTTTAAACGTTTTACCACTGAGAAGTAGCTTCTATAACGAGCTCAGCACATGGGCAGATCCGCCAGATGTTGGCTAATTGCTGCTGGCTAGTCTGAAGGAGCTGAGTGGAGGGAAGAGTGGCTCTGTGAGGCGGAAGCTTGGAGGAGCTGTGACTCGAAGGTGGGGCTGGGTCCTCCCTGGTGCTTTGCTCAGGTAGCTGAATAGTTGCCGTAAGAGACTGAAGGATTTCTCAAACATGTATGAAAGAATCAAGGCAACACTCTGGGTATGTTTTTATTTTTATTTTTTTATCCATTCTGTACTGGAATCTACAGAGTACACACCAGAAGGCTAACCTTTTCCAAGTTGTTTGTTGTCATATTGCGTTTGTTGTAAATTTAGACAATGCCACTCGTGTCACTGTTGGCTGTAATTAAAGAAAAAATAAACAGAAATAGCCAGGTGAGTCTTTATCGCTTCCATGAAAGAAAAAGAGGAGCGCAGTGCCACACAACTTGCAAAGGATCCACATTTGAGCTCTTAGCTAAAACCGAATGCTGTACTGACAGTTTTTCTCAACTAGGCGCCTAAAACCCGCCGGCGACTAGCAACCCAAAGATTCTCGGAGAAACATCAGAGACACGCAGCACTGGAAGTTCTTTTACCTATTGCTACTGCTGTTGGTGCCAAATGACCAAAGACCAGACCATAAACAGGTGTTACCAGACCAGACACAGACCTAGTTACAGAATCACAGTCAGACCGAGGTATGTGTCATGCATTGTTTCATTTATAAAGCTGAAGGTGGCAGCAACAGCACAAACACCAGCTTCTTCAGCAAACTCTGTCCTCTTCCCCTATTTAGTCTTCCTCGGTAATCCTTGTGATTTATACATTCCCATCAATTTCAACGTGCTTCGGTGCAAATCTGAAAAGCTTTAAAGATGTTACTAATCGCTGTTTTGACTGGACGGAGGTAGCACAATCTGACCTAGCATCTGTTATTTACTCAGAATGCATTGCAGTATAAAGAACATAGTCTGTGTGACAATATTTTATCTAAATTTATAAAACCAAACAGCCTACAGTATTGTTACTGTGTTGTTTTACATCTAAAATAAATATATATTTAACAAAATCTATTATTAAAAGCAACTGTGGAACCCTCTAAGGATGATTTTTGTCTCAGCTTATTTTTGCTTTGCAGCACAACAGTGATCTTCTGGTGTTGAAGATATATGACCTATGAAATAGTAATAATGCAAATTCTAAAATAAAGTGGCAGAGGTGGAGATGCATTGACTCAATCCGAATTAAACCCTCCCTTTGTGGATTTACTGAAATACTTCTCGAAGAAACAGTGTTTGACATTTATAGCCCCAGGCACAGAGTAATGCTGTATAAAGTTGCATTGTAATGACATATAGAAACGGTGATTACAGGCTAATTCAATTGCTCCATAATCTCATTTCCATAATGGCCTTTATTTGGAACCTCAATTTATTGTTTTCCAAGAAATCATTATACAATTTAGCCCTAAAATCCATTTTTAATATGCATGCCCACTGCAGGAAGCATACAAAAGAAAAGGCACAAGCAAAATCACATACACTAACATACAATGCAGTTCTTGCGAGTTGGAACATACTGAGAGAAACAATACAAAATCTCTCAGAAGGAAGCAAATGTAGCCACATATAGCCATAAAAACACACATTGGTGGCATTATGGTAATGGATCGGCAGACCCAGCTGGTGTATCTGGTAGCAGCAGTGTGAGAAAAGAGGAGGGTTATTATGTGCAAATATTAATGATCCTGTGTTTGGGACTCTGGACATGAATGCATTTTCGTGTTTGTGAGCTGACGACTGTGTTTGTGTGCGTGTGTGTGCGTGCGCATGCTTGTGTGTGGTCAAGTGCCAGAGGGTGGGATCCAACAGCCTGGATTTAATCACTGGGACCCCCTTCCTTAAGATGACTATCATGATCTGCCAGCTTCGCTGAGCTCCTCTGATATGTCTATCCCTGGTGACACAGTTTGATCTGGGCTGCAAGATTTGGCCAAGTCACCAAGATCGCCCATAAGTCCACGTTAGGCATCAGACCAACCCCGGTCTTAGAGTTTAACGCTGACTGTAACCCCATACAAAGCTTTAGTTCAAATAACCCTTAGTCCCTGTGTGGTGGCAGAGCTGCTCTTCGAAGGGTGTGTGTTGCAGATTTAAGCGACTCTGGGATAAAAGATTGTCTGGATACTTTTTTTTTTCAATGTTTTTGTGCATGACAGAACTTGGTGTACGATGACTGCTGTGCTATTTCTACATGGATAACCTGCTCTCACCCTCTCTGTGAGGCACTACAGGACGCAATCAAGCAAGACTGATTCCTGTGCTTTCTTAAGAGGATATATAATACAGTTCACCTCTGCATACTGAGAAACATTTGACAACATTCCTTGAAGCAGCCACCAAGACGGAATGCGTTTTGGAAGGAAAATCAATGAAATACAGCAAGATTTTTTTATTTACAAAATGAATTAAAAGAAAAGACTTAAAATGTTATGCACAAATGTGTGCTGTTATGAAATAAAAACTAATACAGAAACTGTAATGCTTTTTTTTTTTTTTTTTTTTTTTTTTTTTAATAGTTTCTACCTCTGTCGGTTCACATTAAAACACTCCAGAAGCCAGCCAGTACTTTGCATCACCTAAATATGTAATCAGACCTTTAAATCCTGACTATCTGTTGACAAAAACCACTTATATTTGGCAAAACAATGATCCACTTACATTATTTATTTAACATTTTAGTTCTTTTATGTAAGAAGGTCTCTGCTTCCTGGTGTCATTAACTGATTCTGAAGGGTTGCATTTCTATAGAATTTAGCTCAGAAGATGAAGGTTTTTATATGATTATGTTTTGCTACTTCTTGAGTTTGTGGCAAACAATGTGAGAAAGCATAATTCAAAAACCTTCAGGTAGCTGAGGGGACAACAGGAGAGTCAGCAAACTTTGGTTTTGACAAAATTCCAAAATAAGTGCCCATTTCTGTCACAGATATAAAGCTGCGCTCATTCAACCTGTTTTTGTCAGAGCAGGTTTTCTTGCTCATTTGTTTGATCATTTTGAACATGGTTAAGAGGGAACACAAGTTTCTGTGCGATATTGAAAGACTATTTTACTTGCCACAAAAAGTAAACCTTTACTTTGAAAATAAGATGTTGCTAAGCAACTGACAGCAGACATAAAAAAAAAAAAAAAAAAAAAAAAAAAAAAAAAAAAATTAAAATGACAACTCAGGTAAGGATTTTATTTAAAAAATAACCCTGATTTTTCAATACACAGACGAGGCTAAAGCTAATAACATTGTACAAATACAGTCTGACCTAAAAGATTGTATATTCATAATGTCCTCCATCATATTTGATCAGAGATGGTAACAGTTTTACATCCTGGCACACACACATGCTTAAAACCCAGTGTCACAGACTCAGGCACCGCTTGGCCACCAGACGTGGGCTACTGTTGCTGCTGATTGGTTGGAATTCTGTCAGATAGCCAAGCTCTAATGGAAATGCTACAATGCAGCCAAACTCCTGGAATCATTTCAGTGATAAAGTTATATGTTCAGCCTACAACAACTGGTGGAGATAATGTTTGGCCTCATAATTCTTGCCATGTTTAAACAGGCGGTTGCAGAGCGCAAACAAAAGCAGATGAAATTTGAAAAGTATTATCAATATTGCAGATAGTGGATGCCCTTTCCAATCACAAGCTGCATATCTTTCATGGTAAATATATGGTTGAGTAGTTCATTCATTTCTATTAGGTCCCCTGTGTGTTTCACTGTGGCTCATATATATTTATGCAGAATGGATGAAAAGGCCAAACACGCTGCCATTAGATATGGGTTTGATTCACTCTCTCCCCCAAACTAAAGGTACAACTAAAAGACGTTACTTTGGATCAACAAATCTCTGCCTTTGTTTCACTCTTTTTATGGGATCATTCCTCTTCCAGCCTCTCCCACAACCTACGCTTTTATGTACTTTCATGAACATTTGCATGTCTGTGATTGCATTTGAAGCAGACCAAGAGAAAATAGAAGATTAAAGATTAGCATAGCTATGCAGATTGTGGTTTATAGTGACTATCTGTGTAGTATTTACCTGTTGACCATGTAGTCAGAAATGCATCTTCATGTACATATGCATGTCTTCGTCTTACTCTTCCTTCCTTACTCTGTACAGCACTCCATGTATTCAGCTCTGTTAATAGCTGGCTGCTGGAGCAAAATAATTGTCATTTTCCAGCCAGTGGGTCTAAAGTCATACAACATAATGAAATGTATAAAAAAGAGGGGGAAATGGCAGACAGGAGGCATGCTAAATCAAATGCAGAGAGATCTGAATAATTTAAGGCACAGGAAGGCGAGAGAAGGAGGAGGTGCAAATGGAAAGATGTTGAAAAGTATCATTTAGGTTGACAGCGCTATGTGCTAATGTGTGTGCATCTATGAGGCCAGTGCAATGTGCACCGTAGTGCTGGATAGAAAAATAAATATGAAAATATAAGTCATGGATCTGCGCTGACTGTTAAACAAGTGCAAATTTGATGACTTTGTTCTCTCATTGACTGCCTGTTTGACTTATAAGGCTGATGGCGCTTTTCTTTCTCTCGCTGGTGTGTCTGTAACTTACACATTAAGTGACCTCACTGGAAACAGATGATGTTTCTTGAGGCTTTTCACATAGCAGTGTAAAAAAAAAAAAAAGGTTGATTCTGAATGCTCAGCAGGGTCCCTCTGTTTGGAGTGGCCAAAACTGTAATCGGGACTTTAACAATAGAAAGCAAAACCCAGTTGACTCTTGCAACCAAAGATTTGAGTTGCATCAAGAAAAGTTCAATTAATTTTATTTATTTGGTGTCAACTCGTCATTTCAACCCAAACAGTCAATTCAGTCCAATCATAAATGCATTCCAATTGATACCAGTTATCAAACAAAGCAGTCAGGTTCACTTTATTTTTCACATTGGTTAAAAATCGTTTTCCATCTAAGGAAGACCAGCAGATTGAATCAAGTCATTGCCTTGCAGCATTCATTCTTACTGGACGGATATGTACTGACAGTAGACTTTCTCTTGTATTGTGTTTGTATTGTGATTTTACAGCAATCACTCATAAACTGAGATGCATGTATTGACAGTGGAGAGGAAAACCCCCCTTCAACAGGAAGAAAACTGAGGCAGAACCAGAACCAGAACCAGAGTCAGTGCATGAATGGGTGAAGGTTAGAGAGAACAAGAGCAAACACAAAAACAGAAGCACTAACCCGGGAATACTTTCAGGAGAGAGAAGGAAGAAGTTAATGCAAGCCAGGGTTTCATCTAAGAGAGATACATGTCAGATCAGCTCTGATCCAGGTTAAAAGGCTTAATTATAAAAATAAGGCATAAAATGTTTAAGATAGTCTTGTCATTCTTAGAGCGCTTTAAATTGGCAGGTCATTCCTGGAAAAGTCCATGTTTTTCTCCATTTGTGGATTAAAATTCTCTGGAATCTCAAACACTTTGACATTACTTTGTAACCTATCACTATAAAGGCCAAACAATATATACCAAGTCTATAATTACATCATAGACTTGGAATATATATATATATATATATATATATATATATATATATATATATATATATATATATATATATCAGTGACGTGCGGTGATGTTCATAGCTGGTGAGGCACTGACTTAATCATAATCAGATTTACAAATATAGACCCCCTGCATGTTTACATCAGAAAATGTTGCACATGCGGACAATGCTGGAGGGCAAAAAGACAATTCTTTGACATGCCATCCATAGCCGCGCTGCGGCTGTAGAATCATTCCATTAACTCAATGAAACTTGGACATGTAAATATTAATTTTGTGCTATGCTCCACAGCAAAGGGAGAAATTGTAGAAGTACAACTCAAAACCACGGTTTTCTTGCTCTCTGTATCAGCGCAGTTATGCGCAGACTCGTTGCCATAGCAACTGACAACTTCACAAAAAAAAAAAAAAAAACAACACAAATATTTCCCACACAAAGAGCAGAACATTCAGTCTGTTGCAGTAGGTTTAGGCTTAATGTTTATTTTCGAATATTAATAAATGTTTGCTGTAACAGGAGAAGAAAACTATAAATATGTCTCTGCACTTTACTGTATGGGGAGCTCGCTGCTGCCTCACCAGCTTCGCTTCCGAGCATTTGAATGGGAGAATGCAAAACTAAAGAGATTTTGAAGAAAAAATAATCTGAATTGGTTAAGCTAAATGAAAAATAGGCACAAACCACAGGGTGAAAATAGCAATATAAATTATTATTTTTCCATGATGACAGGTGAGGCCTCACCTGCCTCCCCTGACCGCATGTCACTGTAGAGATAAAAAAAAATTCCCTTCTCACCCACCGCGGGTGGTTCTTATCCTCTGAGCTCGGGTCCTCTACCAGAGGCCTGGGAGCTTGAGGGTTCTGCGCAGTATCGTTGCTGTGCCTAGAACTGCACATTTCTGGACTGAGATGTCTGATGTTGTTCCTGGGATCTGTTGTAGCCACTGCTCCAGTTTGGGGGTGACTGCCCCGAGGGCCCCGATGACCACAGGCACCACTGTGGTCTTCACCTTCCAGGCCCTCTCCAGTTCCTCCCTGAGGCCCTGGTATTTCTCCAGTTTCTCGTGCTCCTTTTTCCTAATGTTGCAGTCACTTGGTATTGCTACATCCACCACAGCGGCTTTCCTCTGTTGTTTATCCACTACGACGATGTCCAGTTGGTTCAACCTTACCATTTTGTCTGTCTGGATCTGGAAGTCCCACAGGATCTTAGCTCAGCCATTCTCCACCACCTTTGGGGGTGTTCCCCATTTTGATCTCGGGGCTTCCAGTCCATATTCTGCATTGAGAACGATCCCTAGCAACACCATAACGGAAACCAATGAGCTGATTTACAACTCAGCATCAGTGATCCTTGAGCTGCTTGGCTATAAGAGCAACCATGAGAGACAGTACCCACCATGGAAAAGACGGCTAGAGACCAAAATCAAGGTGACAAGGAGGGAAGTGAGCCAACTATCAGAGCTCCATAGGGGTGCAATGAAAGGACCAGTACCCATGAAGTACAGCCAGATGCCCATACCTGAAGCACTCGAAACTGCCAAACAGAGGATCCAAGCCTTGGCCAGTCGCCTAAAGAGATACACAAGGGAGAATGAAGCCAGAAGGATAAACCGGCTCTTCTCCACCCAACCAGCTAAAGTGTACTCTCAATGGCAGGGTAATAACAAGAGAGCAGACCCACCAAGGCTGGAGACTGAACAATACTGGAAAGGCATATGGGAAAGGGAGGCGTCCCACAACAGCAATGCACAGTGGCTGATCTCTCTACGAGACAACCATAGCAACCTCCCTGAGCCCCGGTAACCATCACTGTGGCAGATGTCCAAGAAAGAGTCTCAGGTATGAAAAACTGGACAGCACCAGGGCCTGACATGATCCATGCCTACCGGCTAAAGAAGCTCACTGCCCTCCATGAGCGACTGGCAGCCCAAATGAACCAGCTGCTACAAAATGGGACTCACCCTGAATGGTTAACTGAAGGGCACACAATCCTGATCCAGAAGGACCCATCAAAGGGCTCAGTCCCACCCAACTACCGACCAAACCTGTCTCTTCACAACCTGGAAGCTCATGTCAGGCATCATAGCGGCTAAGATAAGCAGACACATGGATAAATACATGAGCATGGCACAGAAGGGCATTGGCGTAAATAGCAGAGGAGCCAAACACCAACTCCTTGTAGACCAGACAGTTGCCCGAGACTGCAAAACCAGACACACCAACCTGTGCACGGCTTGGATAGATTACAAGAAAGCCTATGACTCAATGCCACACACTTGGATCATTGAATGCTTAGAGATGTACAACATCAACAGGACCCTCAGAGCCTTCATTGCAAACTCGATGGGGCTGTGGAAAACCACCCTTGAAGCCAACTGCAAACCACTTGCACAAGTGTCCATCAAATGTGGCATATACCAAGGAGATGCTCTGTCCCCGCTGCTGTTCTGCATAGGCCTGAACCCCCTCAGCCAAATCATCAACAAGACTGGCTACGGATACCGACTAAAGAATGGAGCCAACATCAGTCACCTCCTCTACATGGATGACATCAAGCTGTACGCCAAGAGTGAGCGAGACATCGACTCACTGATCCACACCACCAGGATCTACAGCACAGACATTGGGATGTCATTCGGACTAGAGAAGTGTGGTCAGATGGTCACAAAGAGAGGGAAGGTCATTCGCACGGAAGGGGTCTCACTCCCAGAAGGAACAATAGCAGACATAGAGGACAGATACAAGTACCTGGAAATACCACAAGCAAATGGCAACCTCGATGAGGTCACAAGGAAAACAGCCACAGCCAAATACCTCCAACAAATAAGGCAAGTCCTGAGAAGCCAGCTCAATGGCAAGAACAAGATCCAGGCAATAAACAGCTACGCCTTGCCAGTAATCAGATACCCTGCAGGAATAATTAGCTGGCCAAAGGAGGAAATAAAGGCCACAGATGTTAAGACACGAAAATTACTAACAATGCATGGAGGGTTCCACCCCAAATCCAGCACCCTGAGACTGTACACGAGCCGCAAGGAAGGAGGCAGAGGACTAGTGAGTGTTAGAACCACTGTCCAGGACGAAACATCCAAGATCCATAGATACATCAGGGACAAAGCCTCATCAGACAATGTGCTCAGTGAATGTTTCAGACAATGGGGAACAGAAGTTGAGGTGCTGGAGGTACCATCATGGGAGGACAAACCCCTACATGGGATGTACCACCAGCAAATAACTGAAGTGGCTGATATCAGAAAGTCCTACCAATGGTTGGAAAAAGCTGGTCTCAAGGACAGCACAGAGGCCCTCATCCTGGCCGCCCAGGAACAGGCCATAAACACCAGAGCAATAGAGGCCCAGATCTACCACACCAGACAAGACCCAAGGTGTAGGTTGTGCAAGGAGGCCCCTGAGACAGTCCAGCACATAACAACAGGGTGCAAGATACTGGCAGGGAAAGAGTACATGGAACGACATAACCAAGTATATATATATATATACGTTTTAGCCTGCTTCACGTTGCCAGACAGGTACATTATATGTTATTACTGGACCCTACAGGTCTGGATGTAGGGTCCAGACCTACATGTGGGTGACAGTTACTTTTAATAAAAGCCAATAAATTACACTCATGATCTATCTATGAAAATATAAACAATATAAACAGCTCCTCCAGAGGAATCCTAAGCCATTTCCCAGCCAGTCAAGAAACATATTATAGGACCTCATATAGGACCTCCAGCTTGTATTCAGGTTTGGTTTAATTCCAGTAAAGGGTTTGCAGATGACTCCATAATAAAGGCTCACAAACAAAAAGCTTAGAGTCTTATTGGAAAATGGAACAAAACTTCTAAAAACACACCCAGGCAGCAAATCAAGTTTGAGGACAGTACTCTTTAAACTTTGAGGTTGATTTTCTCAGCATTATTGTTTGCATGGTGCCAACATTCACATGGCCATATATGTTTTTTAAGTTTTTGAGTGTTTAATATGTTCAACAAAATTGGAAAGCTTAGAATTCACTCTTTCTGAATGTGTAAAGTACAGATTTCCAGACTATGAACCCACAGGTCCCAGACCCCAGTCCTGGGCCCCAGCCCCCGGCCAACCTGCTTGACTGTACTGAGAAACCAGACTTGGTGTGATTAAAGGTGGGCTTCATCTTCAAATTCCACCTCACAGTTCGGAGCTTTTGATTCACGTGTCCTTTCAGAAAATTAACTGTCCTCTGACTGCCAGTCATTTAGGTTTTACAGTTAGAAAAGGAAGAAGAAATGGTGGCAGGAAAACTGGAGCATGAACAGAAAAGGATTAACAGCAGAAGACAACGATAAAGAGAGAAATAAACAGTGAAATGGTGAAGAGGAAGAGCGTGACTGACTGATGAAGGGGGGAAATGAGGAATGTGTTGAGGGTCAATGAGGACAGAGGTGGCTGACCTTGTTCCAACAGTCTCACACGCACACACACACACATGCTAATAATCAACAATAATGGAGGGAAGTGGAGGTTGGGGCAAGCGTAGAGTTCTGGGAACGAGACGACAAAAACTGTAATACTTTCACTCTGCCTTCTCTGTCTCTTTTATTCTGCCTTTCCTTTTTCCATAAATGGACCCCACCAACCAACCAACCCTCCCTCCACACACACACACAGTATGTTTTGTAAATCCCCTGATTACCATGTTGTACACCTGTCCAACATTATGATGGTATCTGGCACAAACTGCAGTTGTCTCCATAAAAAGAACACACAGTCACAAAAGCACACACCTTTCTACAAGGACATCCACTAAATGAATGTGCTTCAGTTTGCACATTTATCAAAGAATCTGTCAGACAACAGTTATGTGTGCACATGGTTGTATGTTTGGGTTTAAATGTTGCATGTGCGTGTGTGTGTTTCAGCATTTTTCACCTTGTACAGTCTACAACAAATATCACATTGTGAGGACCCACTGTTCCTTAAGGGGTCCAAAGGCCTGGAACTATAAGAAGAAGAACTATTTCAGGGTTAGAGGTTAGGGTTAAGACTGAGGTGTGAATTGAGTTTAGGCCATGGTTAAGGGTAAGCATATACTGATAACAGTTAGGTTCAGGGTAAAGGTCAGAGGTTGGCTCTCGAAATGAATGGAAGTCAAAGCAAAGTCCCTGTGAAGATAGAAAGACATACTCAGTGTGTGTGTTAGTGTGTGTGTGTGAGGCCTGCAGAGGCCCGTCTAATGGAGACACAGTTTTATTGTGTGTCAAACAGGCAGTCAGACAAACAGTTTGCCAGTTTTTCTGGTGCTGAGCTCGGCTGCAGCTGGTGATGAAGTGGAGCCAGCATGTAGTCAAGGCTGACATATAAAATCCACTGGTGACAGCAGCGTCAGGAATACACACACACACACGCCCACACGCACAGACCAAACACTTCAAACATTTCACACTCTGCTACACTTACACCTATCTGTTGGAAAATATGTTTTTGCTTAGCACAAGTGGAGTGTGCACGTAATAATCTGAAATACGTTTTGAAAAGCAATGATCAAGGATTTTAGATCTTGGCAAATGTCTGTTTCAGACACGCTTTGCAAAAAATAATCACACTCTTTCCACCTTTTTGTCAGGCAGGAACTGCAAACTTCCACATGCTTTCTCCCATCAGGATTTCATGTAATAGGAGAATACAAAAATATGTAATATATTAATGTAAATCCTTATTCTTCCAACACGAAATGAAGTTTTGTTTATTTTCTATGCAGAACTTTGGCAGGGTTTATGCAAACACATAAAATATGTTTTTAGAAGGGGGTTCATTTCTCTTTAGCTTCTCCCAGTCTTTAATGTGGCTTACATAATGGGGGACATTCCTAGCACTTTTTCTTTGCAGCAGAAAGCCCTGGGTTCATCATGGGGTCATTCTGCATGGTGTTTGCATGTTCTGAAAACATGGGTTCTCTACTTGTTCTCAGGCTTCCTTCCACAATCCAAAAAGTGTGACTGTTAGGTTAAAAGGCCTCTCTAAAGCATCTTTAGGTGTGTGTGGCCTTGTATTTGATACATTACAACGACCATTTATTGATATGCACAAAAATGGGTTAGATACCAAACTAAGGTGTAAATTAAGTTTAGGTTAGCCTTAGGGAGCCTTAGGGTCAGCAACATACTGATAACGGTTAAGGTCAGGGTTAGGAAATAGAAATGAATGAAAAATGAATGGATGTCAATGCATTGTCACTGTAGACAGAAATACCTATTGCTTGTGTGTGTGCGTGTGTATGCGTGTATGTAGGCGTTTGTGTGTGCAGGCACACACACACTTATTTAGCTCTGGTTCTGTAAGCTGTCCCGGATGTCCCCCCTCTAAGCATCACGACTGCTGGAGAGAGGCAGCCACACAGATCCACAGCAGCCACACAGATCCACAGCTGAGGCAGGAGAATCTGCTGACAGAACAACTTCTACAAATCTGACCTTTACCTCATAAACTATTACATTGTTAATAGGAGAGTGTTATGTATTTTCTCGGCACATCCCATTTTGAAGCAAAATCAAATTACTATGTTAGCTTCAGCTGCTCTAAAAATGATACATACAATATGACTTAAAAGAAATTTGACTTTCTATTTCAACGCCTTGAAATTGGGCCTCTGTCTCTTTAAAAACGCCTCCTCTTTCTGAAACTCCACCTTCAGGAAATCATCACAACACAGCTCTTCTATTAACCCTTTAACAACATCTTTTTACCAGCATTGAACTGACAAGTATAATGAGGTCCTATAATGAGCTCAGCAGATGTGCAGTTCCAACAAGTGTTTGCTAATTGCTGCTGGCTAGTCTGAAGGAGGCTGGTGGAGCAGTAGTGATAGAGGGGCGCTCTGTGAGGCCGAAGCTTGGAAACTACAGCTCCAATGAGGAGCTGCGCCTCGAAGGTCCAACCAGCTGAATGTTTATCATGGAGATTAAAGGATTTCTCAAACATGCATGAAAGAATCAAGGTAACACTCCAGGTGTATTTTTGATGAGGAAATTACATTATAACATGATGTGAAGCTCCTTGTGGAACAAAATTAATTATCTACAATATTTAAGATTACATCTAGACATATATAAAATATTCTGAGTTGTATAAGCTGTTTTTCTACTCCTCTCTCCTATCCAGCTGCACCTAGTAACTCATAGTCTCATAAGAACATTTCTCCTTTGTGTAGGTAAAAGGGAGGACCAAGGCCAGCCACCTGTAAGGGAAGAGATAACAAATAGTTAGCACACCCCCACTATGCTCAACTTATCTGTGTATGAGTAGCCTTGAAGGAAGATAGGTAAAGGACGCCCCCCTCCTCAGGGCTGTCTATTTGGTTCAGAGTGACCCTTTTTATGTTATGTGTCCTAATTTGGTAATGGGCATTAGAAACGACTCCCACTTCTTGTGCGCCAAGGAAATATATATGATTCTGTGATTGATTCAGCCTCCTCAGAACACACCTAGAGTTTGTTATGATTTTATCTGTCGTTCTCCACTTGCAAGTGATATTAAAAGGTTTTTTTGTTCTTCGCACTTTTGCTGTCTCAGTCTCATCTCTGGAAAATCTGTGCATTTCAACACTCCTAAAATTCTATTTTACATAATACTGCCTCTTAAAAAAAGAAGGGAAACATTCATCTTTAAAAATAGCCTACACATAACTTCAGTTCGGCATCTCGGTTTGATTAAAGTAATCCTAAACAGATGAAATAAAGCTGGCGTGAATGGATCTTTAAACATGCATGTTCAGAGAAACTTTCCATCTATTATGGCTTAACTTGAGCTATTTTGGAAAGAGGAATGGTTACAATTTTTGATCTGTAGATGTGCAAAACTGGTAGAAACGTTTGTCTAAAAAACGAGTGGCCAAAGGGCATTCTGAGCTCAAAGAAGCAGAACACAAATGCATGCTACGTCTATTAGATTTCATTTTTCTGAATGTTGGAAATCGAATTCCCTGTTTTCCTCAACGCTTTGTACTATTTTCCGTTAACCTGGCTGTCACAGAAGATTCTACTAAAATACATAAAGGTTTGTGGTGGTAACGTGAAAACATAAAAAAAGAAAGTTTAAATAATAATTGCTTAAAAAAGTTTGGGTGATTTATATTCAGCAGAAACAGAAATTATATAACTGGATGGCCGCAGGAATGAAGAACCTCCTGTGACATTCAGTGAAGCATTTAGTCATTATTAGTCTATGGCTGAACAAGCTCTTCTGGCTACACTGAGTACTGCGTAGAGGGTGTTAGACATCCATGATGAAGAAAAGTTTTGACAACATCCTCCTCTCATTTGCTTCAAGATTTTCTATATTCACACCCGCAGGACTTAATTGGCCTTCTGAATAAGATTACTGAGTCGATTGGTGTCACTCACCCCTCAAGCTTTTACCCCGGCAGATTTTGTAGAAGCATCAAAGACATAAATCAGTTGATAAAAATGATGAGGATTCCTTACTGTAGAGAAATGCATAATTCATATTACAAACTAGTTTCTGGTCCTTGTAAAGACTCTGGTGTTTACACTTGTGCCATTGAAAAGCATCAGAAGTCATGCGATTGATTCTGTCTGATCCTGGATTTGTTCCAGAGAAGGAAAAGTTCCTCTGGTTGTGTTCCCACTCTTTTTATGTTCAAATGAAAACGTTTGAGTGGATCTCATGTTTGTGAAAACTTTGAACTAAACAAAGATATTTTTTTTAAGTGGAGAAGAACAACGATGTCATTTGATATCACTAACTGCGCTCCCTTTGGGTATGAACCAAATATTTACACTGTTGCACCACCTCCCCTCCAGGAGGGCAGTCGGTTTCTGCTGGGCGTCAGAGACCCAGTTCAACTTTAAGAAAATATCTAAACTGGACATTTTGCCCAATATTTCCTCTTTTACTTTAATCTTGACTATGGTGCCTTCAACCTCGCTTTATACGGATGGATATTATCCGAATCAATCAGAATCTGATCTGAAGAAACAAGCCCCATCCTATAAAACTGTCAGGCTCCAACTTTTTCTTTCTTTTGTCAGGGCTGGCCCTGGATTTAATTCAACTCCAGGGGACGTTCAGTACCTTAGAGGTTTTGTTTAGTATCCATCCTCTGACTTATACTTTTCAATGACCTTTTCTGATTTGCTTGAAGTGTTTTTCAGTCTTCATGCTGTAATGATAGCCAGGAATATTTATTAACCAGTGAATAGATCTCACACACACAGCTGTCTTTATACTACAATCACATGAGACACACTCACTGCGTAGAGGGTGATGAACTTTTCTCCACGATGAAGAAAAGTTCATCATGGAGGTGATCTCCATTCCATCCATCGTGAGAGTACTGGCTGGACCTCAGTTGGATTATCTGTCCCTATTAATGGAGTGAATATTTATGTCATCAAATATTATTAATTAGAAGAAATCAGTATTCTTATAGACATTACGAGTTTTGTTGTATCTTCTTTGTCACAAAAGCTAATTTTGTTGATCATGATTGAATTGTAAAAGCAATAAAAAGAGAAACCATCCAAGGGTTTAATACTTTTATAGGAATCGTAGATGTGTCATATTTAAAGCGACATGATCAAATTGTTTATTTATTGAACAGTATTCGGCTTATCTTATCCTCAAATAATTAAATTCTTTTTATTTTCTATTTCACTGCTCTGAACAATAGTCTACACATAGAAAACTCCAACTTTAAAAACAAGTCATGTTATTTGCATGTTGAATTGTAATCTGTAAGTCGTATATTACATGTATATTACTCGTATAGGCGTGAAAACTGCTCACTCCGAATTTGATTTTTTTTTCTTTTTGCAGCGTTAATGACTGCTACACCATTTCATGGAGAAGAAAAGTGGCTTCAAATGAACCTTCCTTCCAAATACGTGTCTGTAGAAATAGCAGATCTTCCTAGTATAGTCTTAATCTTTAAAAATTCCCTGCAGGCTTGTTTTCAATAAAAATGAGGGTTGGTACAGTATTTCCAATGTTTCCTTTTTCCTTTTTTTTTTTCCTTTTTAACACTGTCTTTGGCAAGGGATATTTAACAAGTCTAATTTAGACCATAAATGTCCAAAAACATCTATTGCTGTCTTTAGGAATAGTAAATCTAACTAATTAAATTTCTGTATTGTTGGATACAATCCTGCATTCGATCATTTCCAAAGATTTCACATCTCCTGGACATAATTAATCAATTGTTTCCAACATCCATTTTCTAATGAAAACATTGCTAAAATAGTCCCTTTCCAACTAAAAGTTACAAATTTGATCAACCGTGTTGGATGGGGAGTAAGAGTTTCTCTTAATAAGATGCAATAAAAGAAAGTAATAGATACATATTCTGGACACAGACCTGCAATATGATTAGATATATGCCACTAACCTCCTGCTGTTCATCTGCCCACATGCTGTATTGAGAATCTACAACACAGAGATGTATTAAAAGCTCAGATGATTTTGCTCTTTAGTATGTAATTTATAGAACATTTCACCAGCAGAGTCAGAAAGCTTTTCTAAAGAGTTTATCCAATCGAGCGATTTATCCTCCCTTAGTAATTTGTGTCTCAGCGCGACGAGGTAAGCGTTCCTTTAACTGCCATTTCTAAAATCTGTCTTTGTGTTCTAATATTATTGCTAAAGAAAAAAAGCAAACAAAAACAAAATATTCATTTAAGTATTTGATGTATGGATGCTATGCGGGAGACAGAAACTACAATTTCCCTGAGGGAAAATCCCAAAGGGATTAATAAAGTTTCTGTCTGTCTGTTTCTGTAGTACTGATAAGAAGTTTTACATTTTAGGATGTTATATCATACTGCAGCATAGCAAACCTACCTCATATCTTACTATAAGGCAAAAGTGATTTTTTTTGTAATCTCTTTTAAAACAAGAAACCTTTTTTGTTTATCACTCTGTTTCTTCTAAAGTGACATTGAAACATCCCAAAAGATGTTTTACTGTTACCACCTCACTAAAAGCCGTTTATTGATCTGAGAGGATGATGCGTTACGTGTGTGTAGCAGTATAGACAAATGAAATCAGAGTATTATTAGAAAACTTTAGGGACATTTTTTAAAACTGAAAAGTTTCAATTTAGAAGTCCAAGTAAAAAAAAAAAAAAAAAGATGGCGTTGTGAACAAATTGCAGGTGAAAGCCTGATTAATTACAAAGAAGAGAGCACTGCAATAATCAAGGCATGAAGAAATAGCAGTATGGATTACTGTCACCAGATTGCATTTGGAAATAATAGACTCAATTTTTTTTTTTTTTTTTTTTTTACAAATACCATAACTGCAAAAAGCTGGATTTTATTACTGAGTTTACTGGAATATCACATTTCAAGGTGGAGTCCATTTTAAAAAAAAAACATCTCAAATATACTTTTTTTTCTCCCACGGTGGGGAAATTCAGGTGTAACAGCAACATGGAGGCATGTTGGTTCACACAGATGTAAAAAGGTATTAAAAAAATATAAAAAACAAACAAAACTAAATTAACAACAATATACGGGATGAAATCACTTCTCACACTCTCTCTAGAGCAGCCCAGACACCCTGTGGAGGAAACTCATTTTGCCTGTTTGTATCCGATCTCCATCTGTTGATCACTGCCCAGATCTTGTGATCATGGATGATTGTAGGAACATAGATGGACTGGTAAATGGAGAGCTTCACCCTGCTGTTGCTTCACCACAACCAGGTATAGCCTGCGTGCAGGTGCAGCACTGTAGAGCTCATCGGTGTTGTTCACTGTACTTTCATTTCTTTTTAGAGCAAATGGTAAAAAGCGTGTACACTGACAGGCTCAAACCGGCAACCCTCAGATTTTATGATAAACTCCTACCACTGCTATCATGGTCGAAGAAAGTACAATATTTCATATGTCAGAAAATATGTACAAATTATTAAAATTAGTCAAAATTAAAATTCATACATCCCTGCAACAGATGAAGCATGGCGATGTTTTAACATAGGCCGCGTTGCCAACTGCAGCTATAAAATAAGACTGAAGAGTAATCAGTCTTAGCATGGGGAATTACCATTATTAGCTTGAGTGGTATAAGCTGACTGTATGAAACAATAAGAGTGATGTAGCTGCAGTTTGAATGGAGAAATGAGCTGTCTGTTGTCTGTCCTTAACTGCTTCTTGGGTGTTCTTGCAGATCAGAAAGGAAGAAGAAAGATGGGATGTGGGGGAGAGAAAAAGAAGAGTGCAAAGTCCTGTCCAAGAAGAAGTATTATTGTCCAAGAAGTATTAGTTCTCTTTTTAATTTTAGCAAGACGAGGAAGTCGGAATTCAAATGAAAGAATCGGTTTCCATCCAGCTAATAGTAATCCATAATCCCACCAACGTGTCTAAAGCACAATGTGGTCGCTGTGATTAACGTTAATGCCTCCCCTACTCAATTTATTGAAATGTTGGAATGAACACATTTGGTTTGGAACCAACGCACTGGCTTGTGTTTAAAATGTGGACGGGTGCAGGAAGGAGGATTGGAAGGGAGGGACAAAAGTGATGGAAACACTGTAATACCGAGAGTGAGAAAATGGAGACAGAGGAAGTTACAAGAGGTCAGAGTATATTAAAAAGTCGATGTGGATGCAGCTGAGGGATGATTATAAATTAAAATAGGAGGGTTGAAAATAAGAAAAAGATAAGAAAACTGGAGAGGTATAAATCGACCAAATAACACAATAAGCAGGCCGAGTGGAGTCAGAGAGGCGAGATGAGATGGCTGAGGGGGGAAAATGACTTCCTGGGTGAAAATTAGTCCACCCTGCTCTCATTTTAAGGTCTACTCTGATGGTTTTAATTTCTAGAAATGGTACACTTTGCAGACAGACAAAATAAGAGAATGAGGGGGAAAAAAGAACTGGTATTAGAATAATTAAATGCAGGAAGAGGATCGCAGTTTCATTTTCAGCAACACTTCAAATGAATTCCTGTAATGATCCTGAAACCTTGAAAAGGCAAAATCCAATCAAACGATATCTACTGGGCTTCATTTTCTTTGCTGGGGGAATGACCCCTCTTTGTCAAAGGGCGAGTCATGGAGAATGTGGGTCGCCATAGACATACAAATGAAGGGCCGACAATTTGGTCTAGTTAAAGCTATTATGCTGACAAGTGCATGTGTGATAATGTTGAGTTGTGCGCACGTGCCTTGTAACACGACTCTGTGTGTGAGTGCGTGCGTGTGTGTGTGTGGGCCAGTAACGAGAATGACTATCCATGTGTGTGAGCACATCTGCAAACGCACACAAACAAGCGCGCTGCCGCTTTAACACTTTGCGGCTGTGTTATGACTCATTGTAAATGATGCCATGGAAGGTCAATTGTAGAGATCAAAATGGCTGTTGATGGAGGGGACGGGAGAAAATGTGTAATGTTTTTCCTCCTCGCTGCTGCCGCTGGAGCATTTTGATTTAAAAAGAATAAGTGGATCTGCTCAGGGTTATTCTTTGCCTGACACCGTCCAAAATAACACCCCTGGCCCATATTTCTTGGAGGAGCCTTATGCTCTGCACCCATTGTTTTTACTCTTTCCCCTAACTCTGACCATTGGAGAGGTAATCAGGCATGAGTGCCGTGGATTATGGCACGAGTGGATGAGCAGCTGCAATGCTCCAATGACCTTTTGTAACTCATTACTGGACCTCCAAAAAAGATTGGAAGGAGGAAAGAGACAGATGGAAAAAAAAAGGGAAATACAAAAAAGAGACCTCCTCTGAAATCTTTAGAGATATTCAGCTCAGTGACCACAATGTGGTATTGTCTGCCTTGCCTTACTCAGAGCAGATGTTTAATGGACTGATTGACAGAAAGTCATTATCTGGTTCTCTGGAAAACAGGGGGAAATAAAGGAGGCGACAAGGTGGGGGGGAAGTTGAAAAATCAAAGATAGCTCCTGCAGAGAGAAGAGATGGAGAAGGATGTGATGCAGTGAAGGAATGGATGTCGGTCTGGCCAGGTTTATTTGTACAGCACCGTTTATAAACACGTCATTTTATAGATTATTATAGAAGCAATACAATATAGTAAATAAATTCCGCTAAAGAAAATGTTTCAAGTTACAAGTCAATGTTTTATATAAGGCACAATTTAAAAACAACAGCTCTTGAGCATGTCTTTGTGTTCTAACTTCACAACAAATACCAGGAACTAAAACATACAAAGAAGTTTAAAGCTGTGAACACTTTGTGCTCACCTGAAACTTTCCCAGATTTGGTTTGACAGCTACAGAACAGAGAAACCAAAGCTGTAGACACGCATCTCGCTTCTGCTGAGGATCTTTGCAAAAGGAGGAGTTCTGTTTAATGCTACCGTAAAGCTAGCTTCTGTTGATTCAGTTTAATTCTGTTTACATATACATAATAATGTACATGTCATCTCAAGGAATTCAAACCATAAATTTAATTAAATCTCACATACATCCCAAATGATCCTAGTTATCAAACAACGCAGTCACGTGCAGTCAAGGGTGTTGACTTAACTTATTTTGGGTCATATCACTTTTCTGTTGATTCAGATGTGTTTCTCCAGTCCTGCAAGTTTATTCACTTTTTCTGAAATGCAGAAATTATTGGGCCCAACATCCAGATAATGTCAACAGTTTGTCAACATGCTCTGATTATCTACGATCTAACGTGATCACAGGTTTATAATCACACCCAGGTTCTCTGGTCACAAAAAGAACATCCTCTGTGTTCTTTTTGTGGAATAAAAAAACAAAGTCATTTGATCAAGAGATACACTAATCAAATGTATGTACAGTCCTGAATTCAAAGAAAGTTAAAACACTGAAAAAAAAAAAGTTCTTGGTAGATTTTTTGGCATTTAGCATTAGAATTAATTTTGGTAATTTAAACTGGCTCAAAACAGGAAAAATTTGGCCTGATTTAACTTTAGTGAAAGTTGAAGAACTGCGCAGAAAATTGACACGTCTGTAGCATTGGCGTTTTGGAAACGCTCATCTTCTCCCGCTTTTTAGAAGAAATGGAGAATGTAAACTTATGATTTCAACTGTGCATCAAACTAGGAGCAGTTTGTAGTGTAGCAGCAGAGCAGGCTCATTCTCTCTCTGTCTCTCTCTCTCCTATATTGCTTTGTTGCTGAAAATGTGCTATATAAATAAAATTACCTTTACCTACATATATTAATTAATTGCCTAATCCCAGTCCTTAATTTAGTCTGGGGTTGAATTTCCCAACTTTTTCAACCTTCTTTTTGTGCAAATGTGCTGTTCCATTAGTCAGTAAATGCCACCAGTTTGACAGAGTCTTAGAGTCTAAATAAAAAGACGTCTATATCAAACTCAGTGAGGTGTTTTATACAAATAAAACCCAAAATAGAAGCTCTTGTCTTTACTGACGTTCATTAAAACCTTTACTTGTTCAATTATGTATTTTTAAATTCCATACTGTTCAATAAAAGAATATTTATATTCAAATATTATTCAAATAATTGTTTTGGTTGAAAATTACATATGAACTTATCTGTATTTGATGTTCATACACCTATCCTCCTCATCCTAGTTTGTTCTCAGTGTTAAAAGTTTTGCTGCTTCAGTGTAGAAAATTGTCATGGAGGAGATTCCTCTTGGATCTGTTTTATCCCAGCTGTCTGTTTTCAGTGTTTTAAATTCAGAGTAAAACAGCACCTGTTACCCATTAGGCACATGGCGCTCAGCACTGCCCCCTAGGAGGCATTTATAGCCCATCAGAAAGACTAAATATGTCACACACGTTCATTGATGGAACAGCAACATGTGTAGCACACGTATAATCATAACATAACATAAAAAACTGCATCAGCGGCGTGTCGTCATTACAGCCTCACCATCATCTAATGCATTTGAACAGGCAATGTGCAAATTCATTTTGACCATGAAAATAGTTTAAATCATTCAAAAATACACTTATAAAACAGTCAAATGTTTTATATTTTTAATATTTTACTTCTCATGATGTCTGTCTCCACTGAAAGAACGTCACTGTTCAGACTGAGTAGTGAGGTCCAGTTGCACTGGGACGGACATTTTGTGTGCATTGTTGTAGAAGCATGCCGTCCGTACATGAGCGTGGGCGATGGGGTGTGAGTGAAAACACAACTTGACAGCAGATGTACAATTCTAAAGCTGGATTGATCTGAAACAAGCCAGCAAGACAGAAAGAGAGAGACTGGAGGTATTTACACATGGTAATTACATCACCAGAGGAGGCCGCCTTATGCATTTGACTTTTAGGTCCTGCAGGTGTTTATGCCTTAAACCCCCCTTCTCCCCTTCCTTACACAAAACTAGGTTCTCCAACCTACAATAGAATATTATAGACATTAGAGGCATTTACCAAGAGTGAAACGACACGCACAAGACAAACAAAACACTGTTGGACCTGTTCCAAACTGCCAGAGAAAGTCACTACTTATAAATATAGTGGCGTCTTCCCCCGATGTCACCCATGCAGTCGCTTCAAAACCTCCGAGCCCTCAATGCTAAAAGCAATTTAGATGTGAATATTGAGTGATTGAATGCATGCCAAAGAAGAAGAGGAGGAGGTGGAGGAGGACCCCCACAATACCACCCCTGCACCTCCATCCTGCAGAAGAAAAAAAAAGAAATGGTTTCTTTCTCCAACAATTAATGCAGTGCACCTGTGATGCTCGATAAAGAGTAGCGCACTGTGCACAGGTGTGGAACATTAGTTCTGGGGGTGTTCCTTGAAAAAGACAAGCTTCTCTCTCCTGTAATGAAACACTTTGACACACACATTCAGCTGTGAGGTGTACACAATCACATACACATGTGTTTAGTTTAGTGAAGATTTTTGGAAGAAAAAAGTGCATATATATATATATATATATATATATATATATATATGTGTGTGTGTGTGTGTTGATGCTGCAAGAAAAGATAAAAATATGTAAATGAACTCAATGCCCGAGAATAAATCCCGTCATTCACGGTACTGCACCCATCAATGCCCAGGTTAGCACTCATTGGTGCCTGTCCCTGTGCTGTAATGTGTCTCCATTTGTCTCTGTGTGGATGTCTTACAGTGTTCAAGTCAGTGCTTGTTGTGGAAGGACATCTGAGTTTATTTGAGTAATTATGACCATGTGGAATGTGGGACCATAATCACGTTGGAACATTTGAGTAAGTGTTATCATTAACCATCGAGACCCGAACTGATCAAGAGAAGGCAAGAAATATTCACCCTCAAAGGGGCAGTAGGACGTAAAATTGGCTTTTTTTTTTTTTTTTTTTTTAGCTTTGCATCATGTTGTAATGTTACTTTCTGTTTCATGTTTGAGAAATCTTTTATTCTCCCTCGGCAACCATTCAGTTTGGTGGAACTGAGCACTGCCTCAGACAGCAAAGTGCCTCATCAATCATCTCCAAGCTTCCAAGCTTTCGCCTTATAGAGCAACTCTCCCACTCAGCTCCTTCAGACTAGCCAGTATACATTAGCAAACACCTGATGGAACTGAGCATCTGTTGAGCTCATTATATGAGCTACTTCTCAGTACAACGCTGGTAAAACATTATTAAAGGGTTAATAGTGGAGCCATGTTTTGATGACTTCCAGTTTCAAAAAGAATAGGAGTTTCTTAAACAAACTCCTTTTTGCTATGTGGATGGAAACCCCATAATACTTAAAACAAAGACAAAAGGTAACTGGAAAGGACAGAAAAATCACAAATGTATCAAGCAATGTAGCCATCTAGTACTTTCATATACTTGACCAATATTCATAAAACTGTCACTAAGCTCCACACTTTCAGTGACATGTAGGCTATAGTACTCACCATGGGGAGGTAAGTTCTGAGGATGGCAAAAAGTAAGAAGAAGAGATAAATTATTCCTCGTTATCCATGAATAACTTTTTCAGTTTTTGTTTTGTACGTGCAGCCAAAGCAAGACAATGGTTCCCTCATGTATTGTGCACAATGTAAGGGAACATTGCTGTAGGCATGAGGAGGTTCATGATCTTGAAACTGGTAACTAATTGACAGTTTATGCTTCAATCCAGTAACAATTCTTTTACATGGGCCACACCGTTTGACACCTAGAGTGCCACCGTGTGGAGGGACAACGCAAACGATCAGAAAGAAAAAAGAAAAAATTCTTGCCAGTTGTGTCTCAAACTGGATATTTTTATTTGCATATCCAGTCAGTGGTGAAATGGGCTCTACATGATGTAAACACTGTAGAAAACATGGCCAGACACTATGACCTGCTAATGATGTTGATGTTGCAATCTGATTTGAGATATTTTTCTCCAATACCCTAGAGGACTGTTTCACTGTTTTGTCTTCAGTTTTGCAGTTTTGACATTTTTATCCTTTTAGACTGAGTCAGGCTCCACTCACTATATATATGAAACTGGTTATACTTGGACTGGGTTATTCTGCACTCTTTTAAATACAGTTTGTGATCAGTGAAACTTTTACTCTGCAAAAAGTAAAATGGAGGGCAAAGGTGGGGTGCAGATATTCAACGACAGACTGGCCTCAATGTAGGGACAGTGATTTAAAATGAATTAGCTGATGCCCAAATTTAGCTGATTTTGGGCACTGCATGGCTCAGATGGTAGAACAGGCACACAATTGGCAGACGCTTCAGTCCTCAAAGTCCTGGGTTCAATTCCTGGTCTCAGGCCGTTTGTTGCATACCTTGCCCTTCCCTCGTCTCTGTTAAATTGCTGTTGATTAAAGGTCACTACTGTAAAAAATACATTAGCTGTCGAAAACAAAAAATATTTCACATTTCCATAAAAGGTTGGATGCAGAGAAATCTTTAACAGTATTTTTAAGTCATGCTTGAGAAGCCTTTGCATTAGAGACTGATGTGTGGAATGATCAGGGCAAAGGGAAAGATTAAGGGAACTCACTGTTGATATGCTGAGCTGGAATGATGTTGTGTTCCATTTCCTACCAATTCACCAGGAACTGAAGCACCTTTATAACTTCTGTATTTATCTCTTTTTCACATTAGCTTTAACCAAGCAAAGAAAAAATACACACCCAACTCTGGCTTTCGCTCAACTGACATGGAAAGCTAGTGTGCATTGAGAAATTACATCATCAACATGGAGGGTGTCTTCATCAGGGCGATTATATGGCTTGTCATGCTAAAGAATAAATCCAGCAACTGCATTGAAACGGGAGTTTTACTGATTAGTAGCTTATAAGTAAGAAAATAAATATGTAGAAAAAGCAAACCTTCAGTATTTATGGGGTTGCGAGCACAACTCCACAGCTTGATACCCTTTCTGAAACACCTATATCTGACTATTTTAATAATTCAAGCACCAAATATACATTAATATACAATGATCGGAACAGCAGATGCTGGTGTGTCTCTATCGCAGAAGCTAACATCTACAGTCTTCCTTATCTCTGCTCTTGGGGGTAAAGCCAGTCAGTGCCAGGGAAAATGAAGGTCTTCCTGGATTGGATGGTTTGCAAATGTCAGACAATAGTGTGTCAAGTAGCATTGTGCTGAGGTATTTCAGTTTCTCAAGCTGCATTTCCTTTTGAATATTTTAGTTATGGTCAATGAAAAAAAATTAACAAATGGGAGAATATTCCATGAAAAATTAGAAGTTATGTTCCACAGAAAAATCCACAAATACTGAACAGCAAACAGGTGGGAGTCCACTGTACAGACGACGTGTTTAAAAGTTTAGCATCCTATAAAATAAACATATTTATATTTAATAACTGGACTAATGAGAAATCCTTACTCATGGTCAATGGCTCTTAGAACCATGTACAGGAATGGATGGCTTCAAACTCACTTTTCTACATTGTCAACACATTTCCAGAGCTGTCAAGATACTACCATAGGACTAAAACATAACAGTTGCTAAACACCTATGACAGCAAGCAGAAAATAATTTGTTAAGGAGTAGACCCCAGATGAGCTCCATAACACCCCAACAGACTTTGTTCATATCTGTCCATTTAAGTCTTCACAGATAGACCACTCAGGTTTTTCAGGGTGTGGGTGCAGCTGGTTTCTCATCTACCTGGAACCAAATTGATCCATTAATTGCTGGGATTTGTCACAGAGTGAAGACACCTGCTTCCCCACCTGGCTCTTTGTCAGATGGGACCAGGCTTCAATAGCAAACCACCAAAGCTACCTTCAAGTACATGTATGTTCTAACATCTGAATGATTTATATCACAGTGACTGCCTGATTGGCAGGTAAAGACAGAAATAAGCAAAAGGACCAATAAAATAAGTGAATATTCTACAGTTAAGTTGAGAAGAGAAAACATGACATAACATGCAGGAACAACAACAGTCCACAGGGGGGCGTGTTACTGCCATCTGAGAAAAAACATCTGAAAATAATATGAAAATATGTTAACTGCAAAGCCAAGTGTTGTTTAAAAGCGTTTTTAATTATTCCTGATCATGTTTATGTGATGTTTGTTTCACCAATAAAATAGTGGCAGTTAGGTTATATCAATAATAAATCCACACTGATACATGTTTATTCTAAATAGTTAAATGCGTCCAGCATCATTTTTTTTAAGGATGGTATCATCTCCTTTGAGTTTATGTCATATTATAATGTTATTCCCTCATTAAAAACATACCTGGAGTGTTGCTTTGATTTCTTCATGCATGTTTCAGGAATCCTGTAATCACCTATGGCAACCATTCAGGGTTTCCTGAATGCTTGCTCACAAAGCACAGCCTTCCATAGAGCTCTTTCTTGTATTTGCAGTTTCTAAGCGGAGCTTCTCCCTCACAGAGGACCCTTCCCATATGGCTCCTGCAGACTAGTGGCAGCAGCAATCAGCCTGGTGGGATTGAACATCTGCTGAGGTCACCATACAAACAGCTTGTAAGCACAACCATAAAAGGCCTAATGGAGAAAGCTTGTAGTATTACTTCCTGAAGTCAGAAAGAATGGAGGTAGACAGGACAATTTCAAGTAGGGGAGGAAAAGAGGGGCACAATATGGATATTTATGGGAAAAAACTAATAGCAGCATGGTTGGACAGGGAGGTAAAATACGGTAGTTTCCCGGAAAACCCGGAGACTTGAAAGATATGTTACTGTCCCAAACTTCTGTGCTCGTTCATTGTGTTGGAGGAATAAAGTAGAAGACAAAAGTCTATGTCGTAGTTTTTTATCTCATAACTGACATCTGATAAATTGTGATTTTTTTCAAAATCTCACATATGTAAAAATAATAATAAACTGTACATCTACTAGCTTTTCTTTGTTTTTTGTGTTTTTGTAGACTTTGTTTTAGAAGTCTAGAACTGTATCCATAATTTATTAGCTATTTGCATATGTATTCTTTGTTCTTTTGTTATATTACCATAATTATTGTTCTTTTTTTATTTTTTTGGCCTGTTCAGCAATTTGTCGAAATCTTGAACCGAGTGTTACCTATTGGCTACAGACCATGCAGAACCCTAATGAAATCAAAATATATTTAACAATGTATTACTGTAAATATATTGTAACATGCTGTAATCTATCATCTTCCCGATACGCTTTGAAATATATGATATGTTGGAAATATATGAAATCATATATTGATGATTGATGACAATTATTATTCAATATATTTTATATTCATGTAATATTGATATATAATGCAAAATCTACAAATAATTGCCACTCTCCACATATTGTAATTCGTCAAACATGAATATATATTACATCAGTATGTTTACATATCCCAAGATATATGTACATTTATAATCATAAATATCCACCATCAATTCATATGAGAAAATGTGCTGGTAATATTTGTAAGGAAATAGTGTTACATGTATGTTCAATATATGGCAGCATCTATGTTACATATGAGCAGTATATAGTAGAATATATGTGCAATTATAAATGGGAAGCTGATGTGGATTATAAATGGCCAGAGCTGCTTTCATGCAGGAGTGAGGCTGTTGTATTGGGCCACCAGCAGGTAAGGCAGCAGGAAGTGTCGCAATAACAGAGGTGGGCATCGAACCGTTGACCTACCAATTGCAGGGGGAACCTCCAGAAGATGGCTGTTAAAGTTTATTGAGTATTTAGAAGTGTATCCAACACAAACTGAACTCTGCTGCCATTGCTAAAACTACAAGCAGACTACAATTCTAAAACAATGCAGAAAATCAACAGTATTGTTCACAACTTCTTCTGTTCTCTGATCCAGTTGAAGTTCCACAGGCAGAATCAAAGTCAATGGGAGAAAACCCTCACAGAACACTGACAGCAGATGATAATCAAGAGGAACTGCTTAAGAAGGCAATGGCCAGGCTAAGTTATGATGGATGAAACTGAGTTTGATCCCCTTCAGCTAGAATGTCCATTTTCCATTTGACTTTACCTTGGAGCTGTTGTGACCTCACATCTTTTCTGTGAGAACAAAAACCCACAGAAGCAATTCAAACATAAACTGGAAGCAGAAATCTCCTGTTCAAGTTCAGAAGAAGAATGAACGTAATGCTGTACGTCAGAGGAAGGCAGCTTTTGGAGCAGCCGAAAAGTTAAAAGCAACGGCCTTGTATTATTGAGATTTTCAGAAAATATCCCAGCTGGACATGTTTTGTAACCTTGAGGCAAGCTGTAGTCTTTACTCTTAGTTTCTTATTTCTTCCGAGAATGAAGGTGCCACACTGACACAATTATCTGAGGAAAAGTACTTTTTATCTTAGCAGCTGTAATTAGTCAATTATATTCTGCTGTATTTCAGTAAACATGAATCACTTACATATTGATCAAACATGTTAGTTTGGAGTTTCAAGAATGTTGAAAAATGAATTACCAAAAAATCTAAGCTGTACAGATTTGTTAAGACAGTTTGGGGGAAAAATATCAAATATAGAAGAACGAAGATTTTATTTCAAAAATCTTATGAATGTTCAAGTGGACGAGTGTCTCTAAAGTTGTGGCCATATTCATAACATAAACCGTTTTTACAGAGTGAGCGTTAAATACCAACATGACTTTGAATTGTTGGTATTTTTCAGACCACAAAGGGATTTTTTCTGTCTATCATCAAACTGAGAGGTGAGGCTGTCTGCTGTCCTCTGGACTTGAATTACAGAACTTGTGTCTGTAATTCAGAACTGAGGAGGTGCTACTAGTGTTAGCTTCACAAAAAGAAAAAAAGTTTGTTCTTTTCTATTTCCAAAATGCTGCAGGTTTCAGTAGCTGAATGTTCACAGCTGGCCTTAAGATTCAGACTCATTAATGTCTTAGCCATAATATCTCTGAACGAGGATGCTATAACCGGAAACATATTTGTTACCTTGACAGGATGAGGTTTTATGCCAAAAATAAGTTAATGTATTAAAAACTGTTTAAATTTGATTTGCACAGTGACTATGATTTAAAACCGTAACGATTTACAGGTCGGCTTTAGCGAGCATTTGTTTTGTGGACATTCAGCAACTTCATTTGTACAAGCCTGGGATCCAAGTTAGACACCTGAACCAGAGTCCATCCAGAGGAAAGACGGGTAGCTGATTCATAAAAAAGAAAAGAAGAACTTAACAGAAAATAAAGAAAACTCCCAGTAGTGACTCCCAGTTCATTAATTACTCTCCCCCCATGAAGTGATACGTGAAGTTGAACACTGGGTAGCTAAATTCATTAAATATGAATCATGTTGTTTGATAGGAAATGCATGTGGTTTGTCTTATTCAGCCTGGATTTTATTTGCTTGGAAGATGGAATAAAAAGTTTGATAATCACATAATCCGGCAAACATTGGGCTTAAGCTCAGAAACAAATGATCATCACAGAATCTTCTCCATCTAACTGCCTTACCTGTTAAACTGTCCAAATCAAAGTTTCAAGGGTAAAATCTTAGTCAAAAGTGAATAATTTGTCAGATTACTGGCACATGCTTTAATACATGACTTATGTCTAAAATGCACCCTATATACCCTGACCACTCAAACACACACACACACACACACACACACACCCCACACACCCACACCCACACACACACACACTCTCGCACAAAAAAACAACAACAAAAGAATCTAAACTTGAACCTGCATCTCCGTTTTCTCAAGCTGTCTGTTACATTTAAAATGCTAATATAAGACTAAACTGATTAATAATTAAACAATTACGGTCATGAATCAATAACTTCTGCACATATTTTTCATTAGTAAATTGCACAGAGTAAACAAAGAAGCAGTATTAACAATTCAAATGCGGATGAAGGAGGGGAACAGGGGGTGGGGGGGATTTCTAATCATTCTAACTTTGATGAAAAATAAACATTCAAGACAGTCACCCAAACACCGAGGCCCGCGACAATCTTCCAAAGTAGATCATGTTGTTGCTTTAGATACAGTTAGTTGCTTGATTATTCAAGTAAACACGGTTGGAACATTTTTAATGAAGTAGTCCAGTATGAGAAATTCATGATAAATCTGGTGCAATGTACAGAACATTTGGACAGATTTGATGCCCATCTGAGCCTCTTTAAAGTTGAACTGATTTTCGTGGCAATCTGTCTGTTAGTTAGAGGAAGTCAGCCGTCGCCGTACAGAAAGAGGGTTTCCACAGAGAGCTCAGGCGCAACTGTTAGCGCGCTTTCTGATTGGCGCGTCATTGGCCATTCGCCGCGTTTGTAAAACCTACACGTCGTTCGCCGTCAAAAAGGCTTAAATCCACACCGTCCAGGGCATTTTTTTTTTTTTTTTGTTCTCCATTAAAGTCAAAATGATACATTCATGGATCATTCTCGTTTGAAGCTCATCGCATGCCCCGCAACTCACCGTCTCCCTTCTCCAAATGCCAGCGTGGTAATAGCTGAGGCCATAGCAGTAAGTGTAAAGCCTGAGAAACAAGGATAAGAGCATAAACAAATCTGCGATAAGAAATATGACATGGCTATCAGCATGCAGAATAAGCCAGGCACTGCGAGCGCAGGCACCCAGATTAATGATAAATTACGAGGACCTGGGCTTGTTTATAGCACTCATTTTCCCTGCTGCACCTGCTCATATTCTCTTGGCCTAGAGCGGCCCCCGTCTTTCTTTTTCTATTTTCTCTCTCCATCTTTCATACTCCTTCATACCCCTCCTCCCCCTCCTCCCCCTTTTCCTTTTCTTTTTCTCTGAGTAGGTGCTTATTTAAAATGATCCCCGCATTTCTAAAGCTGCTCCGCCAAAACCAGTGGGACACCCCATGAAAACATAATCTGTGGGTGTATAATTGATGTCTGCGAGGGGCTGGGAGGGCAGGGAGCGAAAATATCAGCGGGGATAAGAGAAGGGGTAGGGTAAAGGAGCAACAGGGGCTTTACTGTTAGAGGCGTGAGACGTAAGAGCAGGACAGGAGAGAGTTCAGGCTGAGAGCGAAAGAGTGGAGGAGAGAAAAAAAACCTAAAAAAAACCCCAAAAAAAACAGATACAGTCTAAATGAGATGAGAGCGGCGGCCTTTTGGTGGCTGCTTTTGTAATAAAACACCAACCGGCATCAACACAATGCTTCATTTTAATATTAATTACAAATATCTCTCCACACAACAAGAAATAATTTGACAATCACTTTGGCTCCGAGTACTGTATTAAATGCAAAGCGGGGCTAGAGGGCGAGAGCAGAGCAGTCACCATAAGTCTGCACCCCCCCCCCCACCACCACCACCACCACCACGGCCCTCCAGCCTCGCCCCCCCATCACCTCATTACATGGAGTGTGGATGTTAATTCTAGTAGGTTTATTAGTTAGAATCAAGGAGGGAAAAATAAGAGAAGATTAGCTTTATTCTTTTTTATTTTTTATCGTTCATAACAAGTGGTCCTCAGTTGGTACCTGGAATGTGAAGGGGGTTGGGGGGGTTGACTGTTAAAGGGACAGTAGGTTCATGACTGGAAGTGGAGGTGCACTACATGGTTATTGTTTGATTCATAACTTCTTCTTATCATCGCCCCCTACACACACACACACACGCGCACAGGCACCTACACACACGCACACACACACCCCTTCTGCCTTGGTGTACAAAGAACGTTTCCAGCAGAGTGCTACGAGGGCAAAGTGTTTACATACCAAATTATGAGAATATACTGACAGCGTTTGCTTGTTAATAAGCCGTAATCACTTCCCCTAATTTAATCCGGTTGCTATGGTAAACAAGTGACACTTGAGGCTGATGGCAGTCAGAGGCGAGAGAGAGAGAGAATAGCTAATAAAAGAGTAGCACACACACACTCACACACGCGTCTATACTAAGTGTGCTCTGACAAGACACCTGCTGTCCTGTGCGCCCCAGAACCGATCACACACCACGGCTGGTGTGTGTTTGGGATCAGAACGTAAGCGAGGCACGGATCGGTCTGATACGTGTGTGTGTGGTCAGACACACACCGCCGCTCTGCTCTTAATGCTGCTCTCATCACAAAGCAGAACATTGAGCCAGGATTGAGCTAATTGTATGGAATGACTAAAGCCAGCAGAGACTACGGTACATTAACACACACACACACACACACACGCACGCACACACCACACACACACACACACACACACACACACATTCTGTTTGTGGCCCACAGGCCTGTCTCCTAAATTTCTAAATATCACTTTTCAAGAATGAACAGTCTTCCTTTATTATTAAACAAATAAATATTCTGTATCATTTATCAAATTAATTTGATTTAAAAACTAAATTCAGTACCAAAATATAGATTTATTGAGTTTTTTAAATTAAATAAATAACCATCAAGGTAGAAGATGATATTATGAAAGACAAAACAAACAAAACTGTGTATCACAGATCAAGGTGCTGCTGAAAGAAACGCAGGTGGTTGTTTTTAACAAAACAGATCAGACATAAACCAGACCTTATTGAGGATGTACTTTATTCATAACGCATAATTCATGTCAAGGAGAGAAATATTTCTATGAAATTCAGTCATATTCAGTAAAATATAATATGTGTTTGGACCTGGTTTGCTTTTCACATTAAAAGTAACTTTGACAATAACCATTAAGAAGATATTTTCACATTTCTATATTAAAAATGTTTTTTTTTTTTTTTTTAAATGCGTTGTTCAGATGTTGTTCTAATCTTAAACCTGGTAAATTTCTTGTCAGCAGTAAGGAGAAAATCATAAATAACAAATAAAGAATTGAGAATCAGTTTGTGTCTAATTATCCTGTGTTTTGTGTTTCATTTAGTGAACTGAGACACTGAAATAAATAAACCGTTCAATAATATTCTAATGTATTGAATATAACTATGTATGCATCGTTACATTGTAAATGTAGAGGTGAAATTATCATATATTGGCGAAATAAAGAGCTTAAGGTGTCAGTTTTCATCAATGTTATTATATCCTCTTTTAAAATATATTAAAAATGTTAAAAGGCAATAAATAAATCAGCTGAACAAATTTCTGAACAGGTATTCATGTTGACTTCTCCAGTTTCTTCTAGATGTTGTCCAGATCTCTTTGTTACAGTGAAGGATCCACACTGGAGACACCCTGAGCACCCGGTGAGCAGCTTTTATAAATAAAGATAAAAATGATTTTTGTTGTTTAAGATGTTAGCATAACATTCAGCCTGTGGGAACTCCAATAAGTGAGGAGGGAGAGAAAACGATAGTAGCAACACTTTGACTTGGAAACCGTCTCTAACCATCAGCAACACGCACATAATGCACTCTGTGTTTTGTCACCTCTTGAACTCGCTAACAACTGATCATGTTGGGCTGAAGGAGCCATCTTCATTCATCTGCTGTCAGATGGCTGTCTGCGCGTTCACACGGCTACACTTCTACTGTGTTTTAGCAGAAATTGCCAGTCAGAAATTAGGACCTTCTAAAAACGCGAGGACGTGCCAGCGTTTGGAGTTTACTTCTTTTGGAGTTTCTTCTGCTTATTAAATCAGAAAACCTGAAGAAAAATCTCAATTTCTTCACTTTAATCCAGCAAATAAGAGGCTGGAGAGAATGGAGGTGAATGGTTGACAATAGTTTTTAATTAAAGCTCTTTCTAAGTAGAAAATCCCAACCTGTCATTCTTTATTCTTGCATCAAAAAATAACAATGATTGCTTTTTCGAAGATCCACTGGCCTGTAAATCCTGTCTCTCTTGTAGGCGACTAAATCATTTGATCTGAAATGTTCTGATGAAATTCAGAATGTTTTTTTGTTTTTTTTTTCAGAAAGAAACATCTGTTGTTTATGTTAAAACTATTTTGAAAAAATATGTTTCTCAGTAAAACGTTTCTGCGCTAGGATGATTTTCAGCCGTATAGAATTACATATATTTCACAAAACCGCATTGCAACACGCTTTTCACATCACGTATGTCACATAATCAACAGTCGGATGTTACTACTACTGGCGAAAAAGAGGAAGAAGGCGACAGGAAGTAGTGGGGGATGATGGTTTGTTTTTGTTTTTTCAGACAGTGAAAAAGTTGAGTTATTCCAAAATTCTGAATCCATAACTCTTCTGTAAAATCATTGACTACCATTTCCTCAAAGCCACATACATAGCTTCTCCCAAGTAGGCGGAGCTTGTCCCTACGCCTCCTTTGATTGGCTGATAGATGATGACCGCTGGCACCGTGGCTGAATTATGAATATGTGCCAGGTAAATGCTGTGAACAAGCTTATTAACATGTGATTTTTATTTCTCTCCTTATTTTTTTCAGAAACACAGCAATTGCAAAATTCTGTTTGTTCAACATCAGCAGAATATTGACAAAGATTTGCACACAGTTGGAGCCACAGCCACCGGCAGACAGAGAGGACAGCTCTCCCTGGTTAATGGCTTTCTTATTCTTTCCATCTTCTCTTATAGATGCATATCAATACGTATCGCTTCGTCTGCATAGAACCTGCCACATCCAATATCTCCTGGACATTTCACATAATTATTATTTTCAGGAGTCGCTGAGGTCTCACAGAAGGGAATGTAAGTGACAGGCATTTAAAATGGTTTCTAAATCATGCAGGATAACCAGGGCCTTTCAGAAATAATTGTGTCAAACTGCTTTTCACCTTTTTCGCCAATCAATATGCACACTTATTCATCGGTGGAGCAACTCCCATCAAAAGGCAACGCTGCTCTTTAATATACATGCTTGCATTTTAATGGGCTACTTTTGCAACAATGCAGGAGACAACAATGTGTTTCTGTGTAATGTTCTCCTGAAAAATGATGACACGGCCGCTTTTCTCAACTCCTCCCCCCTCAGTGCACCTATACAGTACGAGGTGAACACACACATGCACACGCCTACACACACACGCAGACACACACACACACTTTGTTCAGCGGTGGCCAAAGTCAACATAATCACATTGGTTTTGTCACATGGCTTGTAAATGATTTAGAGCTAGATTTCATGCATGCTTTCATACTAATTCACTCATTTGTAAAATTTTTTTCCCATTTTGGCAAAGAGAAAAAACTCTGAAAGCATCGAGACTGACTCCACTTCCGCCATTAAAGCTTCCAAACAGGAGCAGGAGAGAGAGAGAGGGAATCTTTTCATTTTCTTTTCATTAAACTTATTGCCACTTTCAAGGAGCTTTGGGGTTTATATATTAAATAATGCATAATTTCATAATTATATGGAATGCATAGATTTTTTTAAATGGGATACAGGGTGAAGTAGTGACTTTAATTAGATCAGTGTGTAAGATATCTCTGGGGTATGATAAAACAATGTTAAATATCTCGCAATGACAGGAAAATATGTTGAAACAGATAATGAAACACAAATAGGGTCTCACTCCTATTTGTCGAACCATCCCCATATGCATTTTCTGAAATTTCATAATTACATTGAAATATAATCAGGGGATAACGCAGTAAGTGCTAAATAGAACGCCGCCCGTTCCCCCACCTTTCAGTGGCGTACGTTACCACGGTGCTGCTGCAGGACCGGAGAGTCAATGCTGGGAAAGAGCAGCGGAGTAAATCAGTGTTAGAGGTAGTAGTGTGTGTTTAGATGCTGGATTTGATCCGGCATCGCAGATGTTCCGATGGATGTATGATGCGCGTCCACAAGGTCACAGGCACAGCCTGTCACACGCACACACACACGTCTACAATGATGATCTAAGGCCTCCGAGTAAAAGAACTACGGAGCGCTTGGCGGAGTGAGAAGGGCTAGACGCTCTTACAATTAAAGCAGAATTAAAGATGCACTAAAACACGAACACTTTCCCAAGCAAACAACGCCTGCAGCCTCTTTTGAAATTTCAGTGGCCTAATTTGAGATGAAGGACAAACATTGGCTGTGTGTGTGGCACTGCGCAAGTGTTTTTAGCAAATTTTTTTTTTTCCCCAGCACATTATGATTGCCAGCGCCCAGACCCCCTTCTTTTGCTCTATATATAAAGTATGCAAATGTGGTCTAGCGGTGACAGTCAGAGGCGTCAATGGAGGCTGACAGCTGAATTATAACGGCAGAGCTTTTTTGTTTTAACTGGAGAATGGAAGGTTTTTAAAACTCAACAAACGCCTATAATCAAATTCTCAAGGTTGTTGGTTTTAGCATTGTATTAGCTTAATTGTTTCTGCTGCACCATTGACGTTAATGACACATTCCTATGTAACTATAATATGGCTCCCAGAAGCCATCAAAACATTTTAAGGTCCAATGAATACAGTTGCATTTTCTCCTCTCTACCCCTCCCTTCCTCCCCGTACAGAAATGTCTTTTTATTTAGCAATCTCCGCACATTGCTCAGCGATACAATAAAAAGGAGGGGAGATTGATTAATAGAGACTTTAACATAGTGATGCACACAGCACTTATACAAATAACCATGGAGAGGCAGAACTGAGAAGATTGCACCTCTCTTCTCTCCACCTTTATCCTCCACACACACTGATCTGTACACACACACCATGGGAGGACAAGTTTAGCCTTTTCTTTTTCTTTTTTTAAATCCTTATATGGAACCATATATTGGCCTACAATGACACCCGCTGCACGACACAGTCATGCGTTGTAAAGGCCTTTGGCACAGATCCATCACCTATGATTGAAAGATAATGAAACTGCATATTTTCTCATCATTCAGAGGCAGATGAAAGAACTTCGAGTAATGTAAAAGAATACATTAAAATCAGCCCTCAAAACTTGTTACTGTGTATAAGACAAACACAGGGACATCATGAGCCTAAAAACTGACATGAAGTTTTCTGTGACCGTTAACCGCTTCCTGCTGGATCGTGTTTTTAGTTGCTGGAGGTTTAAAATGTTTTTGAGAGAACGCTACATTTACAAATGTTCATCTACTAACCTGACAAGAGTCGAAAAATAAGATTTATTATTATGCTGGACTCTCAAGGTTTAAGGTTACATGATGTCACGGTCGGGAGCATTTATCAGATTAAGTCAAAGCATCTCTTCAAGAAGAGCACAGGATGTTTTTGTTGTGTATGTGTGAGTTTGTCAACGTAATATGTAAGGCACCCAAACCAAAGCAATACAAGACACACAGGAGAAGAACATCAGCAGCATAGAAATATTTAGGAGAACAAGTTTTCAAGTTATAGGATGATAAAAAGGAACATCATGCTTTGCGATACCTTCTGGGGGAAAAAAATACACTTGATATTGTTAAACATATTGATGGGTGAGTGATAACTTCATATTTTATAAATGTATTTATCTTTGTAGCATTTTTACAGTACCAGACATTATTTTGTAAGATGTTCTTTATTGCTTTTTTGCATAAAGTTTAGTTCAGTTAATTCATATAAACATTATCGGTTTAATTGTATGTCATTCTCTGATGAATTCTGAGTTTTTGGGTTTGTACTCAAACTTTTTATTTGAAACATGGTCTATAGAATACTTCTGGGCTTCGCTCTTCATATTAAGATACATGTTCCAGTAAATAAGTCCTGCATTTTTAGGACCTCCTGATTGGAAAAAGTGGATTATTTTTGTCTCTTTTTAAGGGTTAGTATCTACTGAAAGAGCAACAACTATCAGCAATATTTTTCTTTTGTTGTTGTTGTTGAAGTGTCAAAACAATGAACCAAAACATAGTTATGCGCTTACTGCATGGTGACTTACCTTGACTGTTATGCCCGTATAGCAGACACTGACATCTTTGAATAAATCTTTGATAATGTTCAGTTTGTGCTCTATAGATTTCCTGCCATTTCTTCCTCTGCTGTTATTACAACTGAACACACTGATATGAGCCGAATCACGACAAATCAACCCAAATCTAAGTGTTACATTTTTAGTCTTAGAAAAAGGAGAAAACCTCCAAAACTCAGAAAGCTCTGAGTTTTTCAGAGTCAGAAAACTCTGTTTAAACATTTTTGTTTAGACAAAAATGTTTAAACATTTACCAAAATTAAGTTGAATTCTGTACTCCTGTAACATAAAGTAAAATTGCTGACTTGAAAACTTATTTCAGACATGAGAATCATTTGTCTCTCATTTATTCATGACATCATCAGGAAAACAGCAGAAACATTGTTTCCCTCATCGTGCATGTGTTTGTCATTGTGTGCAGGAAGGAACATCTAAAAGCAACGATTGTTCATATCAAGAATTCATCACTTGTGAAATATCTGCAAACCAATTCTAAAACTGATTTGAGAAATAAGATGTGATGGATGTTTGCAAGAAAACATTTCCTAAAAAATATATATTTTTGAAGCATGTTCCCATGGATTTACTGTTATTGAATAGCTTTATTATTTTGGAGTGCAAGAAACTGTTCATACCATCCACAGATAATTGTGATCATAGTTTGCTGCAGAACGTCTGTGTGGCGTTTTGGAGAGGCATTTTATAAACTGAAGCCACTTCAAAATTAAAGCTCGAGCACATTTTTTTAAATTTTTTTTTAATTCTCACTAAACACAGACATTCACACACATTTTTACACATATTGCACAGATCTCTGATGCATCATCTTCCTCTGTGCTCTGGGCTGTAACGCTTGCTTTCTTAGTCAAGTAGAACAATCTCATTTGCAAGGAAACAAATAAGGGGGGAAAAAGATGTAGCTGCAACAATACCTCCAATTCCACCCTTTCTTCCTCATCTTTTTAATTTACAATCCAACGTGTAAAAATAAACATTGCGGGCTCAATTTGGTGTGGTTTTCAGCCGTGGCGTCTAATCCCCCACCCCAGCCTTCGCTGTGTGCAGAAGGTTGTGGATTTTCCTCAGGGGAGCGAATTCTTTTAGACTAACAGTAAGGTGAGCAAGGAGACGTGGCTCGCTGACACGCACACACGCACACACATACTCAGATTCAATTTCCATCACTTCTAAGTATTTGACAAGTACTTATCGCAAATTTTCACTCGTAATCACAAAACTCATATCCTTTGCCCACCAAGTAACATTTATATTTATTTAAATCTTTAGTTTTTCACCTATATTGTTTTGGTACACGCATAATCCTCAATTTGAGCATTACCCAAATAAAACCTTCATGCTCCAAGGATCCCCAAAGGTAGTCACTCTTTGCCTAATCTGGCTGTCAAACACACAACCTCGCATACAGAACGAGACTCTTATTATTCTGTCCCCCAAACAAAAGTGCGCATGCTAGGAACACTCCACCATAAGCTATTGGGTGAAAATAGAGAAACAATCAACTCTTATGTAAACCAAAGATTAGATTTGTTGGCTTGACAAGGATTACTGTGCTACAAAATAACTTTAAAAACAAAAATGAAAATGCCAGAGCGCTGTTTGACTCAGTGCCTCAGCTCTGCTGTTCTTTGACTTTGTGTCCTTTTGTTTGTGACCTTCAAATGATAGTCCAGATATATAGCTGCTACAATGTTCGAATGCTGAAAGCAGGTAAAGTATTCAGATACAAAATATTCTGCAAAACAGCACCAAGAACGACCTTCTTAAATTACCTGGGGTCTTTCAAAAATCACCAACCAAGTTGGTCACACCCAACAAGATCAGAACTTTCATAAACAAAGCTGACATTGCAGAACTAAAGGAAGATAAGAGCAGCATTCAGCGAGGCGGATGCACTGTTTGTAGTTTTGTTTGTTTTGTGTCAGCGATGGAAAGTTTCTCACCAAGTGAGAAAACATTTAGTACGCACTTTCACAACAGATTGTTGAAAGCAAATTTCCACAATCTAGTCTTTAATCTGGCATAAGGACATGTCATTATCAGCAGGAGGTCGCCTTGCCTTAGGGCGAACCATAGGGTCAGAACCATAGTCAAGAAAAACCCAGTGTGTAATAAAATATGAACCACCCAAATTTGATTGTCAGAATTCAGTATTGTTGGGAAACCATCAGACATCTTCACTAAAGTACTTAGTGTTAAAACATGGAGAGTCACAGGGACACAGGAGGATGTTCCACCAGCCATCAGATCCTCCATTTGGGAACTTTGATTGTTTTTCTGTATGTTGACTTTTACAGGAAGTTCCCTGGGCTGATGGTGGTCAGAACAATGGTGGGTCACCTTTAACCCCGCAATGCCATTGCTTGTCCAATTCTTTAGATATCTCTTCAATGTTAAAGTTTGGTAATTTATTACAAATAAATGACAGTTTAAAGGGAAATAAAACGGGGCACGGAAAAGTTGAAATCACATTTTTGCCGCTGGGTTTTTATTTGACTTAAATATTTATCAAAATAAAACAAGTTAAACAAATTAAGGCATGTGGTGGGAAAGGATGTTAAATGTCTAAAATGAAAAAAAAAAAAAATCAAGTCTTATTGATATTCTCAGAAATAGAAACAACAAGGGAGAGAAAAAATAAAATAAAACAACTGCTTTCTTATATCTGCTAAAATGATTTAGTCAAACATTTACCTTCCAACATTTACCTTCCAACTTTGTTTTAGATATCGCTCCTCCCAGGTTTATTGAGTAACAATCATGTGATTGAATATGAAGTGAATCATTCCAGTCTTCCACCGCCAACAGGGCCAGGAAGCCTGGCAGTCTATAAAGTGAAAATGATCTGCCATAAAGTTTCCACAGTCCCTCCAACATGATTTTTTGGATTACTGGCCTTTTTGCTTTTGTTTTGTTTTAGGAGCAATGAATAAACAAACAATGTTTTTCCATGTAAATTTCTTGCTTGGGTTCGATGGAAAAAATTTACCAAAAATCTTGTTAAACCATTCCTGTTCACTAATAATTATATTTGTTTCTTTTTCCCCATTTTGATTTAATGTAGAGTGTAGATTTTATTTTTTATTTTTTTTATTGTTGCACCATTCTAATATAATCTCACAATTAAGAATCAACCATAAAATCAAACACATTCTCCTGGGTTTATGAAATATTATGAAATAATGTCCTTACTTAAACGTTTTTTTTGTCCAACTAATTTTCTTTGTGAAGTTTCTGTAAACTGAAAAGTTGTTTGTTGTTTGATATAAAACAATATTTTGTTAAATTGTCTATCAATCACAGCAGGTTTAATATAACACCTGGTTATACCAATATATATTAATATAGCTGATATATACTAATATATATAAAATAAAATAAAACAACTGCTTTCTTATATTGGTAATAATATATACCAATATTATTACACAATATTGGTGTGTTTATATATATATATATATATATATATATATATATATATATATATATATATTATATATATACCAATATTGTGTAATAAGAGTCTATAAAAGTCTAAGGAGAAGCTGTTGAACTTATGATTAATTGTTAATTTATAGGTGGAAGCAGAAGCTACATCTAGTTATCTAAGGCTAGCTTACCAATCTTCATCTTCCAAAAATATTGGCCTGAGACATTTGATTTGGGGGGGTTGAATCACTTTTTGGCCAGAAATGACCAAGCCTGTTACTTTAGGAAGGTGAGAATATGGGGAGTGGACAGGCTGGACTGTCTGGTCCTTTCCTTCATGCTCTGTCCATCTCTGACTTGAGGATAGGAAGGATGAATGAGGAACATGTACAGTCGTTTTGCCTGGCTTTGAGTAAACACTCAGTGAAAAGTCTGGTGGCATCACTGCACCAACCAGTGAATGACAGATGCAACAGCATTAGCTGGCTGATTAAAGCCCAATCGTCTTCAAAGATGGTTGTGGGGGGAGCGCTGGTGGGGGATTTTCATCCTGACATTTAAAGAACAAACACATTGCCCAGTTGGGTGGCATATTTGCCTATTGTTCCTTTTTAAGATAAAATTTCAGCCCATGTGGAAATTCTAATCTTCTCGCTTTGCTACTGTATGTTTCTCTTTAGGTCTCAGTCGCCTCTCTGTCTCAGAGCCCGTTGCATCCTGTTCATTGTGTTCCTATGGATCGGCGTGGCTGCATATGCATGCATGCCCATGTGTGTTTCTGCCTTGTTCGGGAAAGCTCTGTCCAACTCAGGCGGTGGCCTGCGGCCACATGGAGTGGTCTGATAGAGCACTGAAGTCTGCAGGAGTCACACACACTGCTGATCTATGGTGGGGCCTCTCTTATCAGAGCTGACAGCACAGTAAGCTAGGATTAGCATCTAGATCTGTGAAGACCGGACTTCATCGCCGGGGACAATGGTGACAGAATACAGGAGGGTGGAGGATAAAGAGATGAAGATAGTGGTGGTGCATGGACAGACAATGGAATATTTCACTAACTTCTACAGTAAAAGGTAACATTCCTGCCAGCACTGATCTGAGTTGCTTCTCCTCACCCTGCTCCTTTCAGTCAACCCTGCTCCTTTCAGTCACATTGTCCCATTTTCACTTTCATTCTTGTTCTTGGCGAACAAAGAAACTTGAGAGGAACATTTGTCAATGGCTTCTTGGACTTTTTTGGTGGTCTGATGTGAAAGTCACACTTCAAAAACTCTAAAACATCACACTGGCAGAGCGGGCGAAGTGCGCCCTGTTTTTGAAGTCTTTCTTTGAAAAAAGGGAGGCAATCCCTTGGCCCATGGATCATATTCTATTTACGTTCCCTTTGCCAACGACACAGGCAATGCTGGCCAAATTCACAAAAGAAGATCCACATTGGAAAATCCGGCTAATCCCTGATTGAAAGTTCATGTGTTGGCTTCGATGGATAAGCTCTGGCAGATTTTCCCAGGAAAGGGGAGTAAAGGAAAAAAAAAAAAAAAGAAAAAAAGCAACAACAAAACTGGGATCCTTTTTGGTTAAAAAGTGGACTCAGTGTCAGTGGCAGGAAACAGTGCTCCAGTCTTCCTGTCACACGCAGCCTTTCAGGCTCAGGGCTACAGTCCTTATGTTGTTGTCCTCAGAGGTGCTGGACTTCAGATCATTTCATTGGCCGGTTTGGCCTGATTCTTCCTTACATATCTCCTTTTTCAACTACTTTTTTTCTATATCCATTTTTAAATATCTCAATTTCTTAGCAACTCGTTCCCCACTCATGTTCCCAGTCTGTTTTTCGCTCTTTTCTTCCATCCTTCCCTCTCTCCCTGGCTCTTCCAGGGGTGGTGGCTATGGCTGGAGAGTCTGCACAGATGGCAGGCCAGCTTGCCTTCAGGGGAAGGGCTCCACAGCTTAAACTTCCTCAATTTTTCATCTTTGCTTCTTCTCTTTTCTTCGGCTCAAACTTTTGGCTTGCAACTTTTCGTTGCTGGCGAGAATTTATCTCACTGTGCATGATGTGATGCTGGAGAAGGGGGCGGGTGGGGATGAGCTGTCCTTAGATCAATAGGGGACATCAGAATCAGCGGAAACTCCACACAGAGGCCAGAGGAATGTCAGCCATGCCTCTGAGGGGGTATTGCTGATAATCTGACACTTGAAGTTGTCATACAAAGGATAAATAAGCCTTCATTATTCAGGCATGCGTGACATCTTTTAGTTTGTGTTGTGCTTGATTGATAAATAGCATAGGTGCCAGTGAGGACTTTAGTAAGACAATAGAAGCTTTAGTAAGTATAAGTGTCATTAAAAATCTGAGTTTTCTGCCTGGTGTTAAAAAGTCTGCTCTTCCTCAATTTTCTCTAAAGATGACTCTGAGATAAGAGTAAGATTACCTCTTTTTATCTCCCAATAGATATCATTTCACACTCCAGTCAGCGGGAGCAATGATCCTCTAATTGCTTGCTATACTTAAAGCTGCCGCCAGCAGAAGTGGTCTTGTTAGCCGCAGCCCATCGCCTCTTCATGGGATCAGCCCAACAACTTGACCCCTGTCAAGTAACCACCTGATAGCCAGAGCTTTGCTTTGGGTCTCCTTACATTCAGCCCTGCAAACGCTTCAAGTTTCCCGGCACATTTTTATTACAACTCAGGAAAGTAAGTGTGGAAACAAATTAGGTCTTTTGTAACATACAGCGACTGCCAAAGGTACATTTAAATTTTTTTTTTTTACCATGAGCAAAAGCACACACACACACACACACACATGCATGTACACACTCACACAGATTTATATATATATATATACATATATATATATATGCACATTTTATTTAGTGGCCTTTAGCTGAAAATGTTTTATTTTAATCTTTTTATTGTTCAACATCTAAGATTGTGCATTCATTATTAGTATTATCATTAGGACTACTATTATTTTTATTACATGTAGTAGACATTTAAACCCTTCTGCTGTCAACAGAACCGTTTTCAAAAATCTTATGTTTAAAAACTGTAAAATAATAATAATAATAATAATAATAATAACAATAATAATAATAGTGAAATAGACTTTTTTTAAAAGCTGTTTCGAATGAAGTATTCTTAGGAAAATTATTAGCTGATTTAAAAAAAAAAACGCATTTGGCACAATACTGCTAAAATAAATCGTGAAAGTAATTATTTTAAATATTCATTAGTCATATTGAATGAAGTATATCATCGTTACTTCAATGATAGATTTCCAATATTTACTTCTGAACAGAACAAACACACAGGCACATACACACATTATCTATCTATCTATCTATCTATCTATCTATCTATCTATCTATCTATCTATCTATCTATCTATCTATCTATCTATCTATCTATCTATCTATCTATCTATCTATCTATCTATCTATCTATCTATCTATCTATCTATCTATCTATCTATCTATCTATCTATCTATATATATATATATATATATATATATATAGTGTTGATTGAAATTTTTAGATATAATGCTGATTTAAAATATGGACTATAAATATGTGTGAGGTTATTTATGTTCATATTTTAGACAAAATATCAAATGTGATATTTTGTTTCGGCTGCACATTTTGCAAGAAGTAATATCTCACATTTTACTGGACTCATTAGTCAGACAAAAGCAACCAAATTAATATTTAGTAAATCAAACATTGATCTCCTTTACAATTTACATATGTTACATATGTTTCTCTCCTCAGAAGGCCTCAAAGTGAATGTAAGAAATCCTACAACCCCAAGCAGCTCTCAGAAAGTCTCCTGAATCACTCAGTAGAACGTTAGATACATAAAATAGGAAGAGAAAGAAGAGATGCTTTGTTTGACTGTCTCATTTGGTGACTAGGGAATTATTTTTAAGACATTTTGGTCAACAGAGTAACTTAGTAACAATAAATGTTGCTGTCAGGTCTGCATACAAATAAAGTCTTGATAAAAGGAGCAGGACATTAGTGAGATTTAGCTCCTCTGTCCTGTATTTTACTCTATAGCATCTTAATCCTGATAATATATTTTTTAGTAGTTTCCATTAATCTGACTGTGGCCATGTTGTCATTGTACTGCTGATGAGGTTTTGTGTGCGAATTAACACTCACCTTGACCTGTGACTTGCACTCTCAATTACTCATAAAATTCTAATTATATAGAGAGATTATAACGTTTTTAAATATGATTGCAGCATTTAATACACTTTAAAAGTTGTACGTGCCGTAGACTGGCCTTTTTTTTTTCTTTTTTTTTTTACCCCAATGTTCCTAATTAAAGCTTAGAGGGGATTTGTCATCAGTGTGCTTCAAGCATGTCCTAATTCTCATTTTCATAAAACATCTGTGAAATAGTCTATATTTAACACACATGATGGATACTTTATATTCTTTGTGTGGTTGTTTAAAGGACATCTTCATGTGCTGTACATGTGCCATCAGCAGAGGTTGGAGGGGGGAAAGAGGAGAGGAAAAAAGAGAGACAGGCCAGTGGGAAGGAGAGGATGAAGGAGAGTTGAAAAATGATTCTGGACTTTGTCAGAGAAATCAATTGAGAAACGCACAGACAGAGGCAGCAAATTGGGTGATAAGACCCCCGTGTCCTCCCTCTTCTTAACGAGAAGCACTGAAGCGTGAGGGTAAATAAAAGAGACATCTCTCCATTTCTGCCTTTCTTATATTTTGTCTCTCTCATTTTTCCCCCGTCCGTTCTGTTGCTCTGTCCTCTGCCGACGATGCGTCTGTTTATTTCATTAAAACGGATCCCCCCCCGCATCCCCCTACTTTTGTATAGATACATATGTGCATATTAATGTCAGCTGACAGGACGCGACCATTACTGTCGTGTCTGCACGGATTCCCATGCATGTGTGTGCAGGTGCATAATGTGATCTGAAGGGGGGCCTTCCTCACTTCTCAAGGTTTTGGTTGAGGGACAAGCGAAGGTTTGGAGCATCATCTGCCTGTGCGTGGTGTAAGACAATGTGAGCAGGCTGTGGGGGCTCTGAGGTGTCCTTAAGGTGTCTCAGAGAAGGACCCTTCTGTAGCCGTGTGGGAACACAAAGCTTTGTCTCCCCATGCCAGATGGACCCATGCTTTTCCCCACACTCTTGCTCTCACAGCTAAGACCTAGGCTTTTCTCCCTCTTTTTTTTTTGTACCCCCCACCCCCTTCACCTCCCTCCCTCCAAAAGAAAAGCGCTTTGGCTGAAGGAAAACCACAGCTGAATTTTATGGTGCCGCTTCTTTTGCCAAGCTGATTTTATAATTCAAAGGGACAGAGTGGAAATGTGTGTGGAAATGCTGTTTCTGAGCCGCGTGCCTTTTTAGATGCAAGTTTTGTAATGGTAGAAATATTTTTCTCCTGCTAATATTTCCATTCCCCCGTGTGAAATGCCAGTGATATCCAGCGTTGCAGGGAAGCGGGAGCTCAGTGGGTGTTTGGGGTCCGCTTGGAGCAGATCTGCTGGGGCCTGATTCCTGAGGGGCCTCAGTGAGGTGACAGCAGATCACACCTCACCGGCTGTGTTTATGAGCTACAGCTCAATAAGAGCAAGCAGACACACACACACACACACTTGTCTGTAGGTGTGCAGGGGTGTGTGTGTGTGTGTGTGTGTGCACGCCTATATACACACTCATGCACACGCCTACTTACATATATTCATACATTTTATCAAAAAAATTAGCATTTAGCAGTTTTCATTTCAAAATGTACAGAATGTTTTTGTTTTTTTTCTACATCTTGCATTTATCAGATTAATCTTATCCTAGCTGAGCAACTTCTTACATGATTCCACTTTTTATTATGAAGCCTGGGCACAAATTCAAATTGGAAGACTCTTTTTAGCCCCCACTGCTTCATCCAACCGGTGCATCCTGCTCATCACCGATGACCAATCAATGCTGGTCCAAGACACGCCACGACCAATCACTGTCCAAGTCCCAGCTGATAAGGACCTCCGTCCATGGCGTCTTCCGCTTTCCAGCAGAGCTCAACCCACCACCACCCCTTCACCTCCACTCGCCCGGTCATTCGGCCGCGTTCTTCGCCAACCTCCACCACCGGTGCTGGGCCCCTGGGGTGGGGCCTGTGGGGGATGATGTTCCTGCCAGCTTTGGGAATGCTCATCCGAGCTTATCGCAAAAAGTTTTGTGATAATCGATGTCCTTGGCCGGGGCGCCTAAGACTTTAATTTTGTATGTCAATAAACTCTTCTAATTGTTCTACCTTCTGTGTCTGAGTCTCTCCAGATTGAATTAGTAGTTTACTGTTGGTGAGTAGCACAATTTCTTTAAAGGTTGGAATACTGACTTTTCTTTACCTCAGTTTTTAACTCTCTCCACAGATTATTCATCAGACTCACATCAGTGCTGTCATAACATCTATGGTGTCAATGTTTAGGACTGGGTCATAAACTTGGGATGCATTTGTTTCTCTTTTTTTGTCTCTTCCACTTTCTTCTTCTTTTCTTTTATTTCAACATTTCTAATAAATGATACAGTGGGACTCAATCATAAAGTTGTTTCACTCCTGACAGTTCTGTAAACCCAATTTAATTTGTTCTGAAAACAGAACAAATTAGAGCATTTGTTCTGTTTTCAGCTGCTGTGGTCCTCTCGCACTGCGCTGAGTCAGTCAAACCTTTGAAAGATCTGTTCCCCTCCTTGCCTGTGGTGGCGCTGCCTGCAGAACCGCTCAAGGAAATGACATAAAAACCTCTGAAGAAAACTGAGGGCAACTTCAGATTTGAGCTGTTGTAGGATTTTGGTAAAATATCATGAGCCTTTGTATTTGTATCAGTAAATACATGTCACCATGTCACTCAGGACCATGTTGACTTTTGGTATGACTCTCAGTTCTTTTTAACAATCCTTATTTAATGCAATCACAGGTAAAGGTAAGCTGGTAGGTTTGAGTTAAGGTCTTCTCCAAGTTATGTTGATGTATACAAATGACTGGTTTCTATGCTAATGCCACACACACTATGGCTCTTATGCTTTGTTTCTAGATCAGAGGTTCTTAAGCCAGGCCTGGAGGGCCAGTGTCCTGTAACTGTTAGGTGTCTCCCTGGTCCAACACGGCTAAATTAAATCCCTGAGTCACCTCCTCAGTGCAGCTTGGATCTCTAGAGTCCTGCTCATGACCTCATTATTACACTCAGGTGTGTTAAAGCAGAGACAAATCACAAAGTGGCGTCTCTGCTTAGGCCTGTATTTGAGAACCCCCTGTCCTGGACAGTATGAGCCAGTTAAAGGAGTAAATAGTAACTCTGGGTTTGTCTTAATTTGCTGCCACCGTTGAGGAGGAGTCGATAGCGTGGAGCTCTGCATCGACAGAGAAGTGGATGTTTTCTAGATAAAGGGAGCTTTTGATTTACAAACCAGGAACATCCGACATCTTATCCTCCAGCAGCACCACATTGTCACCTTCAGTTCTGGTAGTGGAACACATACACGTTGATTGAATGTTGTAAAAAAAAAAAGATTTAATTAGGTGTAAGGATAATAGTTTGAACCATAACCTACTGCGATGCAGTGATACAGGCAGACTAAAACGTTATTAGAAACTTGCAGATCGACAGGGTACTAACCTCCCCTTACTCTAAATAAATAGACAAACGCAGCAGCACAGCTACACTTCCTTGACCATGTTACAGCAACACCTCGCACCGAGTGGAGGGAGCACATTTACTCCAGGGACAGAATTAACTTGCAATTTTCCACTTCTCATTACAATTCAATAAAAGCCAATCTGCTCTTACCTTTAGAGCACTGTTTTGGGTGGCTGCTTTCAGGGGGCCTCACTCCACTCTGAGCCCAATTAAGAACATTTAAACATATTAAAATCTCCCCAGCGCTTCACAGTCTGGATTACTAGTTAAATAAAATCAGTTGTTATCACAACTCTGCCTTTTCATCTAATATTTCATCTAAAATGTTCACCATGCATGATGTTTTCCTCCGGAGGGCACTGAGGGCCATGTTAGTATATTTACCATCAATACAAAGAAGTTACCATGATGGCTCTGACTTCAGTCTGATTTACATTTTGCGTAAACATGTACAACCATTTGATTCCTGTCAGTGGAGAAGAAAAAAGCATGATGTTATGCTTTGCTGCCTTGTATGCCAGATATGAAAGTGCCACAGCTACAGAATAAAAGGGCAAAAAACACATTTGAGATTCAGTTTCTAAGTCAAAAATATTTCCATCAGCCCTGTTTAGTCCGCTGTAATCACACGCTGGTTCATTTGTGTAGCGAGTCCGGTTCATTTGGGGAGATGTGAAAATGTAATCTAACTGATGTGGAACTCTGGTCTCCAGGAAGTGGACTACAGCACAGGGCATCCTGGATAAAAATAACCAAAACAAACCTGTGTGTGTGTAGTATATGGCTGATGTTTTTCTTTTGTTTTTTTTTGTTTTTTTTAGCCAAGGACAAAAGAAAAATTATGCAACTGCTAAAATCTGACATCACTCCATTTTTGTTTCAGGAAGAAGGAAGACAGGGTCTTCTTCAGAGTTTCTTCAGTGGTTCTTGGTGCAGCAGGTGAGAGAGACAAGTTTTTAAAAGGGTGTACAATGACAACGGCGAAATCTAATTCCAAACTTCTCATTGGAAGTAGAAAACGTTAAGCCTTTTTTTGCCCAGTACCCAAAGAAAACCAACAGATGCAAAGGGTTCACACCAGAGCCAACATCCATTCCCTCTTTTGATCATGTTTTACTTAAAATTATGCAGCGCTTTTATTTCCATTTGGCTTATGCTCTATAAATCAAGAGCAGGGTCACTGTCTTTAGCATTAAAAATTCATAAAACCACTACAAGGGAAATGAAGAATTTATGAAACACATCCTAGACCTTCTTATTACTGTAAAATTGCTGATTCGCTGATGGGTGAAGGCGAAAGCAAACAATGATATATTCTCCCCTGAAAGCCAAACTCCAAAGAGTTGTTTTGAGCACTCTGTAATGGAGAGCATCAGAGTAAACAGCCTGATGATCTTTCACATTCTGCGCCACTTTCATACCAGCACCAGTGTCTAAAGGAAATTATTATGCATGGAGATAGCAGGCTTCCTGAAAAAGAATAGAGAGGCTGTCGTAAAGGAAGGAGGAGGAACAGAATAGATGAAAATACTTAAGCGTTCAGTTTGAATGGGCTGAGATAAATCTGACTCACATGTGAGGGAGGCAGATAAATGGACGGATGTGGGGCAGGCAAAAGGGGGGCAGGTAAGTTAAATGACCTGTGATATGTGTAGTTGGATTGTTTTTGAAACAGAACTAATGGTGTTGAAGGTGGTAGAAGCGATATTCTCTGTGACATAGAATTTCTCCTGCTTTTTTTTTTTTTCTGGACACACAAAGATGGCATTTGCCTCCATTTTTAACACTCGGCCACACTTTGGTGCGTACTGTAGGTGTGTGATCGTCTTTGCTTCCAAGCATATTTGCGTCTATTGTACGCAGATGTGTGTGTGTGCGTGTAAAAATTAATCAAAGCGGGGGCGATGATGAACAGTTTCTGTAGAATTCTGTCAAAGGTTAAGAGCTAGTTATTTTTAAGAATGACATGAATCTCGGGGAGACAGTGATTGCCTAAATGACCACTGTAATTACCAATTACTTTTTGAAGCAGAGAATATATTCACGGCATGTAGCCAGCTAAATACAGACAGGCATTAGCCCATTTACGTACTAATGCACATAATTTAGATCCAGAAAAGGGCAGATGGGAACACAATGGAATATATAATAGATACTATCTAATATAATTCCTAAAAGAATATTGGATTCATTGGAGATGAATATTATTTTGTGTCAGATTGTTTTTCCATAAAACATTCAAAATATATTTCATCTTCCTTCTCTTCCTGCTTTTCTCATTCTCTGGGTTCCTTCCGAACGCCACCGTCGGAGCGCTGTGATCGTTAACGAAGGGTAGCGCAAAGGAGACTGTCTGCCTATTTGGCAGGCTATTATCCCCCTCCTGCATTAAACGAGAATGAGGGCTTGACACTTTTCACACAGCTAGCCTGGCGTCAGGCGCTAGATTACCTGGCCTTGTCTGAGGCGCACAGTTCAGAAGTTGAAACTTTTCACGGCAACACCCACAAACAACAAAAGGGTGCAAATCAGAGGGAATGCGGCGTTCAGAAGCAAAACCTGCTTCTCTGTTTGTCACCGAGGCGCCCGGAGACGGGGAAGGCAGGGGGCGATGAGGGGGTGAGGGGCGGTGGAGGGCGAGGAGAGGAAAACAATGGCTGACAGGCCTGACTGGCGAAAGGATATTTACTAAATTAGACATAAACTGCAATGCTCTGCATCTCCGCCAAGGAACTTGTAAAGTCCCATAAATAAGTAAAGCTGAAAGACAGAGACGGAGCACGTAAACAAAAAGCGGTGTACAAAATGTGACTGGAAGTGGGGAGTGCGCACTTCATGCTCCGCGCGGGTGTTTGCGCGCGTTTGGGATGCTTTCGGTTTGGGGATAATGAGTTGTCGTTTTGCCACACTGCTCTGCTCAGGAACAACCTGTCTCCCTCCTGCGACACACACCGCTCTCTTCCTCGCCACCCTTCGTTTTCCAGTTCTCACTCTGTCACCTCTGCTATTGTCAATCTGTTGAGTCCTTCCTTGGCAGGATAATAGGGACACATATTTGCTCTCTATGTAATCTTGTCTGTGTTCTATCTGATACACACTTGGTGGAGAGGCTGATTATTAACGGCTGGCAGTGGGGATCAAAGGGAGACGCGGCACAAGTGAGCGGAGCGTTTTGAAATCAAACTTTGAGCATATGATTTCGCCGGCCCTCCTGCTCCCCCTCCCCCTACCGACACGTTGCTCACACATTGCAAAGTCATGTCCGCGCCGGCTGCGACCCGTTTGAAAGAGATTAGTTATTCCACGAGGGGTTTTTCTTTAGTGAGAGCTGGCACTACATTGAAAGCAAATCCACCGGGGCCCTGGGATTCACATTGTAATGATAGTAAGAGCTATGGGAAGAAGGAAAAAAAAAAAAAAGAAAACATATTTGCCTCAGAGCTCTCCTCACCAATATATTATCCCGGCCCTCTTCATCCCCGCGCAGCCCCATCACAGAATGTGTCAGGATTTAAAACGGGACAAGATATTTTTAAGAGGCAGAAACAAAGTGTGTTGACTGTTTATTTCTTTCACTTGCTTCCTGTCATCTCATGCCAAAGCTGTTTAGATGCAGCATTGTTGCTCCTCTCTTTGCCACCAGTTTTTCACTCTCACTACTTCTTCTCCTTTTATTTTATATTTTAACAATACCTGCATTTTTACAGTGGCAGCACTTTTTTAGCTGCATCTTTATTTCTTTTCTTTTTTTTTTTATTCTTTATGCATCATCAGTTTTGTTGGCAGTTGTTTCAATAGTTAATGTGATAAAACAGGCTGACAAACTGGAGCTACATTTTAGATGGGAATGTGTGCAAAGCAAAGGCTTAAGTGTGTGTACCTGATATGATATTATACCAGCTAATTTAAAATTCAGTGCATCTACTAATTGTTTATTATTATTATTATTATTATTATTATTATTATTATTATTATTATTATTATTATTATTATTTATTTAGAGAAATCTGCAAATAAATGGTTTAGTCTTGTTTAGGTCACTTTTAAAAGAGATTGGTTTCAATTGTGTAAAATTTCTGTTTTTATTGTAAGCTTAAAAAGTCAGTTGGAATACTGTGTCAGTCTAATTGTCTAAAGGATTTGTTAAGATTTTATTACAAAATTTGTTAAAGAAAATGAAAGGTTATGTTTTAAAAGATATCCCAATAATTACAGTTTTGTACATCCCACAATATTAAACTTTGTGGAATTGTTGGAACACACCAATCCTGATGCTGATATCCAGCATCAGGACATCGGGACGTCCTGCAACATCCTGGACGTTGAGGAGCTCCAGGCGAATCCCATCCACCTCCAGGGCCTTCCAACGGAGAAGCTTTTTAATAAACACCGCTGTGAATTCAGCACAGGAGGTTTCAGAGGCCAACCCAAAGAACAAAGTGTACTTCAGCTATAGGGGGAACTGCTGATAAGGTCTATTCAGGGATCCTGCAGAGGAGAGTCTACAGATAGTCAAACCATAGATTCAAGAAGAGCAGTGTGTGTTCTATCCTTTCAACAGAACAATGGACCAGCTCTGCGCCCTCAGCAGGGTCCTGAATCGTACGTTAGAGTTTGCAAAACCAGCAAGACTTGTGGACATGGAGAAGGTGTTCAACCATGTCCCTTTAGGCTTCCTGTAGATGGAAGCTTTATAAGTACAAAGTACCAGGCTCCTTCATACATCCTGAGCAAATGCTATAAGAGTTTGGTTTCCACTTCTAGTAAGTCAGACTTGTTGGACTCCACTAAGGTTGCCTCTTTGTCACTGACTCTGTTCAGAACTTTTATGAACTGAACTTCGTTTCAGTTCATAAAGTTCGAGGAGCAGCCATGGTGTTGAGGGGATGTGTTCTGATGGGCTCAGGAGCAGATTGCAGCAAAGTGTGAAGTGGCTGGGAAGAAGATCTGACACCATGGTCTTCAGCTAGAAAAGGGTGGAGTGTCCCCTGCAGGTGGAGGAGGAGAAGGCACTGCCCCAAGTGGAGGAGTTTAAATATTCTTAAAAAATAGAGTGGGAGATTGCTAGGTGGATTGTTGCGGTATGTGCATTGATGCGAGCGCTTTACCGGTTTGACATAGTAAATTGAGGTTCTCAATCAACTGGTAAATCTTTGTTCCTAACCTTCCTAACCTCATCTACACTCACAAGTTCTGGGTAGAGACCAAAAGAAGGAGACCACGGATACAACAGGCTAAAATGAGTTTCCTCTACAGAGTGTCTGGACTTTCCCTGACAGACAGGGGGAGAAGTTCAGTCCTTCAGAGCCACTGCAGCTTTACAGAGTTGAGGTGACTTTGGTATCTACTTACAATGCCTCTTGTATTAACATTAGGATTTTGTTAGTTTTGTCATTTAATGATATTTTGATTTTGATTTAGTTTCTCAATTATATTTGATTTAATTTTTTTTTTTTTACCATTGTTGTTTTTGCTCATCAATGTCCAGGAGATGCTGAATATCATCTCCAGGATGCTGATATCCAGCATCCTGGATTCCATATTCTGCTCTCTCCTTGCATGGAGCTGTAGACTCTTAACCACAGTTTGACATCTCTAACAAAGCCTTGTGTCAGCTCCAACCTCAAGGTCAGCATCTCACTGCTTCAGTGGGATCCAAACTCTAAGCCCAGGTCTGCTGCCGAGTCAGTGTCAGGCTCAGTCCAGTTACAGTCTTCAACCTCAGTCTCATGTTCTAGCTAATCAGCCCATGGCTCTCTGCTGCCAGGTCAAGCTGCTGTCTGTGATGGAGGTGAAAAGCCTCCACCCTCTGGTCTTAGCTGACTTACAGAAGGGGGCCAAAGGATGGGCCCTTCAACAAGCCAAGTTCTTTTCATATAGGCTTCACATTCCTCTCCTAGTCCATGTACATCAGCTGCTGGGATGTGCTGGACAAGCACACACACACACAGTATTCGCAGTCCTTTTTATTTTTGCTCAGAGATAAAGTTTATGCTCTGCTCTCTTAAAGGGGTGATAATGAGCAGGTTTTATACACTCCCGTCTCAGAAGAGGAGAAAGAGAAAGACACTGACAAGAAAATAATAAAGCAGAGCCACGTCGGTTTCCTGGTTGTTCCTGATGAATTATCCATGCAGGTCACTCCTGCATTCTTTGATAAATTCATTTTTATTTTGGGCCAAATCAAGATCACCAATGGTCTCGAAGGACCTACTGTGGCAGAACGTATAGTTAAAAACTATTTAAAAAACTGTTGAAATATTATAGTTTCTCTGCATTCAGTTTGTACTTCTTAAAATTAAATAACATTTCTCATCTTTTCACATTGATGTAATTTGGTCTGATACAAATAACAATTGATCTGACAAACAAAATGATATTTAAGAGGCTAGAGGACCGCGGAGACAGTTAAGGCCGGCCTGATTTGGTTTGCGGGCCGTGAGTTGGACACATGCTTTAAAACATGCCTTATTGTTGTTTTTCTTCTTCTGCTCATCATCTGTCCTGTGTGTCTGGCACCACCTCTGCCTTGGAGTGAAGAGCAGTATACTGAATATGATTTATTCTTTTACAGCTCTGATATTAAAGAGCTGTGACTATTGTGTAACATTGACTTTTTTTAGCTTTACATCATGTCATGATGTTATTCCCGTCTCATAATTACGTCTGCAGTGTTGCTTAGATTATTTCATACACGTGAAAATTTATAAATTATTTAATCTCCCATGGCAAACAGTTGTCAAACACCTGGGGGGACCTAACCCCGCCCTCCAGCACAGCTCCTCCTTGGAACTGTAGTTTCCAAACTTCTGAGCTTCCAACTCACAGAGAAAGCATCCTCTCTGACGCTCCCACTCAGCTCCTTCAGACTAGCCAGCAGCAATTAGCACCTGGTGGAAATGCGCATCTGCTGAGCTCATTATGGAAGCTACTTCTCAGTGCAGAAAACATTGTCAAAGAGTTAATAAAGGAGCCATGTTATGATGAATTTGTCAAGTTGGAGTTTTAGAAAGAGCCAGAGTTTTTAAAGACAAAGAGGCCAATTTTCAAGGCTTTAAATTACAAAATCAAATTTATTTGAAGTCATATTTGATATATGTAGAAATTTTTATAACATCTGAAAGCAACTTTGATGAGGCACAATCAGGTATTAAAGTAATTTTGGTAATGTTTTGTTCCTTCTTTCAAGAACATTTTTATGTTGGATCATTTATTCAGTTGGATTTAGTTTGCTGCTCTGGTGTAAGAAATGATGACTGAAACAATGACGTCCCGTCACGCCTGTGTCTCTCTGATATTCACTGGTCTGTTGTTGCAGTGCTGTGGATAAAACACTGATGTGGTTGTTATTCAGTCTTTCATGCTGTGTGATTACTTTCTCTTTATTGTTGCTTTAGTTTTTCCCATTTGCGACACACTAGATGCAACTGAAAATTCGAACATGCATTTGGCAGAAGATCTGCTCTACAAAATAAAGCGACTGATTCACAGAATATCCCCGTCCTGCCAGCAGTGTTCATGGAGTGTTCATGTTTTGGTGCAATGATATAGAAATCAGTAAGCATAAGCACATTGTCACAACTGCACAGGAGCGAATGAACTAAACTGTAACCTTTACATCCACGAGCAAAGTAGTAAGTGGTGAGTGTGAAGCCATGGCATTTGAATGACACATTGATGGCTGCAGCTCATGTGCGCCATGCCAAGAGTCCAGAAGATAGAACAAATCTGGATCAGAGCGGTCCAAGAGCTTAGTGGGGAGTCCACAAACTGCTCAAAGCTGACATTTGTGCCTCCAGGAGGTATACAAACAGCCCCCAGCCCCCCGCACACAAACACAGACATAAAAAGACCCTGAAATTGTCTTCATCTTCTCTCATTTTTTGGCACTTTTTCTCCGTGGCGCTGTACATTATTTGCTTACTGTATGTAGTTCCTGCTCTGGTGTTCCCCAGAAGAAGTGTCATTTTGAGAGTAGAGCTTGTCTGTGTTATCTGGGGGGACTGAGGAGAAACTGCTGATGTGTTGTGCATCATTTTCCTCCAATAGTGGCACAGTTCGTTTAATGGACACAGGTTCTTGTTAAATCATGCAGACTGATTGCTTTTATGTTCTACAGTACAGACATTTCTATCCCCTCACTAAATAAACAAAGTATTCAAATGTGGAAAGTACAAGGAGTGAAAACAGTGCCTGAATGATAGAACACAGACAATAATGAAATCTAATTTTCTGATATGAACAAAAGGATTTCATACATCTATAATGGAAACATATCCTCAGACATCACTGTCTTTTATGAGCACAGAAACCGGGAATTAATAAAAGAAATGATGTATTGTGTTGGCTCCTGAATCTAATCCAATAACAGGAGGAGAGATTTTATTATGAAATTATATTTACTCATCTGTATTAATATTTTGATGAAATCTTAAGGTACAAAATGTTATCTGTAGTGAAAACTGATTGTTGCTCCATCTTCCCACCATTAAGATTGAATATATGTACACAAACGGTTTGGAAATATATATTACCAAACAATGCAAAATATAGAAATTTAACAATAAATGTCAGGAAATTATAATTTTTCTGATTTCTTTCTTTGTTTCCATGACTCTACATGATTGTGGGCTTTTTGGTGTCTGATTTCCTGTGAATGTCAAGCTTGCTTCTGACAGTATTTCAGTTGAACGATGCCACGGACAAATTGACTAAAAAACTCTTACAAAGAGAAACGAGACGCTATCTTCTTTGCCAGTAAATGTTTGCTGGTCTCCTTGATTTAAAGCATGTTCTGAAGAAACAGTGTGGTCAACCCTCAATAACAGCCTTTTGAGCCAAAATGGCCGACTTCTAATTGAATTAAGGATTTCAGGAGAGTTTAGTTCTTGTCGTAGAGAGACTGTCACGTGAACCAAATTCCAAATGTCTACATTTACAGATGAACCTAACTGAGTTTAGGGGGCGCTGTTGAGACGTTTGAACTCGACCATTTTAATTCACCTGAAACATGGAAGTTGCCCAATGGGGTGAATTTTGGGTAAAATTTTGAGACTGTTTCATCCAGCTAAAAGTCACTGATTAACTGTAAACAAGTTAAATCAAGTGCATTACTCCCTGTTCAGTCTGGAGTTTTTTCCCACTAATTTCCAGCCTTCACTCTGTGATTGGAACATGCGTTTTCACTGTGCTGACTTAATATAGTGTGACTGCGGACGTACACACGGACACAAATGAGAGGGATTTGTTGTACATGGTGCCAGCCAGCACTGATGACTTTCTTAGGGATTCTTTCCAAATAAATTATGCAGCGCACAATGAAAGGGGCATGCATCTATTTTAACGAGGATTCTTTGTTTTATACTGTTGCTCGCCATGTGTCATTGACTTAAATGCCTTATGAATACCATTGATTAAATAAATTGGCATTGCATTGACGTACTTATGTGCTTAATATCATCCTTGAGCTTGCCTCTGCTGCTTTTATTGCAAGGGGGAATTAAGAGAAAACAAAAAGATTAAAGCTTTTTTTCCTCCCCTTGTCTTTTGAAACAGTTTGCTGAATTTCATTCAGGGCACAATGTGTTGCTTGCCTTCTGTGCACACAGAAAGCTTTTGGTGCTAGACATTAATGTTCTTTTCATGATGAGATCGTCGCTATTCGTTAAAGGTAAATTATGATATCTTTTGAAATTCTCCTTGATGTTCTCCTTATGTTTGCAATGCAAACTTTACTTAAAATCAATGTCATTACCATGATAAATCTTTTGAGTTATTTATGAGTCTTAATGCAATGACTGTTTGTGTAAAAGCACTTTAACCAGTCAATAAAAAATAGGTTGATCTCACTACTATGTTTGGCTCCTAGTTTTCCTTTTTCCTCAGAAGTGAAAGAGGAAATAATGAAAGTCTTTCACCCAACAACACCAACTGATCCTGGAGAGAGATGCTAATATTTTCATCGACAGAACTGGGGACTGTCAGGAAACATATGGGGATAACTAGTTTCTTTATTCATGTGATAATCACAGTTACAATTAAGAAAGGAGGTACTTCTTTTGTCACAAGACTGTAAGAAGCAACATTTTTCAAGTATTATGTTCCCCTAGATTTTATAATGATGACCAGGCTTCCACTGGATAAAAGCAGTGTGTCATAAAATGCCTCTCACTCTTTGAATTTTTCCCCGAAGTGTTAAACGTGGTGATGAGTATTTTCTTCATCGTTTCTACCTTTGAAATGTTGGGGCTCTTGATGAGCCTCGTGTTTTGCTTGACGTTTTACATGATGTTTATCAGATTGTGGAAAGCTCAGATCATATTATAACTAAAACGTCTGCAATCTGAGCTGCTGGTCATTCAATCCAAACTGCTCAACAGGCGTTAACATTAAGCAACTAGACAACTCACCGCTCTCATCTAATACTTACAAATGGGTTATGTATCAGTCACGGCAATGATATCTGAAGCAAAGAGATGATCATTATTACTTGATTATTGTTAATGGAGGAAGAGGGGTGATAGTGTTTCATGATGGTTCTGGCCTTTGACCCTGCTCGTGTGCCCTGTTTGAAGTTGGATCAAGATGAGTAGGTGGAAGAGAATCTGAGACATAATTATACGGAAGAAAGTGATTCAGAGTATTAAGATGTACAGAATGTGATATTATTAACATCATCAACATTTCTCATGTGATGGTGGGAGCAAAGGCAGAGCTGAGATTCTTTTTTTTTTTTTGTCTTTGCATGTCTAGGATTGTAGCAGACGTTAATAAAAGCTGGTACAGAGGTAGAAGTTAGTTGGTGTGGATCTTACTCTTTCACATTAAAGCTGCAGTTTATAACTTTTAAAAATATGTTATTTTACATGTTTGTTGAAATTGTCAATATGTTGTGACAATATATCTGCCTTTTCCAAGTGCTGCAGTATCTGGTGAAGTTATTAAATAAAATGTTGACTACAATGTGCAAACGACTCACTAGTAACCTATATTGACTTCGTCTAGTTTTACCTATAGTTAGATTCCCGTTTGACTGTTATCCCCAAGACAGCTTAACAAAAATCAAAAGCATAAGATAAATTGTAACAGAGCAAATACTAGAAAATTGTATATTCAAAGATACACATTTGGATGAAAATTCATACAAATCAACCCATTTCCCCAAGTCATTGATCTTCTTCCAGCTCATTGGTAGAGCACACACACCATGTTGAGAGTAGAGATGTAACAATAAAGTATTAATATCTGTATCAGTTTTGATATCGAAAACAATTGTAGATTGGATATTGATCACAATGTTCTCACCCATAAGGACAGATCTACTCAATCTAATTCTATGCTGTGTGCTCTGAGCCTTTTTATTTATTTTACATTATATTTAGAACTTCTAAATGCATTTTGGTCAGTTTCAGTTCACTTTAAAGTTATCTGTTATAGTGCTAATCACATTGAATGAACATATTCAAGGTAATGTTTTTACATGTTTGACCAAGCTTGTGAAGCTATTGTTGTCTTTAACCAATAGCTTGATTGGTTGGTTAGACATCCTTCTTGATGTCTAGGATGTTCCACATTATTAAGCAGGCCACAGGTTCCAAGCAGTATGGGGAAGAGAAAGGGTCTCTCTGCTGACAAAAGTCATTAGATAGTATAGAGCCATATGACCAGATATGAAAACATTAGATATTTAATGAAAACTGAAGTGTCATCGTACTGTGAAGAGATTTGTGGCTGATTCAGAACAAAGATGGGTTTGTACAGATAAAGGCATAATGAGGAAGGTTTATGTTAGACAAATTCTTGGGATTAAGAGAGCAGCTGTTAAAATGCCCTTACAAAGCAGCAAATAGTTATTTGAAGCTGCTGGTGCCTCTGGAAGCTCACAGTGGAGGATTCTCCAGAGGCTTGCAGTGCATGAAGGTACTATTGGGCCCCCGTAAACAGCTCACAAGCAGAAACGGTTGCAGTGGGCCCAGCCGTACATGAAGATTCATTTTGACCTCAACCCTATGAGCAGAAGATCTGAGGGTGGAAGGCAGTTCATATCAAAACAGCAGCTCTGGGGAGGTATTCTGACACCCTGCAAAGAAATTCAAGCAGAAACTATCCACAAACTTACAAGTTCAATGGATGCAAGAATTGTGCAGGTGATATTAAAGAAGGGGTCCTATGTTAACATATCTGGGAAAATATCACTTGCATAATAAATTGGAACAAGGTGTATTATATGATTAAACACTCCCCGGGTCAAATTGACCCAGGAACATTATTGCTGTACCTCAAAAACAAACATAACATGAGGGTGCAGAGTTATCACATAACTGTCTAATTCAGTACATTCATATCTGTGTTTAACAAAAGAAACATGTTTTTCTATATTGGATTGGTTGGTGACCGCTCATTTTGGTATCGGAAGTGAAAAAATGGATCAGGGCAGAGGCTACAATCCTCAACTTGTCCTGTGTTTTATTTCCAGTCTCTGGCTATTCGCTGCATCTAGCTAGTACAAAAAATATATATATAAATAAATAACACAAAATTAAAGATAACTTTTAGGTAAATAAGATGAATAAGTAGAGTAAAGAAATGCATCCCTTTGAAAGAGGTCAACTTTTATTTCCAAATACTGCCATAAAAAGGTAAATCAAATCTACAGGCCTGTCAGCTCTGTTGACCAATTAAAGTCTCCCATGGAAATGGCACTGGACTGAAAGATGATTCAGAGTATTTATCTTTTCTACAATCTTAAGTTCTGAAAGTCCTGGCAGAAATAAGGTCAGGGATTAGAGTGAACATGACTGTGGTGTAATCACTACATTTCTGTCCAACCATCCAGGCTGTAAGTATATGAAGGACTAGCGCCAAGTCTGGCCTGATGTTTTTTGTCATCCTGCCAGTTGAAACATCCTCTGGATAGTTTCAAAAATGATGCATCCGCCTTTGATATATTCTTAAGCACACATCAGACCCAGTCAAATATTAATCTGCCAAACTTTCCTGCCAAACAACATCTGTCAGAGAACATGATCTGATTCTCAACTTTTGTTTTTTTAGGCTTGCAAAAATATCTCCCCCCCACCCCCGACTCCCCCAAGCCCCACCGCCCCATCTCTAGAACATTCATCCTCGTAGCAATGCGTGTGTTTGCGCTGTTATTTACCAATTCATAAAAATTCAAATACTCCGAATAAAATGTAGCAAACAGAAGAGCAACTATAAGCATGAAAACACATCAGATTTATTCTGCCTGCCTTGTTTACTGGTTCACGGAACACTGCATGCAAACAGAATGCAAATGCATTTGATTTAATCAGGTGATGCTGAGGTAATTGTATTTGGAGAAATGTCCAAGATTTTTTTTTTTCCTTTATTATCAGTGGGGAGTGTGTGTGTGGTGGGGAAAGGGAGGGGCAGGGGGGGTTATGAAATCCATCTTAAACAAAAGCTATCATCACTTCCAAGCCTTGTGATCTTCTTTTGTCACATGCGGATGTGGATGCGTCTTTAATTTCCTTTCAATTAAAAGTAAATATTCGCCTTTATTTTTTCCCCCACTGTGAAATCCAAACAAGAGGAGTCAACACAAGCAGACAGGTGAGGAATATTCATTTATAACTGCCTGCCATTTTCCCTTTCTTTTTTCATTGCTGACACTGATTATGTGATTCAACAGGCAGCCCTGTGCCTGCATGCCTTCACCACTTTTATCAAACCCATCCATAAGTTCCTACCTGCTTGTCTCGTTCAAAGCCAGATGGAACAGACAGGCAAGCAGCAAACAAGCACAACATAACACAACTTTACTTCATCATTAAATGGTTGTTAATCCATGTCTCCTGTGGCTACAGTTGCTTTGATCAGAGCAAAATTGTCACAAAGATGCAGATTTTCTGTCCCTTTCGTCGTGTGCTAGCTCATCATTGTATGCATCGTATGTAGCAGTTATAGACAGAAACAGCTGACAACGTAGCCCCTTTGTAGTAATGGTGTTAGAATGAAGACTTAAAGCAGTTTGTGGAGGAATTAAGGCATCAGCGATGAATAATTTGGTCAGGGAAACAGAGAGAACTAGATAAAAATAACTGCAATTCTGCTTTTCTATATCCTCACTATTGATCTGAGTTATGTGATAATTATACCATTTCTCAGTGTGAACCTTGCATTGTCTCTCATTGTTTTCCTAACCAGAGGCAACTGGATTTCTGTTGTTTCTTGGAAATTTCAAGTGACTCACACAGTGGACATGATGGAGGACTGAGTCAGTGACCCCAAACCCCCATCGGTGTCATAGTTCTGACCCAACCTGAACTCGGACCCTTGAACAGAACTTAAGGTGAAGTTTGGATGAGAGGTGAAAGGTCTTCAAGAAATGAGAAAAGAGGATTTGTTTCTTTCTGCTCCCCCCCCCCTTTTTTTTTTTTTTAATCACTTAGGATTGTTATATGGACGACTGAGAAATAACATCACTTTTTTATGCTGCACCCCACAGATACAGTTATGTTGCTAATAGTAACCTAGCTGTATCTGTAGTGTGCTTTTGTTAAGTATGTCTTTATGTTGAAGGTGCTAATGATCTTATGAATCCAATGTGGTTTTCATGATATTTCATTCAAATGAGATGTTGGGAAATTGCCACCCATGGTTTCACATACATGTATCAACAGCGTCCCACAAATTGGTTTACAGTATTAAACACCAACCTTTATTTTACTGTCACACAAATGAAAATGGTGTTAGAATGAAGACTTAAAGCAGTTTGTGGGGGAAACTCCTTAATGATAACATGCAATATGACAACATATATGTTGTCATATTGCATGCATGTTGAAAACAGCTTCTCAGTGTGGCTAAATGTGAAGTATATTTGAAGGAACATAAAGTCCCATCATGTGCTGCTGACTGGTGAGTCCATACTGAGGTCAGTTGAGAGGGACGGACAGTGTTCTGCTGTGTCATTACTGGGTGTGTTACTTTTCCTGATGTAAATATGTTGTTTTATTTTCATATCAAGAAACAACTGACAGTCCGGAACAAACATTTCAATGCTGTGTTCTTCAAGTGGTCAGATATGTTGCCATCAAATCAAAACTCTATCATCCTGAGGTGAGTGAAGAAGTGTTTCCACATTGTTGCACAACATTTAAGAATGATAGGCACAGTCTGTGGATGGTGCTACGCTGGAAGTTTTTACCATGTCCAAACAATGTGCTTCAGTTTGGTTTAGCTGGTGATCATGTTGTGTATACTAATATGACAAATTTAAGGGATACCTTTTAACACTAACATAGCACTGCCAGGCAATGCTATACATTATTTTTCTTTAGTACAAGAACAAAAAGAAAACACAACACAAATTGCTACCTGTTTGAACATAGTTTAGATCTTGCAATGTGCTGTTGGTCCATTCAGCTTGATGGTTGATGGGTTGTTTGACAGACGACCATATGAATGTCTACATGATCAAAGCAGTCCGAAATAGTAAATTTTATAATTGTACAAATATTTCTCACACACTGAACTGCTTCAAAAAAAAAAAAAAGTTTCTATCATGACTTTTACTTTGCTGGTGGTAAATTCCTTTGGCTTCTGTCTCAAAAAAGTTGCAGCAGTTGTAAAACAACAACACTGGATTAAATTTTCTAATTTTGCATCAGGAAGGACACTGGTTTACCTTAAGTAATACTGAGTCAAGGACTTGATTGAATTTCACTGATGTCGTTATGAGGTCACATTTCACTGTGTAATATGATATAAATTTAGTTATCCCATCCCTCCCCTCTCCACCTCTCCATGCCCTGTGCTGGGACTCTTGTTTGTGTTTTAAGCTTTGCATCTTTCTTTGTGCTCCAGGATAAATGATGGATGGTCCCATCCTTTACAAATGTTTTATTGCGTCTGTCATAAGCCAGAGGTGGTACCTGCATATGGTTTGTGCGTTAACCCACCACAGGGTATGGAATATAGGAATACACATATATATGTGCAAACAAAGCAGTTGATTTGAAGTAGTTGAGAGATGGAAGGCCTCTCTGTGCATGTGCACTATAAAAATCATGGCTATACGTTAGATGTTTGTTGATATTCCACTCCTCCTTCATAGCTGGGTGTTTTGTTTTTATTGAAAATGGTTCAGACATTACAAATGAAGTTTAGTCTGTAGAAAGCAAAGAAAAGAACTACAGAAAGAAAAATAGTAGTTGTGCGCAAATGGTATCGCTAGGGGGAAAAAGTTCATTTTTGGGCACAATTTTTTAAATGCCTTTTTATTCTGATTTTTATTCAAATCACATTTACCAGGTTTTTTTTAAAATATATATTAAGTGTCTGTTGTATTGAAATATATTCAGACTCAAAGCTGGGGCACATCAGTGGTTTTCCCTAAACTCCACAGGTGTTTCCAGTCACCTTCTCACAGATCTCAGCTTTTAAATCTTCCCACAACTTCATGGTACAGTTGAAATCAGAGCTTTGTGATGGCCGCCACAAAACATGTTGGTGTTAAGCTACTGTGTAACCAGGTTGGCTGTATGCTGAGGGTCATTGGAAGACCAATCAGCACCCAAATCTTTACTTCCTGGCTGATATCTTTAGATGTTACTTTAATAATTTTACTTAATTTTCTTTCCTTATGATCTTATTAAGTATACCAGCAAAAGAGACCCATGACATTATATTGCCACTCCCGTGCTTCACAGTTGGGATGGTACAAGCATCCCCATTTATCATCTAAGCGATGTCATTATGTCCAAGCAGTTACATCTGCTCAGTCTAGGGTGTCATAGGGTGTAACACAATGTATAAGACAAAAGGTGGGGGTCAATAATAAAAGGAAACTCAGCTCAAGTCAATTTTGCATTTTAGGGCCTTACAAGCACAGAGGAGAGTGAAAGTACCTCAAGGTTTCCAAAGCCAAAACAACAAGCAAAAGTGTATCCCATTATAGCTCAAGAACAGAACTACTCTTGTATAAAATGAAAAACATAAACTACAATCACAAAACACCCTGACTGGCCACAAAAACAGGGAAAAACTTAATCAAAAGTAAACCTTAAAGCAGCTTAACACAGACCTTTGGGTCTATGTTGGGCTACCTTTTTATTTTCCTTTTCTCATGACAGTTTTTTTTTTTAAATGTTGCATATAAACTTGTTTTCTTGAATTAGTTTAGGAAATCCCCCCCCCCTCTGATTCAACTGGAAACTGAGATGACGACTTTGAAGGTTTGCTGACCTTCAGGGTTCTCCACTGTCCCAAACATTTCAGTGAAGTTAGGGCGTCACAACTGTTTGTTCTGACGTCTTTTCTTTGCATTTCCTCTATGGATGTAAGTAAGTACATGTAGCTATACAACTTGATTATACATTCATATATATTTATATATATGTGAAAACACTGTGTGTATGTATATGTAAATGAGTTATTTTTTACCTTGTATTTTATGGGTTGTCTGGGTGTTTTCTTCCTAACCTTGCCTTTCCTCACTTCTGCAGCAGTAGCCCATCATAACTCGGTGAGTTACAGAGGCTCCTGACTTTTCGCCGCTCCTGTTTTGTTGTTTTGACCCTGCACTCTGCGAGGAATTTCTGAATAACAGATCTTGCAGCCCTATGTGGTTTTCAGAGCGGCGTCATGCAAAATGAATAGGGGGTGGCACATTTTATTGAAGTTTGATTTAAAGATGGGTGGGCTGGAGTGTGAAGGACAGAGACGGGAAGAAAAGAAGGAAAGAAAAGGGGGGGAATCTCATCATAAATTATTTTACTCATATTCAGCCCCGCTGATGCATGTTGAGTTGGTAAATAATGCATCACCGCAGTGCATAATTAGGGCAACAACACTATTCTTCTCCCTCACTCACGCTTCAGTTTTGCTATGTAGCTGTTTCATTGTTCTTCCCAGCTTAATGGACAAAGAGGCCACCTGATTGATCTGTGAAAAACGGCCTAAATGGCCTGAAAGTGCTGCTGCTGCTTTTGCACAGTGTGAGGTGGCATTATTTTTTATTATTATCGCTTTAAGATTTATGTTTACATTTAACAGATATAGGTTATCAAATGAAATCTTATTATCATTTGGACACCAAATAAGCAAAGGTAATGTGTCCTGGAACACAGGAGGTGCCTCGGTAATGTTTGTCGCAAGCTATGAATATTGGCTTCACAGATTCATTACAGAGCAAATGACCTCGTCGTTGATTCTAATGCAATGTGACAAAATGCAAAGCGCTGTTAAAAGGGCGGGAGGGGGGAGGTGGGGACATGGGAGATAGGAAAGAAGAGGTCATTATTTAATATATGTGTCTGGATATGCGGGCGTGGGTGTGTGTGTGAGTGTGTGTGTCCTGCTCTCTGTCATCTTCTTTCCACTGTGGATAACACCTTTTCAGAAGAACTGCCTTGAAGCATTATCCCCTAGACATGATACATGGCTAATCTTCAGCTTTGAGCCATTACGCTACAGTTATCTGTGACCCCCTCTCTCTTTATATCATTACAGTTAAAGTCCATAAAAGTGTGTTTATACAAAGATGAAGGCATTACCTGCTCAGAAACCCCAAGTGCTATTAGAGGCTTAGGCCCCTGCTGGCATGCACTGGATATTAAATATCCTTTATCTTAAACTCTCTCCCTCTCACTGTGCTCAAGGTAAGCTGATATCTCACTCTGCTTTGCCTTATATTGCCACTGGCGTAATAAATACACAGATAGCAATGGTTCGAGTTTGTCCTGGTCTCAAACGATTATGTGAGGCATGGCCTCCTTTTATGCAGTAGGGGAGAAGAGCTTTTATTTATTTTCCGTGAGAAGCTAAGGAGGGATACAGTTACAAAGCCAGACAGAGTGGAAGAGCAGTTTGTCTTCTTCGCTGCAGTCAGATGGGAGGCCGAGCTTTGGACTTGTAGACAATCTTGAACAAGTTGCCATCTTGTAACATTTATGTCCAGAAATATACGGACTTGTGCACTTGTCCAAAGGTGCCCTGGTCCCCTCCTGCTGGACAAACTGCTCCAGTAGAATGGTTCCTTCTCCAGATGTTCCAGCTCCTTCCACAGATGTTCAACAGGATTTAGATCAGGCTTCAAGGAAAACTGGGTCAGAATAGTCCAATGTTTTGCTCCTAGATGTTCATGGCTGTTTCTACAGGTACCATCTTTTTTGTTCAGGCCTGTTTCATATATTTGTTTTTAAATGATTTTGCTTAACCATATTTTAAAAGCAATGTCCAATTGTTGCTGGTTAAATTTAAGTTTCAGTACATTTTTATTTACTATTTCTTTTATAATTTTCAAGTAATTTCAGTGACCATTGTGGGATTCACAGACATTCACACAGAGCTACCAATAATCTGAGCCAATCTATGGGTGTAGATATTTATATCTTTGATATATAAACACATACATAGACCTTGGACAGTCTACCTAAATGTTTGTCGTGTTATTTTTTTGCAAGTTGAGATCTCATGGACATATGCATGTTCCTGGAAGATATGAAGATTATTTCTGATGGGCAAAGAGATGTTCATCCCTTCAAATATAACAATGTGAAAGGAGTGCAAATTTTAGAAAACAAACTGTTGTTTTTCCTCGACATTTTATTAGAGAATGTCATGTACAAAATTATCTGTACCAGTTTCAATAATCAACAGATTTTTTTATTGACAAATGACAAGATTTTTCAACGTCTCTGCTGATATTTTGAGCATCTTGGCATTGAGCTCCAAGTACTTTGAGGTTGGAAGGCCTCTTGCCATCACCCTAATCTTTAGCTCCCTCTTTAGCTCCCTCTGTAGCTGTCAAAGTAGACAGCTGTAGACAGCATCCTAAAACTGAAATGAAGATCAGTTCTTAGAATTGAGAGTCCTATACAAAATGCAATAATAAGTTGGACATTATGAGTTTAAGTATATTATTTTGCTTTGATTTAAGACAGCGCTTCTCAATTCCAGTCCTCAGGCCCCCCTGCTCCGCATGTTTTAGATGTACCTCTATTCCTGAACAGCTGATTCAAATGATTGCATGACCATCAAGTGCTACAGAAGCCTGTTAATCACCCACATATTCAACCCAGGTGTGTGGCATAAGGGAAACACCTAAAACATGTAGAGCAGGACCGGAATCGAGAAACACTGATTTAAGCATATAATGTTTGATTCTGTTGCTGTGTTTCTGGTAACGAGTGTTACTTTTACCTCAGTCCCTCAGTTTCCTGGTCTGCAACAGCTGCTTCCCATCTTCTCATTCATTCACCTGTTCATCATCCATTAATCAGAGCCCCCAGCATAGATACTACTGGCTTGGTCCATACCCTCGCAACCCCAATGGGATAAGGATGTAAAATGGATGGTAAACAGGATGTCTGCCTCACAGAGTAATGGGAGCTAGTTCCACAGGAGCCAGAACTTCAGACTGGTTACTGAAGGATCTACCTCACATTCAACTTTAAGAAATTCTAGGAACCAGCAGTCAAGCTGCAGTCTCAGCGCAGAATACAAGCAGCCACTTTGTCTGAGAATTTTATTTTATTTTTTTTAAATAAATAAAAAGCAAACTCATACCTTCACAGGAGGCACAACAATGATGTTTTTCAGAAGCATCAAGAAAAAAGTGTTTTCAGTTTTTGGTGTGGTGGTGTTGTCAGTGAACTACCAAATCATGGAAGGTTTGCACTTCTGCAGGACTTTTCCCATTTTGTTAAAAGTGACAAAACAAACACATCAGGAGAGGCTTCCTTCTAAACTTTGAGAATTAGCATCTATTTGTTTAAGAGCAACATCCCCCCTTAATTTGGCAGTACTGCATAAAAGATTTGATTTGATTTTCAACTATGAAAAATGAAAAACTATGAACGACTGTGCTGAATTTGGTTAAGTCTTTCATTTCTCAGCTTTCTTTACAAAGAGAAAAATCTGTTAAGACACTGTAAAAAGTTTTCCTTTTTGCTCTGCTTAAGTCACTTTCACAACTTTCATTACTCCTGTCATGGCAGCCAGGGGTAGCCTGCTGGGGAGATGGTGTTTCTCCTAGCTATAACCCCTGGTCTCCAGAGTGTGGAGGTCAATGAGATTAACCTAAAGTTCTTTTTCTTCCATTATGTACCCTAAATTGCACCCACTTACCGACAAGAAAAAGAAAAGGGAATCATATATGGGCTGATATCTATTTAAAATCTAATCCCTTTGGGGGAATTCCTCAGCCTTTCCATTTTTCTTATGTTTCTGCCTATCGCCTGCGGGCTCTGCTGTGCCGTGGTGCGAAACAACCCCATTCAAGAAGGTGCTATAACCTCGCCCCTGTTCATATTAACTGTAGATTCATCTATGCTAATTCAGTAGACACTTAAGATTATAACTTTTTTTTTTTTTCTAAGCTCACAACCCGGATTTCTCTTTTTCTACCAATGAAGCTTGCTCTGATAATTTACTCTTTCTTATTTCTGTTAGAAAAAATATTTGACTATTCCCTCAGGTTGCCTGATATTTTTGAAGCACTGCAAAGATTGTGTTCCTTTCAGTGTTCATGAACGTTTTGGACAATGCGACAAGTAAATACTATAAACAAAATCTGGCAAATGTAACTTTGAATTGGGAGTAGTGGCCAAACTACAGGTGCGCTAATTAACAATACCTCACTCCCTGTCATAAGCAACGGTCTAGAAAGTGACCGCATGTACTAAACATGGAGAGATTGTTTAGTTAAAGAGGAAGTGGAAACAAACTAATCTGACAGCTATAAATACTGCAAATGGATGTATCACATATTCAACCTTGTATAATCTGCCTTTGTTTTGGGGATGTTAAGGTTGACTCACTTCCTTTAAAGTTCTCTTTCATGCAGACCTGGCATTAATTTGCAAAAACACAGTTGTTTAGCTCAAACTATATTTACTGACCAGGGGGAGCAGCCGCAGTAACGTGTGAAGGAAACAGAGCGAATGACTAAAGGCTCCCCAGATCAAATGGATAAAAAGCAGTCTGTTTCCATATGTATACTCTTTGTTCTTGGCTTCTTTTTTTTAACAGCCTTACTAAGATCCAAGAAAAAAACACAAACATATTTCTGAAATATTATAAAGATTGGTTCTAAAATTTCAAAAATACTCTTTTGCATTACAGCAGTTCTTTCTTTTAATTGCTGACCAGTTTTGTGTTTGCTTCCTTTGGCATTTTGCTTACATTTAGTGATGACCTCCAGGTCTTTCAGATTGGAAGGCCCTTCTTGACTTCACCTGGCTCCCGCCACAGATTCTGTATTATCATTTCCCATAGTATTGCAAAGACTAATTGTGCGTGTTCACAGTAAAAGCTGTAGCATTACTTAAAATATTTCTAACATTTTAAAGTATCTACATATTTCGTCACCCATCCTAATTTTATAACAGTATTGCGTCCCCCACTGCTGTCTAATTTCATAATCTTCTAAGGGTATTGATTGTCTGTTAAGAATCAGGTTATGGGGTCTCGGCATAGGTTGCCATGGCAGTAGACCTCAGTAAGGAAGAGGACCTGCATCGCCATAATGACAATGTTCAAGCTGAAGATTGAGACCAGTTTTGTCCCTCAGTATCAGTCTGGAGAAAATATTGTGACTGGCTTAAAGGAACTTCTCCAGTCACGGCGTGTGAATGAGGATCAGCAGCTGAGCGTCACAAAGCGTGGAGGTGTTCATGTTCGTGCTTTGACCATTGTCTCTATTTCGCCATTGGTAAATTTACTTTATGCATTCCACAAATTACTTGTGTGAGAGTGCATGAAATTATCTGAAATATTGCATAACGCTAACTACTGTCTGTAGGATGATGTACAGCAGCTGTATTGTATATGTCAATGGAATATTGAAATGTAAATTCATGTAAATATTACAGATTACGCAAGGTCAAGTTAGTCTTTCCCAATAAAATATTACTGTTCATGGCACTTTAGCATGTCACTATTTTATGGAAAAAAATATAGTAATATATATGAAGAACATGACCTGATTGTCTCACACTCAAAATATTTCAAATGTTAAAACTGAGAAAAATCTTTGCTGTGGTTTAAAGAATAAAAATCAAATGTATAAATCATATGTGCTCAGATCATAGTAATATTCAAACTACCTCAGCATCTCATAAAAGGAAGAGTACAGCTAACGCACTACAGAATCTCCAATGAGACGGGAGTCAAGACAAAAACAATCCAGCTGATCAACACATGGTGAGATTAGACAATCATTCTGTGAGCACAGATCTGGGTTCTCTGGTCAAGTTTTCCGACTATGTTACTGTTGTGTCTGAAGCTAACTTCCCTTCAGTTGTGAATAGGTTACGCCTTTCTATTCAAATCTCACCTGTAGTTCAGTCTGAGCTTTTTCCTATTGACTTCAATTTCCACTGAGCCAATCACTAATTAGAAGGAGATATTGTGAATGGTGACTGTGATTTTTTTTTTGCATTGTTTTATAATTGTATTCTGCCTGTAGTTTTAGAAGTTTTTTTTTACCTGTTCGGTAGTATCATTGTTATGAAGACAAACAAACACCTCACAAAGTCCACAAAGAGCTCAACACACAAGTATGTAATAGTAAGTAGAATGAAGAACCAGTGGTTACAGAATCAATGGGTTCCACAGCTGGTACACGGTCCTACGAAAGAACCAAGCAATCCAAGAGAGAGCAGTTGTCAAGATGAAGTTTATCAGCAGGTTCTGATTGATGCTGTTCTTTTCTTTAGGAAGTGCAAATGTTCCTCCTTGATGAGGAGGAACATTGATGAGGAGTCTCTTACAATGGTCTCTCAGTGTAAGAGACCAGGACAGGTTGGCAGAGGTTTTGATGCCAAGGAAAGTGTAGGAGATGAGTCCCACCCCTTCTGTATCACCAGCAGACTTCATGGTAGTGTTGCTGCCAGGCTGCAGTTGGAGGTATAGAGGTTATAGAGCAGAACTTCAATGGAGGGTTAGGTTTAGAGAGGAAGTCTTTTATACAGAGGGGGTTCAGTGGAGGGAAGTCTGAGGTCAGACAGTTTGCTGATCAGAATGTCAGTGTGACAGTGTTGGACCTTCAATAAATAATTTCCTTTTAAGGACCAAGCAGCATTTTTTTTTAAAGTCATTTTGTTATTCTGTTGAGACCTTCATTGATTTCTTGCTTATTAGAGGGACTGACAGAAAGCCTGCGCTTCATTAAAATACTATACGACAAAAACTTTGACAAACTATTTATACAAAAACAAGTCATATTTAAGGAACGAGTCACACATTGACTCGGGCCTGCATTGATATCACAAAATGTTCAGAAAACAATCTTAACAATTGCATTGATGATAAAAATAGTTTGTCATTTAGCAGATTCCACTATTCTGAAAGGTGGTGTTAGTCGTTGTTGTGGGTGTGACAGATTAGGCAGTGACCTGCACCATGTAACGTTCTGGTTATGAATCGCCCCTGTGGAAAGGTGAGCACCATGACAACCCTGTGATGGATGGTGCCAATGTCCAATTAAGCATTTGTCACCAGGCTACTGAGGCCTTTCTTCCCTCAGATCCATCTCTCTTTCCTGCGTTGGGCCCATTAGTTTACTACACACCCAGGCGCTCATTCAAAGCCTCAAACTACTACGAGAGAGCAAGACAATTCAAGGTCTTGTGTGTGTACTTTAGACCGATAGATTTTCTCTTATATTCTTTGGAACACATTCACAATGCTCTGCCAAAGTCTTGGGTTTCCCTCACATTTGTCTGGAAGATATAAAACTTTTTTGTGGAAATTTTAAAAAACTTTTAAAATACTTCATTAATCCCAAAGGAAAATTAAACATTATAACTCATTATAGATCTTTCTTTAAAGAGTTGTTGTACATGTTGATAGTTGTGGGTGTGACAGTTTTCCTGTAGCAGTCTGTTAAAATTATTCCTGAAGAGGCCTCTGACTGAAAACACTTTGTTGTTGTATGACAGTCTGATGAAAAACTCAGTTGCCCGTGATGTTTTGCATCTGAAGTGAACTCCTTCACAGGTTCCAGATCGATCAATCAATTAATCAGTCAAGTTGATTTGTATAGCACATTTCAGCAAAAAGGGAGTTCAAAGTGCTTTACAGCATGAAAACATCAAAAAAAAAAAAACACATCATAAACACATTATGGAGTCGGCAGTTGTGAAACCAGTAAGACATTACATTTTGTCAAGAGCCATTGGTAAAATTATCAATACACATAAAATACGTATTGATACCGAACCAGCCTACTTTATCAGATTGATTGTTTTTTTTAAGTCTGTTTCTGATGCTGCTGTCATAACAAATGGCAGAAAAGACTGAACTCTCCACAACAGATTAATAGAAGATCTGCAGCATCTCAGCGAAACACTGAAGGACTGAAGCTCCATCAGAAAAATGCAGCCAGAAGAATGTTTGCTTGGTTATTAACACACTTTTTATGTCTGACTAATTTATATGTCAGAGGTGATCAATAATTGTTAAGTTACATTCCCTTCCAAAAATATTAACACCCTATGAAGTTTTAAGCAAACAAACTAACAAAAAAAGAGTCATCCAGTGCAAAATTTGATCTCAATATAAATGTCACTGTTATGGGAAAGTCACAGAGCTTTCTCAGAGAACAAACCGCATCATGAAACTCAGCAGGCAGGTAGGGAGGCGTCTGTGTAGAGATTTAATCCAGAATCAGAAAACACAATATCCCAAACTTTAAACTTCTCCAGTAGGATGTCCTCCTTCCATCATCTGGACATGGTAAACATTTATTTTGGCTGTCCATCTGAGTAGAGAGATCAGGCAAGAGCAGCTTCAATAAGAGAAGTAGAGTGGAGACTTTAGGAAGGAACATCTGGTGACAGGACAACTACATATTATCCAGTCTAAAAATCAGGCTTATATGGAAAAGCAACAAGAAGAAAGCTATTAATAATAAAAGCCATAAGAAATCCCATTGATAGTTAGCCACAAATTATGTAGGAGTCACAGCAAACATCTGCAAGAAGGTGATGTGTTCAGATGAGATTTTGAAATTTTAGTCTACATGCAAAGAGATCTGCAAAACTTTCATCCTTCTGTCAGTCGATGGATATAAATCAGATGATTTACACTCCTGTCTTTGAATGTCCCAGTCAAAGTCCAGATCTAAAGCCAATCAATGGAAAAAAGAAATAAATAAAATAAAATGATAACAATAGTAAACCTGATGTCTACATATCATATTCAATCTAACTGAGCTTAACTTATTTTTGTAAAGAAGAAATAGCAAAGTATTTTCTGTTCAATAATATTCAGATATGCAAAACTGTCTAACATGAGTAGAGACAGTTCGATAGGTTTGCAGCTTTAAACGCAGCGAAAGGTGAATCTATAACAGTGGTGCCCAAAGTAGGTCCTGGAGTGCCGGCATCCTGCATGTTTTAGTTGCCTCCCTGGTTTAACGCAACTGGATCAAATGTTGGCTCATTAATTGACCTAAGAAGAACACTGACATGTTGAGGAGGTTGTCACTACACCCAGGGAGAGAACTAAAACATCCAGGACCCACTTTGGGCACCACTGATCTATAATGAACACTACTCTAATTTTGTTCTCTACTTCACAATTCTACAATACTTTTATCTGACATATAAGATCAAAATAAAATGTGTTGTAGTTTGTTGTTCTAACATTAGTTCAGAAAAAGTTCAAAGTGTGTGAACAGTAATACTTTTTGGATTCCTTCAGAAGTATAACAGCCTCAAATTGATCCATTCATGCGTGTTTGAGAGATCCTTTAATCTCCAGTAGCAACCATTCAGTTGTGCTAAACACCTGGGTGGACTGAGCACCCAGGTGAAGAGGATGAAGCTCTTCCACAGAGCCGCAGTTTCCAAGTTTCTGAGCTTGTGCCTCACAGAGCAGCCCTCCTCCACTCAGCTCCTACAGACTAGCAGCAGTAATTTAAAAGAATCTTTAGGTACATCTTGAGGACATAAAACAGATAAGTTGTCTTCTTCCTATGTATAAGCTGAATCTATGAAATATGTAATACACTGTAAAAAATTTCTTTTAGCATCAGTGAGCTTTAAGCTAGAACTACATAAAACAGGTAAGCTGAAGGATGATGCATTCCCCTGACCTGTCTGAGGTTCTTTCTGGGTTTATTTCCAAAAACATGACCCTCATATATTCTTAATCTCCCCTTATTCCTGATGCTCAAAATGTCCTTATTTTCTTCAGTTCTCTAAAAACACATTGCACAAATGCTTTCACGGTGTAGTCCACACAGACTGGTCAGAAGATGGCATGAAAAAGCAGCCAAAGCCAAGTGACAACTTTAGAGATACTGATTAATAATGCTCAAGACCACGTCAAAGGTCCTGACAATATATCTCTATGGAAACAAAGTAGCAAGAAATTAAGGGTGATTTAAAACTTCCACACAGCACACCACATGTCCACATGCTTGAAAAAGTCATTCAGCCTCATCTTTCCTCAAGTCTATCAACAAAAGTCTCAGACTTTTAAGGCTACCTTTGGTTGAACTTAAGCTTCTCTTTTTTTCCCCCCCTCATGTCTTGTGTATCCACTCTGAAATTATAGATGGGTATAATAATAAAATGTCATTTTGTACCGGAATCTTAGTCATTACCTGCAGTAAAGTGCTTCTAATTGATACCACCAGAGAGATAATGATTACAATGCCCTCCAGGAACATATTATTGCAATATTAACCTTTGTATATACTTTTATGCAGAAGACTCTGCCACATTAAGGGATCTCTAAATCTTACTTGTGCGGTGTAATGCCATTACAAAAGAATGGGTACTTGGAGGTGTGCCCTTTTCCTGATTAAGTGTGTCCAAGGGTTTGCGGCCATCTCCAGGAAATGGATGGCATAGAGGAGCAATTGCTAACATCTTTCTCTTTTCTTGCTGGATAAAGCTGCCTTTCTTCCAGCCTTTGTGCACCAGAAATAACCCTGCTTTCAGTGGCATTACTCTTTCTGATGTGTCAAAAACGGGTTGACTTATTCCTGTTTGATCACTAGTGTCTAACAGTGATGTCTGCCTCTGTGTGAGTTGGCCAGATTCTGTACAGGTGTCTAATATTTGACCTGCTTCTTGCACTGTTGTTCAAGAGGAAAAAAAAACAATCTCAAAGCAAAGTGTCATTTATTATTTATTAAACTTACTTTACAACATTGCTTTGCTAAAATAATAATAATAATAATAATAATAATAATAATAATAATAATAATAATAATAATATAATAATAATAATAGTAATTAATAATAAATAAATTTAAAAAATGAAAAATCCAACAGCACTTTAGGGAAACCAATGCAAAAATATACATTTTCATTTACTCAATGCCAAAATGCAAATCACTGTTTATATGTATATGCTTTACTTGATAATGAAAAAGAAATGTCAGAGAAATGTTGTTTTAGAGACTTCATTAAGAATAAAGAATTAAATTCTACTAGAAAAATGTGAGAGTGAAGTGAAGTAATTGATGGCAGGTAGTCTTTATGTATGAGTTTAAGCTCATTGATGTATAAGTGGTTTCTGAATATTCTGATGACAAAGGACAGAGATTGGGATATTTCAAATTTCTCTCCTGATTATGCTTCAGCACAGAGGTCAAAACATGGGTCAGGACCAGTTCCACAGGGACACTGGCCCCTTTTGGCCCCTGTCTATAACAAGCTGTTGAGCAGGCAGAAGATGGAAGGTGGAGGACTGGAGGCAGTAGCTGTGTTTCCATTATAAATGTGTGCAAAGCTTTGTCAATAATCTGCTAAGGTTGAAAAACAAAACAATGTCATTATTATAAATTATATCAAATTGAGTATCAATTCAGACTTTTGTACAATTCTTGTCGAGGTTAACTTTAAAAGAGAGCTACTATTGTTACAAATTAATTTTCTAAATTACAGAAAAGTAATTAAGGATGCTCAAATATAAAAAAAATTGAGCATCATCAATATTGATGCCCAATAATAATACTGCTGTTGTGGCAGTAAAATATTTACCAATATATATTTTTTTATTTTATCAAAACATTTTTTTGTTCTGTTACTTGATTAATTGTCAGAATAAGCGACAATTATTCTGGCATTGTCAGAATTATTGTCAAGTATAGTAATAATCTATACTTGATTATTACTAATTATTATTACTATTACTAATCAAGTATAATAATACTTGATTACTATAATAATCACAACGGCCCTAATAAAATTTTCCCGTGTACGCGTTTCAGTTTTGGGACGTATTGATTTATTGAATTGTGGCACATTTGGCTTTCCATACTCGGCTGCTGTCCAAATGATCGGTGCCGTGTTTTAGGCTACTGTGGATGACACTGTTTTGGACGTGAACTGTAAATGCTACAGGCGGACAGTTCTTTAACAGTTGAGCTTCGTTCTCCTCCTGACTGGTGGCGGTGAGGACACGGAATGAAAGACGACAAGAGAGCGACCTGGACCTGGACCTGGGTTTCAGGTGAGTTCCTCAATGACCGAACCGAACCGTTTCTTTATGTCGGAGTGCGGTGTGCTGCAGGCTGCCTGACCCAGAGGGGCCAAGTGAGACTGTGTGTTTTCTCCTCCTGTGTGTTGGTCTAATAAAGTCAGTGAGAGACCAGGCCTGTTTGTAGAGGGGAACGTGGCCGGTTCTTAAACTACTACTGCACTGACAGATGGGAAGAAACAAAAAAACAAAAACAAAAAAACCCGTCTTTATGTCAATTAAATATAAGGCCTCCATTTGTCTTAACAAGCAGGAAATTAAATAAATAAATGTTACCCCTCCCCGGTACAGGTTCTCATACTTTGGTGCAATGGGAGTGACAATAATAACTTGGTTTTTTGTCAAACTGCACAACCTGCTACATTCATGCTTTAATTTTAAATCAGCCCACTGAAGTTATTGTGTTTGCTCAATGGAAGAAATAACAGAGCTACGAAGCCTGCAGCTGGGTGGACAGCTTCACATTTGTTGGGTTACAACCACAAACATGCTTTTTATTGGAACTTTTTGTTTTACAGCGTCTGAAATTTGGGTCGTTCTAATAGAAGCCTCTGTGAAATGATACAGAAGCTTCAAAACTCTTCAAATAAAATTGGGAACATGTGGGGTATGTGTGTATGAACTCGCCTGTAAGACCTTGAGATAGTTTAACTCATCCTGCTTCCAACCGCCCATTTATAAGCATGGGCCTTGTTAAGTATTTTTTAGCTGAGCTTTACCACAGTTTTCACAACATGGCAGTGATGCACTTGTTTATCAGAACAAAGTTTTTCTTATTCTGCAGACTTGGAGGTATGAATTAAGCCTTAATTGGACACCCTTAAATAAAAGTTATCCAAAAGTTGGCTTCATGACTCACCTAATTTGTAAATAAGGTCTACTTCTGTTTAACTTCAGAATAAAATGCACCAGCTTTTGGAAGGCTTCTAGTATGTTGGAGAACATTAGTGAGCTTTAAACAAAGGAGTCTGAACACACTGTGCCCACAATTAAATATGGAGGTGATAGCATCATGCTGTGGGAATGCTTCTCTTTTGTAGGAAGAGGAGAGTTGCTCAGAGTTGGAGGCAGAATCCTGAATGGAAATGATTAGATGCTAAAACCTGACCGGAGTGAAGCAGGTGGTGCAGTCAATCACTTAAAAAATGTAACACACTGTAGCACTGTGATTAATCACAATGTCTAACTTTGTAAGCTTGAATATAAATATGTGTGCAGTTATGGTACTTATGGTGACGTGGGCAAACACTGACAGATAACATATGTTATTTTCTTGTGCTTGGGTGCCCAACTCCTTCCTGCACAAACAGCCCATATCACTGAAAACCACTGAATTGAGGATATCAAAAAATGTTTAAGAAAATGTTTTACTGCATCAAACCAATCATGTCTGAAGATTCTCAGTTTTCGTTTTTTATTTTTACATTCAGGAAGGTTTAAATGAATTAATTTTGTTTTAAATGTCAAATTAGAAATGTCCCTCTGCATTCATTTCCGATGGAATGTGGGTGATGAGGCGACTTGTCCAGCAGAGCGTAATTCATACATAGGAGATTTTGAGCTCGTACATGTAGATGTGCAAATGTAGCCTTGCTATGGAACACAAGAAGGTTAAAAATAACCAACATTTGTCGCTGTCTACGATTGTGAAATACTTTTACTTTTCAATGTCATTCGTTGCTCCCCGTGTGTCTAAATCTTTTGGTTTAGTTTGATATATCTGCAATATGTGATATTAATGCGTTAAAATGTCAGAGTTTATATGAGAAAAGCTGGTAGAGACATGACCCAAATGATTTGCAGCTGGAATTGCAGTGACATCAGGTGGGCTGAATACAAAACCCCACGTTCAGAAATTTTATTTGAGGTTGCAGCAGGGCATGTGGAGAAGTTTGATGGGTGCCTTTGCAGACAGACAGGTTTCTTTTACATTAGGAAACATGAATGCTAGTGCTCTTTTTTTCACCTACGTTTACATACTTTGCTGCTGTGCCAAACCAGTGACATCGTCAAAGGTAGAGCAACTGCGTTTACTGTGTTGGTGACAGTTCCAGCAGCAACCTCCTCCTCTCTGTAAAATGTTCTCCCAAAACTTCTTCAAATATATCTGAAGTGAGCAAACTTACCTGTTATTTCCAAAGTGAAGCGATGACCTGGAAAGATAACTGCTCAGGATTCTGCTTTGTGTTTAGTTTTAATCCCATAGTTGGAACACAAGGCTCTCTTGTTCCTGACTGCTTGTTACAAATATCCCACATAATTCCCACAGGATCAGAGATCATTTGCTGTGGCTCTGGGTGAATCAGTAGGTTGTGTGTGCAGAGGCTGTAGTCCTTAACTCAGCTGTCTTGGGTTCGATTCCTGCTCTCAGGACATTTGCTTCTCTGCTTTCTCCTCCAGATTTACTGTCATTAAAGGACAACAGAGGCTAAAAAGCTGTAATAAAGGAGTGAAATGGCTTGCTGATCAATTAAAGGGGCAGTATTATGTAAAACAAACTTTTTTTGAGCTTTAAATCATGTTATCATTTTATTCCCTCATCGAATAAAATACCTGGAGTGTTGCATTGATTCTTTCATGCATGTTTAAGAAATCCTTTAATCTCCCATGGCAGTGGGGGAACCTTGTGCCCCCTACAGCTCCTCCTCAGAGCTGCAGTTTCTTAACTTCACCCTGCCCCGTGACTCTCCTACTCAGCTCCTGCAGACTAGCCAGTAACAATTAGCAAACACCTGGCATATATGGTGAGCTCATTAAAGAAGCTACTTTTCAGTTAATGCCGGTAAAAATTGTTGTTGAAGGGTTAATAGAGGAGCCATGTTATGACGACTTCCTGAAGGCTTGAGTTTCAGAAAGAAGTTTCTTAAAGAGACAGAGGCCCAGTGTCAAGGTGAAAATTCACAAAGTCAAATTTCTTTTAAGTGAGATTTGATATATAACATTTTTATGACAGCTGAAGGTAACATAGTTAATTCATTATGCTATAAAATGGCACTGTATATCTGGAAGATACATAACACTGCCCCTTCAAAGAGCTGGTACTGTGTCACATTTTTTCCTCACACTCAAATCATCACATTCCTTTTGTTGTCTTCACTGATTTCCTGCTATTTTCGAGCTGACACTAGTATGGTTTTCTTTTGTCCTGGGTAATGGGACACAGTTGCTGAAGTGAACACCAGGGTTAGTGTGACCGAATCCCTTTGTGGTGTGGTTGGAAGGTCGGAAGGTCTTTCTCCTCTGTTTTGGTACAGAGCAACATTATCTGCTTATTTCAGGGTCAGGCAGCCAAATCTGCAAGAAAGGTAAATGCAACAAATGTGTTTTGTTTTGTTGTTTTTAAAAATCAATAAATGTGCCATAACATTGAAAATAATAATACAATAAAAATCTATGCTAAAGTACTTTAGTAGTAGAGCTTATAAATAGATTCATTTTACTGGTAGTTATCCCACAGGGGAGCCGATGTAATCCTGTTACAATTTTGAAAAAAAAAAAAAAAAAACACGAAGAGGGAAGGAATACCACAAGGAGGAAATCCAGGGAAATGGACGGGATTTTGAAGTGGAGCTCAAATGTGAAGGATGGGAGGTGAGAGTAAGGCAAAACACAGGGAAAGGGAGTAATCACGTGTGTCCGGCGGAGGTCACCACTGGTCTGCAGGTTCTAATTATGAGCTAATAGCCACAGAGGAGGTCATTTGGAGCCATTAGCCGGTGCCTGTAGATAGTTAACGGCTCAGTGCATAACCCAACCTCCTTAATGTTCCCTACGAGGCCGTTAGTGCTCTGTCACCAGCCAGCTAGCTGCCTCGTTACTGTGATTAGAAACCAATTGATAGGTAATACTAAAATATGATAGCACTCTATCCAAGAAATATGGACTTTAGTGGAAAGGTAAGATGACAGGAGTTGTAGTGTCTGAGTGTCTCTGCTCTGTATTGGGGGGATGAGAATTTCCTCAGAAGCTAAGAGAAAATATCCTGTTTTATAAAGATGGAAAAGTTGGGTCAAATATTGAGCGGCACTAGGTTCAAAATCAAATAAACCTAAACACTGTCTTGTTACTATGTTTCTATGTCTAGATGTTCCTATAAAACTGGTCAGCAGCTTTTACAAGTGGAACCTCAGACACAGAAAATCACACTCAGTCTTAATAAAGCTCAGAGTGAAACAGGAGCAGTTCTGAACTGCGGGCCACCAGTATGATCTGGATACCACACTGCTGATGCTTTGACTTTTACGTTAACTCTGTGTTTGCTTCATTTTCACCCTGGATACTAAACACAGAAACGTTCCTCTACTGGACTCTTGATCACTTTGGAGAACTTTAAAGAGGACGGGGACGTTATGCATTTTCCAGGACAGTAGTGTCATTTTATAGCACAATCAAGCAACTAATGAACCTCTATCTCTTTAAGAAACGCCCGCTCTTTCTGGCAGTCACAGCGTTTCTCCATTTAAGCCATTCTTAGGAAAGTTGGACTGACAAGTGATTTGGATGGTGAGCTGAGCAGAATATCAGTTTCACCGGGTGTCTACTAATTGCTGCTGCCACTAGTCTGGAGGAGCAGAGTGTAGAAGGGGCAGTAGAGAAGAAGTGCTCTGTGAGGCAGAAGCCTCTGAGGAGGAGCCTCATGGAGCAGAAGTTGCTTAGTGAGAATAGGCGTTTAGCTGTTTCTCAACCATGCATATAAAATCAAAGCAACCCTCCAGGTATGTTTCTGATGAGGGAATATCGACTCAACATGATATAAAGCTAAACAAATATATTTTTTACATAATAATATGTACACAACGCGAGTTCCATAGTGAGGTGGACGAACAAGTTTGGTGTAGAACTAGAGGTGCACCAATCTGATGTCGATGTTTGTATCGGTCTCAATATTGAAATACATTCTAGACCTGGTGTCAGTGACAATGTGACCAATCCATAAGGGCCAATCTATTCAGTTATGATGTGCTCTGGGTGACATCATGCCTTATTATTTATTTTACATTATATTTACTATTCCTAATTGAAATGTCAAATCCATTTGATAGAAGGGTTGTTTTTTTTACATGTTTGATCAAGGGCATAATTTCTGTGTTTAAGAAAAAAAAAAAATCTGTCAATTCTGTTTTTGTGTCTCAGATCAGTATCAGTTGATACTAAACCCCAGATATCTGTGGTGGAAGTGAGAAATCTGGATTGGTGCATCCCTATACTTGACTGATCTGTACAGAATCCTGACACCAAAGCAATGTTAAAGTGGAGAGTACAAGTCTTTTTGTGCATTATTAGTGTCTGACCTCAGAAATGTGCTTCAGGAAGCTCACGTTGGGCCAGCTTCATGTCAAACTACAAAGATTAATAACAGGATGTAACTCAGGTTCTCGTGTGTGAAGGCAGCAGAGCGAATACTTTTGGAACTATCGTGTATTTTTAGTATAAAACAGCAGTGCTATGACTTTCCCCAACTAGGCCTGTATAAACTTACACAAACACATAGAAATTAAATCAGTATCAAAACAAGGTTAATCTAGACCTACTATGCAGAACATTGTTCTTAAGCAATTAGAGTCAGATGTTTTCATTTAAATATATTTTATTTCTGCTCTGGCCAGACATTGATTCATATGATTTAAATTAAAATCACACTGGTTATCGGTCAAAGGCAGAATACTTCCTGCTCCTCCACATTCATCAAGGCCCCGGACAAGTTTGATCTTGAGTATATGCTCTTTCCTGGCAAATAAAGTAATCTAGCGCTCCCCAAAGAGTCACGGCTTCGTTTGTGATGAAATCTCCAGGCTGGCCTCTAAATATTTGCCCGTGCTGTATTTGTGTGAGCGTTTCATTAACGATCAGAGCTGACAAACATGCACACTCATTGACCCCGGTCATCAAGGGAGAGCCTGAGACAGCGGGGCATGTTCCGTGTGTATTTGTTGGAAATGTAAATGCCTCACATGAAGAATTGATGTCGCCGGTGGAGACGGTTGCGGGTGGAAATGAAACTGATCTGGTAAACATTTTCCATATCCAGCTCTCCTGGCTGTTATTTAAGGTGCTGTCAGAAGTTTCAAGTGTAACTGATACAAATTCTAAAGTTTCATTTTTACAGTTTACAGTCACAGAAGGTTCAGAGCTTCAGATTGTTTAAAATTGCACTCACTCCCTTTTCATTATAGCAGTCTAGTTTGAAAACATTAGTTCATCAAAGGGTTGCTCCAAATTAGAGTTTGAGGAACTCAATTTGAAGGAGAGAAAAAGCGCTTCTATTCCACCGAGGAAAAGCCGAAGTGTGTGTCTTGGCGATGTTTGCATTTAAATCGAAACAGGCCCGCTTTAAAGATGCTTGCTGTCTTCATAAATTCTAAATTATGGAGACACGCATGACCACAATCAAACAAAGCACCAGAATTAGTTTGTTCCCAAGAAGTGCTCTTTGACTGTTGCCTTCGCCCCCTTTTAGTTATTAGCAAGAAGGGCAGCAGAAATGTTGTCTTGCATCTGGACAGAGACTGAGAGTTAGACAGAGATGGCAGGGCGATCTGAATCGGCCCCAGGAGTTAACAGAGGAAGGCCTGTTTTTGGAGCGCTGCGTTGGACGACTTCCAGGCCAGAGGGGAAGTGAGTGGAGACATCTTCAGCTGCTCGTCACTGACAGAGCAGCAAGAGGGCTGCCGCGACCCGCCCGGACCGCCGGCCAGTGCCCGCTTTGCCTCCCGTCCCGAAACGCTGAATGAACACAAAGTAGATCCAGAAAGAGAAAAGAACTAATCAGATCATTTTTTTTAAATCATAAAAATACATTCTTCCCACCTGAAAGCAGACACTTCCAGGACTTCCTTTTATTGCACTTCAGGTCCTGGCCCTGCTAAAGAAGAGTATCCTAACAGAATGATGCTGCTGATACCAAGATTTCTTTCAACATTCTTCTTGTCACTCTTCCATAAGTGGAGTGTGGTACTAATATTTGTCTATTGAGAGATCTGAGTTGTCTGCGCCGCCAGAGTTACCATGGGAATGCTAGCTGCTTCTTTTATTGAAGCGGCAGCTTGAAACTTTAATACACAATATGATTTTTATATATTTGATTAAACGATCACCATATCCTGACAGTATGAGACAGATAATCTGAGAAAACTGAGCTCTTCCATCTCCTCCATATAGTCTTACTGCCATCTGCAGAAATACAACACTCAGTCAGAAACAACCAATCAGAGCCAGGAGGAGGGTCTTAGCGCTGTCAAGCAACCTCATCAATGCACTGCTAAATCTTCTAATGGTGGAGAAATAACTTAACATTAGGGGAAAACCGTTCATCCGCCATCATTGGTGGCCATGGTAACCAGCATTAGCAACGAGGGATTGAAGGGGTCTCTTAACTAAATATTTTGCAGTGTTGTGTTAATTTGTATCTGTAAAAAAAAAAAATTGTTTGATTAAAATATTATACAAAAGTAAGAATATCTGCTTTTGTAATGGAGCAAATACTTAAATTAAGGAGTACAAGACTTATTATATAGAGAACATTGAATACAAAAACGTTTATCACACAAAACATTCCTATTTGCCAAACTATGTTAAAATATGGGGCTTCAGATGATAATAAATTAAGAGCCGTTTTGGAACCGAAAGAGCGGTCTGTCTGAAAAGAGCTGAACTCCTCATCATTGAGCCTGGTCATCACAATAGGCTGTGTTGTGGGTGTGTTGTGGGGAACTAGCTGTAACGCAGCCAAGAAGAAAGGGGAGGTGCTAAGACCCTGTTACTGGCTCTGATTGGTGGTTCTGACTGAGTGACGTATCTCTTCAGATGGCAGTAGGAGCACTGGTAGGAGTAGCTGGATTTTTAATTTTTTTTTTTTTCACAGATTTTCTGCCTCGTATTGTCACAACATAGTGTCACTTTTAACAAATATATATATAAAAAAAACAAACTTGTTTATAAAAGTTCCATACTGCAGGCTGTATTATGCTATTATACTCCACAGCTTCCTTGCTGAGAGGTCTGACCAATCTGACCACTCTGACCGGTCTGCTGGGTTCCTTGATCTCCATGATGACGTGTTCTTGAAAAGACTCGTAAGACCTTCACAGAAGAACTGGGTTCATGTTGGGAATCACACACCTGAACTCTGTTGGCTAATTAGTGGATTTATGAAGACGAACAATTGCATTGAATTTATTTGCAGGCGTTGGAACTAATGGGCCTGACTGAAATTGCATGCAACTTTTAATATTTTTATTAGTAGCAATCAAACAAAAAAAAATCTGAAAAAAAAAAGTTAATTCAAATGAAACTTGCTAAAGATAATTCCACAGGTGGACACACTTTTTCATCAATTCAAAGAAGTGACGACGACGACGATGATAAATCTGTTCCATCACGTAGACCGTTCGAACGTTTCTTCAGGACAGGCAGATCAGTTCAGTGACATGGTCAGTAAAATAAAGATTTCTGATGGAAAGGAGGAGAAAAAATAGAGTAACTGATCGGCAGAGATGATCATTTCAGAACATTATTTAAGAATATTGTTTTTGTCTTTATCAGTGAATCCATCCCTCTGACAATTTAAGATGTCAAAAAAAGAAGATGCAACAAAGTAGTACTTGTGTTTTTTAGCACATGATTCTATTACATTTTTTCCTCAACATTGTGTGACTATTGTTTTGTAAAGGACAAAAATATGCATTACTTATAGGAATATAAAATATTTTAAAGTACATTTTTAAAAATCCCTGAGATGTTAAGTTAAATATATCTATCTATCTATCTATATATAACTAAGTTCATCCTGGTTCAACTATAGGACAAAAAGTTTTGCTCTGTCCTGGATCCTTTTTTGAAATCAACCAGAAAAACTTTCTCAGACTCACAATAACAACTGTGTCAAAACACAGTTACATTTACATGAAAAAAAAAAAAAGCAGATAAATAGCCTTAAACAAATGGTGGAAATATTTTTTGTTCCTTTAGTGTAAACATCCCTGGGTCAGAACAGCAACCACTAATGAAAATAACTACCAGCAGTCCAGCACAATGCATTCTGCTGGACTTTCATCATCATGGTGGCCCACTTTTTGACACATTTAACCCTGATCTAACTGACGAGCCACACATCCTTGAGTCTGTGCAGAACATCTGCAGAAACAGACACTTTACTGTATGTATGGCGAGGGGGACAGCACTCAGCAGCGCCATGCATTGTTGGAAATTTGCATGCTTAAGTCCATATGGTAACTTCCTTTTGACCTGCTTTCCCATCCCCGATGGATTGTCAGGCCTGTCAGACGATAAAGAATCACTTGACTTGCTATAACAAGTTCAAAAGGCTCTGATGACGCGCCGTTGATCCATGGAGAATCGGTAAAGAAACACCCTGCCGCTCGCTGCTATCACTGCCATAGAGATAGGCGCATTATTTAGGGAATGGCTATGCTAATTTCTGGATGTGGGGAGCGAAAAGTTACATTTTCTTAGTTAGGAGGAAAGAAATTACATGCATTAAACAAAGAAAGAAGTGCGAATCTTTACATGTGATTGATTGTGTTTTCTGTTGGAAGGTAAAGAAAAGGACGGAAGAAAAAGTGAGCAACAAGTACCTATTTTATAAAAACAAAAAAGAGTGAGCGAGAAAGTAAGAATGAGCTATAATCAAATGTGGGGGGGAAAAAAAAGTCTGATTTTTTTTTTCCCTTTTTTTTTTTTTTTTTTTTGGATGGAAAAATGTTCCGAACAGGCTGCAGTTAATTCCTGAATGCAATTAAAGTAATAATGGTTTTAACACGCTGCGAGTTGCGGATTATTCCCACGCACAGATGGAGCGCCGCGCGCTATCCTTCGGAACGACCGTGCGCGTGCTCCTTTCTCCGGACAGCTCTGGAGTGGCGCGTGCGTGTCCCGTGTGCGTGTGACCCGGCGCTGACTTATGAGGTGAAGGGGGGCGGGGAGGAGGGGGGAGAGGGGTGTAAACACGACCCCCGCGCTGCATCCCCCTCTGCGGGCCCGCGTCCGGTTCTGCGGCCATCCGATTCTCTGTCGGCGGCGTTAATGCGTCTGTCGGTGCGACATTTTGAATAATCAAGGCTGCGCGCGACCACTAGCTGTCAGCAGCACAGCCTGCCTGTCTGTCACTCTCCTCTGTGATGCACTTAACATTACAGAAAACAAGCTGTCCGTCCAGGAGAGTACTTGATATACTTTTTCCCTCTTTATTATTATTACCAAACCGTTCCCATAATTACCCCATAATCATTATATAATCCCCCAACAAAGCCTCTATTGAAGCCCTGTCTTTTGTCAACGCTGGGACACTGAATCTATAATTGCATTATTCAGCCTCTTCCAGCCCCCCTCCCCCCTGTCTCTACCCCCCCATATGGAACCATAATATATCAAAAACAGGGTGTAAGGACAGCTTTTAGTCGCAGGAAACACTCCTGCGTCTGCGGGACGTCGCTCTGTGTTTCTGTCATGTGCTTTTATTCACCAGTTCAAAAAAAAAAAAAAAAAAAAAAAAGTTGAGCGAACTTCCAAGTTCCTGTTGGCATTAGTGTTTGAGTTAGCCTGAAAGAGCAGTTTTTTTTTTAAGAAAAAGAAAAAAAAGGAAAAAAAAAAAGCTCCGAGCACCTGCGCAGAAATTTCTCCACGCTTTAACTCGGAGCGCACTCGCATCTTTATTCTCTAATAATTTCATTTTAGCGCAGCGGGGAATAAATCCTGTGAATCGGTGAAAGAAAGAGAGAAAAAAAAAAACCCTGAAAAGGTAAAAGAGAGGCTCCCCTGGGAGCGGTCCTGCGTCTGTGTGCGCGGGGACCCGCAGCCCAATGAGGCTTATTTACATTAAATACGCCACAAGGTTACAGTGCAGATAGATGAGCGTCATTTTTATCACTCATTACTTCTCTTTAGCGGTGACTGACGCTCGGGACGCAGAGGAGGAAACGCTCATTTATCCAGGAGTTTCTAAAGGCCAGGAGGAGACGGGGAGGACGGGGAGCCGGAACAGCTGTCCTGAAAGGTAAGGAATGTCACTTTTTTTGGAGTTATTTGGTGTGTTTGCAGGGAGGGATGTTAAGGCTCTGCCAGCCAATTCTGGTCGCCCCGAGCCTCCGCTGGCTGCGCCTTCACGGCTTAGAGCAGAGGGCACGTTGCTTTTCTCTTTCTTTTCTTTCTTTTTACTCTCATAATTTTAATCAAAAATAATCTCTCCGCGCGGTTCAAGGTCAGGATCTCGGAGGTTGTTTTTGGAGCGTTTTGTTTCTGTCTAATGTGAGGACCGGGAGAAGGAGAAGGTGTCGCGGGGGGCGGAGGGGGCTCGCTGCTCCGCTCACCGCTGGGTTCATCAGCTGCTCTGACGGCGGATACCGCAGGAGCAGCCGGCGCTGCTCTCTACAGCAAGCGCCTCTTCCAGCCGCCAGATAGGGGGAGTCTGAGCTGAGAGATGGAGGGGACACGCTGCTGATGCCCGCCGACAGGAGCCGGACCGGAGAGCGAGGGGACAAGTCCTGATAAAAGCCTTGTTTGTTTTCTTCTTTATGTCCAAGTCGGAATACGCGGACGAGCGTGGAGTGGACAGTCTGTAACCCGTCCTGAGCGCACTTTCCCCCCACACAACACTCTCGTCCCCGCAGCGGCGGCAGCGGCGGCAGCGGCGGCAACATGATCCCGTCACATCAAACGGACATGCCTCGCTGTTTGCTGAGCACTGTTGGTCTCGACGCGGCGTTTACGCACCGGAGTCGGCGAATTTAAAAAAAACAACAAACAAACAAAAAAAAACCAAAATATATAAACAAATAAGAGAAGGTAAGAAGTGTGGAGCTGAAAGCGAAGAGGTCTTATCGGGGGGTTCTGAGTGGGGTGTGTGTGTGTGTGTGAGAGAGAGAGAGGGTGGTGGTGGTGCGGGGGGAGCTCACTCAGGCTTGTTTCTGTGTGTGTGTCGCAGCGGGGGTCCCCTGATGTCTCCCCGAATCATGATTAGAAAATAAGGGTGCAATTATCCGGAGCGAGGGGTCGTAAAACAGCAGCTGGGACCGAGAGAGATGGAAGCAGCTCGGAAGCGACACCTTGCAAGTCTCCGCGTGCCGAACTAGTTTCGTTCAGCGCAGAAAATTCATTAATGTGCATTATTGCTTTTTTGTTTATTTATTTATTTTTTTACCCACAAAGCCTGTGCGTAAAAGCCGCTCGCTGCGCATCGCTTTGCGACGTTGGCGCATTACGGATCAGCGGCACAGCGTGGGACTTTTACAGAAGTATGTGGCCGTGTTCCCGGCTGCTTGGAAAACTTTCTTTTTCTAATTTTTCCCTGTAGCCGGCGATATTCCACGCAGCTGGGATTTTTGAAGACAGTGGGAATAAAGAAGTTAAAGTTTTTGGCACCACGTGTCCTTAAAAAATAAATAAATAAATAAAAAAAATAATTAAAAAAAAAAAAAAAACGAAAAAAGAAAAAAAGGCAAACAAAGTTATGAGATGGTAGAAGAGCCGATGAGACCTGCCATTTTGAGCACCGAGATCGACCTCCGAAATGGAAAAGCCGTCAGAGCTTTTCTCATGTTCTCGCTGATAAAAGCGCGGAAACGGAGCCGTCTTATTTCTGCCTTGACAACAACACCTTGTCCGGGTTGGAAAAAGTCTTCATCAAAAGTTGCGGTGTGCGCGCGTGCAAATAGCAGCAGGACAGCTCGTGAGGCCAAATCACATCAGCGGAGTGAACAGATCAGATTTGTGTCCTGCCCTGATTTCAGAATAAAACGTTCTCTCTGCAGTGTCTTCACTCCATGAAGAGCAATAAAAAAGTTTTAAAAAAAAGAAATAAAAAAAAGAAACACTCTCAACTTTAACAATCTTTAACATATTTTAATAATATATGAAAATAAACGGGCAGTTCCGAATTAATAAAGAATAAATTGAATTATGCGTGGCACCAGGGATGTTTGAGCTCTGTAATCCCATTTAAAGCCCCTGTCACACCGAGCGTCTTGGGTGGGGAGCTGTTATTTTCTCTCCCACCCCTTTTTTTTCTTTTTCTTTCCTGGAAGTAAAACTGACCCCTGACCGGTCTGACCCCGCTTTACCTCCAACCAGCTACCAGCTTTATGAAGACAAACGCAATGGCTCCAAAAACTCCGTCACACTGTTTCCCTAACCTTTCCCCAAGTTAACCCGAGCCCCCTCTGCCTCCTTCCATTCCCCATCCGCCCAAAAAAGTTGCTTCCTCCTTGGATTCATTGTGCAGGGAAAATTGAATAAATAGATGGACTGTACGGGCTGGGATGCTGTCATTGTGTAATGGTATGCACAGGGCGGATATTGTGTCTGAAATAGTGTCTGGGCGTAAACCCCTTTTGTCAGTTGCTTTCAATCCTTTTATCGCAGGAGAAATATGAAATGGATGACAGTGCAGAGCTGCCTCAGACCTGTCTGCCCTTTCCCTGCTCCTCTCTCTGCTCCCCTACCAGCTGACATGTTGTCATTCTTTTTAGGTGAAATATTTTAGGAGGAAAAAAAAAGGCCTTGCTTTGCTTTTCCAAACTGGCCTTTTCGAGGAATTGAAGGTGTTCTCCGTTTAGTTTGGTTTTATCAGACCCACCTGAAAATCTCTGCCTTCACAAATGTATAAGTTGTGTCACTGCGCACACACAGAGAGAGAAATGTCAGAGGGAAAAAAAAAAAGGCATTTCAAATGGTGAACATTGATACATTTTGTTTCTGGGTGAGATTTGAAGGGTGAACCGTCTCCCGGCAGCAGGGATCTGACGGATTCTCCTGCTGCAACTTTCTGACTGACGGAGCTGGAAATCCGCTCTGCCGACGATCCGGCATGTGCCGCTTTCCCACCTGTGCCCTGTAACAGCGCTTCTGAGGGTGCTGGAGAATGTGTGTATGCATGCGTGTGTGTGTTTGGGGAAGGTGGGTGGGGGGTCACAGACCATGACTGACTGCACTGATAAACATCTCTCAGCTGCAAACGAAGGAGAGAGAGAGCCAGAGAGAGGAGATGGCATCAGATCAGTTCTCCTTTCAGCAGGCTGTCAGTCAGTCAGTCAGACAGTCAGACAGTCAGTCAGTCAGTCAGTCAGTCAGTCAGTCAGCAGGCCACTCTCCCCTGCTGTCAACTATCTGCATGCTGACGGGTTAAACAATCACATTTTTATTCCAAGTGTAAAAGAGGTTTTTAAATTGGAACGGCCAACATGCATGCTTAACCATGGCCTGTGATTTGGATTCAAGCATCTGCAAGAGTCCCCCCCCTCCATCAGATCTGCAACCTCGCTTCCCCCCCTCCATTCTCATGTAATTATGGGGAGAGGGCTCCAGCTGCACAGGCTGCAGGGCCAGGTTTTCCCATCCGCTGGGATCAGGGCAGTGGTGGGCAGGCCGGATCAGGCCAGCTCTGCTGATCAGCCAGCCATTAATTGATATGTGCAGTCATTGTGAAAGCAGCAGCCCTCCCGCCTCGCCCTTATCCCATTTATTTATTTTTTTATTATTATTATTATTACTATTATTATTATTATTTTGGTTATTTTTTGGTTTTCAGGGCGCTGGATGGGAATAAAAAAAAAAAACAGAAAACAAAAAAAAAATAACTAATGCAATAACCCTTCGTTTCTGATCAGGCTGTGTTCCTTACTGCGCTGGTAGAGGGAAGAGGCTGTGTGTGTGGGTGTGTTCTGTGGAGGGGGGCTTGTTACTCCTTGACCTTGATCTCTAGAGTTTAAGTCAGGGAGGGCAGCATGTTGACAGGCCCCATATGAAGTTGCCTTGTGAGGGTAATAATGACCAGATTTCTCCGGCTAAAAACTCCAAATAAATTTCCCCAAAAAATAGATTCTTCCTCCAGGTTGAAACGTTTTCAACAGCAGCCAACAGGTTTGGTGCCTCCTGCCTCTGCTCATGTTTAGGATTTCATTTTGTTGAATGAATTTATAGTGAGAGACACAGAGTAGCTACAAGAGCCTCTGCAAAGACAATTATGGATCAAAACTAGACTGAATACATAGGTAAAAAACAAAAAATCAACATAAATATCAGTGGGATGCGGAGGAGCGGAGGGGCCGGGTGGGCCGATATGGCGAAGCTGAGGCTAATGGCGGACGTCAGTTCCATCTAAGAATAAAGAGTGTGGGGCAGATGAGGCGTTGACAGACTGGGTGCCCTCATGCCAGGGTGCCATCACAACGAGCGTCTGCGTGTCTGGACAGAGGGAGGAAGCGGGGCTGAGAGGAGAGCGGAGGCAGTTGGTCTTAAGAGGGAGAGCTAAGTATGGAGGAGGTGATTTCTCCTTATCAGAGGATTTGTAGAGAATGTGTGTGTGTCTGTACATTGGTTCAGTGTGTTGAAGCCCCCAGGTTTCCGCCCAGTGTCCTCTGGCCCTGCGTCCCAAGAGAAACTCCTCTGGGGCGCCGTGGTTCCCTGATGGTTTGTGTCCTGCTTGGATTCCTTATTCCTAAAAGTTTGCTTCAAACTGTGGATTTACGGAGGCACTAGGCGATGTCAGGGCTGTTTTTTTATTTTTTCCTCCCGTTGATGCGTCGAGGAGCGCTGTGTTTTCAGCCGTGTCATTTCCACAGACAACAGCTTAACACAAACCGGCAAGCACACATCAATCAGAGGTCTTGAAGCAGAGAATTGTTGCTACTTAGCATTCAGCTGCGCTCTGCAAAGACAGTGGTAAATACCTCCAGCCTTCATGAGCTGGAAGTGCGTGTGTGTGTGTGTGTGTGGGGGTGTGTGTGTGTGTGTGTGTGTGTGTGTGTGTGTAGAAGGTCCTGTCTATCGCCCCCTTTCACCTAGCATCTCCAACTGCTGGGCTCATGTCATGTCTGCTCTTTAGCTGCGTTGCGCGTTTTCGGATGTGACCTCTGTAAACTTCCAGACCCCGACTAATGAGGATGTCAAAATATTCAGGGAGGGGGGTCAAAAAGAAAAGAAAAGAAAGCGAGGGGAGAGAGGAGAGGTGAAAGTGTGGGAAAGCTGGGGAGAATGTGTGCACCTTTAATTATGATCAAGAGGTTCTCACCAAAGGATGGAGGCGTTTCCCGTTCGCGAGCGCTCATAAATCTGGCCCTGGATCTGCCGTACGGCGAGCCCAACCATTACTGTACACCATTGTAGCGCACATTCAGCTGCTTCCCCAGCACCTCATTTGCATAATTGGATCTTTAATGAAACTTCCCCAGTGGAATGAATAAGAAAATGAATAAATTATAAAATAAATATAATAAAAAAATTTATATATATATATATATATATATATATATATATATATATATATATATATATATATAAACATGAGAAATCAAAGCGTACGTTTCCATTGGGGTAAGAACGCTCAATCAAAATAATCAGCGAAGCTCTTTCATGAAACTCTCTTGTGATGTGTGTGTGTGTGTGCGCGTGTGTGTGTGTGTCTGTGTGAAGGGAAAGGTGGTGGTGTGGACTGGAGGTAGGAGAGAGAGAGACGGCAGTGTGAACAGAAAGAGGGGAAAACACAGTGACCTGCTGTGGCACAGGCGCTCGCGCATCAACGGCAGTGCTACAAATAGGATGAGAAGTGACTGTGAAAGCTGTACATTCCCAGCCAGGTCTCGCGGGTTAAGACTACAATAGCGGGATATTCTGTAGCCCAGGGGGGGATTTCAGCTCCTCTTCTGTCGACACTCATTGCACCAACTTGTTACTCGGGGAAGATGGCTCTTTTGTCGGAGAGACGATTCCGTTCCTGCCTGCCGGAATTCCTTCGCTGCGAATACTTTCACAAAGATGAATTAGCACTGCTATTCTATTTTATTTGAAGCCCACATACTAAAAAAAATAATACATATATATATATATATATATATATATATATATATATATATATATATATATATATGTATTTTTTTTTTCTTTGCTTCTTATTTATGGTCCCAGTGGGACGTCCATGTTTTTCTGTCCGTTCTGCCTCAGGGTCCATGGGGTGAAACCTTCACCTGTGTGTTGTTTTGCCTACTAAATGTTCCAGTCCTAGATTTATTTAAAATTACAAATTTTAATCGGGATAGTGCGGTAGAGACTGTTCGGTAAGCTCTCTTTTGGTGATAAGTACCCTTTTACTCCAAAGTGGAACAGACAATTGTTAATCGAGGACTAATGGTAAATGATGGTGTGTTAGAACATGTGTCTGAGAGGAAGGGTTTCTCTCTCTGCCTTTTTGTGCGCGTGTGTGTGTGTTTCCACTCCACATCTGTACGAGTGGATCATGTGTCCGAGTGGTTTATAGGTGGTTTGCGGGGCAGGATCTCCTTAGTGAGGTAGTGGAAAGGTGGGCAAGGTTCAAGTAGCTCAGACACTTTGATGGCAGCGCCGGAGAGAACCCTTCACCAGCCTTCTTATCGCTCTTCCCCTTGCACTCTTTCACTCTTTTTGTTGCCATCTGTCAGCTCCCACAAGCTTTCCCAATATTAACCCTAATCTTTTCCTACCTGCCTTCGATTTGTCTTTTTTATGTCTTTTCTTCTTTTCATTCCTGATATTGATGTGAATCTGAGTTTCAGGTTCAAAATTAAAAATATACAAATGGTTGTTTTTGGAAGTTCGTGTTAGAAGAAACATTATTAAGATACATTGCTGCTGTGGTTTAGTTTGGAGCCTGTTTTGACATTATTCCGAGCCATTTCTCTTTCCAACTGCACAAAAGAACAAAATAGTTTTAATCACATTGAACAGGTGATATAGAATTTCAAAGGCATTGTTCATAACTGTCTGACAGTCATCTACCTCTAAGCTTGTTCCACATTGAGTTTGAACCACATATTACATTTTAAAAAGACATAAACAGGTTAGATTACAATAAGATACTACTACATGCTAATTTTATGATTTAAAGTCACCTATTTGGTGGGAAACGGTCCTGTTAGTGGAAATAATACGAAGCTGAATGGAAGATGAGGAGTGATGACGGGGCGGTGTGTGTGTGGGTGGGGGGGGGGGGTCGAGGGGTACAACACTTGGCGAGGAGCAGAAGGAGAGCAACAGAGAGGCAGAAAAGGAGAGATGATTTACCTAACAGATTCTGCAGGCTTCCCTCTCAACAAGCGGCTGCCACAGATCCTGCGAGCCTGAATTGATAAATTCACTTTGATAAAAGTCACTGAAATGCCGGCCTGTCTGCGCACCTCCATTAAGTGCCGGTACATTTGTCACAACCACTGGAAGTCAAGCGAAGGGTTTTAATGTCACATCGGGCTGAATTAAAGACTCAATCGAAAGCTGTGAAAGGTTTACGTTTTCATTCCAAGTGACAGTGGTGGCGCTGCAGCTGTGGCTGCTGTGAAGGATTCCTCAGCTCCGCTTGATCAAGGCAGTCATTTTACATTTTCTATTTTTCTGTTGGGAAATTTAGGATTATTTGCCACTCGGTTTAGCCTGGCTGCTCATTTTGTATATTATGACTTTGAGCAAGGGCGGGTGCATGTCTCTCTCTCTCTCTCTCTCTCTCTCTGTGTGTGTGGAGGGGAGCTGGGTTGCTCATTTCATGTTTGGCATTATTTTTGTACTTTATTATTATTATTAATATTAATCAAGAAAAATTAATCTGTGCCACATTAATCATCAACCCTGCCTTAATATAGCAAACCAAGGAAGCGTTTTCTTTTTTTTAATTTGTTTTTTTTTTAAAGGCTGCATTTAAAAACACAGCTTTCCCCCCCCTGAGAAGTCCTTTAATACCACATTACTGTTTCCCATTTATGCAAAAGTAAATAAGTAAACCCAAAAGGCAAATGAGCATTCCAGGCATTAAACACACAGCCTTCTGTAAACGACTGGCGCAGCCTCGACCACATCTCCCAGGCAAAGCTGCTGTGAGACCGACGACTGCTACTGTGCCTTTTTTTTTTTTTTTTTAGATAGGAAAAAGGTAAATACATGTCTTCTTGTTTAACTTTGCGTCTATTTTAGGAAAGCGCATTCAACATTCAAAAGCAAGTTTCTCTTCATGGTTTTAATTTCACGAAGCTTCAGGGACTGGGAGAGAACACGGGACCTCCTTTAAACTTCAGGGAAACGATCAGGGAGAGTTAATTACTCGGCTTTATCAACGCATCTGTGCTCTGTAAAAAAAACAAAAAACAAAACAAATAAAAAATCTATATATAAAAAAGTCTTTCTATAACACATGTAAGCATAACAGCAAAACAAAATGGTGAAGTTGGACCTGCTCCACTCCTGGAATGTACAAACAAGCCCTCATGACTGCTGGCTAAAGCTTGAGCAGAGAATTACTTCCGTTACTCATACCTGTCACACACACAACCACTCACCTAAACAACTTACTTACTTTGGACATTTATGGGGGGAGAACATTTTAAAGTATTTCAATATCTCTGACATACCAGCAGGTGTTTTTTTTATGTATTCACTGGATTGTTTAAGTCAATCATAAATCAACAAAAGGAAACTCCCATAATTTTCCATTAACTACCAAAAATATCACCAAGTCTGAGTGTTTGTGTCCAGACAGAAAGAGGATTAGTGTTAAAACTGTGTTAGTGGGGTACAAGCGTTCCTCAGCTTGTGAAGTTGATGCCTCCTGGTGTTTTATTTAATCAGGTAAAACACACTTTACGTGTGTGGGTGTGTGTGTGTGTGTGTGTGTGTGCATGTGTGTGCAGTTGTGTGACAGCGTTTTGCTCTCCAGGAGCCGTCGGTCTTTCATGAACTACTTTAAAAAGTCTTGTTCAAGGTGGGGAACCTAATAAAATTTATCTATTATTTATCTGCGTTAGCGCTGGCGTTGGATTTGAAAAGAGAGCGCTCTAATGCGAGAGAATTCCCTCGGTGGCGCGCTCCTTTCTTTTAATGCCTCTCTTTAGTCATAAGACGAGCTCCCACTTCTGTGGTAAAAGAAACCTAATTGATCTCGGCCAATTTCAGTTTTCTCAAATCGTCTTTTTCTCCTTTGCATCTTCAAATGGCTCCCCTCCGCCAGCCTCCTCCTCCTCCCACCGCTCCCGCTTATCTTCCTCTTTGTCTTTTGCTGCTTAGTCTGTGGCATTTTTGTCAGCGTTATTATTTCAGATCATGTGCTCAAGTTGTTTTCCTCACCTCAGAGCTGAGTTCTTTTTTTAATAGCTTTTCTTGTTGTACTCACACACGTTTAAACATCCGCAGGCAGATCTGCCTGCTTTTAAATGTTGCTCTTGATCATTCTGTCCCGGTTCGGCCCGGGACCACAGCAGTGGTTTTTTTTGTTTTAAAATGTCTTCTGTGTATCCTTATACAACATAATAATGTTTTTATTAATTTGCGCACAATGTATAGCTGCTTTAATCAGGGACAATGAGGGCCTCTTAAATCCTGTAGGAGATTTCAAAACAGTCACAGGAGTTGTTTATTTCTTGGTTTATAACATGGCGAATACATACATTAATAATTAATAGTAGACAGATAGAGTTACAATTGGCAGAAGTGTTTGCCTTGGAGCCAAATTTGTCTGAAAAACCTTTGAGAAGATGAGTGCACCTTTTGTTTAAAGAAGGTGTGGATAAGATTTCAAAGTAAAAGGTGAAAAACTGTGTCACAGATTGAAAAAGGCATCTGGCCTCAAAATATGTTTGTGGTTAAAAGAAAATATGAACTGCACCAAATGGGTCACCAACACCCCCCCTGATTTACAGCTGTTTTGTTTTTAATTAATTTTAGATCAGACGTAACAGCTAAATAAAATCCAGTTGTCAATGTAGTTCGTTTGGGTTTTTTTGTGATGTGCCACAAGGTTCTGTGATAGGTCCTAACATTTTGGCAATATGCAAAATAAGAAGAAAAGATCTTAAAGAAACTCTAATGAGTGACTAATTCTTAGAGCATTTTTAACTTCAAAGCTGAGCAAAAGATTCTAACAGTCACGCTGGAAATCTACAGTTAACTCTCATACCCTCTAATGCTTTCCAGATTGACTTCATTTTCAAACATCTTTTTTTTTTTTTTTTTTTTTTTTCAGTGAGGATTTGGTTTATTATTTTAAACAACAGAATACATTTTCATTCCAGCGTTGCTCCTTTTTTCAGCCGCTGAAAGCCCAAGTCTAACACATCGTATCACGCTTTCTCGCCTCATCCTGTCTTTAAGCAATTAAGCTAGGTCTTCCACATTTGCAGAAAGAACTACAACTCATATCCCCCCCATTCAGCCCATAATATGCCCACCCACCAGCAAGACAATCTTATGACAGAACTGCTTCAGATTGCAGATAGAGGTCTGCTGTACAGTTCTGAAGTTGAGCTCAGGTTTGTTTCTCTCTCTCCCTCTTGTAGCCTCCATCTCTCTGATTGCCGATCAGCCCCCGAGGGCTTCGAGGCGCTCCTTCTAGATCCCTGTGATTAGAGTAAATGCCCCCCTACGCCAACCCTCACCCCAGCCCCCTTTTTTTTAACCAGAGATCAGAATCGGCTTGCAGGGCAGGAGTGGGAGACCTGAGGAGGGCAAGGTGAAGAGTTTGGGACACCACTGAGACTGAGGAGGCTCAAAATGTTCCAAGATAAAGAGCAGAAGTGGAACTGAAACATGACTTAAATTATTGTTCCTTTAGACTTTGACAGTTGGCTTCTGCAGATAGATTTTAAGTTGAATAGAAAATTGAAATTCTAATATTACTTAATGTCCTCATGCAAAATGAAATTGGCATGAAAGCAATAACTGTGCTAAAAATCAACAAATGCCCCACGCAGACATTTAGTTTCTTATAAAGAATTTTTTTTCAAAGTTCTTTTTTTATATTGGGTTTAGGATATGACAGAGGAATTTTAGTTTGCACAAGTTAACACTGAATTAATACATTTTCACTGTTTACCACCTAAATATTTTAAACTAAATTCACACTGAAAACATGAACTCAATTTCTGTTATAATTTTTAATAAAGTAAAAAGGTGATAATACCAATTCGCTGCCTTTTGCAAGCTTATATAAACCTGATGAGTTTCCCTTCAATCCTTTTGATAAATGACAATATATGTTTGTGAAAAATCTTAATGAGTTTGCTTTTATTTGCAAATATTCCTGCTTTTAACATTATAAAAGCAAAATGACTGTTTCAGATGGTAAAATCTAAATGCAACTAAGGGAAAGAAAGTAGGAATGTTATCAGTACTTGGTCATATATCAGGTTGTAAGAAAACTTGAAAAAATGAAATGGCAAACTTGATGACTGGAAGATACTATATATATATAGAAACGGCAAAAGTAGAAATTTGCTTTGAATTTTATTTCATGATTTATTGCTCGTTTTGTTACATCGCTGGCGGGGGGTTGACTTTTTTGAGCTTCGTATCATGTTATAATGCTATTCCTTCATCAAAAACATACCTGGACTGTTGCTTTGATTCTTTCATGCATGTTAGAGGAATCCTTGAATCTCCGCTGACAACCATTCAGGGGTGCCTAAGCGCCATTTCCCTCATCCCTAGGTTAGCCCTACTCCCCGCGTCTACAACACAGCCCCTGCAGACTAGCAGCAGCAGCAAATAGCAGGCAAAAACTTGGTGTAACTGTGTGTCTGCCAAGCTTATCCTACAGAATACAGTGCTTCTAAGATCAGTTGCAAATGGCATCAGTGGATGGCATGAAGAAGTGTTGTTGGTGTGACTTGCTGAAGTGTGAGTGTGAAAAGACAGGGGCATCTTAAAGAGACAGAGGCCACTATCAAGGTGTCAGATGATGATGCAAAGTCAAATGTCTTTTAAGTTGTTTTTGATATATACTGATTTTTCCAGGTAATTGATGATAACATTTACTTGATTGTGCTATAAAATGGCACTATGTGCCTGGAAAATACATAATTAAATATTACAGGTGCATCAAATGATTCTATATGAACGACTTTACAAACTAAGGGAATTCTGTAGTTTTTCAATTGGAAGTAGCATATTTGGTTTACAGGTAATGAGAGAAAATAAAATAAAAATGTATAAATTATAATTTGTATGCAGAATAAAAAGAACACGGTCAAGAATTAAGAAAGGAAGCATAGATACATTTACACTCTCCGGAGGACCGTGGGGGCGTTGCCCATGGTGATATTGGAAAGGGCAGGTGGCCCAACTTGACCAAGTTTTCTGTTGCTGTTATGTATTTGCTGAGAGTTTCAGCAGTTTATCCTGCTCCAGAATTGAAAGGATTTCCTTCATTTTTATTGGGGGGGGGGGGGGGTGACAGAGGGCCTCTGGGACTGAAAATGAAACTTCATTGCTTTTGGTAGACTGACCTACATCAGGATCAGTTTTACTGGCCAAGACTGTGTCCACAAACAAGGAATTTGACTTGGGTTTTACATGACTATTGTTCTCTAACTGCTCAGCCAAATTAAAACGAGGCCAATGTTTTTCGTTTAAGTGGCAATTTGCGTTCCGAACCTCCCCACACCCCCCAGACAAAAAGTACATCATAATTGCTGGTGGACAGGTCTGCTGATAGTGTGCTTAGCAGCCATGTGTCAGTGTCAGCCCTCAGGTGCTGGTGTTGTCCTGTCCCTGGAAGATGTGTGCTTTCCCACGGTTTACTGTCGTTCTGAATCCAGCGTGTACCACTACCTGTGTGTGTGTGTGTGTGTCTCGGTTCATGTTGGGAGGAAGGGGGCAGCTGGGGAAGGGTGTGTGTGTGTTGGTGGTGGTGGTGGTGGGGAGGGGGGGGAGGGGTGTTTGATTCAACCGTTACTTGTGTTCATGTGGAGCCCGGCAGAGGTCAGTCTCCTCCTCAACACCCCTTTTTCATCTAATTTCTGAGGCTGCGGGCGACCGCTTGCCGCGCTTTTGTTGCCAGAGGTAATCTGTGAAGTGATCTTAATTATGGAGGTTCGGCCTGTCCCCCCCGCGCTCCGCCACGCACACACACCTCCTCATCCTCCCTCTCTTCTCTCTCTCTTCCTCTCTCTCTCGTCCTCTCTCTCTCTCTCTCTTCCTCTCTGTACACACTTTTAATCAAACAGCATAGTTAGCTGGTAATGAGGGCGAGGGGAGCACGTGCGCTTCTGCTTACACATGCTGCGAGGCTTCGAGGAGGAGGAGAAAGACAAGGATGAAAGGAGTGAGGAAGGAAGGGAACCGTCGAGAGCAGATGATGTGCAGTTTCCATGACAGGTTTGTCAAGAAATTTTTGTGCTCATATTGAATGAAAATTAAAGCGACCTAAAGCTTTCTGAGAACAAAAATAGGGATTTACACCAACTATAAGGATGGTAAAATTTGAAAAAATGGCAACTCTTTATAACAGGTAGTCTGTTCTCCCTCACACACACACACCCACACACGCACACCTGTGCTGGTACTTGTTTCCAGGTCACTGCCAGGTCAGGAGTGTAAACGTAATGACTTGTGCTTCGATGTGCTTGTGACTTGCATCACCACATTTGTGTCGCTGGAAGTGAAAGACCGCATGTCCTCAACAACCCTGGAATGTTCCAGACGTGGGATGCCCGTCAGGTTTTTGGAGTCCTCCTACGAGGCTGAACTAGCAGCCAACAGCCACCAAGCCCAGTAGGCCAGAGTGAATTAGCCACCTTATCAGAATGAGCTGAGAGCTATTGAACTGAAGTGGATTCATTCCATTGTTGTGAAATTTGGTAGGATACTCCCGAGTACCTTGAGAAAATCTACACATTCACAGGGAGAACAAGCAAAGCTGAGGGAAAGTTTTAAACACAGATATCGTCTTATTAGGGAACAGAGCAAATTCTGTGCTCTTAAATCACTTTAAACCGAAAACTTTAGAAACATTTATGTATGAGGTAAGAGGAGCTGTCACATCTGCCAGGTAGATTTTAGGTTTTCTGCTACAGTCAGGATGCATTCACACCAGCCATGTTTAGTCCACTTTAATCAAACTCCAGGCCATCTGACTAAAAAGTGTGGTTCGTTTGAGGAGGTGTGAATCCGTAACTGAACTGTGATGTGGAAGAAAAAATGTAATTTTGGTCCTCCTTCAAACTTGAGTCTAGGTTTAGCAAAGTGAACTTTGGTCGGGTTCGAATGAATATGTGAACGCCATGCGGATCGAAAACTGCTCTAAAAGCAGGAAGCAAACTACTGTGCAGGGCATTCTGGGTAAATATAACCAAAACAAATAAATGTGTGCTAGCTGGAGAAATGGCTTGTGGTCTTTAAAAACAAAAAAAGAAATCCTCCAACCGCTAAAATTCTACGCCACACTTGTTTTGTTCACATTTGGTGAAGATGGAAGATGTGCTCAGCATCTTCTTCAGAGGTTTTCATATCGTTTCCTTCAGTGGTTGTTCCTGCAGCGCCACCACAGGCGAGGGGAGGAACAGGTTCTTCAAACGGTTGACACAGCGTAGTCCGAAAGAGAACCGCATCAGCTGAAAATGGAACAATTGTTGCAACCTTGGTCCCTAATCGAACCGAGTCTAATGGACTATCAGGGGTGAAAGCAACCTGAGTGTGTGTGCTTGGATGTGTGAATAGTGCTAATTCATTCAGGGTCAAGAGGAGGGACCGGGGTTAAATGTGCCTGACAGGAGAGGTCAACAGTGATTAGCTAACAGTGATTAGCTTCCTTCTGAACTAATGGCTGGATGCTGAGGAAGCAACAGGAAGCACAGGAGAGACGGAGCAGAGAGGTGGACCTGCACTTGGGTTACAAGTTTGATGAAATGACTTTGTGCTACTGCTGTGAATAGTGCCGCTCCCCTCCCCCCAATCTCTTCCTGCAATCCCCTCCTTTCCTTGTGTCGCTACATTATTAAAGGTTGCCTCGGTGCTTAAGTTAGGCAAAGCAGATGGCCCTTTTCATAAATCATACTTTTAAGATGATTATAGGCATTGCCACCCTCTGTTCTTCCTTTGTTCATGGAGTTTATTTTATTTTTTTACAATACAAAGATAACATCAGTGCGGACTAGAACACTTCAGTTCGAACCCTGAGATCCCAAAAAAAAAAAAACCCCAAAAAACAAGAAAAGAAAAAAGAAGGGAAGCGATAAGATTCAGTACCATATCATCAGCCTCCCTTGACTTGTTCTGAGCTTGGCACAAACTTATTCAAAACAGGATGTTAAATATATAGCATTGGCTGGGGCTGAGGGGAAAGGAGGCAGGAGACGAGTGATCATGGGGATGTGTGTGCATATGCACGCTGGATTATGTCTTTGCTGTTGCACTATTCCTTGATGTATGCACCATGTCAGGCAGTCATTGTCTCCTGGGTAAAGAATGATAGTTCAAATACCTAGCATCTCTCCCCTGGTGCTCCAAATGCTTTGCCTTTGAAGTTTTTATAATCCATCTGTCATCTTCGAGAAGGGAGGGCACATGTTCCGTACCGCTCAATTACCAAATTCTCTTTTTGCCAACTGCAATGAAACAGGAGGCAAATAACATGGGTGACCCTAAAAAAAAAAAGAAAAAAAAAAGTGGTGTGTGGAGGGGAATAGAAAAAGAGAAAGAGACATTGGGAGGAATTGCCCGAAATCCTGCGTTGCTGACTTTCTCACGCACTTGATTGTGTCCCCTCGCTGCCTCTCATAACAGGAGAACAAAGCCTGTTTGTTGTGGGTGGAATGCCTAAAATGCTTCCTACTGTTACAATTATGAAGCATTTGATTGAATGTGTATTGTTGCAAGGGCTTGGTGATTTTGATCATTTTTTTAAGTGCCTTGGATTGTTATTCTGCTTCCCTGCAAGAAATAATAACCAGTCACCTAATCAAATTCCATTTGATATAAACATTTCATTTGTTTTAATAGCTGGTCAATGCCTTGCATAGCTATAAAGGAACAGAAATGTGTGTTTTGATTATAAATATTCATCAGAGCGACTTACAGATGAACGCTGAATGGGGGCTTCTGTCTGAAGCTTGGTGGAGTATCTAATGAAGTTTGTTGCAGTTCTTGGTGTTAAAATCGTCTTTAATTGGTGAACGCTTTGTTGTGCATCACTTTAAAAGTGCCACCGAGCGACCAGAAGAACTTCAGACGGCTGCCGGAAAAATAACAACAGCGGCAGCTGCAAATTACGGCTCCGAAACATATTTCATTTACATACACCGCAGGCGCCTTTATAAGGCTTCTACCTTCCTTAATTCTTTTTCACATTTAAAACTCGATGCAAAACAATCAAGGCTTCAGATCTCTGTGTCTACATCCTCGTTTACATCGAAGCCCTCCCCACCCCTCCCATCCTAAAGCATCCTCCATGGGAAGGAGATGAAACGATTGTTTTGGAAAACTCAAAAGGAAACTTGACATTCTTTTGTTGTTTCTGAAACTTCCAATATTCCACTGTAATTGTTTCGCACACGTAATATATATATATCTTCATTTTAAGGTGGAAAATAACGGGGGGGAGATGAAGAACATATCGGCTCCTTTCTTCCTGAATAAAAGGCAGCAGAACCCATCTGGTTGGGTGATCCACTGCTGGCCCTCTCGCACTCATCGCTGAAATAATACTCCCTCTAATGACTCCCGCATATTCTGAAATCTCCCTTTTGAAATTGGTCTTGGCAGATTATTTGCAGGTACTTGAGTTGCATCTGTTTGCAATTTTGCAAATGTGGTAGATTTTAATGCCAGGCAGGGGCAGGGGCGGCGAGCGGAGAAGAGGCTATTTTAATCCTGGGGAAAAGACTGGCGGTCTGCACGGACGGGTTCAGGTAGTGGTCCGCATCAGACGTCAATATGCTCACATGCACTATTGCTTCCTTTATCCATAATTTGGAGCCGCTATCCACGGTGGATAGCTCTGTGGATTTCACTGTGGTTCATTGTGTCGCAGCGCAGAGTTGCGGTTTAAGTATATTTCACATTCTCCTTAAGAAAATAATCCAGAGTGATAAAATCTCTTCTCTGTGTCATTTTGTTGAATGAATACTTGCAATTCTAAAACTTTGAGATCCTTGGGTGTCTGAGAAGTTTGTCCCTGATTTATATGGCACTGATTAGCGCAGCTAAAGAAAAGCTGAAATGATTGTGACTTCAGTCCCTATTATTTCTACCATGTGGTGAGCAGCTGACCAGCTTAAGCCTGCCCCCCTCTCCCACTGCCTGGCCTCTCTCCTCCCCCCTTTTAAAACTGTAATAAGGTGCCCTATTGTCCTATAGCAGGGAGTAACAGGGGCCACGGCCGAGCCCACCCACCTGACTGTAATTTCATAGGTGGTTACAATTACATTAATTACATATTTCATCAACACTGTTTATCCAGCCGCACGGTAAATGAAGAGGCCAAACTTTTCTTTTGTTTTTGCCCCCCAGCCCCACTCTGTCGTCCGTTCTTTCTCTCTTTTTTCAGTATACTGAAAGTTAGGATGGGTCGTGTGAGTGTGTGGGTGTGTGTGTGTGTGTGTGTGTGTGTGTGTGTGAGTGGTGGGGGGTTACCAGAGGAGGAATTAGGCTGAAAGTGTATGCCTTGCAACTTTTCCCCTCCCCGTTGAAAATGTTTATTTGAACAGTAAGCTCATGATTTGAATATTTGTAATCCATGCTTAAATTTACAGGCCAGATGAACTTTTTGGCACAGAATGGCAACCATAAGTAGGATTTTGAGAAAAGCTTTACAAAATTTTAAGCCATGTGCAAGGCTTATATAATTTAGAAGGGGGGAAATATGCGCAAATAACACAGCCTAAATCTTATTTACTTTACACATGCAGGAAATGGACTCAAATAAAATCAGATCTATATCTATATTTATCATTATATCTACACAGCTCCACTGTACTGCATATATATATATATATATATATATATATATATATATATATATATATATATATATATATATATATATAGTAATATATATAGTTCATACAGTCATTCAATAAATTAGAATATGCGTCCCAGTTAGAGCCGTTTGTCATATTAAACATATATTTCAAAATGCAGGCATTTCTGTTTTTAAATACACTTCTGTTATTAGTCTGATGAAATATTCTCATTTTAAAAATCATGTTTTTATCAGCTGTAAGTGGAAAATCATCAGAATGGACAGAAATAAAGGCTGTCAAACATCCGTCTGTGTGTAGTTCACCTATAATGTGTTTCATTTAGTGATAAAGTTTCTAAAATAAGTGAGCGTTTTGATAATGTTCCTCTATATTGAATGGGTCTGTGTATGTCTATATACATGCGTACATACACAATACATTGCTATGATGATCCAAGGCTGCCATGCTGTGATGTATCACCGTATTTAAATCAATATGCATTGCAGGATCTGTTTTATGTTATTTATTTAGGAAAGAAAGCAGGAGGTTCTCTACTTTTAAATATTTTTAACCTACATTTACAAGCAAATGTGCTTCTTTCTCAATATGTCTGTTGTTCTGTTCTTTATGAATCAACAATAGTTTAATAACTGACACTACCTGCGTGCTGCTAAACATGCTAATGGTGGAAAATCAGCTCACTATTCCAGGATAACTGTTTATTGTTTATGCTAATGAGCCTTAGCATTCACTGCAGGCCCCGCTGGGTGAACTAGCTGTACCATAGCAGAGAGCAGGAGGTAGGTTTTAGCAGCACAACACAAGCTTGATTGGCAGCGCTAAGACCCTTTCCCCAGCTTGTTTCTGTCTGAGCGGTTTTTCTTCAGATGGCAGTAGGATCACAGAGATAACACAGACAAGCTCAATTATCTGTCTCATACTACGATGTCATATCCTGCTGACAGCTTCAGCAAGTATGTTTCTTTTTTTTTTTAATGAGTCGCATACTGAAGCTTTATTTAAGAGCCTCACATCCTTCAGCCCTCCAGGTGGGAGTGGTAGGTGATTTTGTGACTGGATTTTTTTTAAACAGCTGAATTTCTTTGTAAGAATAAAAAGGTGTTTATTTTCCAGCTGACAAGCAGTGTGCAGTGTGTGTCCATGCAGGAGAAGAGTAGAGGAAATCAGACAGTTTCAATAGCTCGAATAATATTTTACCGTTCAGGTAATGTTGTGGGAACCAGCTGCTTTTTTGAAACCACTTTTTTACTTTGTTGTTGGGACACACGGGAAGCTGCCACAGGGATCGTCTCCATGTACTCCATGTATCCGAGCGTATGAACTGACTATTGAGTTCTGCTGGGAAGCCACCCACATGCCAGCTGGGAGGTGGATGTCAGAGTCGTAGAGGCAGAGGGAGAGGTCAGTGAGGCAGGCAGACGAAAAAGGAAGACTTTTTTTAAATGATGCTAATCAGTCCAAAGGGGCCTGGCCCTCTCTCCCTCATCAGGCTGCTGTAATTCAGATGTGCCGAGACCCTGGAATTAAATGTGTCAATGTGAGGCGCGTGCACACAAACGTGTGTGTGCATCTGCGCCTGCCCGTATCTATTCGCCTTGAATCTATTTCTGCCCGTGTGTGCGCTCGTGCACGAGGGGTGTTTAGGGGTTAAGTAGAACCAAATTAGTCGGTAGGAGAACTAACAGCAGCACTGGCTTTCTGTGTGGCTACATCTTGGTGAATGTCAAGATGATTTAGCGGCTCTTCTGCGCGCCGTCTGCCTCTGAGCACCAGCCCTCCAATCACGGGTTTAGGCTGTCTGTTTTGTGGCCCTCCATGCAACAAATGAATAATAAATGTGGAACTAGGCACCACATTCACAAGAGGTTACAGCTTTAAGTTTGGGGACAATGAAACAGTCTGTTAAATGTAAATGTCGGTAAAAGCTTGGTTTAGGTTAAAAGAAAACCCATAGATTTGCCTGCACAGAACCATTTCTTAAACTTTCCCTTGAGAAATAAATGTGTTGTTTCTGTTCCACAGATTTTCTGTACTATAAAGATTTTAGTTGTGACTGATTTAAACAGCATTCTCTCTGGCCATCCTGCCAAAAGTCTGTCATTCTTCCTAGTAAAAGCAGGGGTGATGTTACACTCTTTGTAAGAAAGTTAATTTAATTTAGTACTTTAAGCTATTTTTAATATCTTATGTTATCATTTGTACGGTTAGCACAGTAAACCTTCCAAACGCGTCAGTCTCCATGTGCCGTCAGTATTTAATGCAGACTTATGCCTTTCCTCTGAGTTTTCCAAAAGGCTGCCAGTGTCTCTAACCCTGCATATTCCATTACACTGACAGTTCAAAAGAAGACCAGAATACTCTGTCCACAGATTTGCTGTTTTAAGCTGATATTTCCTGTTCTATCCAGAAGTCTGCTCCAGGTTGTTTAACTGATATTAAAGCTGGTGTTAGTTGGGTATAATGTTGACATCCTGTGGAAGATGATTGTATCCCAAAAAGTCAGGTTTGAAATGACCAAAACCTGCAGAAGAACAAAACCGATATCTCTGGTAAAAATACTGTTCCCTTGAGCCTTCTTCCTACAGTAACAGCTTCCACAAAGAAGAGTGTTAGGGTTGTTTTTTGAAAAAGGGAAATAGTTTTGAAGATTTTTTATTAGTAATGTGATTATTCCAGTCGCTAGCTCTATTTCTACTTCATCTGATTAGCTTACTGTCTATCTTAGGAGGTTTTGCACTCTTGCTCCAATATTCAGAAAAAACCCTGACAGATTAACTTCCATATCTAAAAAACCTTAAACCTGACGTGGAAATACGTTTGTTTGTCCTGTGTGTTTCTGTGTTGGGGCAGTGACCTGTCCAGGTCACTGGGCAAGGTGATGAACCCACCATCATTCAGACTAAAGCTGACTCATTAATGACAGGATGGAAAGACAACAATCAAAGCAAAGAGCTTCGGCGAAGGCAGCATAAGATCAATGCTGACCAGTTCTTCTAAGTGGTGTTTGTTGTTTCTATAATCAAAGCAGTTTTGAATAGTAACAACTTTGTGAAAGGCATTTAGGGACAATTAGATCAAAATGAAAGTAGTGCATGAGTCTGGAGCATTAATTGAAGGTTTGATGAGCGTGTCCAGTGAGCTTTATGTTTCCACCAAGAGTGCATGTTCACTCTTTGTGTGTGTATATGTGTGTGCAGAGCGAGTTACAGTAGTGTAAAGGGACACTCGAGCTCTGTGTGTGTGTAGAGGTGTGGATGCGTGTGCAGGGTCTCCAGTTGGGCTAAAAGCAGAATCACAGCTCAGCCGCTGCAGCCGCTGCCCCTCATAGTCCTTGGCAGATAGTGGTATGAAAAAGCCTTCTCTTTGAGGGCATTATATAGATTGATGTGCTCTTCCTGGAGCACACACACCTACACACCCACACACACACACACCTCAGCATCCTGAGATCCTGAATGTGTTTGATAGTGTGTGCTCAGAGCACAGCCAGACGTGTAAAGTTGCACTGGATCTTCAGGGTTTAAACTCCGCGGATGAGCATGTGCGGGCGTGCCTGCTACAGATTGCACACGTGTGTGTGTGTGTGTGTGTGGGACATGAGAAGGGACAGGTCGTAGTGGAGGGAGCAGAAATGCATGTGGAGGGTTCTCTTAGTAAGCACTGAGAAGCATTCACATTCACATGGTGGATTTTTGAATGATTTTGATTTAAGATGGAAAAGCTGTTCTCTGATGCAAGAAATTCAGCAGAGAGTCACACGTTTGTGCTACATTTCTGAGTAATGAGAGCACAGGGGGGATTTTACCCATAGCTCCATGGCTGCGTTACCTGCTCAGTTCACATCCGACCAAGAAATGCAGCTATTAGACATTAACATTATTAATATTGCGGCTATTAAACGGTCTAACATTAGAGTGTTGCCTTGCTTCATTTAACCGTGAGTAAGTGCACAATAAATGGACTGGAAAAAAAATGGGTGACAGCGTTTAATTCCTAAGTATCCCAGCGTATCAAGCTAACCACCTTTTAGTCTCTCGCAAAAGCATTTATACCTCTGCTTTTCTTTTTAAAAATATTTTGTCACCTTACAACCACAGACTTTAATATATTGTTTGGAAAATGTAATTATAAAACAATCTAATATGGTACATAATTGTGAAGTTTAAGGACAAATATTTTTTTTGAGAATAAAAACATGTAAAGTGATATGCACATGCATTGTGTTGCCTAAGTTCTCATAAGTTAATATGAGAACTACATTTTTCTGTTATTATTACCTGCAGGTCTTGCAGAGTATGTCTGTAGTTCTGCACATCTAAGGATTCCAGTGTAGTTCAAGCTCAGTTATTATATGTTGAGTGCCTGAAAGTAAATCTTGCAGACTCTAATATGGAATTAAGCCAAACTTTAACTGGGCCATTCTGACATTTGAATCTGCTTTGGTCTATATTGCATCTCTGATTGGATGTTTAGGTTCACAAATATGTCACCCAAAATCATTTTTTTTCCCAGAATTGCCCTATGTTAAGTGCCAACAGTGCTTTTGTCTTTGCTGAAGAAAAGCATTCCCACAGCATGATGTAGCCACTGCCATATTTAATGAGTGTTTGTTCACTGTTTTCTGTGGAGGAGACGCCAGAGGTTTAACTTTGGTTTTACTTGTCACAGTTACCCATTTGCCACTACATGACTTAGATGTAAACAGGAATTCTCGTGACTTTCTTTCAAGAGTGTTGTTTTATGGTCACTCTTTCATAAAGGTCATATTTGTAAAGTGTACAAATGGAAATAATATTTCTGAAAGAAACCCTCAGAGGCTTTCACAAAACAACTGGACTTATGCTGAGATTACATTAAACTTTTGAAGGAAATTGGTTGCGTTTCTCTTTTATTCAGGATATTGCACTCCAGGTGGATGCATACATGTTTACACATTTTTATTTCTAGTAAAAATTCAAATGAAGATGTGTTATTTTCACATGATTTCACATGTATGCGCAACCTTTCATTTGACTCTCAAATTAAATTCAAATAAAATGTGTTGAAGCTTGAATAAAGTAGACTCTTCTCTCATGAAGGTTTGATTAGGGTTAGGTTAGGTTAGAGTTTGGGGTTGGCAGGAAGTTGAAAGATACTTGTGGCCTAGCAATGGGGATCTTCCAGCAATGACTTAGTCCCATTGTTTCCCCCTTTGGCTGAAGCAGCTCCTACCCAAGTGTGATCAGGGTGTAGCAGAGCTGATATACAATATCACAGCAAATACACACAGATGTCATGGCTGGTGGAAGTAAAGGCAAATGGAAAAGTACAGCGCGGTTCCAGCTGACGCTAAAGCCAAAAACGAGGATGGGTAAACAGCACACTTAAACATTTCTGCACCCGTTTCATTTTCACTCTGATTCCTTTGCTCCTTTTAAATGCAGCGATTTATCTCAACCCAAATCTTTCTGCTTTTCTCATTTTAGCGAGCCCATTTAGATATTAAGCGACTCAGTGCTGAATAGACCCGGCAGTAGTTTTGCGCATTTGCTGGCATGTGTGGAGGGGTAGCCTTATATATGTCGCTTTGTTTAACATCAAATATTTTTACTGCCTATAAATGTACATATGCGGTTCCATATACTCAATATGTGCGTGTGTGTTCATGCACTCGTCAGCTTTTGTCTCCAGCCAGTGGTGGTCCAAACAACCTACTTTTGTCTGACAACGGCATCAAGACACGGAGGTGCACATATGCAGAAAGCTATTTGGAAAGGCCTCCTCGTAGCTGTCAGCTTTTATTATGCACCGAGGTGTCATGTTTGTTAGGAAGCTGAGTGCAGATGGCAGAGTGGAAGAAATGGATCACTAATTTTAACAATGATTAATGAACAGAGATGGAAAATGAATTACATCGGACTATTGGAGGCAAGGAATATTTTCTCTGAAAATGTTAACTTCGGCTGCCAGGCAGCCGGCCGTGTTGTGGGAGTAGATTGAGGAGGGGGAAGGAATGTGTGTGTGCGTGTTTGTGTGTGTGTGTGAGCACTAAGGTGCAATTTTTCCCTCGCATCTTTTGTAGAATCAACACTTCACTGCTCTTGCCTATTACTTTAGCTCTCGCCTGCTTAAACACTGCTTGCTTTATACACATTTACCCCCCGCCCCTCGCCTCCTGTGTGTACTGCTCTACCAGTTAAGGTACACACTCTTTAATAAGGTAAACACAGGAAAGGTTAGACTGTCTTAAAATGTTAGCTATTTTCATTACTCTGCAGTGAGCTTTATATCAGATCAGAGATGTACCAGATTCAATCAAGTGTTAGGAGCTTTTTCTGCGTTTTTCTCCCCCAGTAGAACAATAACGGATCTAGCAGTGCACATCTGCTTCTGGAAAGTGCTTGGCAAGCTCTTCTTTTGACTGCATTTAGAATTTTTGATCATGACAGCATCAATGAGGCAGATTTTTTGGGGGAAACATGTGTGTCCTTTCACAGGGTTTTACCCACTTATAGATGCACCATTTGACTGTATGTGACATTGCATCAGCATGTTGTTCTCTTTCTCACATTGCTATTGTAATATTGTTGAAGAAAAAAAATAAAAAGGGAGACATGACATTCCTCGTTGCCTGTGATATGAGCAGATTTCCTTCTTCTTCTTCTTCTTCTTCTTCTACTTTCCTTGTATTAGACCCCCAACGCAGCCATTCCCAGCCCTGCCACCCTGCCTGTGGTTGTGTCTGTGTCGATTGTCTGGTGGGCGGTCGGTGCAACATGGTTTAATAGGTAGATGCAAACTATTTTGAATTTAATTAACCTTCTGATGGGAAAAACATAAAAGGGAGAGAAGGGGAGCAACTCCTGGCAGCGTTGCGTGTTTGTGTGCTTGTGTTTCCATGTGTGCAAACAGGAGACAGAGAGAAATAAGAGAGTAAGAGTGCAACAGAGGATCTCAGGTTACAACAGCATATGCTAAGCACTCAGAAAACATACACAATGCCTTTGGTGAACAAGGTAGTCAGTATGCCCCTGGGAGCCAATTTAGATTGTGACTTAAGGCAACATCTCGGCTTTGTGTGTGAGCGGGGTGTGTGTTCCCTGCATATGAGTGTGAGTTTTACCTCTTGACGCTCCATTGAAAAAGTAGTGGTGGGTAAATCTGGGTGGCCCTCCTGCAGACCCTCCACATCTGTGTCCCCCTACCCCATCCAGCCCCCCCCTCACCCCAGTCATCACCCGGCTCTTGTAGGAATGAGCCAGCCTGTATATGCCTGGCTGCCTCTTCTCATTCAAAGATCCATGAGATTTGGTTGAGCCTCTTTTTGGAGGTCCAAACTTAGCAACATCTCCATATTAATGGATCGCAGAAAGAGACTCGGATATAACAAAAAAAAGAGGCCTTAAAAAACACGGGCATTTTGCTAACGGTGTGACTGACAGATGATCTTCTGAGGAAAGAAACAGCACAAGTTCATTCTGAGAATTATGCAGAACCAATCCTGTGCACATTCTCATCTTGGCAAACTTGAACAGGTTTATGCAAACCTCTGAAATGTCATAAAAAATTAAATGTAAATAGGGAGCAGTTTAGTAAGCCACAAAGAAATTGATAATTTGATTTCTTACACATGGAACAAAGTGAAAGCACCTCATTTTAGATTTCTCAACTTGGTAAAGCTTAAAACACACCAACCCAGAATTGTAAAAATAGTCATTTCACAATTCATTGAAAATACCTGGTACATAATTTGACTCAATAATGTTTGCAGAAAAGAAAATGAAAGATATGGCTTTCATTTGTATATCATTTTATATTGACATAATGAATTTGATAGCTGATTTTTGGACCGTTGTCTACATGGACAACCACAGTGTTTTCTAACCCCCATCAGTGGGCACATGTAGAAAAAAAGACCGAAAAACTCATCCTTCCCACCTATTTTCATATCATCTTGCTGGATCTCTGGGTTGTTCCTTACATGGACACTGCGTTACTTTTAAAACGAGTTCCCAGTGAAACTGCTATAGATTGCCCAGAACATTGTGGCGCATCCAGCACTGCATGCCAGCAGCTGTTATTGATTGCCTTGGCCTCACCTTCCAGACAAAGCCTTGTCACTTTGTTGTCACTCACTTCCCTACAATGTGAGCTCCAGGCTTCTAAAACGTTGTACTCCTCCTCAGCCTACAGGGTGTGCTCGGAAACCTGCCATCCTGACACACAATGCAGTCTGAGGAAACATTGTTTTCATTTTTGGCACCACGGCGCTTAAACCAGGTGTACCAAATACTTTCAGACCAGAAGGCGCTCCTTTATGCTGCTTTTGAGAAGTTCTCAAGGACCGTCTCCTACGAACACCCAACATCTAAAACGTGCCCGACACATATTTATTACGCTTCTCTCTTTTTCAGATATAAAAGGCCAAATTATAGATCATAAGATTTGAAGTTTTTGAAAAAAAGCTTGACCACTGGTTTACGCAAGCATTTATGGTTGATACATGTGCAGAATTATTGAAAAAGTTGAAATGATTTCACAATAAGGTTGACTAATGAGTCGAGCTGTGAGACGGGTTTGCGGGGAAGACACTCAGTATACAATTTTTAATGGGTATTTTTCTTCTGTCGTCAGTGTTGCAAACTTGTCAAGCTTCAAATGCAGGTGACGCTGAATTTCCTGGTATGCGTGCTTTGTTTACAGGCTCTTGTCGTCCCACCTTCTGTGAAACTGTCTGCGTTCTTCCTGACATCCGGCATCCGCTGGAGAGGCAGCCGTGCAGGTACGATCACACCCATTGATCAAGGGAAACGGGAGGATATTAAAGGTGTCTGTCACACTCACAAACCCGTGCACTTATGTTTTTATTCCAAACTTTATCTGGGAAAATTAACTATGGGCTTCATAACCAATGCCATACTTCTCACTTACACTAGTAATTATTAATTCCTGGAGTTTCCTATCACTGTTTTGGCCTGTCAGTGGCTCACTTTGGAGTGTGTAAAAGTTACACACACTCCATCTAAACTTTCACAACCAGAAGAATATTTTGATGTGTCTAATTTTTTTTTTTGTCTAAGCATTTATTCTCAAATAAAACTTTGAATGAAAATCGGATCTTTTCCCCAGTTTGATCAGAAATAGCCCTTGAGCGCCAAAGTCTGATTCAGTATTCCAAGTTTCTCTTGGGAACTTTATGTAACCTGATTCATAACCTGTTTTATGAATCAGTTTTATGTTCTGAAGCCAACAGAACATAAAAACTCAAACTAAGTAGCAGTTTGAAATGAAACAAATGAAAATTATTTTGTGGTCAGAATTCCAAATAGAAACATATTATGTTTTTTTTTTGTTTTTTTTAACTAACCCTGATTTCAAAATCCAAAATGGCTGACACTCATATAAGAGCCATTGAAAGCAGAATTTCTGGTTTTATTTTTACCTTTATTGATTGGAATGCCAATAAAGCACAGACAGTACTGTGTAAAAATTAATTAATGAAAAGAAAAAATTGTAACAATGTTAACCTGTACCCAGTAACACTTCCGCCAATTAAATCAATCCAATCATATGCTGTATAATATAGTGGATATTCAATCTACTATGACTGATTCATAGTAGATTGAATTGAACATGATGCATTACATGATTATTGCATCATGTAATGCAATGCTTACATGTGGCTCTGCAGTGTGCATGTATTATATGATTACTGCATAATCACATAATGGGTAAAGGTTAACCTAAATGACAGATACCATTTTCTACCACAAAATCCAATTCCAACACTAAACAGCTAAATGAAGAAAAACACAATCAAACCTAAAAACACAAACATGACCCCATCATACAAACTGCATAGAAACCAGCAACACTCCGTTCCCTCAATTTACACAAGTGCATTTCAATATGGTTGGTGAAAAAATGTTAGCTTTGTGATTTTTGCTAACACCATTGGATTCTTTTGGCTCTGATGCTTTGTTTGACATGTCAGCCAAATTAGCCAATGGGCTCCTGAAAGATGTCAACATACATAGCCCTGAATGCACTGAGGTATACTTTTTCTTTGCAGTATTTTTGTCTTGCATTTTATTGCAAAAGCAAATTGTCACTAGATAGAATGATTTTGTGTGGTAATGCAAACCAAACAAAAAAAAACAAAAAACAAAAACCAAAAAAAAAAACAGGAATTTCAAATTATGCCAAAATAGCTCAGATGGGAAGTTTTTGACTAATCCCTCTCTGAAACTCCTGTGCTTCACATTTAAATGTTGGTGTAGAGAAATATTCCAATCCTGTGGATTGGTAGGTGTTTTGGATTGTAACTACAGGCTTTCAAAGGGACATTCACATCACAAAGTGCATTTAGGCAGAAATGTTATTGGGTATTTTGCCTTACTTACATGCCTTACTAACATTTTTCATGTTAGTAAGGCATGCATCAGAGGATGCATCAGAGGATGCATGCCTTACTAATTTACTCTCACTCACTAACATGAATTCTGATTTTTAGACCTCTGGAGTATTCTCTCCAGAGAATAAGTCTTTAGTTCTTGAGACATATATGAAATTCCTTTGTCAAGCAGGTCTTCCAAAAAGCGTCCTGGGCTAATTTGGAATAGTAGCAGGTCACTGAACACAACAGGAAGTAAATTCAACTGGTTTTCCAAATTTTGTGTGGAATGTGGTTAAGCTGGTGTGACATCATTCACAGATCAGATGAATGAACACCAACATAAGCCTTCTCATCCCCACATTGTTGGCATACACACATTAACACATCGGACAAGTCTGCACAAACGATAACACGTGAGGCACCGCTCCCCTTAACACACGCTAAAACCACAAGCACCCACATGGTCTGTCAGAAAGCCACATCGCTGTCATTCCCACGCAATGTGCCTCCATGAGACAATTAGCGTGCAGAGGTGACACGGCAAACAGGTGCAAAGCATTATTGGTGGAGGTGGAGGAGCGCGTCCACCCCGTCCCTCACCGTGATGGATACTTCCAGATCCACACGTGTGTGTCCATGATGGCAGGTTGGATGACAAGTCAGGGGACGTCTCCGCTTTGTGAAGTTAAATAGCTTCATCCAACCTGGTTGTTTGTAATCAGCAGGCAATCATCATCGTCATCATCATCATCATCATCATCATTGCTGTCATTCACACACCATAGAAATTACACTCACTTTCTTTTCTTACACTCTTTAGGATTTTATTCTTGTTTGCATTTCTGATATCCTTTCTTCCTCTCCAATTCTGTTATTAATCACTCAGCTTCTCACTTTGGTGTTTTTTTGGTTTTGTTTGTTTTTAAATTAATCTCTGTAAATAGAGTTTAGGTGTCTAAGGGAATGCAACTAGGTGTTAGGCTGGCTTTCACATCTGATAAAACTAACTCTTCTTTTCAAAAGACACTTTTATTTTTTTCAGTAAAATGTAATTTTTGTTATTTTATACATTTTAAATGACCTCTATAACAACCATCATGACATTGAGTTTGCATTACAGATGTGTTACTAGGGTGAAAAACTCCTGTCCCACACAGATATCTGAAATTCATATTCTTATTCACTCATTAAACATTAAAATAAGCAGAAATATTGCTATGTGTCTTCATCTAAAGTGTGCCTTGGCACTTGTTGGTTGCATAGGAGTTAGTTCTGCCTGCTGTAGTTTTATTAATCAAATATAGCATGGGTGAGTCATGGCGTTTTGGCTTGTGTCATATTGGAGGTATGTGCCACAGATTTATCTCATATTGGAAGCAGAGCTAACACATGCTACCCTTGACGTATTCTCACACCATTTCTCACACAAAGCACTGACACACAAACTTGCAGACGCTCACACTCTTGGAGGACTTATATAGAGGGAGGTGCGTAAACAGGCACTCCAGTCCTTGAAGACTCATTAAAAGACGAGCTTCCTTTTTAAAAAATACTTTTTTTCCCTGCATCCTTAATATAGTTACTGAATTTTCAAATAAATTAGATATTTTGAGCAATTTTTTTCTGATCTTATTATTCTTTTATTCTACATTAAAATGTGAAACATTCAAATTAGCCACAGGACAGTTTTCAGTTTTTCCATTTGGTAATGCGCCCTCATCCAGATTCTGTCAGTTCTGGGTTTGTTGCCCAGATCAGAAGTGGCCTCAGGTGTCTTTGACACCTTTGGTTTACACTTCAAACCAGATATTTACATATGCTCCATAAAAACACACAGAACCAATTTCAACTCCATATATAACAATGGATTTCACTAAGTAAGCTTTTGTCGTTTCAGTCAGTTATAATTATTAAAATTATTTATCTTCCCTAAATGTAAAAAATAATGAGCAATAATTTTTGTATTCTAATGTATGTTGACTTTCTTTGAGATGTTAACATACATTCCCTTATGTTGAAATTCTTTTTTAAATTGTATGAGTTGGACAGTTGGCTGGAATTTTGACCCAAGACTCCTTTGTTAAACATCTTTTCGGCTCTGCCCACCAATTCTCAAGACTATTCCAAAATATTGTAATTGTTCTCTAAGGCATCTTTTAGATAAATCTGTGGTCTCTGTTTAGTCATTGGAAGACCCCATGGTTCTTCCTTGCTTTGAAAATATGAGATGTGTTCACCAAGTAATTATTCAAAAGTGAAGTTTAATAAATTTTTTATATAAAGGTGTGACCCAAAAATAATAATGCTCTTCTGCACCATGTTTTAAATGTTGCTTCAATAACTTCACATAAAGTCTCCTTATGCTGCCATCTACTTTGTGAAGGTGTGAGGTGTTGTCCTAAACTACACCAGTTAACTCAAGATCAACATCAGAAGCTTCCAAAATGCATGACATCATCTGGACTTTTTTGACAATTTTAAAAGGCTATTAATCTTGTGTTTTTTTAAACTCTGTATCTTTCAGAAAAATACTTTTTTTTTCTCTATTGTAGAATTTAGCAAATATAAATATTTTGCGAATCTTAATCTTAACTGTTTATTTCTGTTTTACAGTGTGTCACAATATCTGTAGTTTGATAGTAATTTGATAGTAATTGATATTTATATTTCTCTTACAAAATATGGAAAGATCAATCCATTTAAAACAATATATGTGTGTATATAAATCTTTTCACATTAGGGAAATGTTTTTTATGGGAAACAGAGAAATTCTATAAATATCCAGGTTTGAATTGACCAACTTTAAAAAAAATATTTTGAAATCAAATGAAAATAGCATCAGTCAAGAGTTAAAACTGAAAATGAACTGAATCAAACTATTGCTATTTCAAATTTATGTATAAACTAAATTACAAAGTAAAACAAAATGTATGGCTTTTATGATGTAGATATGTCTGTTTTTATTAGTTCTTTGGGTTAAATTAGTCACTTCTGTGTTCTCTTTAAGCCGTCGGTATATTAAGACATGCTTGGCATAAGAGAACCCTCCCGTTCTCGCTCAGTTTCTCTTTTTATCTCTTCCTCCCTCTCTGACAGCCTTCATTTGCTGGAGGAGTGGCAGACTTGGTGGGAGTTAATGATTATAATTATTTAGCCTTTTTTTTTTTGTTACATTGTGGGATAATTATTTAAGAGGTTTGTGTATTCATTGTTGTAATCAGTAAAGAGAGATTACAGAAAATCCGCATGCCAACAGATGGCACTTGGCTGTTGTTGTTGCTTCATATTAAACCCAGTACAGCACACTTGGTAGCAGGCAGGCAAGAGCGAGGGGACATTCACAAAGGGGCCAAATTATAAAACAATTTGTTCTTCATCATAAATCCATTTATCATATCACTTCATTGTAGAGGAAATGAAAGGGAGGCAACAGTGGTTAGCATTGTGCTGTGTTTGTGTTCACTTCCAGACCAGCTAACACGGCCATCTTCACAAAGTGGTGGTGGTCCGGAGAAGTCTTTGGATTTTGCTGGGCGAAACAACACAACAAACAGTATCTGACCAGAGAGGCCCCCAACCCGATGGCTTTGTGTACTGTATCAGCGCATGGCCATCGGTTTTCACACGTAACCCCATTCACGGCTGAGGCCGTCGCTTGGCAGCGTCTACCATGACGCACTCCGCCATCAGCCGTCTTCTCTCCCCGCATGCGGAACGTTCTTCGCCTCCAAAGATCTTTACTTTTCAAAACACCGTTAACACATTTTCTGCAGGCAAACAAGTGGATAAAAAAAAAAAAAAAAGTTAAGCGAGGGCACTTACGATGCGGGGTCGGGGACCACAAGGAACTGCTGGCCTACATTCCAGACTAATTGTATAATTGGAAAAGCTCTCCAAATGAGCAAGCGAGCCACCCCTCGACCGCCCCACCCCCTCGTCAACCCCTTTTTACACACATACATCCTCGCACACATGCTCTTCAAAGCAAATCACAAAAGAGCATTTTAGGCATAATAATTAATTTCAAAAAGCGTTTATTATTAATCCCACACACCAGCATCCTGGCAGGAGCAGCTAGGCCAGGCTGGTTAACAACCCCCACACGCCCCACCCCACCAGCGCTCTCATGTGTGCACAAACATGAACACGCAGGGCAGTCAGGTGTCTGATGACTACGTTTATACATTAACGCATTTCTTTCTCTTAAAAAACGTGATCCGCCAAAAATATTCAACTTTGGAACAAAAATAAATGTAAAGATAAGTGTTACACAACTTTGAAGTTCAAGGATTGTTCAAAAATAATGAAAGTTATCATATTCACCAAAGTGGGATTGCAGACGGATTTGACTCTTTTCAAATGTATTGTTGCATTTATTGTTTTCTATTGAGCTTTTTTGCAATTATTTATGTTGCAGCCACAAACCATTTATGCATGTTATTCGGATTTTATGTGATGAACCCACAAGAATCAGTGCATAAATGTAAATGACATTTATGCGTGACACTTTTTTTTTCACAAAAGTCCTAACTGGCACTTTGTCCTGTTTTTCCCATCTAGGCTAAATGATTAATATTTCTTGAAATGTGATTGTAAGGGCTGCACAGTGGCGCAGTTGGTAGCACTGGTGTCTTGCAGCAAGAAGGTCCTGGGTCGATTCCTGGCCTGGGGTCTTTCTGCACAGAGTTCACATATTCTTCCTGTGCATGTGTGGGTTCTCTCTGGGTTCTCTGGCTTCCAGTCCAAAAACAGTTGTGTTTTTGGACTGTCTTTCCAAATTCTCCCCAGGTGTGTGTGCATGGTTGTTTGTCCTGTTTGTTTGTTTCTTTGAGGGGATGTACTTGCATGAATATTCCTTTAATGGTCTCAAAATGACAATGATCATCCAGCAAAGATTTTATTGTGACAGGCCAAGTGAGGAGAACAAACCTGATCAAAGTTTTTTCTTTTTCATTTTTTTAAATGCGTAACATGGACAATGCACATTAGATGCATTGTAGACCTAAGTACTAGTTTTCACTTGTCGTCCTTGGCTGATAGAAAGATAGTTGAAGCTGAAAGTAATCCTCCAAAAGATTTGTCTTTCAGCAGAATATTGATCCTAAATTTATAGCCGGAGCATCAATGGAACATTTTCAGGCAACGTATCCCCATGTGTTAGAATGGCCCAATCAAATCCCACATGTCAATCTAACAAAAAATCTGTGACAAGATTCAACAGATTTTTAGTCTGATCTGAGTTTGATCTTGTAAAAAAAAAAAAAAAGAGAAAAGAAAGGTTGCAGTTCTAACATGTCAACTCTCAGGTAAACTGTTTATTTTCACTGCAGAGTTCTCAGTTACTAATTTTTATCTTTGACAGGCTTCACTTGGGAAAAAGAAGAAATCTGAACGTTTTTGCCGGCTGAATATTACGCCTCATGACATGTTCCATAAATTAAGTTGTGAAACTTTTTTTTTTTGTCGTAAAATAAGCAATTTAATGACCAGTAAGGAATGATCTACTTGTGTGCTGTGTTAGCACTCATATTTTACTGTTACTACTGGAGCTCATGGTCAAATTGAATTTCCTGATTTATGGCCCTTGCCACGTACCGTTCATTTCCATGGCTACTGAGGGACTTATGGGGGAATGGAGTGGGATACAAGGGGAGGGGGGGCGGTGGGATACAGGGGCAGGTGGGGGTAGGGGGTGGGGGGGCGGGCGTTGTTGGGGTAAAGGTGATTCTGAAGTTGACGGCGGCGTCCAAAGGGATTGTGGGGTGCTGTTAAAACGAAGCCGTTAATTAATACTATTGATTGGCAAAAAAAATAAAAGCAAATGTGATTTGCATATAGTGATCAATGCATTAACCGATTCCCCACCCCCACCCCACACATACACACACACACTCCATCAGAAATCTGATTTCCGGAGTTTTCAAAGTGAGAGAGAGGGAGTTCAGACTAATGTGGATCGATTGAGCCCCGCTCTCAGACGAGAATGTAAAGCATTTTAGAAACCATTGGAGGGTGAAACATGTTAGCACAAAAGAAATACTTTCAACTTGGACCGCTTTATTTAAAAAAAATGAAGACAGTTAGCCCTTTTGCAGATTTGCTCTCGAACGGGCCCTGAACCACACATTCAGTTTACATATAGCATAACACTGCAATATTTCTGCTCAACTTCTGCTGAAGACAACACTGTGAAGAAAATGTCAATGAGAACAGCAAGGCCATGACAATCAAAAACACAAGAGGCGTTAAAAAAGCAATGTTTTTTTTTTGTTTTTTTTTGGCTGTTTTTTTTTTTACCCCTCCTTTTTTTGCTTCCTTGCTAGCTCTGTCAAGAGCAGCTTATTATAGCGTATTGATTTATAAAGCTTTAAATGTGATCCTCCATGTCCAAGTCAAGGGCAGGGAGTGCAAGAGACAGACTGAGACGAGGTAAGGTGGGGGGTGGTGGTGGTGGGGGGGGGAGCCAAGCAGGGGAAGAAGGGATTGGAAGACAAAGACAAAAGGGAAAAGATGTTCTAAAATGAATAGAGTTAGAATAGGGAGTCCGCGGTGTGGGGGGAAGAGGCAGCAAGGCATTTTCAGAAACGCTCTAGAACACAAAAGGGTAATTGTTTTAGCCCAGATGTTGTTTCGCACAACAAGCAGGATACAATGTTCCTACTGAGCTGATGAGCCCAATCAGTGAAATGATTAAAAATTGATTTTGTCCCTGTAATTACAGTATGTAAACTACTTAGCCGGGATTGCAAAGGAAGTGATTTTCTAATTACGTATATACTCTGGTGTCTAATGATTGGTTTTTTGAAGTAATGAAGAGAGGGTCCTAACGACTCCACTGTGTTCTGTTGTTGAAGGGAGAAGGCAAGAGAACGGTTGGGTGTGTGTGAGTGCGTGTATGTGTGGGTGTGTATATGGGGGTGGGGGGTGGGGGGTTCTGACGGCAGAACATCGTTAGGGCAAGACAGCAGGCTTGCATACAAAAGGGGGATGAAAATTGAATTTTTGCCAGCCAGTGCTCGCACGATAACACGGGGGCCCTGTGTTGGTTTGCACAGGATCTGGAAGCTAAATGGAGACTGTGACTTCTCATGGGGGTCGCTAGGCCCTGACCAGCCCTGGCAATCTGGACCCTGCAATTAAAACCTCTCGGGGGTGAGGGATTTAGGACATCACACTAGCAGTGGAAATCTAACAGTTGTACAGAGATCAGGCTCTACTGTAACGAGGCCCTTCTCAACTGCATATATGTTTTATCTATAAGCCTCGCTGTTACAGCTGAATGTTCAGGATTCACACCTAAAGTCAGAGATATTTTACAATTATTAGAGATCAGCTGTTAGTAATAGCTGATCTTTTGGGATTTTTCTGGTCACAAAATCCCATATTAAACTGCTTTTCTTTTTAGGATTGTAAGACTTTTTTTATACATATAATTATGAGTTTTAAGATCTACTTTAGCTTTTTCGGGCCACAGGTGATGTAATCTTTTTTTTCTGTTTTTTACCCAACATAATTATCCTGGAAGGCTCTCTTTGTTCAGTGATCTGTATGTTTTTTTTTTTTTTTGTTTTTTTTTGTTTTTGTTTTCCAGTAAATCTAATTTCTAATAACTATAATAAAAATAAATGTTATATTTTAGTACTTTTTTAAGTACTCAAAGATTCATTAAAAGATTACAACAATGTAATATCAAACAGTGCAGTATAAAAAGACACTGTTCACCAGCTTTATGAGAGACTTTGAACATAAGATCCATCAGCCTAAAACAAGTAATGGACATTAGTGTTGACTTTTTATGGGTGTTGTTCTATAAAGATTTTAGAATGTTTGCATCATCCAAGTTCATTGAAGCATCCAAGTTCATTGAATCTTTATATTTGGATACAATTTTATATATTTTCTTTGTTAATGTGTCTCAGTATTGGCTATACTGGTAGTTGGATAGAAATACCGTTTTTGTTTTCCCCCTTAAAGGATGTAATTGCCATAAATCTCCCTCTTTTTTACAACCTACTATGCTGGGGAAACAAGTGTGTGGATATTAGCCGACAGCATCATGTCTCACCATCAGCTCCTGACTGGCGAGATGGTGGAGTCACCTGGAGTGTCACAGATCCGACTGCCTGAAATTAGCTGTGTTTTCTTGCACCGCTTAATTGCACAATTTGACATTTTGAAAACAAATTTAACAACTTTTTTTACATCACAAAAGTCACAACAACTGGATGTTGCCATTGGCGCAACCGCAAAGAAGAAGACGACAGAAAGTAGTTGGATGATTTTGGAGCAGCATGTTGCTTAATGACTTATCACGTGAATGTGACTTAATGGAAACAGACTTAATGGAAACAGAAATTGCGAAACTGTGGGTTTTTTTTTTTTTATATATTAGAGGAATATTGAATTGATAATTGATAATCAATCTAACAATCTGATCCTCCATTTGTAAAAATAAACAACAGTGATTGAACAGAGGTTTCAGTACAGCTTCCATCGCCTCCATAGTCAGGTTGTACTAGTTTTTGGAAAATGGGACCACCCAACTATATGATGACCGCTCGCTAACGCTGTTACTCAGTTGTAATGGGAAACTACCCAAACTCTGCATAGAGAAACCAGGTCCAGGCGCCGGTAGGAACCAGTGGAACATGGCCATCAGATAAGATAATCGAGGGGCACCAACATCACAACAAGTTAGGATGGGAATGAAGAAGTAATTAAATAGTTGCAGACATTCAACACCACACTAAGACTTGGCACCACAATCTGTAACATTTGCTTGTTTCTTTATGTTCGAAGCAAAACCTGAACAGTTTTGATAAATAGAATGTAATAATTCATGGATTTATATTACACAAGGCATTTATTAGCTCTTATTGAACCTAAAATAAAAGAGTGGCAGTCTTGAGGAATATATGATGATCCTTCATATCACTTGGAAATCCTTTTTGTCGACTCAGCAGGTTGTAAAGCATCTTAAGAAAACGCCTTCAGGGCGGATTTCCTCTCTTCTGACTCCTGAGAGGAGCACCAGTTCGGCAGCTTTGAGAAATACTGGAGGTAATTTCAGAAAGATGTCCAACAAAAGGCCAAAAATCAAAATGTGAGGAAATGTAAGTTGTTGGTTTTTTTTTTTTTTTTTGTACAGAGTCTAATTTTCAACAGTTTCATCTGAAGAGGTTGCTCATTGTAACAGCTAAGATACTCTCTGACCTTTCCTTGTTTTTTCTCCGCTATGTTCTTTTCCCCATCAACTACAACTGGACAAACCATGGAAGCTGTCATGAATTAAAATTGACCAATAGGTCAGGTAAAAAACAGTATTATTGGAGGCACTGGGGTGTCAAGGAGTCATTCCATCAAACTGAATCTGGAGATAAACCCACATAATTCATCTCACACAGCGTGAGTCACTGCCACAGTAATGGCTGATGTGTCCTCATTGTCTGCGCTCTTAACATATCTAACAAAGACAAAATATTTTCTTGGCCTTATCTTATGTTCAGTATTGAATATTTAATTACGACTTTATTCATTATTTAAAACATTTTTTTTTTAGAGAAATTAGAAGATGTGAGTTGAGCCTTTGATTATGAGGACGGGAAGATCTGTGGGTTTTAGCTCTTTGGGAACATTAATAAATGACAGAAATCTAGATTAAGAAAGCCGGAATGCGACTAGAAAGAAAAATGACAAAGCTTTGAAATGCTGCCAGTATCACCAACTGCACTCCTCTGACACAGCTGATTGTAAGAGAAGCCGATAGCATAGCCAACTTAGGCCTTTAATAATTCATTTAGCTGGGCTATGATCTATCATTTTGTACCTTTTGACATGCAATATTGAAATTTAATATTGCATCAATACAAATGATGTACTGCTAGTCGTTGAAAGTGGAGAAAGGATGTGGATTGCACAAAGATCTCTGCCAATGTTTTCCTGCTCTGTTCTTCATCCCGTTCTCTCTTTGCCGTTTCCACAGTTTTATTGTACCAAAGCGGAAAAAAAGGCATAAGAGAAACATCTGTCTCCCCCCAAACTCCCACTTTACTCTCAGCTTTGATATGTGTGCTTAAAAAAATGACAACTTAAAAAGTTCAGGGAGAAAGTCTCTTGTTCAAGTCAAGAGAGGCTTGGGGAAGAGAAGGAGGGTACGCTGGGGGTGTAAGTGAGTAGCAGAGGGAACATGACAGCGGTGGCTGAGGGAGACGTCACGCACTGTTAAAAGCTTTGACATGATTCTTAAGTGCGGTGGGATCCCGAGGGCAAAACTCAGGCTATGAAAAGCAGCGGGAACGGAAAGCCTCTGTTGCAGTGTCAGTCTCGTCTCACCCCCAGACTGCTTCGTTTGAGCTGTCGGTTCAGTAAGATACGGATGCACTGATAGGCAACGCTGGCTGCTGTCAGTCTGAAGTGGATGACACCAGTGGTGTGTTGATGCTTTGTCTCCACGTGTTTCCTCAGCCCAAAGTGCTGCTGCCTTTTATGTGTCTTGCAGTACAAGACAACTTGGGCGAGTCGCTTTTTTTTCTTTTTCTTTTTTTTTTTTTTTTGCTTTTCTCTGTTGTTTTAAGTGTCTCCTTACAAGCCAGCTGATGGAACCACACTCACTGCGGGATGTGAGCCAACAGGGCTGTCCATGATCCGATGAATTTGGCCCTGCAATCCAGCCGGATTCCAGTGTGTTTAGAAAATCTGAATTTCTGGACCTGGGAAGAAATTTTGCATTTCCCATAGTGGTCAACTTTCCTAAACCACTGGGTTAGATTTTTTTTATAAGGTCTCCACCTACTCTCCTTCACTAGTTGCTGCTTATTCAATAAAGTTTGGTATGATTTTACTGTATGGACTGAAAACAAAGCATATACTGTGTAATTATTGTCATACTAAACTTGTTTGTCAAAAACACATCATGTATAACCCCCTTCAAACAGATAATATGGTGCTTTTTGTTGCTTTGGCATATGTTTTATTTTATTTTATTTTTTTTAGAAAAAGGAATTTCTAGGCATGACAAACAAAGAAATGAGGTTTAAAAAGATCTCCCATAAGAGTCACTTTAAAAACCTAAGTTGGTCAAAGTGCTGTAAATGATTCATTAATTGTTCCAGATAATCCAACAAATGATTTAAATATATTTTACGAGAGTTAAGGTGAAATATCTTATTTATTTTGATTGACCTCTCTTAAGAACTCATGTTAGTGAAGATGCTGGTTCCACAGTTCTGCTACACTTTGTGCAACAGATCAGAGCTGCCTGACTAACTCGGTGTTCAACACTGTGACTTTGGCTGAATCAGTGACATCTTGAAGGTTTTTACAAACTAGCATCACCCTGTCATAAACCCACGCGTGTGTATGGCTGTCACTGACGCTGCATAACATTTTTACTATAACTACGTCATGTAAGCAAATGTAAGAAAAAAACAAATAATAATTTTAGGACTGTTACTAATGGCTGCTGTCACCATGCGATGGCCCACTCATGGAAAAAAAAAAGCGCCTCAGTGGAAATCGCTTCAAGACAAGAAGTATTTGCATCTCTACGGTAGAGCTCTTTATTGCAAAAAGAGGAAGAAAAAAAATCCAAGGAATTGTGGACAACAGCTCACTGTTGTTTGTTCTTGTATAGCTTCCAAGAACCTTGACCTTTCACTGTGCCCTTACACCGCTCTGAACATGGAGGAAGTCTGCCATGCTTGTAGGTGTCTGGGTATGCCAACAGTGGGAAAGAAAGGCACAGTGAGGGAGAGAATTAGGTGCAGTTGGGAGGTGCCTTGGGTCGCCGTGGGTCATGGTGTGCCTCCCTGGTCACAGCCTTATGTTAGGGGTTTATTACTCCACCTGCCAAGGTCCTGACCTGCTGTATGAAGCACCGTCTTCCCTCACATGTTCCAGAAAACATTTGCCTAGTGAAAACCAGACAAATTACATTAACATAACATGAAGAGTATTGTCTGATTTAAAACCCCAAAACCAGGGTGACAAAGCTTATTACAGTAGAAGCATTTTAACTTTTTTTTTTTTTTTTTTTTTTGCATTAAGATCAGTGATGTGTTGACAGAGGGCTGGAGGAACTACATTAAGTGAGATATTTGATGCTCTACCTGAGGTAAACTATGGAATGATCTGCATAATGATGTAAAATATTTTTACTAGGGGATTCAATATAAGGAGCTTTATAACTTACTGATTGTATTATGTAAAGTTGGTGATATTGCTTGCTGTTGATTTTTTTTATTTTTTTTTTATACACGAGTGCAATTTGTGGAAGATTCTACAGAATGGTTGTCACAATACATCATTTATTCTCTTTCTGCCCATCTTAAATTTGAAGAGGTTTTTTTTTTTTTTTTTTTTTTTTACTGATATTTCACTAAAATTAGTGGAATTGTTAATTTATTGAAAATAGGAAAGTAAATTGAATACATGTTCAATAAAATGTGTAATTTTAGAGAAAGTTGTGGAAAGAAAGTAACAAGTTTCAAGGTAATGAGCGTGGATTTGGAAAACACATTAAACACTAGAATCCAACCAGATGAGTGCAACCAAAACACACCATGACTGCAGCACCACGTCTAATAACTGTTTTTGTTTTCCATTAATCTTTTCATTCACTTCATCTAAGTGACATTTTACCCCCAAATCAACAAACATCTGCTTATTTATATTCCAGACAACCAGGTTAAATCAGCTGGTATGAAATAATCTCCCAGTGAAACCAGAACTTTGTCATCAATATTAAGGAATTATTAACATTAAGCAAGCTCCTATTTCTTACTGAAAAGTTACTTGTTAGTTAGTTGGCCTTATTTCAAGTGCACAAAGATATTTGCACTAGAAATGAGATCAAAAGTACTTGGTAAGATTTTGTGTTTTTACAGTGTGAAGAACAATAATTCCCATTGTGCTCTTCTACGCCTCCATGGAAATCGCTTTGCTTTTGTAAGAGAATTAAAGAAAATTCCCTCTGAGAATTATTTTCATACAGGTTTCAATCGAATGTAGTAAAACTTGGATAGTTTCCTTTTCTGTTTCTACATATTTTTGTTCTCTTTCTGGATCTTTAGTTCTCACTTTACCCAAAGCAGAAAAGCTTTTTCTTTTTTGTTTAATCTTGCTTTTTTTGCCCCGGGCCTCAGGGGTGCGTTTGGCAGGTCAGCCCCTCAGCGGGTGAGGAGTTGTGGGCTTGGTGACCTTTGTCTGTCATTGTTTTGCTCCTCACACCTCACCCAGGGAGTAGGAGAAGAAGCTTAGTGTATCCACCTGCCACGGACCTTAGCATCGTAGCTCTACATATTGTCGCGGGGCGGGGGTGTTTTCGGCGTGCCAAGAGGAACTGAGACGGTCCCGAATGAATCGGTGCACGCAGTGAGCAGCCGAGTTGGTCCAAATGACACACAAAGAGTCGGACTGAAGTGGGGATATCAGAGTGTGCTGGGATCTTTAGCTAAATTGGTTGAGCAGAATCAAAAACGAGTAGCTAACAGAAGCAGAAGGGACTCCGGATTCCAAATGCGATTTGTGTTCACGCACGCGGCTCTGCGAGATGAATCAAATGCACCTTGAGTGAGCGAGGGGATGGAGATGAAATGAAACAACCAAACGCTTGCCTCCGCCGGGGCCTGATTGAGTTCAGGTGGCTGGAAAGTGTCTCACCCAGGGCTAGTTGTCAGTGAAGGATCTGCTGTCTTCTTATCTCTCTCTGTGCTGCAGGGCTAACCGGTGAGCATCGGGCGCGCCGCTTTTGACGGATGCTCATGCGCCTCCTGTGTTGTCGGGGGACAGGCCGCTGACACGCTTCATCTTTCAACGGCAAAGTCTGAGGTAGAAATGAAGATTGATGCCAAAAAGTGGCGTGGCAACCCGTTGGCCTCTCTCGCCATACATAATCATTTGCGCGTCCGTGACACGCAGATGTATAAGCGCACGCGTGGACGGCGATACGAGGCGCCTCGCGTGTTCACTGGAGACTGCTTCCTCTCTGTTATTAGAGACATGTGATCTGATTGCATTTGATCTCCAAATAAACAGGGAATCAGTCCATCTCCTTGGTGAAGATGGCAGATGTGATGGACGAGCGCATTAGCACCGAGGACAACATTAGATTTGCTCAAAATTATTGATCTTTTGTTTGTGAGCCAAGGCAGCAATAAATAACAGTGCATGGAAGATGTGACTCATTATCACCATGCCAAAAGCCTGACAGACCTCTGTCAAAGCTCTCTCTCTCTCTCTATTCTCACCCCTCCTTCTTGTCCTCCTTCCTTTCATCTCCATCACTACAAACCAGTTTAATCTGTTTTTAATCCTCACTTCCATTCTGTCACTGGTGGCTTTAATGCGAGGCCTCACTGTCACTATCTGATTCCCTTAAAAATTTTTAATCCTCACTGATAACCCTGTGTTATTACATGTTGCTCACACACACACACACGCGAGCGGCAGGACACTCACTCACACACACACACACACACACACCCACACACACACATAAATATGTACACGCAGCAGCGTTTAGTGGCTCTCTTAGTGTTTTATTCCTTTTTACCTTCTTAGTGAAGAAAAAATCCTTTTATCACACAATGGGTAATTTATATCCATTACCAGCGTTTTCAATCCTTTTCAGCACGGCTGTCACTGCCTTTGGCACACTCGTGATTAATGTGATCTAATAATAGTCTGCCATTATATTTCCTTTAGTAAAACATGTACCAACATCCTATTCAGCTCCACAAAATTCATTGCCCCTTAAAACATTTTCCCCTTTTCGTTTGAAAGGCAAGATTGCTTTTTTTTTTCTCTCTCTCTCCTCGTTCTTGTTTCCTCCTTCTAGGTGATTATTTGTTGGGGAAGGGGGGGGGGGAGGAGGGAGAGGTGGTGGTGGGTTAGTAATGGCACTTGCATGTTTTCAGACACTTATGAGAATGATGAGATTCATGATCCAAAGTGGTTTGTGTGGATGCAAATATGCGTGTGGGAGTGTGTCTGCAGGTCAGAACTGGGTGTGTGCTGCTCACACTCATAGCTCCTGTATGGGTTTATGAATGCCACACTATTGAGGATCCCAACACCTTCAGGTCAGAAGTACATATTACTTTTAGTCAAGGTTTTTGCCAGGAATCCCTCCCCTTTCCTCTTTTTTTGTTTAGATTTAAGGAGTGATAGATCTGGAGGGACAGGTTTTGATGTGTCTTTAAGGCGGTCTTAATTCCCAGAAGCATTGGGAATTAGGACCAGTTCCCAATATTTTTTCTTCTTATGAGTAACAGTTTACAGAAAAGTTAAGGTTTATTCAGTGGTTTTAGATTTTAATCTTGAGATTAAATCCAAACTGTGAGACCTTATGGCTCTGAAGCATTTTTTTACTTTTTTTTTTTTTTTTTTTTACTGCCTGGACTTGAAATGTTGCCACAAAAAGCATAATGCTGCATATGGCTGTAATAAACAGGCAGTAGAGGTATCAAACTAGCGCAAAGTTATCCAGCAAATGTGTTTTGTTATCTAACTTTTTGGGGTAAATAAGCTTGATTTTTTTCAACTGTTGCTCCCTGTTGCATTTTTGATCATATTTCTGCAGCCATTTAATTTTTAAAAAATATTGTGTTTGCAGCTGACTTTTAAAACATACTGCCTAATGAACAAATTTATCACACCTATTTGTGTTTAATGGCATGAAAATTAATCCAAACATGTCAGAAAATTGTAAGTCTGGAAAAGTATGTAATAATGAAAAAAAATGTGTCCAAACTCTGCAGTTTAAATCAGAGACAGTGTGGAATGAATGCATTAGCAGGTGAACATTTAGCTGATTTAGTTTTTTTTTTTTTTTCTTTTTATTAAATTCTAAATCCTCTTTTTTGTTTTCACATTCTTCCTCCCTTCTTTTTGGAAAAGCACCCGGAGCAGAGGGAAGACGCTGTCTCCCTAGAAAGCCCGTCGGATTATGCGCGCGTGTGTGTGAGTGTGTGTGTTTGTCGCTTGGGAGGTGGTCCAGCAGTGGGGTCTGTTCCGTCCCAGCCGGACAGCCTGAGCCAGTCTGCCACTCATGGGGGCACGCTGTAGATGGGGCGGCGCCAGCGCAGACACCCGCTCACACACATGCTCACCCAAATTCACGTCCCTGACGGTACAAGTAATACCTGGATTTCACACACATACACACACGCACACCCGCACACACACAGTCCTGGCTCTGGCACACATGAAGGGTTAACCCTTACTGGGTTCTCAGACTTGTATCCAGGATGAACAGGTGGTCCCACAAAACATGGGCATTCATTTCCTCATGACTTCTCCCTGTGTGTGTGTGTGTCTGTGTGTGAGGACATAAGGGTAAATGTGTGTGGAGGACAAATGTGTATAAAGATGGGGTGGCTTTTGTAAACCTTTTGTGATTTTATTTTTCCTCTCGTGGCGAGCTGCTGCCTGAAAGAACATCACAAGTTTCACAGGGCGAGGCGGCGCTCAGATATGTGAACATTTGTTTGCCTGTGTGTGTTGTGTGTGTGTGTGTGTGTGTGTTCCTGACCCGGCAATCCAACTGCACCAAACACAGCTGTCAGCACTTCACATGGTCGCTTTCTCGCCTTCTATCTATCCCCTTTCCCCACATTTTTCTTCATTTGAATCATCCAAACTGAGATCCTTCCTTTAAAGACAACTTCTACTGAGCGGCTTCTTGCTCTCCTTCACCCATCTTCCCCTCTCCACACCCCCACTGCCTCATGTGAGCTCTTCCCAGCAGAGAAAATCGAAGGTAAACCTCTTTTGAGGCAAAAAAAAAAGAAAAAAAAAGACATTGTACTGCACTTTGGCTGTTTACTATATCACTCTCCAATAGAGAGGAGATGGAGATGGAGAAGATGAAAAACACACTCACCTGACCGCAGTGATAACAGGTCCTGCTCACAGGATCGTTTCACCACCGTTCCAGACTTCACATCGTTTATTGTGAAGAATTTCTTATCATGGAGAGAATAACGTTTTGAGAGCTCTAAAGTCTGTCTGTTACTGTTACTGGTTTCCCAGTGAGAGAGCAGAAATAAATATCAATAAATTAGAACAAAAAAAAATGATTAAATGCATTTACTGTGTGCAGTTAGTGATAAAGATACTTCTCTTTGAAACTCCTTTGCAGAAATACAAAATCTGACCAAGTATTTTTGTCTAGTTTCTAGTGCAAATATATTGAACTAATACATTATGAAAACAACTTCAAATAAATTTTTCAGCAAGATAAAAAAGCTCATTTTGACTTTAGTGATTGTTGATATTGATACAAAAATGCTAGTTCCACTGGTAGTTTTTCACTTAAAACATAAAAAATGCTTTGTTGTACATGAGAAAATCTGCCAGTGGAACTAGTACTTTTCAATCTATGTTCAATCTGTCAATCTAATTTATTTACATAGAACATTCAGCAGCATGACAGATCAAAGTGTTTGACATTATGGAAACATAAAAACATCATAAACACATTATACTGTCAACAATTTTGAAACCAGTAATATATATTGCATTTTGTTGAGTGCCATTGTTAAAATCAAAAATGCACATCAAATATGTTGTGCAGTGTTCCACTTATTAGAGTTCAAAGGTCACTCTAAGCAGGTGGGTTTTAGTTTTAATTTAAAGGAACTCTGTGTTTCAGCTGTTTTGATGTTTTCTGGAACTTTGTTCCAGATTTGTAGTGCGTTTTCAATAATTAATGACTTAAAACAATCTCATATATTTTACTGAAAACCAACTTTTGAGTTAGTTTTGTCTTTTTTTTTTTAAGTGTGTGAAAATAGTTGCGCCAGAAACTAGGTGAAGCCCGTCCCTGTCAGGAACACAGTGACCCAGCTGATCAGTGTCTCTGTCCCACTGAACCCAGTTGCTGCAGAAGTGGATGCAAAAATGAATAAAAAAAAAACAACTAAAAAAATCACATAAGAGCAGGTGAACAAAGTGAGAAGGGGAAAAGTGGATGAAGCTGAGGAGACAAACACGGAAAGAGCTGAAAGAAAGAAGCGTCTCTCTGAGTCAGCAGGTTTAGGTGAAGTCTGATTAAACGAGGTAGGAAACCACTTGGGGTAGTAAATAACGGAGGTGTCAAAATGTTGCTTAATGACCTGGATATCTACTGCATGAAATATGTATCTGCAGATCTGTGCAGAAGCCGCATTTTTCCCTTAGATTCTTTAATGTGTTTGGGGGGCAAAATTTTAAAAACAACTTAGTGCTAACATACAAGAAGTTCGCCTACAAGGTAAACTTGACAGAATACGACATTCTGTGGAATGCCACGGCCACTATTGTTTCATGGTTGTGGGAAGGAAAATGTCTTGAAGAAACGCGTGAAAAAGTTTGAAAAATCTATCAATGAAAGTTTCTCCCAAAACATTTGCAGTTTTGTTTTCTTTGAGAATATTTAGTTGTTGTTGTTTTTTTTTTCTTTCTTTTTTACTCGGTCATTAGCTTTCCAGCTTCTGCTTGAAATTAATGGAAAAAGAGTCTGAGCAAAGGGAGACGAGCATGGAAAACTCATTCAATCACACCATGCTTATTGGTTTTTAGGGCGGAAAGCGGTAATAGGCGTGCAGAAAACTGGCTTCCACTTTACCATTTCTAAAAAATTCTGTATTTCTAGTCCATATGGATACACTTCAAACTGATTTTAAAATCCTTCACTCTGGAAAGTGCTCTAATAAATCTTTTTTTTTTTTTTTTTTTTTTTTTGCTCTCCTCATACTCTGCATTTGAACAAGAAAAGAAAAAACAGCAGGAAAAAAAAGCTATCAGTTTTGATATGAGTCCATATGTGGACAGGGGCCTTGGGGGATTTTGAAGAATATCAAGTCACCAGTGATGGAACCGCTTTGAACTTAGTGGGTTTTATTGGTATCAAAGAGGTAAAATCCATACTGTCAGACCGTGATGTCACAATATTGTTCTTGATCTGTGATTAAATATTACTCTTCCTGAAGTGAATGAATCTTCTTAAGTGCAGATGGAGCATCTGCATAATGTAGCTCTAAACTGAGCTGTTAGTGAAACAATGCTGCAACATTTGAGTAGTGTGTATATTTATTCCTTTGTGTGTCATTATGTGTTATGTGTCATTTATAGTGTGTTAAAGTTGGTAATGTTGGGGAGTTTTCCAACTGATGGAAAAAAAAAAAACAACTGCGTAGTTGATGATGAAATTAAGCTTCAGTATCAGATGTGTAGAAGGTAAGTGACCCTAAAATGGAGAAGACAGGCAGAGAAAGTGGATGGATAGATGGAGGGTTTCCCTGTTACTTTGACCTGCTGTACAGGCAGTTCCTTAACTATTAAGCCAATGACATTCCACTCTGATAAAAACAAAACAACAAAAAACAACATGCTTTTTGCCCCATTGCAGAGTTTTTATAGAAATAAGGGAGAACATAAAGATGTACAAAGAGAATGTCTTTCATTTTAGTATTGATTTCACTACCACAATATACAGCTGGTGTATGTTCTGGTTTTTATTTGCTCTTTTTAAAAAAATAAACGTTATTTGGAACCCTAACCCCTAACCCTAAGCAGTCGGTCACACTTTGAAAATGTACGATGATCAGATACTAAATGTTCAAATAAACAGTGCCGTAGTAAGAGGAGTTTAAGATTTGAACATGCTCATGCAGTTATGTCACCTCATATAGTATTATATTTTGCATTAAAACAAGGAACAGAATGTATGAAACACTGAAAACCACGAGGTTTTCTTTCTGGGGAAGGGAAAGCCCTTCCAGATGAGGAGGGTCTACAAACTGTATGCTGTGTGTTGAAAGAAACGGCGACAATGATGATGAACTCAGCACTCCTCTCGTTCTCTTCTCTCTCTCTCTCTCTCTCTCTTTCAGGGCTCTCTGTGCAGTGGTGACTAGAGCGGAGCTGAAGCTGAAGCTGAAGCTGAAGCGGGCTTAACCGGGCTAAATACTCTGTCTGAGGAACAACCCCCTCCCAACGTCTGAGGTGACTGTCTGAGGTGACTCAGGGCTTTGAAGGAAGAGAAAGGGAGGAAGTGGAAGAGAGAAAAACGTGTGTGTGTCTGTGTTTTTTTGAGCTAACTTGAATATTTGTTTTTATTATTGTTCACATGAATGGAGGAATTTTAAGTGCGGGAAACAGGAAGGAAAGACGACAGACAATGAACAGAATGCAGAATGATGAGGAGAAGTTACAATGTTGGTTTGCGTGCACTGTGTGTGCATGTGTGTGTGCGTGTGTGTGGAGAGGGGTGACGGTTACAATAAGGCAGAGGCTGATTGTATTACATATTCATCACACAGACATAACACACACACACACACACACACACACACACACGAGTCAGCTTTAAGTGGACATACAGACGGACCTCATGAGCATATCTACAGATAATTCCTGTTTAATCTCATTAGTCCTCCACTGTAGTAGTTTGTTTGTGTTTAAGCGTACACAAGCAGTGCCTTTCATTGCTGTGCACTGAACTTAATGCTCATATGCACATCTGTTTGACTTGAGCTAAGTTAAAGATGGGAGTCCAGAAAAGTAGAAAGAGAGAGAATTGTGGCAGATGGAACCTTTAACTCCCTAACACGGTTACCCGTCTGACAGAGCAAAGTGGAACCCCCTGCAGGCCCGCGCCTCCAGGCTCTGGTACTCTCCAAGGATGCAAGGTTAGTTCATCCAGCAGCTATTTCTTGTGGAGCTGTGGAATTGCCTTTGACAGAGCACTGGGAATATCTAGCCAAGGTGTGGATGAACATGTTGCGTTCGTCTGTTAATAGCAAGGTCCCGTATGTTATTTTGGATGATTGAGATGACGGTTCTTTTCACATCTGACTATCCCAGTTACTCTATTTTTCCCACACTTTGGGTACAATGATAGATGCATGTACCCGGGCATGAGGCTGTGTGCGGTCGTAAATTTAGACATTATGACAAAAAAAGAAATGCGTGAATAATTTAAAACCTCCCTAATTTTTCTTACGCCATTCTTCAGATTCCAACTGCATCGCTGTGAGAAAAACATATGTTGGAGAATTCAGGAGGATTTTGTACGGTGCCTGTGAATTGTGAGTGATGGCAACCAGCCGACTTCGCTCTCCCTCCCGTCTAACCGTGCAAGAGTCCCACGCGCCCAGTTCCCTTTCTCAGAACTAACACCGCGGCGAATTGAAACAAAAAAGGTCACATATTTTATTTATGTGTCAAAAGTGTGGTGAAAGAAGGGCATCGGGGGGGTCGGAGCAGAGTGTATCACTTTATCTGTTGGCTGGTATCATTCCATCTGTGCAGATCAATTCTCCCAGACAGGGAGAGATGAGATAGGAGCTTCTACACAAAGGAGGGAGGGAAGGAAGAAATGCTCGTGATATTGATTTATCAAAGAAGTATAGCATTGCGTGATTTGCTTAAATGTCCACATAAAGCCAAGCTGTCAGAGCCGGGCATGCTTTTGGCCACACAGACGCGCAACTGTGGATTTTCTCCTGTGCCTAGACGTACATGACATGCAAATGCATCTAAAACCATCTGTTGTACAGTGACGATTTGGCATGGCATTCCTACAGCCATTCCACCAAAACATTGTTGCTAACCTTGCAGCTCCCATGACCTTAACATTTTCTTACGGCGACGTGGGAAAAATTGTGCAATCTTTGAACAGATATAAAGTACAACACAGCACAAAAATCTGCCTGACTGGCTGGAATTCCTGCATTTGAAGAATGCCTCAACTGCAACTTTGTACTCCGCTGGTTCAAGGAATCTCCCGGTTATTCTGTCAGCCTCATCCCCTCCTGAATAAGTCCTGGGGAGCTCCTCAGCGCTCCGCGACTTATACACCTGGCACAAGGACAGGGTGTAGAGGCAGAAATGAGATTAAAGCGCAGTTAAAGAAAACTGTAGAAAAGAGCAGAGAGAGTGTGCACGGGGCCATAAAAGGGATAGTTTAACCATTGATCGAGAGCAGTGGTGGAAATGGCAGCAGTAAATCAATTTTATCTTGGAGCAGCTAAAGAGTGTTTTCTAATGAGGTTAATGCCACGTAATGGCTAAATTCCTCTGGTTAAAAGATGCCCTCAAGGTGGTGACGAGAGATAGATGTCGCCTTGGAAAGCTTAACATCTCGCTGTTCAGCAACAAGCTGAGGGAGGCCCTCTTTTTTTTTTTTTTTTCCTCCCAGGCGGTTTTTGTTTTAAATCACATTACTCCTTCAATCCTGCAACTCGTTTTAACATCAAATAGACGCTGGTGAACCTGGACTAGCCATTCACAATAACTCTATTTATCTTGTCCCCGGTTTTATCTAAGAATTACAGCATTTACCACAAGTAATAGACAATGTTGTATTTCAACACATAAAAAAAAAAGTTTTGGAAACCCAGTCCTCACCTTAGTGCTAGACAGCCAACTGTGAGGAATGTCATACTGGAATGTGCCGACGAAACCGACTGACAGAGCAATAACAGCTTATTAATCCAGGCCACTTTTGGAAGGTAGAGCTTAGAATGTTTTAAATCAGTCGCGTTGAGGCAGTTTGGAGATGCATGTAAACCCTGCAGCTACATCCATGCTACATCCATGAGCACACGGGGTTAAAACCAGAGAACCAGAAGGCAACATGATAACAACAACGTAGAGTAAAGCTTGAAACAGCCCAGCTGGCTGATTCTGAACTCTGGTTCTGAGTCATGACTTATTCAGCCCACTGAAGTTCACATCCATCTGAGGTTTGGCGGTTAAAAGGTTCAGTCGAAAAGTCATGACTAGTAATATTCACGATACATTTAACAAGATGATTTTTATTGGTTAAGTACGTGAATGAAAAATAATTCTTTATGATGTTCTTCAAAATTAAGTTTAAAATATTTTCTTAATATTTTTCAAAATTACTTTTTGAATCGTTTGAGACTTTTTGGGTATCCATCCACAAACTTCAATGCACAATACTTTGGTGGGATTTTGTCCCATTCCTTCTAACAGAACTGGTGTAACTGATGTTGCCTTTTATGGGACAGACATCAGGTCTCCAAAACATTAGTTCTTGAGTCAGTTTGTAACTAATTTGGCAAAATGGTAGGGTCCTTGTCCATTTGGAAGACACATTTGTGCTTAAGCTTTACCTTGCTGTCCAATGTCTTCAAGTGTTTTTTTGAAATACTTTGATATAATGATGACATTTATTTTTAGAAGTTCACCAGTCCCTCCATGATGCGGCTACCCCCATATTTCCAGTTGGGATGTTATTACCGCCACTGAAAAAATTAAATATGCCTTCCACTAACTGGTTAGCTCCCTTTGCCAACTTATTGCCAATGTTAGGTTAAACTAGAAGTTTTTCAATTGAATATTAGATTTAAAGTACAATAGTAGTTCTTTTTTTCTATGAAGTATTTCAGATATTCCATTTGAACCAAGAAGAAAAATAAATAAATAAATATAATGCTACTATCTCCATAACCATTTGCGTAATGTTGTAAACCCAAAAAGACAAGCCGCTATCATGTCATTTTCTCAAAGACTCCAGACCTTCATCTGTTCAAAGATAATTTAAAAGTTTCTTCGTAGCCCTGCATGATTATAGGACTCTTCAGTAAAGGCATACCAGTTTGTAGCCGTTGACAGTTAGGAAATTAAATGGGTGGGTGAGTTTTCAGCAGTTCAAGAGTGTTGGTTCTAAACTAGAGCTTGTCTCAAGGTAATTACAGTGTGTAAAATGCAAACACAATACCAGCGTCAACCACCATTAGTTGATCAGCCGGCATCCTTCATTTTACAGTTTTGACTCCTGAAAGCAACCCTCCCAGTGCTGGGAAGGGAGAAGTTCTCAGACAACTTCCAATTTAACAACTGGAGAAAACTTCAGCCGATACTGTATGTGCAGGGAATCCCACGGCATCCGATATCCAGACTAATCACATGCAATGCAAGCTAGCTCCTGCGCATGTAAGCAGACCCAGACATGTTAAATTATTACATTACCCAAATTACATTAGTTAGTAATGGAAGCATAAAAAAATCCTCTTAGACTTTGGTGGAAGTGATCTAAAGAGTCTGTAAGCTGTAAACTGGACTCCTCTATAATATTGCTGATGGAAATGCAGCTTACAATCAGCGGGCATCTTTTTGTGAATTGGACACATTAGGGGTGCACTCCGAAACGGGAGAGCCTTGGAGAATTCACGGATTTCCGTCAGCAAGAAACCCTAAAGTAGCCCTTTAGTGGTTCTGGATTTAAATCTAATGCTTCCTATGAGGACCTTTCAGTTGATGACATGCAAACGTGAAACGAATAAAGCCATCCCCCTACTGCCATACTCTCTATTGAAGATGAAAAGTGCAAATAATATCAATTATCAAATTTAACTGGGTAAAGTAGTAGTTAGGTTAAGTCACTGTAATGTTCCCTGAAGAATTTTAAACATGGAAATCTGCCGGTTTGCGTGTCTGCGTGTGTGTATGTGTGGAAACAAGCGACGCATGGCTTGAAACTTAAGGAAAGTTCATCTCCACAGACCTCTAGCATTGATCACTGGGGCCCTAAAGCTATTATCATGATCTAATTAGGTTTAACATAAGTCTGTGTCACGGCCCGGTGCAAGGCTGCCTTGTCCCCAATTCCACACTTTCACAGCACCCCTATTTAAAAATAGCTCACACACGACATGAATACAAATACTTTTTTTTTTTTTCTTTTTTTTTCCCAGTCATACTGAGATCTACTTTAATTTCAGACTAAAGGTCTGGGCCAAGAGAAATGATGTAACTCACAATACACTGAAGAAATGTGGGCTGGTGCTGACGTCCCGTCGCCCACCAATCAGTATAGGAAATACTTCAACACTTTATTTCACTTTCTTTAATGTCAAAATTTTTCTGTGAATATTTGAAATAAATATGGAGTTCCTTTGATGTTAGACCACTCAATTGGCTTTATAAGGCCTTGTATTTAAAGTATGAACAGTCAAGTTTAACAGAAAGTGCTCACTCTGTTGATTCTGTAGTTGGAATCAATAATTATGGTCTGTACCAGATAAATATGCTAAGAATATTTAAATCTAACCCCAGATGTACAAACAAATCACATGGAGTTAAGATTTGCCTTAGTTTTTCTTTCATTTTTTTAGTTGAAGCCATGTACCAAACTTGGTTTCAAAACTTTTGCTAAGTCTAAAAATCACTTGTTCTGTGGTAAGACAAAAATTATAAAACTGAATTGTAAGTGTAGGTAAATGTGATTGTTGAATTTCTGAATAACTGGATGGGGTTTATGTTAATTTAATTTATAACTGACTGAAAGTAATTTATCACAGTGTTCAGCTTAAGAACATCCCTTTAGTCATTATTACGATGCTAAGCTAAAAATGAACATGTCATTGTTCTTGATTTAATAAATCAGAAGCATCCTTTATCAGATGATGTGATCACCACCATCTGACTGGAGACATGTGGCTGAACTTCTGTAAACTGTTGTTCATTGGTAGTGATAAATTCAATTCTGCTTATTTATATGTAGCCAATTCACAACAAATGTCTGAAGGAACATTACAAAAAAAAGGTAATTTCAATTCAATCACACATACACATTAATCCAAGTTATTAAATCAGGGCATTAAATTCGGCTTATTATTGAAAGTAGATTAAAAAGTTTTCTGTTTTAGGAAACCAAGCAGATTGCATGGAGTCACTGACCTGCAGCATTCCCTCCTCCTGGAGGAAAACATAGAGATAATCTCTTGCATTGTGCTGTTGACTACAGCAAGCCCTCATACTAAGTGTGCATGAAGTTTTTTTTTTTTCTTCTTAAAAAACTCATTTTTAACAAGAAGAAACCTCCAGCAGAACCAGAACCTGGCTCAATAGAATAGGCCATCGAGAAAAGATGGACCGGGGGTTTGAGAAGACGGAGCAGGCGGCACAAAAAATAAACAGTTCTCTCTATGTTAATGACAAGTAAAAATTTAGTATTAGGATAGGGACACAAATACTACAATAACTAAAAGTCAACATGCTTGGAATCTTGTGTCATCTCTTTAAGATGGCACATATTATAAAGAGACACTGCAAAGTAGCCATTCGTACTGTGTGTTACCAATGTTTTGTATTGTTACAGTAACTCAACATTAATTGTTTTCTTAATAGATCTGCTATTTTCTCCCGATTCTATAACTTAATGATCATGAATGAAACCAAAACTGTACGCCTTTAATCCCTACGTCTGCTACAGATTCTACCATGCCATTACTTATTAAATAAAAATGAAGAGGATGACACACTATAATATATATATAACAACATTTATGTGTGTATTATAATCTCATGCGAGTGTGCAACATATACATACTGACTGTCTGAATTGTGCTATTTTTAGTGCTTTTGGTCTTGTGTTTTCTGGGTTGAGGTGGCTGGATGCTGCTGTGAATTACCTGCTCTGACACTTTATTAATCTTCAACCAGATTAGCAGCAATTATGCACACAGCTGGGCCTGTAGGTGGCTGTGACCATTTGCACCCCGTACCCCAACACAAACACACAGACTAAAACACTTATAAATAATAATAATAAAAAAACTGCACTAACAGGACCTCACATGCAAAAACTCCAATGTGCTTTGTTGTTTTTACACAGCTCTTTGTTTTCAGTATCTGCTGCAGTATTTCTAGTTCAGACTAACAGGTGACATCTCACCCCCTGTATATATGAAGGCTGTTCTTATGAATCCTTGTGAGAAATGTATATCCTTTTAAATGTGCTTGGCGTTTTTCCAGAACCACTCTGACCAAACGAGCCCCCCTTATCACTCCCCCTACCCCACGTCTCTCTTTTGATTGATATGTGAAATCCGTCTCTCTCTGCGGTTCTAAAGGCAGTCCCTGTGTGCATCTGAAAGGTGCTCATTGTTGAGCTGAGACCACTTTGTCAAGAAACAATCCCGTTCCCAAGGAAGCCGGGAATGTCTTAAAGAAAAGATACATTGGGGGAACTTTTAATTTTGTGTGGGGTCATTTTAATCCTGATCCATTTTTATAGAAGCAGTTGTAGTTCAATGGCTGCTCACCCTAATGCTCTAAAAGAAGGAGCCAAATAAAGGGGGACTGGGAGAGAATGGAAAACCCACCCGCGGGCCCATTGAACAATCCTAAACTTACGTGTCACAGGGAATGAGGAAGGGTAGAGGCCTTTGTTGTTGGACACATTGGGATGTATTTAAGTTTTACAAAGGAGTTTTTACTGAATACATGCCTGATTTTTGATACAAGGTTTAAAATGAATGGCTTCAGGGCAGATTTCTGAGGGGATGAAGTCTGGTTTGGGAAATTCTTCAGACCTAAACAGGCAAAACCTGGTGCCAGGAGCTAGTGAAGGAATATGACTCTACAGCTCTTAATTTAAAAAGGAAATCTACAAAGCTGAACATAATGTTTCTCATTTTTATGATAAATTTGCTACTCATTTTGTCAAAATCATTGGCTTTACAGTTTTCTATTGGTATTGGTTGGTCCTCCTCCTCGCATCTCTTAGCTACATATGATTTCTTCTTCTTGAACAGAAAAACCGTAAAAAGTATTGTTCTGATTTTTGTTTTGGATTTTGTGAATAAATCATGTGTTGATTAGATCCTGTGATGGCTCACCTAATGTCATTTTCTTTGATAAGTCACTTTTTCCAAGTTATGGAAACATCCATCCCAGTTAGTATCAACACTTATTTCTGAAAATTTTGGGCTTAAAAATGTCCATGTGAATTCACTCCTTGTGAAACTCACCCACACTCTTAAACTGGCTTTACGATCCTCTCAAGCTGTTACTTGCACACCTTTTTTTTAAACCACACTTTTTCCTTCCACAAATCTTTCCATTAATATTCAACCTGCAGCTTTAACATTGACTGGTTGCTTACTCTCAGTGACTGTCAGGACAGATATCAGGCCAGGAGTCTCCTATATGGTTTTATATGCCAATAGCATGAGACATGTGTGTTAAAAGTCCATACTGCAATAAAAAAAAAAAACAATCCCAAAAATCAGATTTTTGAAATGAACAGAAACAAACACTTTATATAGATCACTCTCCATGTATTGAATCTATTAAACATGTGAATTTCACTTCTTAAATTAAATTAGAAAAACATATTTTATAATTTTCTTGTATGTTGAGCTGTTTTTGTAATTCTCTCAGTTGTAAACAACCATAATCTCCCATGCAATTAACAATTTACTGGAAATGTGATGATGGTTAGTTTGTGTCTGAACTATATTCTGATTGTGATCTGTTTCTTAATTTTCATTTTTTAGTTTTGTTCAGCTTCTGATGACAAAAACAACTAATCTGTATTTTTAAAAGGGGAAGAGATGGAAAACATTAACAATGTAGGTAACATATTGAGTTTCCATAGACTCTTTTTGTGGAAACTCTGTCCCTTCAAACACATCAGTCAATGATTTTTTTAAGTTATTTGTATATATTTGAACAAGACAAGACATTGGATGTATGCAAAAGTTTTCTTTTTCTGCATTTTAAAAACCTGTCCTTCAAACCTTGCCACCACTGTAGCAAAATAGGAGCTGGATCTTGTTTGAGAAATGGCGGGGTGAGACCAAACAGTCTGATTCATGATGGTTATTTATGTACCATGTAGCTGCTGCTCAGCAGGGGGTAAAAGGCATGGTCTTTACTAAGTAACATCTTTTCCTGCTCGGTTTCTCCTAAGCTGGGCTTGTGGCCGGTCTTCCTGGTGCAATCTCTGTTTTTGATCATCCCCCAAAAATAATGAGAGTAGGAGTTCTGCTCCAGTATCGTCATGCTGAGAAATTAGGTGCATTCAAACGGGCTTTGCTGTTGCATTGTGATGGTCAGGCTGATGATGCACATCCCCTGTTTTGGTGACATGACCTCATGTTTGTCACCGAATCTCTCAGTGAGCAGAGAGACATGACCGCATAAAGAAAGAATATGCAACTGCAACATTATTTTTTTTAAAGGAAGACATGCCTCATTCTTTTCCTCTAATTGTCCTTTATTTATTTTGTCTTTTTCCCCTCCTCCTGTTTTCTCCCTCTTTCCTGAGACACAGGGATCCAAGTGAGCAATGGTGCATTACTAAGGACACCTGCTCACTTGACGTGGCCAGGAGGATTGACTGCTGTGTGTATTTGTGTCTTCGAGTGTGTTCACTTTTTATTCATTCATCAATTGTTAAGCTGAGAGAGGAACCAAACCCGTCGCATGCTTTCATAGTGGATATCTGGAATTCTGCAAAGACTGTGTCCTAAATCCACTTGGCATCTTGGTCAGCAAAATAATGAGAATATTCACACTCTGACAAAACCTTAACCTTAAGCGCACGTCATAGAGATATCATGTTTAGAAAGGATGGAACCTTGTCATCTGTTAGTAGCCTTATTCTTACCAGTCTGTTATTTATTCAGAAAGATATCAGAACTTGATTTTTGTATTTCAAGAGTGACTTTTTGGTTTTGTTTGAGGCCTTGTGGTTGAATCAGACATTTATATAGAATACAGTTGTTGCTCAGTCTTTGAAACACACTCCACACATTATTTATATCCTGGTGCCAAGATGGAACCAACTTTTACTTGGTATTCATCTAGGTTTTTTGACTCCAGTGTCATTTACCACATGTTGAAGAGTCTTTGGGAAAGACTCTGAACTACAAGATCCTTGGTGAACTACAACCCGTACAGGAATGCATTATTGTGTGATAAAAAAGCACTCTGATTGGTTAGTAAATTGTGATAGTTTATCACAATGTAAACTATAAATTGCTTAAAAATGATATCAAAGATCATCAGTCGATATTAATATCATCAAAAGTAAACTGGTCGTGTTTGCTCATGTTAACATCAGAGGTCTGTTAATGTCTTGTCATTGAACTTGATTCGACTGAGGACCAAAATTGTACATTTGTTCCATTTTCAACTGGATTGGGTCTCTTTCACTCTGCAAACGATCGTGTCAAACGATCCAAACCCTTTGAAAAACCTGTTCAACTCCTGCCCTGTAGAGGCGCTGCACCAAGAACCACTGAAGGAAACAACAAGAAAATGTCTGAAAAACACACTGAGTATAACTTCCTTCTTCACACTATGTAAAAAAAAAAAAAAAAAAATGAAGTGGTGTCAGATTTTAGTAGTCGTAGGATTTCACTTTTGTATTTAGTGAAAGACCTTGAGCCATTTCTTCCACTAGTGCTAGACATGCAAGTTTGCTTTGGTAATAGTTTCCCAGCATGCCATGTGCTATAGTTCGGTTCCTCCTTTCAGAGTGCTCTCCAGTCCGATTGGCGTTCACATATTCATTCCACCATAATCACTCAGTTCAACTGAACAAGGACCTGTAGGTTTGTGGGCAGACCAGAGTTTGCTTTTTTTAGTCCGTAATTAAACATAGTTTAATCACGCATTAACGCTCCCCAAATCAACTGGACTTTTCAGGCAAATGAAGTAGAGTCCAATTCAAGAAGAATGAACAGGGCTGGTGGGAGTGAACCCTTACAAACACTGGGACCCCAGGACCAATTGTCATATAAACAGCAAAATTCTACATCGATGCAAATGTCCTCACTCTCTGTTGAAATCCATCCGTGCTTCATTCTCAAAAAGTTGTGATTTTGGATCTAGTTCTAGAAAGCATTTGATTTCTCAGAGAAGGTGGTCACTTGATGTTGAAGCTCTGTGGATACCTTTTGAGGAGGAACAGAGGCGTGACAGGTGTGGATCAACTATGACCTTCCCACTTGATGTCGATAGAACGTGTGTAGATCACAGATTGCAAGTGAGGCCTGAAGGGAGCCAGTCAGCTGAACTTGTCTGAATTTGCATTTTCTCAAATTATGTCCAAATCGGAAAATTTCTTCAGCATTCCTGTTGTGTTCAAGTTTGCGACTGTAAAATAAACAGTTTCTTAATATTTCGTTAATAAAAACAGACCACAGCATCCCTCCAACTTAGACCTTCATGACACCAATTAAATACGACCTTGTTCGATGCAGTCAAAATAATTATCTCTTAAAGATGAAAAGAAGAAATAAAAAAAACTTCTCCTGCCAGTCTTAAAAGTGACAAAGACGAGATGTTGAATTCGGGGAAGAGCACAATATGTTTGGTTACGTTCTCAATACTTCTCTGTTGCTTTGAACGAGAAGAAGATTGGAAGTGATGGAGGCGCGGCGAGAGAGGCAAAAAGCAATATTTTACCATTTTAATACTGACATTTGAATGTGTTCTGTTCACATTTATTCCCAAACCCCCACTGTGCCCTCTCACCACACCCCCCACATCTGACTGTCAAACAAAAAAAAGTAAAAACATTCTTATTCGTTTAGTATGTAGGTCACATTACAGTGGTGTCTAGCTATTGGACATGGGCTTAGATAACTGTTTGTTGAGTATTAAATGCTTTCGCTGCATCAGCAGCCTCTGCTACTGGCATTTCTCACACAGCTGTGCAGTTGAAAAGAGGCAGCGCCATAGCAAAATTGCGTCCCGTTCATGCACATGTACACACATGCTTTCAGTTTTTGGGCGGCGTGTGCGGGTGTGGTTGTGTGTATGGATTAAGAAAGAAAAAAAAAAAAAAATCTTTGTGTGAAACACTTACTTTTCTCATATAAAAGTGGACATAAAAGCAGGTTTTGAAAGCCAGTCAAAGCTGCACCTAGAAATGAGCGCTGGGCTTTGGTGAAAAGGAGCTAAACCCAGTGACCTGAGGCGCTAACTCAAGCAGATGAGTCTTTGCTTTTCTTTCCTCTTATCCGTGTTTGCTTTGGGTGACCTTGCACACCAGCCTTGTTTCGGTGTATTCACATAGCGGCTGCCCTAATGGCTCCGATAGGCCCCAATGTGGCCGATGCTTTTCCTCTGAAAAACACCCCTCAGCGCTCGACCCTTCGCCCCTTCAATTATATCCTCGCCTTTTGATGCAACTGCTGCAACCCCTGATTTGAAAATGGCCAGGAAGAAGTTGCGGGGGAAAGAGGAGAAAATTGCCCTTGCTTTGATAGCAGCAGGATCCAGGCGAGGAGTTAAGTGTTCACTTAAAACAGAAGGGCGGGAGACATGAGGGGGACGTGGAGCCGATGTGCAGTTTTACCCTCTGTTGTCTTAGCGTGAAATGAAAGATGCGAGAGGTACATGTGTGCTCGTTTGTGAGCTTTCCTCCCCTCCTTCTGTCCTTTGGACAAAACAAGCCCAGATGGTGATTGATTTTTCAAGTGCTGACATCCCTGCTTGAGAAGCGCCCCTTCATTCTGCACACACACACCCACACACACACACACACGCACACACACACATGCACACCCTTCTTTGTGCCTAGCAAGTCAGGCACACTAACATCTCAGTGCCATCTTTCTCTTTGTGACTGCCAGGAGCCACTATTGATTGACAAAAGTATGCATGCAAACAAATAGACGTACACACGCATGCATACATACACACACATACACACGCAAACACAAACACGAGGACATGCTTGCAATGCCGTCCAAGACCACAAGCACAGAGCCAGAGGTCATTTCCAGTCTGTCCTCATTTGCAGGTGGAGCTTTAAAAATGGAAAACATGTCCATGGAAGATATTAAATATGCCAAAGACTGTCTGGTTTCACTGAAATACCTTTGGAAGTATTGGGTAATGTGTTTGATCGACAGAATATACGTTAATTAATCATTTCTCAACCATCCACGTTCACACCAGCCCTGTTTGGTCCACTTTAATCCAACTCTGTTTCCGGTTCGCTTGTGGAGGTGTGACTGTGCAGTCCAACTCTGATTGAGTTCTGGTCTGCCTACAAACCTCGGTCTGGGTTCGGCTGATCTGAACACTGGTGTGGTTTGAAAACATATGTGAATGCAAGTGGATTGGAGACCGCTCCAAAAGCAGAAAGCAGACGATAGCGCAGGGGATTGTGGGTAAATACAACCAAAGCAAACAAGAGTTTGAGAAATTCCTCATGTTTTTCTGTTACCAAAGGTTTAAGAGAAGTCCTACTATGGCTAAAATCTGACAACACTTCATTTTTCGAAGGAAGTTGCGCTCAGTATCTTAATTCTTTTAAATTTCCTTCTGTGGTTCTCGGTACAGCACCATCACTGGTGAGGGAGGGGACAGGTTTTTCAAAGGGTTTAGTTGGTTTGACATATTGAAGTGTAAAAGAGAACCACACCAGTGGAAAATGTAAAAAATGTTCAAATTTTTGTCCCCAATCAAACTGACTCTACTGGACGACCTGGTGTGAAAACGCTCTGATAATGGACATTTCCCATTATAGTGCAATTTAATTCTCATCCACAAATTGTCTGCGTTTTTTCAAACTGAATCAAGAATTAATGTTTTGAATTTTCATGTCTTCTATTAAAATAAACCATCTTTAAAACAGAGAACCTCTCATTTTGTGTCTATGCAAGATTGCCAGAAACAGACAACATGGAGGAAGAAAAACCACTGATTTTGGTTCATAAACTTGCATTTCCCCGGATGTTTCCCCAGTGTGAGGCAGATAAAGAGACACAGAGCAATGACAAGCAGGGATAGCATAAAGTGACAGAGAGCTGTACGCCACAGCAGCCCCATTGAGTCAAAGTGGCTGTGTGGCTAAATGATGTCATTGGCTAACTAGGCGTTCTCAGGCCATTGCCTCTGTTTGCGTGACTAAATACATACAATTAAGGCCTCGGCACTTCTCAATCTCTGTGAACTCATTGTTATCCCCGGGTTCAAGTGCACTGATAATGGGGGCCAGAGGAAAACAGGCATAGCAGTGAGAGAGACGGAGAGCTGGTGGGTAAAATAGACATCTCATTATTAGTGGCATTCTCTTTCACCCCGACAGCGTTTCTAAAGCCTCGTTCAGCGTTCACTAATCTGTCCCCTTTTCTGACCGTTTTGCTTTCTTTCCTGTGGCTTTCCCTTTGTGGCACTTTTTTACTTTGTCGTATCACTTGTATATTTTTCTCTGTGCTTCTCTTGTCCCTCATTAGTTTGGCCCTTTGTCTCATGATGCTTCATGTTCACTAAAACATAGACACATTTCACATGCAGTTCAAGTCCAACAGCAGAAATCAGGCCTCGTACGACTTTGTGTGGTCAGGAGTTATTTGTATCTTGCAAACGGAGGTGTTTAAATAAGCGATAAATGGATGTGACATTTCTCAACCAATGTTGATCAAATAACTGTTCAATTTCACGTCTCAAAAATAAATTTGCTTCTTGGAAACAGAACAACTATAACTGCTTTAGCATGAGGTACAATGTAAAGGCAGTGCCATAGTAATATAGTTAACTGTGGTTCACATGTGATTTTAATTTAACAGAAACACCGCCACTGTAAAATTGTGTTATTATTATTTTTTTTTTTTCAAATTTTGACATTTGTAATGGAAACGCAGCTTATAACTTTTTTCAACCTTGACATAAAACAGTTGACGTTTGCAAGTTTTAAGATTGAGGCAGTTTTTAAACTAACAAAACGTGAAAGAGTCACTAAGTTAAATAGACATGATTATGGTTTTCTGATTTTGTTCATACTGGAAAGGTATGAATATCAAAGTACAATTGATTGAATGGGAGTACTTACTTCCGATGCATTTACAGCAAAAGGGCGGAAAATCTACAATTTTATCACTTGATCAGCATTTAAAGTCAGTCAAATGAGAATTAGAATGAGACGTCTAGATGTGGTGGATTGGTTGAGGCATCAGTAGTTTCAACTGGAAAGATAGTTTGACGTATTACTTTGTAGCTACTGATCTGACTTCACCCAGGCCCTCGAATTCCAGCTTTAAGTTTCAGTTTTTGTTGGCTTTGAGCTGAAGAGCAGCTGCAACAACTTTTCTGCAAAGTTTTGCAAACAAAAACTCACTCTGTCGCGAAGACTGTAAGTAGCCCTCGCTGTTGCCTGTACAGAGTGGTGGAGGTCAGAGTGTGGACTCTCTCTCTCGCTCTCTCTCACACACACACACACCCACACACGCACCCCTACACACAAAAAAAGATTGGGTGTAATCGTCTAAAGTGAGACTTCTCTGATGGCCTCAACACTTGACAGTGATGCCCTCAAGTCTCAGAGAAAACTCTGTAACTTGAGAACAATTGCTTCTGTCTGTCTTGAGTAACCAGATCACCATGCTGTCCTCCCTGCCCACAGGCACACTCCTTCCCAATCACCGCTGCACACACACACACACACACACGCACACACACGCCAACATGCACACGCACACAGATCTTCTTTCTGTAGAATACACACAGAGAGACAGATAACCCATGGAAGGAGTCTCACACACAGGTTTGTGTGACAATAAGTGTGTCTGAGGCATACTACAGGGTGTGTGTGTGTGTGTGTGTGCCTCTGAGTAAAGGAGGGCACGTTCTCCTTCACTCACTGCTGTGCAGTGTAGTGGTAGTCAAGGTAAATTGATCTTATTTAGTGGCACATCAACACGTGTAAGGGGGCTTACGGCTCATTACTCTGGGCCCTGATCCTTTCTGTTCACCCGCTGATGGATGGCCTGGGCGGGTGAGGGGAGTTACAGGTGGGGGGCAGGTTAAGGAGAGCAAGATGGACATCAGCCATGGTGTACCCATGCCGCATCCTTCCTCCCCTTTTCCTCCTCTGACTTCCCTTTACATTTTCCATATATTTACAGTTTTTGTCCACTTGCCGAGTTCCTGAACATGTTGAACCACCAGGTTTTACATCTTCTGAAGATCAATGGAAATGAGTTTCTCAGTCATGACGTGAACTTTTACCTTCACGTTGCTCTTTATAAGGACGTCCGGTCATATTTGCTGCGTGGAACTGAATTTGTCAGGCGCCGTGTTCATGTCCTGATGTTTCAGGTGTTTTTCCTTTCAAGGATTTTCCACTTACAGGAAACCATAAATTTAAGAAAAAATGTTTAGGTATCAAACAAAATAACTGATCTTATTTTGGGTCTGGCCCTTTAGCTAAGTTATTTATTTTGTCTCAAACCTCTTGGAAAGAAAACAGCCCAGTACTCAGCCCACACTCTGTTGTTAAATGTGCATGTTTGTTTTATATTGTCTTTTTGACAAAACATAGATGTTCCTGGAAAGAATGTCTTGAAGGTAGCACATCCATCTGTCCGTCCATCCATCTTGTACATGGTCTAGCGTAAGGGAAAGGGCAGCTAGCATCTATTCAGACCCCACACATGCTGGACACAAACTGTTCAGACTCTTACCTTCTGGTCTAAAGAAGCACTACTTGCAACAACCAGCCACCACAGAGACAGTTTGTTCTCCCAGGCCGTCTCAGATGAACACTATCTCCAGCTAACTTGTGAATATTTATTGACCCAGAAAGAACCTGGGTCCTTCGGTCTGTGAATGCTGAGGGAGAAAATTCTAACCCAGCAGAGACTCTGGACTCTGTTACTGTGTGCCACAGCTGTGTCCCAACGCATGTGATTTTAAACATACATTTCCGAATGAGTTTGTCCATGACTCAGACTCAATGCTTACAGTCTGAATGTTTTTTTTTTTTTGTTTTTTTTTTTTGTGCTTCAGAGGGCACTGTGTTCATTCCTCCCCATAAAAATCTGGAATACTGATTTGCCTGACCATGATAAATATTTTCCACTGAGTGATGGTCTGCTTTTCATAAACAACAGCGCTGTCAGAAGAGGTGTTTGGCTGAGGCTGAGATTATGGCCTTCACTATTGGTTACCAAATATCCTCCATCTTCTTTGTCATTCTTCTAAGTTGTAGAAATAATAATGATACAACAATCATATTTCTTTTTTATTAAAAATGTATTGATGTCCTTAGACTTTTAAGGATAGTCAAAAGATTTACATCAAATATCTCAAGTAAGCTTGTTGTATAGTTGTTTTTTTTTTGTTTTTTGTTTGTTTTTTTTTTCATTTTTTTAACACCATTAGCATTTTTAACACTTTCCTTTTAGGTCTCCTTTTTATTCCATTTCTCCCTCTCAAAAACAAACAAACATAAAAAAAAAACAAAAACAGAGTGGGACCTGTTTTAACTGATCTATTTCATTTTCCTGGTGTACTTGTTGATTTCAGATGTTCAGAAGACTGGATTCACTCATTAGCTGTGAGGTTTTTGGTCAGGCATCCTGCTTTCAAGCTTTCTGTTTGAAAGCTTGTATGTGGTGAACTTTTAAACCCGTACATTAGCTCTCTGACACTTAATTGTTACCAGCATGCAAACCTGCACTATAAACATGGCAGCCATGACACACGGCTACCACACACACACACACACACACACACACACGGCGTTCGGAGCACTTCGTCAAGTCTCTCCCTCTTAAGCTCATGGAGCATTCCTCTCATTCATGGAAGCAAGGCCCTCCTAGTGAAGCGCTTAATTGGCTGCAGATTGCTCTTTAACCTCTGGGTTATACCACACACTCACACACAAGCAAGGCTCGCTCACACAACAGACAAAGGCAAATGTGCACACATTGCACATGTGTGCGCACACAACTTGGCAGGCTGTTAAAGTCTTAAGGAAAATGGAGAGTGGTTTTTACAACTCGGATGGGAGGTCAAAGGTCAACAGATTTGTTGCAGACATCCTTTGAGGATCTGTCAGTCAAGGCTACGATCTTATGGTGATTACCACCCCCACATACACACACACGCACACACACACACACACACGCATGCATATGTTTGGGTGTGTGTGTTTTGTCTTGTTTCTGTTGTGTTTTTAAATGAAAAGTTCAGTTTTCTAGGTGGGATCCTGAAGTTTGTAGCAGCCAATACCTTACATACTTTGAATCATTCTCAGGGTGTCTTAAATAAATACAGGTGAGGCATTTATAGAAGCACCATTAAAAATATTTACCACCTTCTTTCTTTTGGTTATGTAGAGTAATGAATGCTAACAGAAAACAGTTTTTGTTAGCATTTTGTAAAATTGACTTATCACGTGAAATGCATTACCCAGTGGAGGCTTTTCAGGTGGTTGCTAATTGTAAGTAAGCATAAAACTCAACAAATGTTGTTTACTATAGTAAATTATGTTTATTTATTCTATTAGTTTTTGTACCAAATAATTACACTTAAGAGGTTCTATTTAGCGATCTATATTTAATATGAGAGGATTATTTTCTACAGACTGTGTCCACTGATAACTGCAGTCTTTTGTCTTTTGATTTTCCCAACTGTAAATCATAGAATTTCAAGTGTTATGAAGCAACATTTGCTGCAACATTTTTGTCATTTGTTAAGCTCTCATCAGAACCCCGCTCTCTAAAAAATGAACTATACCTTCAAAGCTTTGGACATGTGTGAAAAAGTGGGAAATCAAAGTAGGTTTCTGGAAATTAAATGATTTTTTCATCCTTTTTAGGAACCCTAGACTACACTTTATCTGAAGTTGAAAATTAGAAAAAGGAAATACTTGTCCAGTTTCCCACCACTGGATATCTAATCTTGGTATTTTCAGATGATCTGTAACGTCTTGGTCCCTGACTTTACAGCCCAACAGAGATAGCCGTGCCTGACTGTTAGCTCGAGTCGGCTGCACATCTTAGAAAATCATAAGCTATTAGTATCCGAGTTTATATTCTGCCTTGAGAAGAGGTGACTCCAGATTATACTTTTAAATGTGGCAAAACAAAATAAATAAATAAAAGTGTTGCTCCACATGGCCGACTGATACCAGAGTGGGTATCTTATGTCTTCTGCTCCTGCAGACACGAGGACATGCTCGTCCATCTTACAGTGCTCTCTATTGTTAACAACGCATGCTAAATTTCTCCATGACTCACTGTCCTCTTCCAAGAGAATTAAAATCTCTGTGCTTTCTTCCCAGTTCAGCTTCTGCACTTTTTTTCCCTCTTAGTGCGTGAAAAGGACGCAGTGCTAATGTGATCGTGCTCATCGCAGAAAGAACAAGTGGCACAATTGAAAAAGAGACAGAGAGAAACTGAATGAACATTTCTAATTTTCTGCAGTGGCTCAGTAAAGATGGGAAAGGCTTTTCTTCAATCAAAAAAAAAGGAAAAAAAAAAGAAATAATAATCATACTTTACTGCGTCACTATAAATTATGAATACGAATTGATCAGTTATTTGTTACAAACAAAACATCAGTAATGGTAACTTCTCCTCTCACTGTACAAGCCCCATGAATGTTTAAGCTACTGTAGCAATGAGAGCAGATCATATTACAGACGCCATTTTGTTTGCTCCCCCTGCTACCTTTCATATCTCCAGCAGTTGTTTACCATATTTACTCTAAACAGGACGGCGGTGGAGTGTGTGTGTGCAAAGCGTGTGCGGCATGTGTGTGAGTGTTATAGAGACAGAGCGGTGAGAGTTTGCAGGCGGGGTGGCATGCTTGGAGTTAATGCCACAAATTGTTGTTAGATGCAGGTCTCCCTCCGCCATGCGTTTTGGACAGGAAGAAAACGTGATTGGCTTTGTTCAATCTTCCTGGCAGCCGACACCAGCTGACATCTGTTCCCTCCTAACCACTCAGACTTATCTCCATCAGGGAACACACACACACACACACACACACACACAAGCAGCGTTACATAAAACAGCCACATGCACACACTGATTCATGCACTCATGCAAACAGCCATTCTTGCATCTTTTGAGAAGCGTGTCCGTGCTAGATTTTCTTTTTTCTTTTTTTTTTTTTTTTTAAGAATCATTCACATATTTAGCTGTTAATGAAGAGCTCAGTGCGTGACAGTTGTATGGAAGCAGAAGGTATATGTACACAGAAGCTTCATATTGAGAAAATTGATTTAAAAAAAAGTATTAGTAAAAAAAACAAAAAAAAAACACAGAAAATGATTTGCTCATCTATTTGGGAGCGATTTTGGCAAAGCTTCACATCTTATTGCAAAGATAATTTATATTAACTGTGACACAAGGCTTGGCCACATATCTTGGATTTTCAGTTAGCTTTTCATTTTTTTTTTTTTTTTAAAGCAAATAGCCATAGCAAATGTATGTGTATGTACGAAAAGCCTTCTCGCTCTGAAACTAGAGGATAAAACAGGAAAAAATAAATAATAATAACAAAAGAAGGGAGGGATGGTGGGAAATAAAGGACAGAAGCCTGAGCGCTGAGAGGCTGTGTGGAATTGGCCCCTTTGCTCCGGGGTCTTGGGAGGCGAACGCGACACGTCCAGATTTGGTGTTTTTGTTGCACTTACCAGAAAACACCAGATGAATTCTCGACGAGCCATGTGTACCGGTTTGTGTATGCGTGAGCGTGTCAATGTGTGAGCATGTATGCGTGCGCATGCTCAAGTGTGTGTGTGTGTGTGTGTGTGTGTGTGTCTTCTGTACGTGTGTGTGAGCAGGTGGCCGGCATATTTGAAGATGACAGTAGGGGTCTGACCCATGCCAGGCTCAATAAAGCAGCCTTGTGATGGAGCTTATGTGACACACCATCCCAAGGGCTCTGGGGTCCCCCCGCCCCTCTGCTCCTCCAACACCCCCTTACACACATGTGCACAACACACACGCAGACACACACACTGCCTCATTTCCCAAGCGGGGCTCTCTGTCAGATTGCAAGGGCTGCACTCTGATTGCCGCGGGTGTGTGTGAGGTCTGTGTGTGGTCCGATGACGACACACTCGACAAACTATTAGCGCCAACGGTATTGATCCGTGTCACCTCCGGATTTTATGAAAAACTCAGATTTGCAGATCGAAGCAACTGCTAAATGAGTTGGAAGGAATCCTGGAAGTTCTGCTGCTGCTATTTGAATCCGATGTGAGTGTGAGGCGGTTCCGCCCAAATACACAACACAGAGGCCGGCCCAGTGACAGAAGACTGATACTAGTCTACATTTATTTGTGTAGAACATTTCAGTAACAAAGGCAGTTCAAAGGTCTTTGCATCATAAAAATGTCATACAATCAATAATTACGAAACAAGCAATAAATATTACTTTATATTAAGAAACAAACACAATCCAGTGAGGATGGTTTCACACCTGATAGTCCAGTAGACTTGATTGGGGTCCAAAATTGCAACTTTTGTTCAATCTTTAGCTGTTGTGGTTCTGTTTCACATTGAGTGTGTCAAACAAAGCAAACCTGTTCCCTCGCTCACCTGTGGTGGCGCTGCTCTGACAACCACTGAAGGAAACAACAGAAAATCCTCCAAACGCCACTGCCTTCTTCACAAAATGTAAGCAAAAATGGAGAGGCGTCAGAGTTTAGAGGTTGAACGATTTCTCTTTTGTCTAAGACCATGAGTCATATCTCACTGGTTGCTGTAGTTACATTTACCCAGAATGCCCTGTGCTGTAGTTTGCTTCCTGCATTTGGAGCAGTCTCTGGTCCGCTTGGCCTTCAGATATTCATTCAAACCACAGCAGAGTTCACCTCAACCGAAACCAGACCAGAGTTGGCTTCTTGGTTCAGTTGCTGGTAGACAACCCAACAAACTGGAAACTGTAACTGTAGTGAAAAGTGACTCTAAAAAGTATTTATTAAGAGGGGGTGACACCTTCCACACATTTCATATTTTACAGAAAATCATCTATCACTTTTCTTTCACAACACACCTGTACACTACTATGTGTTGGTCTTATAAAGTCTTTGTGAAATGCATTAAAATGCATCATAAAATGTGACAAAATAAAAAAAAAAAGTATGAATGTTCTGGTAAGTAGGCCACTTTGAAAAATAAACCAATGCTGTGAAATAGTAAAAAAGAGCCAAAAACCTCAGCACTTAAAGGTGCAGTTAATCTACATTTATAGTTTAGCACTTTCAAAATTGAACTAAATGCACTTTATTTATAAATGGTTCCTATGTTGGAAGTCAAGAAAATGTGGTAAATATCATCCTTCCACTCATTCTAATAGTTTTTACTAGTGTAACATTTTCCATCTGCTTTCTGTCAAATTATTTACATCCACTAGACTCTTGACTTCTCTTTATACTACAGAAACTTTAGATTAATACGTGTATATTTCACACAAAGCTGCTCTGTTTCCCATCTTGTTTTATTTGTGTCTAAAGGTAGCAACGTTAGTCTGAACCTGTGACTTATTTACTTGATTAATCACGGTCACGTCCTGTCAAAATGTTTCAGGCTGAGGTCACTGAAGTCAAATGAAAGGGAACAGCTGGGCCGATATGTCTGGAATACATGCAAAGTGGACAGAAAGTCAGTGAGAAGATGCCAGTGTTGTAGTCCTGTAGACAGGTCTTGGTCTTTAGACCATTTTTTGATGGTCTCGGTCTTGTCTTGGTCTCGGGCGCTGAGGACTCTGGATTTCATTTCAAGACCAGACTAGACAGCAACTGTGGAAATATCACTAAACTTACAGCATTCGGTTCAGTTTATTTGTTAACATGTTTGTTTTCACTGGATTCAAAATGCACCGATTAAAATCCAAGCAATAACGTGACTTACCAATTACGTGTTTCTGTTCTGGTCTCAGGTGAGGTGGTCTTGACTGCAACACTGGAAGACGCTCAGTTTTCCTGTTGGTTTCTCCCCTTCTCCTCCTTGCCATATTGTCATTCTTCAACTGCCTCACACTCCACGGGGGTGCAAAATGAGCAATAAGCTTTTAAATTTGATAGTTAAGACAACATGCGCCAGTGTGCAAATGTGAAATTTCCCCTTTGTGTTCAGTTATACTGAAGGAAGAAATTCACTTCATCCAGAATAATCGAATCCAGGGACGACAGGTTAAATCCACGTGTGCACAGTAATGCACAACATGCCACATCATGATTTTATTAAACAATATTAAAACAAACACAAAAAAAAAGGAACAGAAGAAAAGGGTAAACATCTGGCTTGCTTAGTGCTTAAGTATTAGTAATAATATATGAGTATTATTTTTTTTTTCTATTAAACCTAAAATGCTATTTATTTGAAGAAAGACAAAACTCATGTGAAAAACTATTGAATTCATTAAACTTTTTTTTTGTTGATGTTGTGTGATTTTTTTTATTTTTATTTTTTTTTATTTAGTGAGTTCCCCAAATCAGGGATAGGAAATTGACCAAAATGATGAAGGATTTAAGTCCTTGGAAAAACATCTAAACAATCTTGCTGCCATAAAGACTCAATTTTTCATTAACTGTAAATTAATAAATGGAGGAGTGATTAATAGGGTAACACGATATGTTGTCAAGTTAAACTTACCAGAGGAAAGTAAGAAGCGACCATAAGCAGAGAGACTGTAAGCAACACACTAATCACACAACAGGGTTTGGGTATTTCTCGCTGTCTCTTTTTTTTTATTTAATTTGTCTGGCATCAACCTGCGACTGTCCACATTTGTCATTAAAAGCAAAACATAACAACAATAAAGGCCTAATATGAGAAGCTGTTCCCTGATCATTTGGTACACTAATGTAAAAAGGACAAAAAAAAAAAAAAAGAAATTCAGCAAGCTAAGCCTATTAACAAATTTAGCCAGCCCAGGTGTCAGAGCAGACTCAATTGCCACTGTGACCAAATCCTTTTTAGATTCATCCACTGTAATTTTCATTCTCTTATGCAGTGAAATGCTTTTTTCCCCAGCTGTAATTAAGGAAAGCAGCCCAGCAACAGCTCACTAAGCTGTTAGAAAAAAAAACGTGCATCGGTTTAAAGGATAAATCCCACCTTTTCTATACCGCTTCCGTGCATCTTTTAACCCAAGAAGTCATGAAAATCATTCCTGGTTTCAAACTTCAAGATGAATGCGGAATTCGTAGCTCTAACTCCTCTAAAGCAGTTGTCCCTAGAAGTCAAACATGATAAAAAAATTTAAAAAAAACTGGGCTCCTAGCAGGTGTTGAGTATACTGACAGTGAGTACAGCCATGAGGCTTAATGGGAAGGGAGGTTAAAGTGGTTTCATCATAGATCAGTTGACAGTAATGCTTTGGGGCAGACACTACTGATGCTGAGACAGAGAAGAAAAAAGGATGTTACCTGTCAGCCAGACAAAAATCCGTCTCACCTCAGAACTTTTACACCATCTGACGCTCTTTCTAATGCTCTCTGTGAAGCCCTGCTCCCTCCCTGCTCGGAGCTGCCATGCACGCACGGCAACAAGCAAAAAAAGTTCTGGCTCCTAAAAATGAACTAACAAGCAGTTGTTCTGTAAGTAATTGAACTCTGTGTAAAGTGTCCTTGTTGGACATTGGATTCAGCTTTTTGTTTTAACGTTATGTTTTCCTCTGATCAGTTTAAACAAAGCTGCAACATGTAACTTTTCGGAAAAAAAAACCATTTCTTTCTATATCTGTAAAAATAGTTGTTATGCTGCCACTATATAAGACAGATAATCTGTGAAAAAAAACAAGCTCCTCTGACCTTTCCCTGTGCTCCCAGTATGAACAGCAGAAACACACCACTCAATAAGAAGCAACCAATCAGACCCAGGAGGAGGGTTGTAGCGCTGTCAATCACTCGTGTGCTCTCCCTCCCCCCTTTGCTCTTTGCTATGCTACAGCTGGTTCACCACAACATTGCCTGACAACAAAGCTAGGCTAGTTAGCATGGACACCGGTAACGATAGATAAATGTTTTTTTTTTTCTGGAACGATAAGTTCTTTCTCTGGCATTAGCAGGTTTAGCAGCGAGTACATAGCATGGTTGACAGAACTAAGGCCCTCCTCCTGACTCCACCAGGGTGTCTCCTGGTGAAGGTGGAGGAGATTGATCCTTTCACATATTATCCGTCTAATATTACACTGTCATGACAGTGATGTTTTTAACAAATATTGGAATAAATACAAAATGTTTCTTTGTAGCAGTTACATACTGCAATTTTAGGAGGTTTTGTATTTTCTTTCTTTATTGGACCGACTCACACGATGAATCTGATTCTCACTGCTGATACAACAGCTGCCACCGGATGAGCTGTTTTTACCCAGTCACTTAAACCTTCAACTCAGGTCTTGTGTTCAGACAAATGAACTCTGGGTATGAAAAGAGAGGAATATACTGGAATGGAGGAATAATGCTTTCTTATGTGGGTTCTCGGTTGGATTTCCAGAAGTTCCCATCTCATTTGATGTAACAATAAACTATAAACTTGAACATGTGACCGTGGTGTATATGCACACAGAGCTTTTTGAAGCTTTCTGGAAAACAAGACCTGCAAGATAAAAATCAACTAAGTGGCTGTGTGTGGTATGCATGCATGCATTACTGATGCAATCATTCATTGTTCTCAGAAGCATATTCAATAGCTAAAACACAGTTCATGTAATCGAATATCTGAATCTTAGCTTGGAAGGTAATGTCTAATTTTGTCTTTACATCTTCCGTTATTATCTACTGTGTATCGCTCTGTGTCATTTGCCATCGTTTCACATGATGACTGGATTTAATGGAGATGGTTTGCTATATTCTCTGCTATTAATGTAATTTCAGGTTAAGTTTCACGTTTCAGCCTCTTGCCTTTGGGCCGACTACATCTTGATTATTTTTGTCAGGAGCTTTTTGAATACATGAAATAAACAGTAAAGTACATCAGCCGGCCAATCTAGCAAGCAGATGAAATATTAGATTTAGAGTTAAAGCGCATTGAAGTTGACAACTGCTGCGCTGCAGTCTGAGCATCAGAATGGTGATGCAGCTTTAACATGGAGGCCTGTCTCAGATGTGACTCAGCCTGAAGTCTAATGCTGCTTTGGTGTCTTCACACACAAAGTTAAGATCTCAAAAATCTCTGTTAGACATTAGAGTTAGACTAGAATTAGTCAGCTCATTGCATTTTGTAATTCAGTCGAGTTTGTGATTTCTCCCATTGAGCTTGATTTCTTAGGATATATGTCATTCGGGCCAATCAGTGAACAGAAGGAGGAATTGTGTCTTCTGCAATTTTTGGAGTTGCAGTCTGCCTGTACAGGGTTGTAGTTTTAGCAGTGGTAGCGGAGGATGTGAGCAAAGCTATTTGGAAGCGCTTCAGTCACAAATTCAAATGTTGAGCAATTAAAATCAGAGGAATATGAATATTTTAATAAGTTTCACTGGGATGGTGTTTTGCAGTGAGCCTCATAGCGTAGCTTTCTTTACAATCAAGCTGCCATGTTAGTTATGTCACAGCCAAATGATGATGATTTGCTTAAAATCAGATCCAGGGATTTCAAACTTCAGCAAAGTCTACACCTTCATCAAGCAATGGTTTCTCAGTAGCCAAGGTCCCGGACCCTCTGCACCAAGCACTTGCTTAACCAGGGCCAGGCTTAAACAGGCTCCTCTAACTAGTATAACATTTTTATTGACGGGATTAAATTTTAAAAATAAGATAAAATGTCTCACACAAAGAGTCCTTGTAAGTGACTCTGGGTGAAACACAGTTGAAAACAAAACAAAACAAAAAAAACTGATAAGTCCTTTTATAAATCCAATTACTGTATTTTTCAGACTAAAAGCCTCTACTTTTTTCCCACCTGTTGAACCATGCGGTTTATAGCTTAGTGCGACTTTTTTGTGGATTTTTCTTCGACCACCAGGGAGCTCTTCAGCAGGAAGTGAATCACTGGAAATCAAAGAAGAAAGTGCTAAGTTTCATTTAGAACAAGCACATGCGAGCAGCAGGCAGGACAGAGAAATTTCTTCAAACTCATATGACGCAGCTTTTAAGTTGAGGGCTGTCACTCTGGCAGTACAGGAGGGAAATAGAGCGTTCCATAAAGATGCAGCCCTCTGCAGCGTCCTTATGGAAAACCATGAGCGGCAGACGTACCAGCGGCTTATAGTCCAGTGCGACTTACATATTTCCAGTTTTTTTCTAAAAAATGTGTAGGTGTGGCTTATAGTGTATTGCGCTCTATAGTTTGGAACGTACGTAATACATTTGATTCATATATAAACATCAGACTTCACTTGAAGAGACATATTAGGGATTTTTATAAGACCAGATCTTGTTACATTGCTAATATTTTCATACTCTCTCTGCACCGATTGGTGCCTGGTGCTGATATCAAGATCACTACCATGGCTACCATGAGGGGAAGATTTGAATTTGTATTTCTGAAGGAAATTCAGTGGAGCCCCTACTAATTCGTCACTCAGCATTCACAGATATTTCTGTGGAATGTAAATTATTCCCGCCTATTTGAGGATTTTTTTTTTTTTTTGTGAATATCTAAAATATTCTAAAGAAAATGCAACTTAGAAGGCTGAAAAACCTTGAAGTATCTCTGCTTGGCACATTACTTGCTGCGTTTGCAAAGCAACCAATCCTGGAAAAGCATTTATTGTCCTTGACACTGACTGGCTGTACCCGCAAGAGCGGAAATAAGAAAGATGCTATCTTCACTCAAGTTTTAAAATGGTTGCCACAGTGCATTTTATGTTTTATGTGAGGTATATTTGATACATAGGTTTGTGTTTGTAAAAGAAATGAGCCAAAATATTTTAGGAAAATGCAATTTCCGAAACAGAGCTTAAATATGGTATGGGTCTTACTCAGTGGGGTTACAGAAAAAAAAATAGTTTCTGTACTGATATTTAAAAAAAAAAAAAAAAAAAAAAAAAAGACAAGTTTTTGCCTCATTTCTGCTGTTCCCTTGTTAATAAGGGAACAGACATAGCTTTACATGTCTATCAGGTCATCTGTTCTGAAACGAAATAAAAAGTGAGGCACACCCTGGAAGGGCTGGCAGTCAGTCACTGACTGCCACACACAAACACACACACTCACACAAACACACACACACACACACACACCCACAAACAGACCTCTAGGCAACACAACAATTAGAGGTTCCTGGCTCCTTTTTAACTGATGCAGAAAAAAACTTAGTGGTATTAAAAAAAACAACAACAAAAAAAACTGTCAGGGGATGAACAAGAAAACATAACTGTATATCCTAAATTAATCCCTACTGAGGTTAAATAAATCTGCAGCAAAAGAAAGAATCCCAAGCCTCTGCTGCCTCATCCCAGTGTAAAATAAAACCCAGCTTTGCTTTTTTGATCTCTTTTTATGCATAACTAAGTGGGTTTAACGATATATTAACCTCTCTCCTGAGATATTTCTTTCAACTTTTTTCCCTCTTTCCTTATTTTTCCTAAAGGATTCATTTTCCGTAATGAATCAGCATTCATTAATTGGTAAATGATGATTGGAGTCATCAAGAGTATTAGAGTATAATTTTGCATTTAAATGTTAGCTAAATAAAAAGCCACAGTTCGACCCCTTTTCTTGACATCAGAATTATATTTGGACTCAACACAGCTTTTTCTAAAAAAAAAAAAAAAAACGCTCGTGGTGGAAAAAAAATGCATAAATGCTGCCCTTCCTCCACTTGCAAATTCTCTGTGTGAAAAAGTGTGAACTAACAAGCGCTTAGCAGCTTGCAACACACAGGGACATCTATGCTGTTTATTCAGGAAAGTCAGTGGAGTCGAGCCAGGCACTAAAACTGTTGAGTTACGTGAGACTCAGAGGGAGCGTGAGTTATACAGCTAGCTGCCCTTTATAACTGGATCCCAGTGGTTGCAAACACCTGGAAATATCTGTCTGGTTTATTTGTTTGAAACTTGCCTCGCAAAACGACTGAAAGCAAAAATGGTGTCGAAGCACAACAACTCCTCGTGGCCTCCGGGCCAGTGTTGTGTGTCGGCTGATTCCTCTCTGGGCTTTTATTAGGAACATCAAGGCAGGTGGTCCATCCTCAAACAATGACCATTTCCCGGCTGGAAAAGTTCCTGATCTAACACTTACATCTTAGTTGAGAACAACGTTGAAGGAGATAAATATGGTGGCGTTAGTTCAGTAGTTACTTCTTGTCTTAAATATGTACATCACTGATACACAGCGTAATCCGTAATATGATATACTTGGTTAAAGTTTCTTGACAAACTTGATTTTTAATATACGTTGTCTGGGTACTATTCAGAACAATCTGCACCGAGGGAACCATCTTCTCTCTGCGCCTGCTGTTGTGTGAGGACAGAGTCAGATAATCCAGCCAGTTATCTGCTGAGGTCCAGTCCGTTCAGACCCAGCTGGTTGTCTCTTGGCAAGGTTGATGACAACATCAACATAAACACACAAAATGACATAAGACAATAAATCTCAAGGGAAAACATAAACAAAAGTAGGAGAAAAGGAACAATACTGAACATGATAAACAAATCAATCAATCAGGAATCAATCAATCAGTCCTTTTCACAAAAACAAAAAAATAAAAAGTCATAAAAAACACCATACATGGACACAGCTTTCTCCTTCCGATGTAAGCATTGCATTTTGTTTTGCAAACCTCACACATGGGAAGATTATTACAAATCCCACATTAGCTTGAATCTCTTTGTAAATAAGCATCTTCTGCAGAATTGACCAGTTTGTTTCAACTGTGGCATAATTTGCGTGGTAGAAATCCATTCTTGTCTCGGCTCTGTCCTGCATAACCAGTAGTGTCAGTCTCAAGGCTAAACTAAAAGCAACACAGAATCCTCTAAGACTGACACAAACTTTCTACGATTTAAAACTTGTCACATATCAAAACAAGCAAGCTCATCACTTATTACTTACTGATCCAGCAGCAGTAAGCTCAGTTGGCACCTCACACTTTTTCTCTCTGGAAAATTTTCCATGATGTTGTAAGAAAATCAAATTGATTCTAGGTGGTTTCTGTGTGGTCCCACAAGCACGCCATCAACTCTTCAAGTTCAAATCCTTCTATTTGCCTGAGATGTATTAAATATAATGTAGGTAAAAGTTAGACATCTGTTGGGAATGTAGGCCTCGTCCTGCTATCTTGAGTAGGGAAGCAGACAGAATAAGCCACTGCAGCCTGGTTTTTGATAAAAGCTCCCCTTACCACCTCACATCCATCTATTTTCCTTCCCTGTGCCTCCTCCATAAACAATGAAAAGTTAATGAAGATGTAACCTAATGATGTAATGAATATGGCATAGCCCAAGGTCAAAACAGGCTGCAGTCTGGGGGCCCACAAGACTGGGGCAGGTGATCACCATTCTTTTCTACAACTCTTCTCTGGTTCACAATCACAGAAACACACACACTCTGAAATAGTTTGTAGATTCAGCTGAGAAAACAATCAGACTTTAGCAGGTTTTAAAACAGGCTTTGTACTGTATGTGTTCTGTCTTTTGCCAGTGATGGAGGGAAATGTGTGCTTGTGCAAACGTAAGCACAGCGCAGAGGGTTAAGTGTTTTTCCAAACACTGTACTGCAGTTGATAAGAGGATGCACTTTTTGTCTTATAGTACTCTTTTATTTGTGTGTGTGTGTTTCAGCATTTCTAACCTTGTAAGGTCCATTTTTTCAAATAATACATATCTTCCGTGGACCCAGTGCTCCACCTGCCCTGACCCCGCTCTGGTTTTGGATTAGGGTTCAGGTTTTGGAATATGTTGTGAATTTAGTTTAGGTGGGTATGTACTGGTAATGGCTAGGTTTATGGTAAGTGTCCAGGTCAGGCTCTAGAAATGAATGAAAATTGGATTAATGAAAAATCATTGCAAAGTCCTTGTGACGAACCGAGGGGGTGTGTGTGTGTGCAGGGGTGTTTGTGTGTGTGTGACAGTACAGATGCTTGTTCTGGTGATGGAACCGGTGATTAAAAATTGAAAGGGCCTGACAGAGTGGGGATTTTGGTGGATTCAGGTACGATCGATGGGCCACTCTCCCTGCTCATTGGTCTGGAGAGCGTTTGAGAGCAGTGGTGTGTCTTAACATGCTTGGGGTTTGCAACTTAAGAATTCTTTACCACCTTTGTTAATCTTGAGCTCTCCCCTGTTATGTTATCTTGAATTAAAGCCAATTTCTATATAATGAACTGGAAAAGACAAAGGGGTAAAGTCTCAAAACAAAGATAATTCAGAGAGGAATGACCATGAAAAAGAGAAGATGACAACTGTTACTAAATCATGGCTTACCCACCAGCCAGGTGTTGCCTGTGTTCGATCTGTTTGGCCTCTGCCAGGGTAAGGAAATGTTTTCATCTGTCTTTTATCCTTTTATGGACTATTAACCCCATAAGGGGGGAGCAGGAAAAGACTGAGGGTGTGCTGAAAGGTAAGACATGAAGTCTTACTTGGAAGCATGGGTTTGTTCATGTTCTCAAATATGCTACTGTGAAAATATATCAGGGCACACTTTTTGTCAGGATATGAGTTACTCGCTACAGTAGAGTACACATAGTATCTGGCATCGCAGAACCTCCTAACACCTGCGAGCAGGACTCTTAATAACCCAGTTTTATTCTGCACCATGTCTTGATGGCAGGCATTGGCTGGACAAGGTATTTACCATCCATGTGAAAGCTATTATTAACCACAAGACAAAGACAGGCTGCATTTGAAGAGGTGCTGTAACCAGGAGGCATGGACTGATAATGAATGGCATCATGTGAGGTTCAGGTGAATATCTGATAATCATTACATGCACCAATGATTACATTGGGGGGGGGCTCAGGACCAATCGGCTGTCAATGTTGTGATGGGACTTTTAACAGCATTGAAACATAAAGCCCTTCCACTCAGAAGGCATGGCTTTCTGTTCAGGCTAAAGATTAGAGTAACGGCAAGGACGTCTGCCAGGTTCAAAGATTTGTGGCAGACTATGGTCTGCTGGGGTACATATATCTATTTTATTTCCTATTCTTTTCAAAATAACTCGGTTTTCCCATTCTAATAATAGAAATAGGCTTTGATAAAAGGGAATTCATTGTAGTTCAGAGTGTGTTTAGAACTGTTGTTTTGTGAGAAAGTGAATCTCCATTTATTTATTTATTCATTCACTCATTTTCACTACATAGTGTTGCAATGTACCCACTGACCTTTCAGGCCATTAGCTGCTAATGGCCTAAAAGGTCATTATTATTCTTCTTTGTTAAAAAGAATAATAATAATAATAATAATTTGTAATATATTATTATACATTAAACATTGTGAAACATCTGCTGATCAAATTCCTCTGTAATATTTAATAAGCTTGATCACTGTGATTAATACATTATGACCTCCAGAGGAGCTCTGACAGACGTTGCCAAACATGTACAGTCAGTGCTGAGTTAACTTGGGGTCTTTTAAATCATGACATGTAAACACTATCAACTTTATTTAAAACAATTAGGAACCCAAACTTAGAGTCCCAAAAGAACCGTCCACCATTAACAAACCGATCTGCTCATAGAGAGTGTGATCTTGCTTCCAGAAATCTTCCTGAGATTCTGCATTTCTTCATGTTCACACACACTTCTTCTATAAACAGGTTCTCCTTTGGCTTCTTATGTTTCCACCATGAACCCACTGTGTTCATACATGTGGGCGTGTGCAAGGTTGCTGGGGCTGATCTGTTTTAAAGAGACTCTTGCCATAATCAAAAACAATAACTGCTCAGAGTGTAAACTCTTCCAAATACCGCCCTCCTTCCCCCCAAAAAACCCGGCCTCCTTCCTCCTGACGCCCCCTACCCTCGCCTTGAAGTATGAAATAATATTCTGTGTGTGGGCCCCGGCCGAACACTGAGAACGCAAACATTTCACAATAAAGTTGTTTAAAGAAAGGCCTTGGCATAGATGGCTGGGAGATAGAGGACATGCTGCGTTAATTACAAGCCCCCGTTAAAATAAACTGCCGGTATAAAATATGAGTCTCTCCCTCGCCTATTCTTGGGGATTTGAACCTATAAAATATCAGCGAGGTGTGCACCTCAGATGTGCTGTTTGGAGACCAAACACAGCAGCCGCGCTCTGCTTGGAGATGGAAGGGGGGCAGACTGACACAAAGAAGGAGAATGAGGGGAATCAGGGCACGATCAGCGAAAAGCACAACAGAGCTGTACGATCAACAAAGAAAGCAGTGTTTATTCTGCATTTAAAGACTTAGGAATCTTTCTCCCTGCCACTGCATGCCGTTCACTCAGAGGGAAAATAGCCTAGTTAAGCGGCAGGTTTATTATTCTTCAAAGCCTGGACTGAAAAGTAATATGCTTTACAGGCACAGTAAATGCATCGGTGTGCGCCTCCCGAGGCCTGTGTGTGTTTCAGCCTTTCCCCTCACCGAGCGCCGTGCCTGTGTGTGTGAAAGCGAGCGAGGGTTATATTGGAAAGAGAGAAGCCGAGAGTTGGATTATTTTTCCTGAAGTGTGGACTTAAGTTTCTGCTCTCTGTTCTGCTGCTGGGTGGCCCATTTGGCTTTATCCGTGTTAACATAAGAATGGAGGGGTGGCCAGGAGATGAGGGAGTGGAAGGAGGGGCCGGGTAGCTGGTTTAAATTATTCTTCGCCTCCGCCGCTGCATAGCAGGAGCTGTTGTTATCCACTTAGAACATCAGACGATTTGTTCCTTCTCCCTCTCTCCTGCTCTAAACCCCGTGGGCATCTTTATTCGGGACCTTGCGTACATTATCCCGTAATGCCTGTCCTGGCCAGGGTTTACGGCAGCTTGTCACCGCTACTGTATTCAGGAAAACAAAAAAAAAAAAAAAATCCTAGGGTTAGGGTTAGGGTAGGGTTAACCCCCTAACCCTAACCCTGTTTTTTTGCAATCAACTAAACAATCTTAAACTTTTCTTTCCGTTTGACTTAAAACAACAACAATAATACAAATTATCCTCTGTAAGAAAAAAAATCCAAATATCAAATATAAACCCTCCTGGCTGTAATCTAAGCTCAGTGACGAGGGCTGTGACGCTCACAGGCCCAGATGAGGAATGCAGTTATGAGAAGATGTTTGTATACATTCAGCTTGTGCCTCGGAGAGCAGCGTTGGTGGTGAAGCACAGCTTAAAGACATCTGGATGCGATGAAATGCCATTTGTCTAAACAATCAAGAATTCAACCGAAGCCACCCAACGTGCGCCTTGCTTATAGGACATACTTGTGCAACGGGCTGCAGCTGAGATGGAAATTGACAAATATTTTATTGTGACATTCTTCTGATTTTTTTTTTTTTCTTTTCTATCCCCCCATCATTCAGCTGTAAACAGAGGGGAAAGCAGTAGAGGGGGGAAAAAAGTACTTGATGACAAAACTAAGAAAAGTAAGCACATGTGGTTTGAGCTTAGTCTTCATTAGCATTTTTGGGAAAACTTACAATCCCCACTTGGGAGGACAGATGAAAGTTCATTTTGTAGATCTAAACAGTTTTAGGGGTTTTTGTTACGTTTTGCCTTTCCTGCCATGTAATTAAACTCTTCTACAGCATAATTATATATATATATATATATATATAGGGTCTTTATTAGAAATTGCTGATTTCCTAATAAATTAGGTTCATTTCAAAGTAATGAACAAAGAGACAGAGAAGAAAGGGGAAATGAAAGTGAGAGACGTGGGTAAAAGATTTAAAGGGGAAGAAGAAGAGGAGAGTAGAGGGGAGAAAGAAGGATACAGAAAATACAAATTAACATTTTAGAAATCTGTAGAACGAGAAAAAACAACAGAGAAACTATAGCAACAAACATATTCACATATAATAATAATAAAAGAGATGTTTCCACTGTCTCCATGAATATACAAGTATGACATTTTCGCTATGGAACTTGGCCTTAAGTACATAATATGGTCGTTTTCTGAAAAGTAATTAATGACATCATTTAGTGGCTTCTTGCAACTTACTCAGAAGTTTCCAACAATATTAGTCAATCATAATTATGTTTTTTATGCTTTAAGAGTCTCATAATAATATGTGGTTACTTACTTCAAAGTAGAGTCATCTGTTAATAGCAGCCAGATAGCACTCAAGACACAGCACCTCAAAAACAACTTTGTGGCAGCTTATTTGAGTTAAATCTTGTGACGCTTCTGTTATTTAATGCTGATCTGATTACATTGTTAAAAACAGAAGCCAAATGTAAAATAGCAGAAACCTGCTGGGATGAGGCTTTTTGTGCACGCTCAAGACGCAAAACCGCTAGATAAACAAGCAGACAGGGGATGAGGCATTATCTGTCAAAAGAAATGCCACACCTTTTGATTTATTTTCCAATTAATTCCATTTAAACAAAAGGTCCAGGCAGTTGTGAAAGGCAGAGCTCTGACTTTGCCAGTGGTGTGTGCGTACGGCGGCGGCTGCAAAGGGGGCAGGCAAACATGACTGGGATAATAAGCGTCATGGAATCTAATCAAATTCCTAAGAGGAATTGATTGTTGTGAGGCAGCCGGTGCAGGAGTGGGGTTGACAATAAGCTGAAATTTAAGTGTTAATTTTTATGCTAATCCTCTGGCATCTCTGTGTGATGCAATTTGGTCCGGCAGCCCCCTCGACTTTGCACCGCAGATATGAAATTGTCCCGCGTACGTAGAAAATGTCAGCTTGCCAGACCCTGAAAGCTTGTAATTTATTAGGTATGTTTCTATTAGTATGTGTCACAGTTGTTAGAGAGCCACATGTGCAGGCAGGCGGTCGCTCCACCTCGTTCTCTAACCTCCCTCTCTTTCCATGCATCACACCTATTCTGCTCCTCTGTGCCAACTTCCTCAACTCGTCTCTTCTCCATCTTTGTTTCTTTTGTTGTTTTTTTTTAAACTGGCATTTTATTCTTTAGCATGTCAACCAGAAGCCCGCCACACAGACACAATGACACAAACACCAAGCGTGGCCTTAAAAGGGTCTCGGATCAGTGCTTGCTTCTATGGAGCCTTAATGTATTATCATATATCTGGTGGTCCTTGCCCCCTGGACAAAAGGCTATTTAATACAGTTTAATGACATTCTGTAGAATTCCTGTGAGTGTGTGTGCGTGTGTGTGTGTGGGCTAAAAGAGTAACAGAAGTAGGGAATTAAAAAGAGAATTATTCAGGATTCACTCATGCAAATATACCAATATAAAATGTGTTACTTTCACTCATCAGTCTTCTTGTTTTGCTCTCTCCTCTGGAAAAGTCGAGTCCAGTCCAATTTAGTCACGAGCACGTTTAAAAACAACAACAGTTAACCAAAGAGTTGTGCACATAAAGGAACAGATGTTAAACAATAAAAGAATACACATTAAAACAACACAGTGCTAAAAGAAATACAATTAAAAAGAAGACAAACGTCAAAAGACTTTACAACTCAGTCTGGTTCAGATGCAAAACAAGAAGAATTAGTTCTTCAGCACAAAGTGTTGAGAACAAAAGGGAAAAGTAATGCATGGAAGAACAGAGCAGAAGCAAGATGCTGCTACATTTACCTTTTTAATTCAACGTTACAAAATACTATAACAGAATAAAACACATAATTACTAAATGTTGCCATGAACCAGCAGCATGCGAGAAGGCTGCCCTCCTGCAGGCCCGAGGACTGTAGTAGTCGTTGTGCAGGAAGAGTTTCAAACAAGCAACCCTTCTCCAGTCCACACATATTTCCATAAAATGTTTTTTGCCCACATAAAAGTGTAAAAAGGCACATATTCATTGTAGAATTTACAATGTTTCCGTCATACTGTCAAGAAACAAAAGGCTGTGCTAGGTTGAAGATGAAAACAGTCAAACAATTGTAGGATTAAAAAAAAAAAAGTTTTTAAGCTAGAATATTTTGTGCTGGGGTTGTTTTTAGATTGTTGAGCAAAAAGTACCACGGTTTTTTGGTGGTACTTTCAACGGTACCAACGGTGTTTAAATCTTTTATTTAGAAACAAAAGGCACAAGGGAAAAAAATAAATAAATAAATAAAAAAACATTAACAAAGCACGATCATAGTTAACCTTATTGTGGTTTCGATAGATGGAGACACAGAAGTGTGAGAGAATAAAGAAGTATGTTGATCTATTTAAATTACTCCATTTCAAATATTTGATGCACTCTTGACAGTGATTTTAAATGTCAGTGGAAGATATGTAGCAGTTCGAGTTTAAATTCTAATTTGTTCTTAAGCTGTCGTATTCATCTTTTTCAAAATCAAGTACGCAAACAAGTCAAACAGCAGCTCAACAGGCAGTTGGTTAAGATACTCACCTTGATGGAAAAGAGAGATTTTTAACCACCATAAACTCCAGCTAAATTAAATACACTTTTTAAAGGAAATCTGCGTATTATAGAGTTCTGAAGCAGCTATGTAAGTAGATGACTTCCATGTTCACTTTACTCTCATAGTTTGCCTGTTTGACTTAAAACAGTCTTAGCTTAAAAGTGAGCAAAGTGAGATTCCTCGTGTATTGATGCAGTTTTTATGGTTCAATGTTTATGTTTGTTGGTTAATATTTATGATTAATGTTGCAGTAAGCAAATTTACCGTATTACCTTAAATTTTGTCAAAAGAACACATGCCAATGCATCTACTGCTTGTCACATATATTTTTCTTGATAAAGTCTTCTTTAAAAAAAAGTGACTCAGATTCAGTTGGTGACTAGCCTAGGTATGCTAGCTACTACCCTATTGATGCTAATGGACAACAGTGGGGTTAGCACTAGCTAACCCCAACAGCTAGTGGGGTTAGCTAGTGCTAACCCCATGAGAACGCAAGTGAATTGTATCTTTCTCATTTGACTAATCCAGCTGCTCGGCCATCAATTACGAAATACCATTAATCAGTAATCAGGAGCTAGCCGCAGAATGGATATAGCTTCCTACAAATGCAACATGGACCTAAACACCTAACAAACCAGTAGAACACACTGTGTCACAGCCCGTCAAGAATTTAAGCTGCGGAAATGTTATAATAAAAAGCGGAAGTGCTTTTTTTTTTAAATCTTCCTTTTTTTGTTGTTTAACTTGGTTAAACAACAACCAAGTTAAACTCCGTCACTAACTCCGTCACTAACACATCTTTGTTAATGTGTCAGTATAAATTCATTTGTAATCAACATAAATGAATCTTTTGTACACATATCTTTTTTTGTTTCACAAATATATGTGGGCTACACATCTGGGTTGCAGTTACATTCTTCAGTCACTTGTAGTCCTGGAGGATTTTAGTTACATTTTAAGGACGTAATGTATGTACGGTCCAGTGTCTGGTGAATTTGGACCGTTCGCTGACAAACAAAATGACTTCCAAACTGAAAAAGAAACCAAAGACAATAGATTTTTACGTTGTCTTTTTTGATTCCCCCCCCCCATTTTATGTTGCAGCAGCCTCTTAAGTCATTGTCTTCCTTATTTTTTAACACTGATGAAATTGCTATGTGCCCTGACTGCACGCTGAGTGGCTCTATGAATGCAGTCAAAAACTGTACTCAGCGGGCCCAGAAAACACACTGAAAGGTTTGGATGCAATTCACATATAGGTCAATTAAATGCAACAACATCTGCTCTCTCCCTACCATTTGCATATAGCATTCATATGTTAATGATGTCCCTTGTTTTTTTTTCTCCCCCCCCCTTTCTCAGCATGTGTGTACGTGCGTGTGCATGTTTGCGTGTTATTTGTTTCCCTCTTTATTTTCTGTACTTCCTACCCTCCTCCCAATTTATTTGTATCGCCAAACAAAAAGCGATGCTGAAAATTTGGATTCATACTTCCCTATTTGGGGAAGATAAAAAAAAAAAGAACACGATAAAGAGAAAGAGAGAGACACCCGTCCTATTTTCACTTCCTCTCACTTAACGATTAAAGGGGAGGTTAGATTGGTGCCACAGTTGTTCCACTGCCATGCCCCTGATTTCTACAAGAAGCCCCTTTAACAGCAGAGAAGGCGAAGCCTCATCTCTTCCCCAAGCAGCCCTAACGCCTTATAAATCAATGATGACACAGATGGACTAGCGATAATCTATTTAGAATGCCTCACAGCAAATATTGTTGTGCAGATGATTAGATCGCCAGTTATTTTAACTCCCAAAACCTAATCTTCTGCTTCTTATAATGCCCTTCAGATTTCTTGCCTTAATATTGAGTTTGATGTTTTGCTTCCTCAAAATGAATTTTGCAAAAATATGTATTTGCAAATGTATATTTTTTGCTTGTGCATATGATGGATATGCGATTTGGTGACATGACCTGCTTTAGGAACAAAAGACCCCGTGTCTTCAAAGAGGGCGGAGGAGGACCTTTAGCACAATTGTATCTCCGGGGCATTTGTGTGCGCATTAATGTGTGTGTGTTAGACTAGTCTAGCGACACGAGGGGGGTTAATGGCAATCCGGGGTCCCTGCCCCTTTTCATGGTCGATGGGTCTCACTTTAGAGTGCTGGGGGCGAGGAGAAGGAAGAGAAAAGGAGGAGCTGGGAGGGGAGAGAAAAACAGAGGAGGAGTGCAGAAATGAAGTGGAGGTTGTCAGACGTGGCAACTGCTCGGAGGCCCTGATAAATATAAGCCCTTATTGATCGGTGGAAAATGAAAGATCCCCGAGTGGCGTGCAGTATTTAGCTTCTTGTCTGCCTCGCGTCAGCGGTGGCCTTGCCTAGGAGGGATAGATTTTCAGCTGTGCCTCCGGGCACCGCAGCGCACCGGCTTTGATTTCATCTTTAACCTTTTTCTGCCGCGTTCCCTTGACCTCTGCAGCAGCGCTTACTGAATTTGTTAGATTTCCATCTTGACATTGATCCCCACCGCCACCTCATACTCGCCTCCCTTTCAACCTGTCGTCTTCCTAATGCTCCATCCCTCTTGTCCATTCTCTTCCTCCTCTCTCCCAGGTCTACGTTTCATTATCACCTCGTTTTCTAATCCTCCTCCTCCTCTGTGTCTCCCTCTAGGCGGCCATTCCAGTAAGCAGTAGTCGGTGAAGAGTGACAGCGAGAGGCCACTTGATCCCAACAGGTTGTGCACCAGTATGCAGGTGGTGTATTAAGGTCAGTTCACACCCTCTTAGCACGTAGAAAAACTTGACTTCACTTGGATTTTTTTTTTTTTCCCAACCCTGTGTCTTATTTGCTTCTCACACTGTAAGTATAAAAGAACAAGACACATATACACACAGTTAAATGCACACATGCATTCACACATTCCAACTGTTCGTCATTCACCCACCATTTAGTTTTATCCCCAAAGGCACTGTCTTAAACCAAAACACACACACACGCAGTCACACAGCTACAGTACACTGCTGTTATGTGCGCAGACAGAACTTGTAACAATCTGGATTGTGATAATCTATGATAATCATCCACCACATGCCACCTAAAAATGCACATGGGTGGCATTCAACACCCACACTGGCACATTGCTTCAGCGCGCCTTGCCTCCCTGAGCCGCTCTCCCCCAATGTCACTACCTCTCAGGTCAATGTCACTGCTTATGTCCTTATTTTTCTCCTAACGCGTGGAGTTAGCCCGCTCTGTGACGCACAGAAAAAAAACAGAGGAATCTCAAATATTTTATGTTTAGCATTAGCGTAATTGTGTCCCACTCGTATATCAAAGGATAGTTGAAGTGCAACGAGATCCAAGGAAACATGGATCTGTCCCTCACTCCTGAACAATGTCTCCTCCGTCTCTCTTTTTGTATTCTCTCCCTCTCTCCTCTCCTTTTGCTAGATGGATGATACAAAGCCTGCAACAGCTGTTGGCAGACAGGCCTGATATGAGAATAGCAGCATAGGATGAGCGGGCATTAAAAATTAATATGCTATTTAGCTTAGGTGTATTTTAGGTATTTGACATTTTCATGTCCGGGACAGACTAAATTTATTCATAGCTGAGAAAAAAAAATAAAAATCTAAAAAAAAGTCATAGCGAGAATGAAGAATAGATGTGGGGAAACAAGACGAGGGAGGGGGCGAGGCGGGGGGAACACTAAGTGAAGGCCATTTTGGTTTTATGGTCACCCTGTTTCACTTTGCTTCCCACCACAGTGATCAATGTGTGTGTGTGTGTGTGCCCTGTATTTGATACATTGTAAGGGCCAGTTTTCTAACACTTACTACGTTGTGAGGGCTAACTGTTCCTAATGGGGCCCAAAGCCTGGGCCCCATAATAAGAACGGCTGTTTTTGGATTATAGGTTAGTGTTAGGACTAAAGTGTGAACTGAGTTTAGGTTAGGGTTAAGTTTAGGTAATGGTTTCAGGTAAAGATCAGGTTTAGACTGTAGAAATGAATGAAAAATAAATGGAAGTCAATGCATGTGTGTGCGTGTGTGTGTGTGTGTGTGCGTGCGTGCGTGTGTGTATTACATGTCTGCTGCATAAAGCAGCATAAAGGGAAATGATTGAGAGGTTTTAGCCTAAATCGTCACAATGAATGAGAAGTACCTCGACATTTAAAGGTGATGTGTTGAAATTCAATTTTGTGGTGATTTTCCCCCCCAGTATAACAAAGCACTTTTGAAACAATGAAGCCAAACAAAAACCAGCCTTACCTGAGACAACTTCTTGCCATGTGGATGCTTAAGGACCAAAGCAACATGAGGGATGTGAGGTCAATCAACCCCGTCTGATAATGCCACGATAGATTCTGCTTGTTACACGAGATGATGAAATCCAAATCAGACTACAAAAAACATAAAGAAATTAGCCTGTTTTGGTTTATCGCCGATTAGAAGCTCAGAAGAAGATGCCAACTTTAGCATCGTTAACAGCGAACAATTAGCCAGTCTCACTATTCCAACTGTGCCTATTAATCTTTTATATCTGGTCTAGCACAATTTTGTTTTTCTATCAGACACCCAAAATGCTGTCACAAGAATGATTTATTATTTATAGCTGGTGGAGACTTCTTTAATGTTTTCAACGCCAAGTTTTTCCAGCCAGACGGGCGAGAAGTCTAAGTGTTAACTCCATCAAAACAGGATGACTGAATTCTTTACTTTAACATCCAACATGGATGCAATACTGTCAAGCTTGGGAATCAAAATGTATTACCCAATGATCAAGTGTCATGCAAACGTCTCACTCTTACCTGCCACCAGAACCTGCTCACGTGTGGGTAGGTTCCCCCATCCTGCCACAGCTGACTGGGGATTTGAGAAGACAAGAGTGAACTGGAGAACTTAGAGAAAAGTAAGAAGTTGGTGGGCCACTACAGAAGCCACTAGCTTCTCTAGTGGCTTCATTTAGGATGGTAACACATCTCAGCAGATAAACTTTGAAAAAGGGTTTTAAGACGAAAGAGAGCACATACAGATAGTCACAATAAAAACTCGTAGAGTAGGAAAGAAACGGGGTTAAACGCTGGAAGATTGGGTCAAGTGCATTATCTACGGAGAGAGAATGTTAAGTTGTTGGCAGCGTCGTTTCAGCCGATGGCTCCCTCCAGGAAGGTGTCACAGAGAGGCAGAACACCAGACCTGATGTAATTCTCTAGCACAGAGAGGGAAAACTAGAGAGAAAATAATGTTGAAAACAGCAGCAGTGGTTAGTGTCTTCTCTATCTCAGGATAACCTAAGCCAGTCTAACTGTAGATTTTATTTTTTTTTAAAAAAGGTTTTGAGCTTAGTTTCAAACTGCAAGTTTATTTGTATTGTCCACTTCAGTAACAGAGCAATTCAAAGTTCTTTACATGATTATAAAGGAAAGTTGACAGGGTGTCTGCAACACAGACTACAACTGGGAGCTGGTTCCAACTACAGGATCCGCCTCCCATTCTACTTTTAGAACCTCTAAGGACCACCAATAAACCTGCAATGTAAGAGCCGAGTGCTCTGCCAGGAACATGTGGAACAATCAGATCTCTAAATGCATGATGGAGTTTGCTCATTGAGGGCTTTATATGTGAGAAAGAGAATGTGAAATTCTATTCTGGATTTCACAGAGCCAATGAAAGTTAGCTAAAACAGAAGAAATATGATCTCTCTTTAATTTCCATCAGAACTTTGTTCACTGTAGCGCTTTGGATCAGCTGAGGGCTTTTACTACATTTTGTGGACTTACTGATAGTAAATAATTACAGAAGTCCAGCTTTGAAGTAACAAATATACAGAATAGCTTTCCAGTGTCACAATGGGCAGGATGTATCTAATTTGGCAATGAAAGAGAAAGAAAGACATTCCAGAAACCTTTGACCCTTGATTATATCTTGGTACAAAAAACGGCACCAAAGTCCTTTACTGTATTACTGTAGGCCAATATAATGTCATCCAGATTAATTGATTGACTATGCAGTTTCTGTCATCTTAGAAGTTAGAAGCAAAGAAAAAAAAAAGCCATCCAGGCATTTGTGTCTTAAGATGTGCCTGTGATCTACATGGATTAATTGGGTTAATCAGAATGTATGTGTGAATATAGCAGAGTATCATCAGCATAACAATGTTTAAATGGAGATTCAGAGGTGCAGAATTCACCAGCTTAAAAAACAAAAATTACTATTTACATAATGCAGTGATGTGGTGCAGAAGGTAAACATATAAGTGACCCAAGTGTGTCTCTGGTCTGTCTTTTAAAATTACAAATGAACATTTTTGAACATCTGTTTACTTAAAATGACTGTTTTTTGTCTGCTTAAAGCATTGGAAGCTCATTTCTCGTTCCCACAGAATCAATATCTATAGCTTCTTTCAATAACCTGTCGCTGCCGGATCCTCAGGCAGCACTTCAACTCCATCTGATAGTCTAATGAAAACGGCACAAAATGAAAATTATTCTTGCAAGCTGATACTGATTGTGCATGTTTATCTTCTTTATTGTTGGCACAAGAGTCAAAGAAATGTAATTAAGTGAAAGGTCCCTGTCATGTTCACACCATATTTGTGTCATTTGCTAAATGACAGAGGAGATTAAAGGACTAGTTCCAACTTTTTGGGGACGCATGGTATATTTCCCATGTTATTCTGCTGTGTTTTTTTAATACATGTTAACCAACAAACTTGTTTAGCCTGTTAATTGTAATTTTCTTTTTTAATACAATAGATAACATGTTTTTTTTTTTCTTTTACATCTTTTTACTTTTATTTTTTGCAAATACATTAGTATAAACACTATGAAATATACTGTTACAGCTGTAAAACAGCTTACCACCTTGAAGAAAAGCTTTCATAGAACCGTGTTATGACAGCTGCTATGCATAGAGTCATTTTCTGGCAATTAGAATGAATTGTTTGGCAATCAGAAGGTTGTGATTTTGATTCCAGCTCCCTCTGCTACATGTCGTGGGGTGCTTGGGAACCCAGAGTTGCCTAAATGTTGTGCATTATCATATGAGTGCGTGAATGCTTTTGAGCGGAGGTGAATGTGACTTGTTGTGTAAGTGCAACTTTACAACATATGAAAAACATACCTTTCAACCCAGACTCAGGAAATAATAGCCAAATAGTTCAGTCTCAGTTATTGTCCTGGATTTAGAGTGTGTTGCCCCTCACAATATGGTACCAGGTTACAAAAATAAGCTGCTGCTTTAAACATTCCTTTTTAAGTCAAAACACTGTAAATTACAATAATCAATAGTTTGTGATCAATCGCTAGAGTCAGGTTCATGTTTTGTAATGGTGGAGCCCAGAGCCTTATTACCATCTAGCCTTTACCTTTAGCTTAGCTAACATTTAGCTTTTAAGAAAACAGGACATTTTAGCACATTTCTTAGACTATTTCATGTAGCCCAGTGGCCAGAAGGGGAAGGGAAAAAATGCCCATCAAGCAGACATGTTCACGTTACCAGACCATTAGTGATTAAATCACTTAATGGAAAGAAGCTTGATCAGTTTGAACCACTGCTATCCTCAGCTCGGCTTGCTCTAAGGCCTGCTCCGTTTGGAACAGTTTTCAGCATCAACGATACAAAAACACCATGAAATACACAACAGAACACTATTCAGATTGTTTATCCTAAGCTCATTGTTTACTGCCCTTACACAGCCTCTTACTCAGGTCATCCCTAAAAATCAGAGAAATTTGAATGACCGAGGGAAGCTTAGTGCAGGACGGAGTGTTTTCACCAATGGCAGTGTTGGTAGAGAGTTGAGCTACAGCTAGAATCTTCTTCTCAGCGCCAGGAATACGGTTGTCTTCAGTTAGCAGGAGACGGAGTATGTGTGCGGCTGGCCACATGTTAGTTTGGAACGTGCAACATTTTCTTAGCGCTGGCCTGGAACGAGCATCAAGCTGCGGCAGCAACGACGTCGGTTCAGCTAGCACGGCGTTGATGAAGCTATGTGTCTCCTCAGTCCTTCAGGCACAACAAATGAGAATTCTGTCAGGAACAGGAAGTGGATATTTGTTTTGATTTTTAGGCGAAAGTGTTGAGTGAAGTCACCATCTCAATCAGGCACCATGAGGCGGGTTACACTTTTCGGCCCTTAACTTCTCAATCCCTCACTCACTTTCGCTTCAGTTTAGCTTCAATAGTCAGCTAAATTGTAAATGGAGACTACTTGGGTGGTATATATTTAACTGTAAATAAAGTCTCATACACTTCACCACAATTTCAAAACCTGTTAGAGGGAAATTGCAGCTTGAGTTTATAACATGAAAAATGTGGAAAAGTTTAAGAAGTGTGTTGACATTTGTGAGGCAATGTATACATTTCTGTTTGCATAGATTTGATCCAAGAATTCCTCTGAAGGCAATAATACTAGTGAATGAGCCCGTATGAAACATAACCACTGTGGATGAGCCTCAAATTTGTCACAGGTGTGACAATAATACAGCACCATCTCTCCATTAGTCATCTTCCACCTCTTCCCAGCTGTTCCCCTAATTTCTCACTTTTGCGTAACTTACTCTTTCTTTGCTGCTTTCACATCTTCTCCTGCCTCATTCGCTCCATCTGCATTACTTCCACAGTTGGTAGAAATGTTCCTGCTGCAGCGCGGCACTGTATATACGCTGACTGTTATTACCTTGGGGAACGTTTAGCAGCTCTGTGTTTAACACCATAACCTCCACTACATCAGCAGTGGCAACCCGGGGAAAGAAAGAAAGAAAGAAAGAAAGAAAAAAAAAACCTAGGAGGTGGAAACCAGAGATGGCTCGTGTTAGGCGAGCAGCCGACTGATCGCCACAATAAAGACGACAGGAGGGAACAAGAGAGAGAGAAAGAGAGCGCGGGAGGGAGACCAAACAAGTCTACTTTATTTCAACCCACTGGATGATCAGCGCTTCTTAAGGGTTGGGATAATTTCTTACGATATCTCTCACTACAAAGTAAACAGAAATCAAAGCCCTTCATGCTTCAAGACAGAAGCACTAAATGAAAGCAGCTATCTTAACAACCTCATTCATTTCTGCTCTTTTTTTCCCCCTCATGTGCTCCATTGATTTCACATAACTAGTGTTAAGTGAAACTATTTTAGTACAATGGATCCACTTGACTTTGTGTCTGTAAGCTAGGCTGTCTTCAGCTTCAAGTACAGTCAAGTAAAACTACTAACAATCAGGCTTGCTGGATTAAAAATTAAATAGTCAATTTGAAACATCAAGCAAAGCTTTTTTTTTTTTATTGTCTCTCTCTCTCTCTCCCTGTGAGTTGGTGCCAGTTTCTGTGGCGGTGTGATTTTCAAAGTGTCACAACAGCCTGTGTGCCTTTGAGGCTAAAACCTCTTGGCAGATGTCACTCCCTGTCATTCAAATTCCACCACCCAGCCCCTGACCGGCATATTTTACCCATCAACTGGCTCCCGTTCCAGTCAGCACCCATCACAGGACATCGCCCATTCATCCCCCTTTTGGTTTTTAGGGGACTGGGAGCATCTTGAAATAAATGATATCTAACAAAGGAATCAAAGCGCTGGCCTTGTCCTTTTAAGATTCTAGTGCATTTGAGAGAACAGGAATGGTTGAGCCAAAGCTCCAGGAACCTTTTTTCAGATTCTAGAGTACATTTCTGGGGACGTCCTTCACTTGCCATATGTTTCCTTTGCATCTGCCAGAGTATATGCAAAAAACATGACATTTGTTTCTGAGAAACTTAAAATTTCTGCTTTAAACTAAAGCTTAGCTTCTATTTTTAAGTTGTAAGACAAAGAAAATCAAGAGACTTTAAAAACGAGAAAAATGGAACAAAATTTTAAGTTTGTAGTGACTTTTAAGATATTAGTTAGAATCTCTGTAACAACATCAATTCCAGTTTGCTTTTCTGCTCACAGCTTTGTTCTTCTCCCACATGCAGTGGTTGATCAAAATGTCTGCTAACTCTCCCACAGTAGAACGAGGGACCTGCTCAGCATCAACAGCACAGTTTTAAACCCCATAGAGAGATATCCTGGGTAAAGAATAAAGCTCCTGGAAATGAAGCTAGGGGTTGCATTGTCGATGCATATTTCCACTTGCAACATTCCTGTTTCCATCTTTTTGTTTTTACATGCTATATTTTCTGGTAAAACTTGTAAATATGGAAAACAATGAATGACCTGAAGCATAAAACCTTTAGCCTTTTGCAAATGTTCGCAAAGGGCTAAAGAAAATAACTTCCAGCATATTAGCAACAAGAAGCCTGATCCCCCTTGTGTCTCCCCACTCCCCCCACCCCTTGCGTTGCCCCCCCTTGTGGCACCGCTCGCCTTCCTTGGCAAGTTTCCTGAATTAAACTGCTGGCTTCCTGTTCTTTTATATGCACGGCCACATCTGGGGAGCCCGCTCACAGGGCCCCGCCGCTTAATAACAATCACCTTCCCTTTCACTCGGCCCTGATTGTTTCTAATTCGCCCTGACAGATAGTAGCTGACAAGCCGCCCGCGCCTCCCTCCCTCCGTGACCTGAGCTCACTCAGCACACTTATAAGGCCTGTCATTTTTAATATTTGATTTTCACTTCGTAAAAAGTTATGTGTTTTAGAGCTGCCACAGACACCCCGCCCCCCGGATAACATGATGAAATCACTATTTGACTGCAGCAACGTCCAATGGCCACTTCTCCCTCCTCGCCCTCCACATGGCAGCTTTAGATGATCGACCTTTTTTTTTTTTAAAGCTTCATCTCCAGATCTCGTCTTCCTCATATGTCATTGTTTGCTTATCTTTCTGCTTTTTTCATTTTCAAAGTTTGTTTTTATGTCTTGTTAGCCCCCTCCATCCCTGATTTGATTTTTTTTGTTTTTTCGCGTTATGAAAATAAGCATCTAAACCCAGATTTTTGTCCAGCTGTAAACATAAAACTTCAGCTTTAAGGATGGTTGTAGGTATCAAAAAATTACCACTTTTCATCCATCACAGGCTTCCAGCATTATTTGCTTTCCATTGATTCCCATTAAAGAGATATGGAGGCATGTGAAATGCATATCAGGTAGGCTGATCATTAAATGAAAGGATGGATTCATCGACATCTTGACGGATGACATTTTGCCGTGCGATCCATAAAGTCCTTCAATAAAAATATAATTTGGAGCTTAAGACAAAGAAAAAAAAAATGGTTGGAGGGGGATAGGGGGAGTAAGAAAAGCACAGAATGATTGGATAATGTATGCATGGATGAACCACAGACCGCTGCTGAAGAAATGACAAAAAAACATCCATCTAGTGTTTTAAGCATTGATTTGACCGTTCACCGACTCTGCAAACACGTCCGTTCTGTCTTTGGACTCGGCTTTGTGCTGTGCCCAAGCAATGTCGGACAAATGTTTCAACTCCTCCAGCCCCCCCACCTCCCCACCCACCCCTTAACCCGCCAGTGCCGCACTTCGATATCGGGACACTGAGGTGCCCGGGGCGCACCCACTGCCGTTCTCGTCTTTACCCGACGACAAAAACACAACTAATTGGAGTACCACTGCATGTTTTCACTAAAGGCAAAAATTTAATTACATTTGAGCTGGGAATGAGTATTTTGGGAATGTCTGTGTGTTCATTCAAACAAATGGAGCGAATGAAAAGCAATATTTGTTTTGCTTTGATTAACAAACGGGCAGGGTAATTTGTCAAGGAGGAAAAAAAAAAAAAGAGTGGGGGCAGAAAATCCTGTTTAACCCCCAGCTTTCCAGTGGCGAACTCGTCTCACCCTCAGACACACACACGTGCACACGCACACGCCGACACGCATTCACTCCATCCCTCCTTCAACATCTTCCTCTGTCTCGACACACAACTTTTGCTTCCGGCTTTGGGACTGACCTGCTGATTTTTTCTGCCCTCTTTTCCTATTTTCATTTGCCCATCTTTCTCCCTGTAGTGGCTGCTTTGTGGACCTCCTGTTCATAAATGCTTTATTAATAACTCAGTGAATAATGTAAAGAGTATTGTTTTCTCCAAGGTTGTATTAATAAACATGAATGAATTTATTTCTCTTCACCAAAGCATGATTAATGCACATTAATGTCTGGATATTGCTCACTCTGCGCTGCATCACCAGGCACGCATCAGCCCCATCCCCACACTGCCTCTGCCACCAAAAAAAAAAAGAGAGAGAAGAAGACAACCTATCAATGTTAAATATTTATGGCATAATATTAATGGTTTTGTAAAGAAAATAACACGTTATTAATCCACTGATTAACAACTGATTAACCTTTTTTATTAAACACGTGATCCGTGCATCATCGACTCAGGATACGTCGACTGACTGCACTGCAGAATAATTATTTTGGTGTCTTTTCTAATTGCAAAACTCGCATGGCTGAGCTATGTGCATGTCTACGGGTATTTCTTCTCCTCTCGTCTTGACACGTGCACGGAGGCGAGACCCGCGCGTGTGCACGCAGTGTAAAATGTATACATCTGAGGCGGACGGAGGGGGACAATAACACATGCAAACATAAAATGGCAAATTCTTTAACTCTGAGGGGGAACAAGCGCAGGCGCCCAAATTTAGCAGCCGATCTCTCTAAAACAATGGGATTTAATTCACATATCCGTTTATTCTGCAGTCACTGGCATGGGATGGGAAAGTGGAGTGAAAACACAGCTGAAGGACAAAACATTTTCCCTTTTCCCTCCCTCTTTTTTTGCCTCTGCTCATCTCAGAGCTATTGTCTGTGTATTTTTAGTTCCCGTCAACCAAAAGACAATTATGTTTTCTTACATCGTGGAGCTGACCTCAAGTTGGCAATGACGGATTAGAACGGCATGTGAATCAGTGTAGTTCAAATGCAGAGTGAATTCTGACTTACTCTGTTGTTGCATGAAGTTGATCAAATGCATCAAGCGCTGGTTGAAGCAAAGTTTAAAAAGGAAACTTTGAACCTGTTATTTGAAAAAAAATTAAGGAAGAAAATTTTCTTTAAAATTTTTTTTTACTGTACTCTTTAGATGTATTTATAAAAATAAAATGTCATTTTGTAAACAGTGCACATTTAGTGTCTCCACGTTAAAGGGGGAAACAACAAGTAACCATTAAATTGAAAGTTTTTATTGTGAGCAGATTTAATAACTGTGTTGGATCCAAACTGAAGTGAACAGGATTCCCTGCTGAGCAGTTTCATGTGGGAGTCCAGGTTGAGTCCAGGTTGAGTCCACCTTGTGTGCGCGTGAACCTCCAAAGAGTGAAGCAGCATGAAACTGCTGCTGCGCATGCTATGCAAGTTGTTGCTAGCTCACACACTCTCACTCTGCATGAGAGTGTGTGAGTTTAAGTTGATACCACAACTTTCTATCAGATATTTTCTATCAACATTGATCATGTGAATATCTCGATAGAGATGGTTAGTGTTTTATGTCCAGGCCCCTCTGTGCGCCAGGCAGGTCCAACTGGGTTCCAGATGTGATGGGATACGTTAAGGCCTTGTGGGGTGAGAGGTGATGTAAACCATAGACAGAACAACCATCGTTTTGCCAATACAGAGATGAACAAGACAGACATCCAGCATGTGGACAACCATAGTTTAACCTAGAATGTATGTTTTTGGACTATTGGGGGAAGTTGAAATACACAAAGAAAAAAAAAAAAACACCAGTCCAGAGGACCTTTAAATTTCTTGTTCTTGTTGCAAGGCACCAAGACTACCAATCGGAACCACTGATCCTCTTCAAAGGCAAAATAAAAAAAAAATACATCACCACTTAGTTATGCATAAAAGATTGAATTGTTTTGTAATATTTCTTTGAGCACTGATTACGTTGCGGCTGAGCATTATTTGATAAGACTGGGATGGATTGTGTGTTCGCCATTGTCGTTTCCTTCTCGGTTTCCACCTCACTGTTCTTCATATCCCCCTCTTCTTTTTCTTTTGCTGTCATCAGAATAAATGAGTCTGATACGAAAATACACAGACATATGGTTTGGCCCAGTTTACAACTTGTTGAGTTCAGTTTTGGGTCATTCCATGAAAAGATTACTTGTGCGTGTATGGGTGTATGTTGGTATATTATATGTATATGTGTTGGATTTCAGGCCTTCTTGGGAAGTGGAGGGTATTTATAGATTAGCTCACACATGTGTGGAATTCACCCTAATTAATAAGCATCACAAGCAGTCAGGTCTATGGCTCCGCCCTCATGTTTGAGATGTAGTTCACCTGTTCTCCAAAGTTAACCAAGAACCTTTGGCCTCACACAGGGTTTCTTCATTCAGTAAAGACACAAAACTAACACATACTGTGAGTATTTTTTAATTATTTGGGGGTTGCTAAGTAGCTATGATTGTGCTGCCACTGTGCTGGATGCTGACTCAGCACTAACTACTGAGAATGGCTATGTAAAGAGTGTGCAGAAGTGCAACTATAGTAATATAGTAATTATAGTATTTTCTTACTATAGCAGAAGTAATATTTTCTTTGTTTTTATGAAGTTATTTTTTGAATCTCAAGGATGCTTTCACAAGTTTCTTTGCTGTCTGTTCTGTTAGACTTAAACACAACCTCCTGGACAGCCTGGTAAGTTGTAACAGAGTTCTGAGGAGGTACAAAGTCAGACACAAGCAGCACTCCAATATAATCACAGGGCAAGTGTCAAGATGAGAATGAGAGGACTGACATGAACACCTCACTGTCTTAACAAGCGCTGGCCAAAGTTCAAAAGCTGTTTACTCTGAAGAAATGCATCACCAGCTGTCAAAAAGGTTGGCTTGACGATGCTTACAGAATAACAGGCAAGTGGATGAAAGCCACAGCAGTATCTGATTTGGTACACTTCCAACTCTAGTGGGTGCTACAATAAAGAGATGTTCATTTTATAAAATGAGCTCCATGTCATTCATCAGTTTTCTATACTTGCTTGTCTTTGCAGAGTGATATTGGGTGAGAGACAGAGTTGACCCTGAACATATCGTCAGTCCATCACACCACACAGGCAATTTTTAAATATTCAGTTGACCTAACAGTTCTGTTTTTGGAATATTGGAGGAAGTACCCAGGGAGAATGCACACATGCACAGCGTGAACATGAAACACAACACAGAAAGACTCCAGGAGCGGATTTGAACCACAACCTTCTGGCTGCAAGGCGACAGTGCTACTAACTGCACCACCTTGCAAGCCACTGTTGACTCATTGCAATTTCATATATAGCATATTCAATATTCAATTGGTACTGAGGTAACAATTGGTGAAAGTGGGCAGGACTGAGAGCAAAAACTTTTGTGCTTTTTGTAAATGGCTAAATACTGAAAGTTCATCCTACTGAGCTAAAATTTACTGAACATATTCCTTAGATTGAAAAAAAATGTTTTGAAAGTGTAAACTTCAATGTAAAGAAATATTTTTCTCAGCTGTTTTAGACAGTTATTATTTAGGCAGTTGACACTTTATGGTTAACTCAAGAAACGTTCCATTAAAAAAAAAGAAAAAGTCAATCATTGAAATGAAAACCAATCATAAAACTGTATTTTTGGAAAATCTTTTAAATCTTGAGGATATTTTGCCAATAGAATTTGTTCTATTGTCAAAATAGAAAGAATCTACATTTTGCCAAAAATAGAATTTTTTTGGCAGATAGCAATAGTGAGCCTACTAATGACTAAATAGTGAAAGGCTGGATATATTTCTCTTTTCCAAATATTTCAAATCCTCTGCTGAACATGGAGTATTTAACTGTGCAGTTTACCATAATCCCTTTTCTAAAATAGCCATTTTAAATCACATTCTAACTATTTTTACAGATATACTCTACCTGAAGCTGTGCCTTCTGTCTGATTTGGTGGAGAGAAAACACAAGGTGAACGAACACGCAGTTCTCTCCGCCTCAACAGTGGCCTGTCAGTCTTCAAAGACGCATTAGGTCTGTAGCAGAACAAATAGAGACGCATCAAAACTCTCCAAGCCAATGCAAGTTTTCAGCAGGGAGGAAGACATTTTTGCCTCCCTGTCACCAGCTCCAGTTTGGACGTACCACCAGAGGAGTTTTGGTGACAACCCCGTGAAGGCTGCTTTGTTTTGCTAAGTCGTCTCCATTCTTTTTAATGAGCTATTATGGTTATGTTTTGTCTCTGTCGTGTTCGTTGGCTGGCTGAGTTTCTGAGATGGTAAGACAGAGGCAAATGGGGAGGCGGTAGTGGGGGGATTTCTTTCTGAGGGGGGACAGGGTTCTTTACACTTTTCTGCAGTTTTAGGAAGAAGAGGCAGTTGGAGGCACATGGTGAAATGAGAAAGTAAAAAAGCCAAGTTTCTGCCAGTCTACCTAAATTATAAAAACAACAGGATGTCCAAGGTTTCTGTATTTGCATCATATTACTTTGCTTTAAGATAACTGTGATACAATTTCACTACTTTGCTTTAAACATCCAAACTAATATTGAACTGCTCTTGCACAGGAGAAGCAATAAGCTCCTCTCCTTGTCTTCCCCGAATCAAAGCTGGAGTCTGGAGGCCAAACGCCAAACTGTCTCCCTGCTTATCCACCTTTTCTTTTGTCTCCTCTGTTTGCCTGGAGACGTGATGAGCTTCCTCTTTCCTCACATGTGATAAACTGTAAGGAATTAGATGGAAGCTGATGGGATGTTGAAGGGGAGAAGATGAGGGAAGTTGGGTGGCTAAGCAGCCACTGTGACAACCCTCCTGTCAGCAGGTACTCAGTATAATTGGTAAACGGAGGCCGCGGGATGGTAGCGGGGCCCCTTCCCTTCACTCTGCTTCTGCTCTCTTCTTCTTTTTTGTTTCCTTTTTGATGAGTTTTTGAAGTCACCGGGCAGGTGTATACAGCCTGTTTTTCCTTTTTTTTTTTGTTTTTTGGTTCAGAAAAAAAGACAGAAGCCAAAACAAGAGAAACTAAAAAGAAACTAGAGCGGTACATGTATAAATGTGAGTCAGTAACACACTAACCTCACTGAACGTAATAACCCAGGAAGTGAATGACCAAGCATGTTCATTTTATTTTGAATTCTACATTCACAAGTGTGTTTTTCATCCACGTCCAACTCTCGCTTTGCTCTCAGTGCCAAGCCCAGCCAGCCATCAGGCTCTGTTTGCCCTCTAATGAAACATATTCATCTTTATCACACTCTCTCGTGGCTCCCGAACTTACTTTACAGCATAGTCAATTAAACCCTTAGGGGCCACTCTGCGCGTAAAAGGATATATAATGCTTTGACATTTCAGCAAGTCCATATTAGACACACCCATAGAGCATCTGGGTTGGATGGGAAAGAGACATAGTCAGGCCCAGAGGTAGATGAAAGCCCGTCAGAGGGATTGGGTCTCTTGTAAGCCAGTTAGCCCTTTGGATTCAGTTACTTATGCTGATGTAAGAGGGCAATTGTAAGCTGATACTCAATCTCTCGATGACCCCTACACTGGCTCTTGTTCTCACATTAGGCTTCATAAAGTCATATATAGTGTAACAATAGACTAATAAATAACTAATATGGACTTAACTCAATAAAAAAGTGTATTAGTGTTCTGGATTACAGTTTAGGCTTCTTACATTTTTATAGCGCATTTCTTAAGACTCCTATCTTCATTCTTAGCTAGATCTATGTCTGCCAGGTTTTGTTTCTTCTTAGAAATTCCTACTCCAGTTGAAACCAGTGGGTATCACTTATTCAAACCAAGGCTCATATCACCCATTGCTTTATTTTTGTTTCCAGGCTAAAAGCTGATGTCACATCCCATTTTTGAGACTGGGATTCTTGCGTTCCTTCATGGTGGTAGGGATGCCAATGCACGTTTACAGTGGATCTGCAGCTGTCATCTTACTTGGAGCTTAATCTTTTAAAATAGGCAGCTTGAATCATTCTAGAGAGGGTTTCAAGTATTTGCGCGTTTTAGCTATTTGCTAGCGGCTGTGGACCCTAGCATCCGATACTTAGTCTAAATGGTAAGGGAAGATCACCATATAAAGATACAGAGGATGCCTTTTATACAGCAATTGTCTTCACACAAACAAAACCTGTGACCCCTTCTGGAATATAGCCAACAGTTGGTGTTGGTGTTTTTGTTTCTAAGTCTAGATGCTGGTGTTGCTATGAAACCCAAGTTTCAGACTTTATAGTAATTGTACTCAAGTTGCGAAAACATCAGATTTAAAACTCACACTAGACTCATGTTGTAGAGTCAAGACCTGACCAATCGGTACTCAACTGGGACCTGGGTCTTAAAAAGCCAAATATCTTGATTAAAAGCATAATAGTATGGTAGTTACTATCAAACAGCAGCAGGTTTAAACTCCTTACCTGGACTGCAGCTCTTGTTGCACCCAGTGATGTTCACAGACTTTGGGCCATGAAGTGTTTATAACAATCTGTTCATGGTTACCTTAGCTTCATGATATTGACTGCAGACAACTGAATTCTGGAAGAAAAAAAAAAGTAACACAACATACCAACAACATGTCACTTAACTACAATAAAGCTAGTGTCATATGCTGTAATTCAGAACATATCTCGGGACATGATTACTGTTTAGCCTTGAGAATTATAACCGTACTTGTAGATTTGAAGCATGAGTTTCTAATACCCTTAAAAACATTAAACATTTTTAAAGAGTATTACTCCCCATCACTCCAAATCTATACTTTTTTTTTATCCATTTCCAGTACAAATTAAAGCAGATTACCACAGCTTTTTGTATGCTAAAGTAAACATTAAAGGATTGAGACATTATTGAATGCTCAACATGTTTAGGACAAACAGTAGCAGGTTTGAATACCTGACCTAAGGCAGCGCAATGCTGTAGATAGACTGGATGACATTACCCCTTTACTTCACTTACATCTTATCAAAACAACTTTTGAGGTTGCTTATGATCATCATGGCAGCCCATTGGATAGCTTCAAATGTTCTGTGCATAAAAGTTTGGGTACTTTTGGTTCTTGACCTTCCCATTTTGGCATTGTCCTGCCTTTTTGTCACAGCTCAAAGATGAAGCTTTTAATTCACAGACATGTCAGTTTACTTCTGAAAGAATGATAATGAACTTCCATTTGTGGAGAAAACCAATGCAAACTGTCCTAATGTGGGTTGTACGTGATTCCTATTTGTTTATTATATTTATATCAATAGATCCTTGTGCACATTAGTCTAAGTGTGCCGGTAAGATCAGTAAACTGTGTTTGGTATGCCCAACCACCAACGTGTAGAACAACAGTGGAACACCTCCATTGTGTTCTGCTGTTCTTCAGGGGTTAGCTGATGCCCCATGTGAGCAAAAGTGTTTCAGATTCTTGCTGTTTGTCATCAATAGACTGCAATTCAAGCAAAAGTCTTGAACATTCTGACAGATTCATCAGTTCAGCTCATTTATGCAGGCATGCTGCAAACCAGCTTCTTTTCTGTGCGGAACAATAAGCAAATTTATTATTCATAAAAGCTAATGCATTGTTTCTGTTGCTTTATATGTCTCTTTTTTTTTTTGTTGTTGTTTTATTTTTTGCCTTTCTCCCCAACTAGATGGTGGGCTGAAATCTCTCAGGCAAAGGTTGGCAGTTTAATGTCTGGGTTGAAACAGGAAGTTTGAAAGACAAAGCACTATATCTGTACATATGTGCATGTGTGTAAACTGATTTAAATTGCTCTTTGAGCCCTGCAGAATGGTGCTTTAAATGTTAAATGGGGGTTGAAGCCTGCCTGAACTAATTTGTAAGGCTTTGCACCATGTTGACATTTAAATGTGATAAGAATAGCAAACTGTACCGCCGACCTATTTTGAAGATGCTTTTGGAATACATTCACATCAGCTGTGGCCTATAATTAATAAAAAAAGACAGGCCTCCCTTCCTCTAGATTTGATTATAATACAACCTTATAAACACACCAGGGATAGATGAGAGGAGACGAAGGGGAAGAACTGGGGTAGGGAATAAAAGAGAAGAACAACAGGAATAAAAACAAGAGAAATGATGGAGGCAGGAATTAAGAGGGAGGTGGATTGCGAACACCTGGTCTTTGAGGCAGATTGCGTTGGCTGGCTGCTGTGCTATCACATTACTCTGATCTTGCCTCTCTTGTTTGTCAGAGAATTGAGAGAGAGAGACGGAGAGAGAGAGTAGGTGGGGTGGAGGGGTCTGAAAAATCAGCATGCAAATAACACCACATTGTTAACTTAATCAGATGCAGGGGGAGAAAATATGGAGAGGAATGGAGGGAGCATGGTGGGGCTGAGAGAGGGGGGTGGGGGGTGGAGGAGGGTGCGATGATGGGAGATGGAAGGTGAGGGTATGCACATCATACCCCTCCTCCCCTTGCTTTCCCCACGCCCCATACACACCATCCGACAGCCCCACCTTTGCCCACATGCAGCACCCCAGGAGAAGTTCAGAACCAGAGAAGACTCTGCAGTTATGTTCTAGTCTGAGGAGATGAATTTATGGGTTAGCTTACATTTCTGCAACCCCTTCAGGTTGACTTTAAGCGACACTAAGGACAGTTAACATCTGGCTCCACCACTACCTGCTGACTCGCTTTACTGTTGTCTCAATCTATCTCTGGAGTCAGATATTTACACCATAAATAAGAAAACTGCAATACCTTTAATCCCTGGCAACCACCAAGGCAACTGAGGAACAGAGATTATGAATAGTGACAATATATTTTTTGGATAAAGAAAAAAAAAAGGGTAATGGGCAATATACAATACTGGTTCTAGAGCCTAACAGGATGTTCTCTGTGGAGTTTTCTGCAAATACTACTTAATAGTGATTTAGATCCACATTACAGAAATGTGCAGATTCAATGAATTGGATTTTCACAATTCATAATTTGGTGTAAATAATTAGAGATTTTGGTGGGGAAAGTTTCTTAAATGCAAGCATTTATGAGACCGTAAATGGTAGAAATCTTTTAACCCATTTTTTCTGCTCACTAGTTCATCTGTATGACCCGGTTTTCTTCTCCAAATCCAAGCTGAGGATATTATAGAAGTCATTGACTTCAGATAACCCAAACTTCTTATGGGGCTGGGGTTTTGAACCCATAAGAAGAAACGTTGTTTTTGGGTAAGAGTCAAGGTTAGGCTACTGTAATGAATGAAAAATCAATAGAAGTCAATGCAAGTTCCCTGTGAAGACAGAAGGACATATTTAGTGTGTCTGTGTGTGTGTGTGTGTGTGCGTTTGTGTGTGTGTGGGATGGTGTAGCTCAATAGTGTCTTAAAATGCTTTTTCAGCAAATCTGAATGAAACAAAATGAGTTTTTGCTCAGAAGAGAGCTTATTTTTCCATCGCAGACATCCACTGCCTTGATGAACCCTGCCTCTAAGCAGAGCGCTCAGAAATGTGTGTCTTTTTAATGAGTGTGTGTGTCATAGGCTTTGTTGTGAAAGATAAGTCGCTGGCAGTGCTGAAGGTCAGACAGGGCAGAGGGGAGTGAACAAAACACACTGCTGGCTCGGACTGGGAGCTCCCAGGATCGGCTCCGGTGTGGACAGATCAGAGGACCTGGTTAGATAGCCGCGTCCCAGGATTGTCACTTAACAATTTTGAAAAACGGGAACATCCCATGAGTGTAGAGATGTAATTCTGGTAGAGTGTAAAAAATATAAACACAGATTATGGAAAACTATTTGATTTCTAGACTTCTAGTCTATATCTTATTTTTGTAGAAGTTCCATTCATCCGTCCAGCCGTCCATCCACCTGCCCCATGTTTATGACTGTTTGAAAAATAATTTAGTAATTCATTGCTATTTTCTGTTTATACAAATTTTTCTAATTGAGAGCTATTCCTTTTTGTTTGTATTCTTTTCATTAGCTGATGTTTAGTTCATAGTCAAGGATAATTGCAAAAATGTTCCTCAATGGAAACGAAGGCTCTAAAACCATCATCTGGTGTTTAGGACGATGCAGATATTCAGCTTTAAAACACAGAAAAAAAAGTTCCTTTGAACCAACTTCAAGAAATTGACTGATTTGTGATCTGATTTGATTGAAAATTAATCAGAATTATAGCTTGAGAAAAAGTTATAAAAATAGCTGTAGCAAATTACATTTTCATTTCCTTGTACCCACCTTAACATTAGGTTCCCTCAGACATTAGATACTTTTATGTAGTTTTCTGTTTCATTTTTAATCTTTTTGTGTTAAATTTGTTAGATGTTGGGCATAGTCCCCCCAAAAAACGAAAATAAATAATGCGTCTAACAAATCAACTGTAGATGTTCTCAATCTGGAAAAACCTGAAGAATATGACATGTGAATATTTCAAAATCTGGACAAATGAAACAAAATATTTTAAGAAAAATGTAGTATTTCAGCATCACTCAATCAGAGTAAATGTGCTGTTGAGCTCATTAGTAGGGGTCACTCAGAAGCTATTCATAAATCCATCCACCCTCTGATAATTTGGGATTTTGCAAGTTCCACATTTAATGAATGACATCCATTGTCAGTAAATTCACTGTGTTTATGTTTTAGAGTTAACAAATACAAGAAAACACCTTTGGGTCATCACACATTGTCCCACATGGCCTCAAAATGAAGAATAAGATGTAAAAATGCTTGTGTCACTTCCTCAACCCTTTGGTAAGCCTGCAGAGTGGCACCTTTGTTTTCCAGCCAATCTTTCAGGTGTGGCACGTTGAGTTTTCTGCAGCATGATCTGCTGTCCCATTAACAGAGAGCACTTGAAAAAAACAAACAAACAAACAAAAAAAAAACTTTTAGGTGTCACCCAACAGCTTGCTTTAATCATGGTTGCTTTTCCTTCAGTCGCTGGCATTGACGTAAATGGTGCTTCCCTGGCATCTTTCATCCTCCTGCACATTAACGCTCCCCCCTGATTTCCATCAACATTTCATTGCTTTTATTTCCCTCTGCGAAGCATTTCATCCCTCTGTATTCCACGAAAACCCATCTCTAATCTTAAGAGCAGTCACCACTTTGTTTTCTGATAAAGTCTGATAGGCAAACATGCTCTCTTATGTCTCTGAGGTCCTCCACCCTCTCCCAAGAGCACACCCCTCTAAAGCACTTCCTCTGCTACAATTAGTCTGTAATAAATACACCCTGTCCTTAAAGTAGAATTTTTTTTCTCTCGCTCTCTTTCCTTTTATATTAAGTGCTGCATTAGATCACTGTTCATCTCCAACTTTAAAGTGAAAGTAGAAAAAGCCGTGAGTGTGGTCCTTGTTTCTCTCTTGTTCACATCAGAAGTGCATGAGAACTAAACCACTTATAAGGCAACTATCAGATACTGTAACATATGTGAGGAGGCACAAGCATTTCCACTCCAGTCTCCGCTTCCTGTTCGCTTTGATAAGATTTGTTTGTTTTCTTAAACAGGAAACGTGCTTCTTAAGTAAAAAAAAAAAAAAACGGCATAGTTAAACTTCTTAGACAGCTGACATTCTCCTCAAACTTCTCAGAGGACCAAGAAAGAAGGAAAGAAAAAAAAAAGACAAAGAAGAAAAATGAGAGAGGAGTGAGATACAAAGGGGGAGTTTATCAAAGTGATGGGATAAAGACAGATTTAACACGGGCGTATTAAAAAGACATCCAGAGTTTCAATATTTAAAAATCCCATTTGCTTGGACAGAAGAGCTTTTTCATTCAAGAGCATATGGTAGCAGTACCTGCATCAGCCTCTCTCTTATCATCCTGAAGGAAAAAAAAAAAAAAGAAAAAGAAAAGGGGGAGCTGAAGGGGGACAGTTTCAAACAGACCTCCAGACATTGAAGAATCATTCAATTATCGGCAGCACGATGTAAAATAATTACCTGACTCACTTCCTGTAATGAATGCAGCTAATTACCCATAGACTTTTGTTTTAGTTGAAAAAAGAAAGAGAAAGTCCCAAACTCCCAACAGCAGTGGAGCCGTGAAAAGATATGTTGCATGTGGAGGCAGCACCTATCCTGTCTGCTAAAACACACACAACTCTCACAGACACACACACACACGCACACCCACACCCACACCCCCACACACACACACAGTGTGAGGCTTCGCTATAGACTCGCTTGGTTTAAAGGCACAATTTACCTCTCAGCACACGCGCGCACACAGCTCGCGGTAAATAGTCGGGAGTGCAAAAAAAGATCCTTCTTCTCTTAATTAGCTGTGTAACAATTAAAGTCTCCTCTTGTAAACTGAACCTTTGTCTCCCCTTCCTCCTTAGCTGGATTTCAGCACCTGTCACAACAACCCCTCCCCTTACCACCACCTCTACCGCTGCCACATACCCACCATTATTACCTCCAAAGCCACCCCCACTCCTCCTCAACTAGAGTCATTATGCAAAACTCCACCAGAAATTGCCCAGTACCGAATAGAAGAAAACAGCAATTATTTCTGGTATTCTGTTATTTAGGCCAGATTGACATTCAACCGCTTTTCTCTTTCTATTTGTCTCTTTTTCAATACTGTCACCTGAAAAGAAGATGGAACTGCACTCAACTCTCCAGCAGTCTCTTCAGTCTCACTGACCCTAACGGGTTGTACATGTCGCTGTGACTTAAGGTTCTGCTTTAGTGTTAAAAGCTGAAGAACAGAAACTCATAAAAAGACTGATAGGTAGACCCTCTTCCTCCTAACCCTGTTTAATATCATTGGTCATCAGCAGTGGCTGTGTGTGACAATGTCTTGACTTTTTAAAAAACGACTTAGTTTCTTATATTCACAACTAGTTTAATTAGCATTACAAAAACAGTAGTCTGTGTGTATATGATAGAGATTTTTGCCTGTTTCCTGAATTCTGAGTTGACCAAAACGCTGCCAATTTTTGCTGCAGTTAGCACTAACTTGCTAACTGCATTTAGCCTTCCTGTTGTATTCTATACATCTTGCTCTCTCCCACAGCCTGGGTAACCACATTTAGGAACAATCAGATGTAGGAAATACACTTTGCTTTTAAACAGCTCATTACTTCACTGCGCTTCCTTCTCCAGCTTTTAACATCCACACCAAAGAGTGTGTCTTGTCAGAGCTAAGTACGGTCAGTTCACTGATTCCAGTCAGCCTGAAAACTGCTGTGTTCAAGTCAACAGCTTGAATAAATGTTTTTCGGACTGTTTGAGGAAACCAGAGTAGAACCAATAAACCTGCAAATTTCCCAAAGGAAAGCCTTGGCAAGATTTGAACCCTGGACTTTGTTGTTGCTGAGAGGGAACCATGGGATCCACTGTTCCACTGTTCTACCCGTGAGGATTCCTGCCATAACTTCTCTAAACTGAGACAGTCTGCTTAACAAATGTTTGACAGTGTTAATCCTTAGCTCGTTGCTGGGCTTTGTTCTCCCCTGCAGGGGTCTGCCTCTCTGACCTCTATTGTAGCGCACTCAGAAGGGGAGAGGTGTTCACAGATGTACATCCACACAACCCTTCCACGCACACACTCAGTCACAGACAGAGACGGAGACATCTGCAGGTCATCATCATCATAGTGGGAATAATAACCAAAATGGTTATCATAAAGGGAAGCTTTGAGCTCCCGTCTGTCTTGGGAAGATGATTTGGCTGGCCAGGAACAATGAACTGTGGGAATCCGCTTGTCCCGCATTGATCTTCCTCCCTTGGCATCTCCTGCGAGGCTGTCAGAGCGACGGACGGATAAAAAGATCCACAACATTTTTCTTTCTGCCTTTTTCGCTCCCTCCCGGTGTCTTTCTTTTCTCGCTGTCAGGAGGGCTCCAACTGATCAGTGGGGATGAACTGAAAGTTGAACTACCTGTTGACAGGACCTCTTAAGCATCCCTCAATGATACATTGTTCAGGGGAAAGACGGAGAAGCAGAGGCTCCTGTTCATTCAGACTCGTCACAGATCTATTGAGCCTGCGCTCTCGTCAAAAACCCTTCTGTTAGTTTTTCCGCGTTCAAGATGATATGGTGTTCACGTATCCACTTCCATCCACTTTTGTGTCGGCTTTGTAGTCGTTGAGGATTCTTTGTTTGGGATATGTCAGGTTTTCAAGTGACATTGCTGACTGCAAGGTTAGACTTTTACTTCTTGTATATAAAAGGCAGCTGAAGCTACAATGGAAATATTTTGTTTTCATTCTGTGAAAATTTCTGCTGTTTGGAGTTCATACACCAGGATTAAAACGTCTTCTCCAAACTTTTCCAAACAATACTATTCACAACAGTATTATGCAGCTCTTGAATAGTGGAGAATATTACGTTTTCTGCTTTTTTTGTTTATTTATTTTTTTAAAACAGATGCCAATATTTTAAACCAGTCACCAATTGGTAATTATTTTTATTTTTATTTTTTTATTATTCAGCCATTTTTTCCCAAAATGCTTATATCAGTTTGGGTTTTGGATTTGTTAATGATTTTTTTGAGTTAGAAAAAAACAACAACTTTTGGCCAAAAGGATCACCTTATCACTTTTCTGATAAAGTGATAGAGTCATATCGCCCATATACCACGGGCGATATGGACTGAAAGTTTTATCACAGTATTTTGTGGTACATTGTGATAAAGATAAAAGTGTCAATAAAAACTATGTATTATTCTGTTTATTTTAAAATTGAAAAAAAGTGGTTTGTATGACTAAGCTGTTCACATTTACTGCACTTAACACAATTTTTAAGTTTATTTATATGTATTGACACTCCCATTGAGAAAAAAAAGCTGAGAAAATGGTAAAACCTCCAGCCTCAACATTATGGACAGCTTTAGGGGTTTAAAGCATCATTAATAGGAGTTGATTGTGGCAACGATAAATAATTTATTTATGATGAGAAATATATCACGATAAATAATAAATTAAGTGATCAATATCCAGAACCAACTCCATGTGTCTGTGATGTTTTTCTCCAGCTGACATCCTTACCTGTTGTTTTCTGCTCTTATATGTGGCTTTATGAAATATGTATTTTTAGAAACTGTAGCAACAAGCACAATTTTAGGGAAAAATAAAATATTGAAAAGAAAAAGCATTTGAAGGAAGACTTTGGTTAACAAAACAATGACAATGTTGTTATGACAATATTCAACAAACTGCACAGATGCATGTTTTTCAATATGCTGTGCAGTCCCTATATAATATTTTAAGAGAGAACAGACCACTTCCCCCCATATATATATGTATACTGTCTCATTGCTGGGCTTGGCCTTGTCTCTGGGTTCACTTTTTTTTTTTCCACTTGAAAAGAACACAGTCCAGTTCTTAAACATCCCATCTTGTTGAAATGCAATGTTATTGGTTTTGATCAAGTGGCTCAGGGCACAGGATGGAGTTTAGATTGAATGTGGTGTTGTGTGACTATTTTCCAAGTGCAGTTCAGAGCAGAGTGTTTTCACCTCATTACAGAAAGTAATAATGCAGTGAAGTCAAAGTGCGAGAGAGAGGAAGGAAAACAAGGCAGCTTTTTTTTTTTTTTATTGGAATAATTAGACGTCTTGCAAAGACCACCTGCAATAGAACAAAACACCAGCCAGGGAAGAAGCTCATATCTGGTGTGTTCTGCCTAACAAAGAGCCAACTCTAACTAAACCATCTTTTGCTGAGACGTAATTGATCTTTGAAACTATGAGGAAGTTCTGTTTGTGCTTTGAAAACACTTTTTTTTTTAATGAATCTGAATATCCCTGATGTTTGTCTAATCACTAAATATTTAGCATTCTAATCTCAGCACATGTAACATATGGTAAATCTCCACATTGTCCCCCTGCACATCAGAATGATGTCGCTCCAACTCCCTCGCGTCATCAATGATTTGGTGCAAAAATGATTGAATTCAGCATATTGTGAATAATGACTGATTTGTTTAAAGCAATGAATTTGTTCATGAGGACGTAATGAGGTATTGCATTGTGGTAAGCTGATGGGAATCGTGTCAATACATGCCAAAATAAAGTCAGACTAATGGCTTTTCGATCCAGTCTGAGCCCCACCCTCACTCATCTTTATCTTAAATGTCAGACAAAGATTTTATGGCCAAACTTGCAACTCATTTCAAAAGCAGGTTTGGAAACGCGCTAAATCCAAAATGAATCTACAAGATGGCAGGGATCCAAATTCAACGTCCAATCATTGTGAAAGTTGGTGTCAGATCTGCTTGGAGATTTGAGTCTTTTATTTTAGTTATTATAATTCTCAGGTGAAATGACTATGCAGCATCCAACTGTGATCTTTTTTCTGAAAATAAGGACGAGGTGCACAAGTTTGAATTCGATCATTTTCAAAAATCCACATAGGCTCTGAGATATACATACAACTTCAACTTTATATTGACTCATATCTGACCAAAGCTTCCTGATCAAGCTGCACTTAGAGCAGCTGAGAACTAAGCAGCTTGTACAGTGTTCTTGGCCTTTTAACCAGATTTAGGCTGCATAGTTGATCAGTCTAATTCTAATTGGCTGTTTTTCTATTACAAACAAATTTACGGATGTCTTTAGGTCAGGACCTGTTTAGAAGGGTAATGTTTGCCCACGTTCTTCATCTCCAAACTGGTTTTTGAGTTCCAGTGTTTGGAGACATAATGGAGCACCACCATAGATGTTGGAATGAGGTGAGGTAGAAAAACTGGAGATACATTAGTTCTCAGTCCTGTGGCATGATGCTTTGCATGTGCTTCACAGTATTCTTGGGTTTGAAAATCTCATCTTCACTTCTTCTAATTTACTACTTGTAATTGAGGGCAAGCAGCTCATTCGTTGCCTCAGCATAAAACTGTCTGCAGGAGGCATTCGGCTTGTCTGAAACTGCAAATTTCACCTCATCTTGAAGGTGTTGATTTTGAAGCGGGGCCCTTTTTCCTGGGTTGACACTCTCTTAGTAAACTGAGATCTAAAACATCCGTCACTGAAGCCAGTGATGCTGGTGTTCTGTTAGTTTCCAGAAGTCTTTAAGGCTTGGTGAATCCTGGGGGGCTCCTGAGGATCATAACTGAAATTCTGTCATCACAGCAACAAAGTAGCAACAAGTGCAGTCAAGCAAATTTATATTAGCCTGACAAAGAGAATCGTCGGTCTATGTATATATTGCATTTGAGCCTGTTTGTATCAAGAGTGAAATAGAGAAACTTCACAATAAAATCTAACATGTGCACTCAATTCTTGTTGTCAAAAACCATGTGGGTTTTTGGTTGTACAAACATTTGTCTATGGAAACATCAAAAGCTTAAAATTAGTATGATAATCATGCCCATGATGAGTGTTTATACACTTCCAACCACAACTGTAGGTCACAGTTTCTACACGTTGCAAATGCACAAACTGTCTTACATTTACAATAATTTATTACAATTAGAGAAAGAGGGAAAAAAAAATCTAAATCCCATATGCATTTAGGATACATGCCATTAATGATAACAGAAATGAACTGAGCATATTCAAATGGTGACTGAAATACACTTCCATTGTGTTTAAGATACCACTCATAATTACACTGAGGACTGAAAAAGAAACTAAGTGAAATCACTTTTTTCTTTCTTTTGCGCATTGAAATGTGCAGAGGGTTTGGGTTTCTCTTTTTTTTTTAACGTGTGCACGTGGTGCTCTGCTGAATATTAAACCACAAACTATAAAGACAACAACGGAACTATCGTGAGAAAATGCTAAAGGAAGTCTTTGTGGTTCTCGAGGTATCAGAGGAGCCAATAGTTTTAATGAGGCAGCACTGCTTCACATGCCAGGAAATGATAAGGTGTATTCAGGTTAGAATAACGGCAGACAGATACCATACCACTATAGAAGTACATCTGTTTGTTCAAACGCAGAGTCTTTACAGCAGCATCAGAGACAATGAGGCGTTTTAGGAATGAGGAGGGGCAGGTTTTCACTTGATATGACCGGTAAGCATGCGAAAATCAAACTTTATTCTTTAAAAACGCAAAGCTGTTTGAAATATTGTATGAGCTTTTTTATCTTCTGAACTCTTATGTATTTTGTAGAAGATTTATAAAAATTGAACTCAGGATATCGTCAGAACAGAAAAAAAAAAAGAGTTGTGGGTGAGTTGTGACCTGCTCGCTGCGTCTTTAGAGGGCATTCTCATACTGAATTGTTGTCTGTTGTCAAAGAGGTTGGGTTGAGTGCATGTCTTACCCGTGTGTCTATGCATTCGTGCACACCACCCTCGTATTCCCTGATGTGTGTGTATGTGTGTGTGTTGATGTGAGCGGAGGGGGGATGTCACATAAGAAATGTCCTTTTTAATCAGGGGAAAAAATATAAAATGACTCGGGAGCAAGGCAAGCATATAAATGTGCCTCATTTGCATATGCTCGTCAGCCAGGATACGTTTATTAAAAAAAAAAGAAAGGAAAAAAAAAAAAAAAAAACACAAACTGGATTTGTCAGTTCATTTCACAATATTCCATTGTCTATCTGCCTTTGTTATATGTTAAAGATAAAGGCAGAAATCAAATTGAAGAAAAGGGCAAGCTGCTATCTCCCCAAATGAGCAACAGCTCATCAACCTAGTTTTCAGATTTTGATTCCAAAAGGCAGCCGCTTCTGAAAGAAGGGCCCGCTCAAATAAGGTCTTCTCCAAAATATGCATGGCTGATGATCGACACTGTATATTTATACGCAGGGCATGAGTTATTCTTGATATAATTGTGGCACTATTCCAAGTGAAGTAAAAGCACAATCAAATGATTTGTTGAAAACTTAAGCAGCTTTAAGAGAACATACCATACCCAATTCATTGGAACTGCTTTCTACCAGTTGTAGGGAGAAACAAGAAGAATTCAAAGGGCAGCCCACAAGTGTCACATTCCTCTACACACAAGTAGAAACTGGTCACATTGTCTAATTCATGTCCGCAAGATAAGAATCCACCATCAATTTTGTGGGCTGAAGAGCCCAGTGACTACAAGAACAGACAACGCTTATGTCTGCGAACCTCCCACTGAGGGGAGGGACGAAAGGACAAGAGAGAATGTTTTCGAGTGAAAAAGATGACAAATGAAACAAGTACAACGTAATCTACGGTGCTTCATAAGTACATAGTGGGAAGAAAAAAGCAAAAAAAAAAAAAAAAAGCAGAGTCTTAGTTGGCCTTTGCTTCTCTACCATGAACACCAAACTCTGCATGTTTGATTTCGGTGTGTCCTATTGATGCTCCTGGCCTCCTTTTTTGTCCTGAAGCTTACCTAAAAGCAGTTTAGTGCAATACAAAAGGCTTAGCTTAAATTATCATCACGCAACCACTGTTACCGGGCAGCATACTAATCAGCTTAATGAGATATTATAGGATATTTTGTTGACTAAAGCAGAACCATGGTCATTGCTTCTCAGGGTTTGACCCAAGCAAGCAGCCAGGAATGGTGGGAAAGGCTTCTTATAACTCTCCATCTGGAGAACAGATGGGTCTGCATTTAACCATTGTTGTTCGCTTTTCTTTAATTATTTATCTACTCATGTTACACATATGGAAGTAAAACGGTTTCCAGCAGTTGGAGGAAAAAAAAGGAGTAAAAATCTATTAAGGATGTATCTTTGTGTTACTAAAAGGAATTGCTTAATTTAATTAGTGTTGTCAATGTGCATTATGATAAAACATTTTGGAATTGGAATTTTTTGTTACAATTGAACTTTATTTTATTATTTATGAAACTAAAGAATCTGGTAGATGTAAAAACCAAAGAAAAAAAGAACAAGAACGGACACAGGAGCATTGATATATCCTCCACAAAAAGTTGAATGAAATTAGGATAATAATCATCTGTTCACTTTGAACAACCATTTTTATTTGAAAATAAAAATGCTATTGTAAATTGAGGAAGCTTCCCAACAATTTAACTCGGCTTTTACAGAAAGGTTAAAGGGATAATTGAACTGATTCTAATGGGATGGACACTAGTAGCTTAAATACAAACTCCTCAATTTGTGAAAGGTGTGTAACAGTAAATATTGTATCCAGTGTGGCTTTACGGTTTGAAAAAAATATAATTGTAAAGAGAGTCCCTCTTTCATTGACAATGGTGGTTTTTGCAAGGTTAGGGTTCCATACATTGAGTTAGGCATGACCCATGGTCATGTTGTTGGATAACCAGAAATCAATTTTGCATAATATAGGAATATCTTTACTGTTTTTATTATCATTACAACTAATTTCCTTTTTTCTATCTGGTCCCACAGAATGGAGGACTCCAGTTTATGTCTTGGTGTATCATCAGCGGTGCCTGACACCGACGCCCATCTCAGTAGTGCAGTTTTAAATGGCCGCTACCCCATCAGTCAAAAGCTTCACCAGCTCACTGCCCAACTAGGACACGCCTTTCCTGATCTGCACCGCCCGCAGCAGATTCCTGAGGAGAAGGCTGTCACACCTCTGGATGAGAAGACGCACCACGCAGCCCTGGCCAGTCAACCTATCAGCAGTCAGATGGCCCTGTTAGCCAATCAGCTCAACCGAGACATTGATGCAGGTGCGCTAAGTGGGCTAAATGGCCGGGTTGATCTTCAGCAATTTCTCAATGGCCAAAATTTGGGCATCATGTCGCAGATGAACGATATCGAAGATGATGCTCGGAAGAATAGAAAGTATCCCTGTCCGCTGTGTGGCAAACGTTTCCGTTTTAACAGTATCCTTTCACTCCACATGCGTACGCACACAGGCGAGAAGCCATTCAAGTGCCCCTACTGCGACCACAGAGCAGCTCAGAAGGGCAATTTAAAGATCCATCTTCGCACTCATAAACTTGGAAATCTTGGTAAAGGCCGTGGCCGTGTCAGAGAGGAAAACAGGCTGCTTCATGAGCTTGAGGAGAGGGCCATCTTGAGAGATAAGCAGATGAGAGGGAGTGGAAGTCTTCTCCAGACTGCTCAAACACCCCATCTTGTCCTCAACAGCAGCTCCAACACCCATCAGCAGCAAATGCCGTCAGCCTGTGGCCCGCCTCCACTTTCTGGCCTCGCAACTCCAGACACAGTTTCTCAGCCATCTTCTTCACCGAAGCCAACGAACCAGGATGAACAGTCCGTGAACCCAGCTAACGGTTACCGTTGTACATTCTGCAAAGGGAAATTCAAGAAGCGCGAAGAATTAGACCGTCACATCCGCATTCTCCACAAGCCCTACAAATGTACTCTATGTGAATTTGCTGCCTCCCATGAAGAAGAACTGATAAGTCATGTGGAGAAAGCTCACATCACAGCTGAAACCACACAAGGACAGGGTGCCAGTGGAGCTGGTGGCATGCAAATGGCCACTGAATTTCGATGTGATGTCTGTGGCCAGGTATTCAGCCAAGCGTGGTTTCTTAAGGGTCACATGCGAAAGCACAAGGATTCCTTTGAGCACTGCTGTCAAATCTGTGGCCGTCGCTTTAAGGAACCCTGGTTTCTGAAGAACCATATGAAAGTTCACCTAAACAAGCTAGCCATTAAGAGCAAGCCACCACAGCCCAGTGAGCAAGACATGGCTGCTGTTAATAGCATGAGCAATCTAGCTCAAGAAGCTCATGCCAATCTCTACTCCCGTTATATCTCATGTCTTCAAGGAGGGTTCCTTTCACCAGACAAACAAGGCCTTAGTGAGCAACACCAGATGTTGGCTAAAGCAGGGATTGCCATGAAGGAAAAGGAGATGTTAGGAAAACTGCTGGGACCAATGGCAGGAGGGATGGCACATGGGCTTGGTGAAAATGAAAAGCGCTCACTCCTTGGTTGTCTCAATCTTGTGCCGCCACTCAAGTCCAGTTGCATGGAGCGCCTTCAAGCAGCTGCAAAAGTGGCAGAAATGGATTCTCTCAACAGCTATCAAGCCTGGCAGATCATGGCACGTGGTATGGCCATGGACAGGGCTTTCATGCCCAAGGAGCAGCAGCACCAGCCACACATAACCCCAGGGCAGGAAGATGAGATAAGTGGTGCTGTGGCCCTGGCTTCCTACTCAAAGGACAAACAAGACTATTCCATGATTGCTTCTAGTGATAGCTCCAAGCAGAAGCAGCTCTCTGAGGGCATGCAGGGATCTAAGGCTTCCAGTGGAGCCATGATTCCCATGAAGGAGGATGGCAGAGGCTTTGAAAGTCATCGTGATCTAATCTCTCATCATGGTGGCGCTGAAGCTCCTGGAGGTCTGTCTGGTTTAGGAGCCCCAAACATTGACTACAATCTTTCCACCCTGAAGGAAAAGCCTTCAGAGTGCCCTGACTGTGGCCGTGTCTTCAGAACCTACCATCAAATGATTGTCCACTCCCGAATACACGGCAAAGACAGGAGAGGCCTTGATGAAGCGCTTCATCAAGGTGTAGATGAACGTCGTGGCTCTGCCAGTGACCCTGAGTCCCAGTCCATCAGCCGTTCCACGACTCCTGGTTCATCCAACGTGACCGAAGAGAGCGGTGCCGGAGGCGGACAGTCCCAGACGGGGAGCATTCAAGATGACAGTCCACATCCCTCATCGCCTTCCTCAGGTAACAAAGCAAAATCCAAGAAACCATCATTTTTTTCCTCCTATTTCTTTTGTTCCATCTTTACTTTACTGTCCATTGCACAAACAGTAACTATAGTTTTACAAAACCATAGATGAGTTCATTTCTCAATAAATTAAAAGAGAAGCAACAGATACTTCTCCAAAATTAATTGCTTGTTTTCTGGACACGGATCCACCCACTGTCCTCATCCTCTTAATGGAGAGTGATTTAAGATACTGTATACTCACAGACTCAGCATAAACATTGTTTTCCACCCACAGATATCTAGCTTCTATTGAAGGCATATGGACAAAGTCAATTAATATTTTTAAACTATTTTCACTTCAGTTTCCATTAAGCATCAAATGACTCCAGAGAAAGTGATCCAAGAAAACACCAGGTTCACAACTGCATTCTCATTTGCAGGTTAGTCGTTAAGATCCCTTTGGAGCACGGCTAAAGACTCAGAGCATAGGGACAAACTTGTTTTAACCACAGTGATTAACAAATGTCTTTAATAAACACGGTGGAGAATACCCAGCCCCTCCCCTACCCAGCAAACACAGACTGGCCGGGGCTAGATAAGTGTATGTTTAGTAGGATTAGGGGCAGCTCATTGCTAATGATTACACTAGTTTTTAAAGGTAACTTTTGGTTGCTCCTTAGGGCACAATACTGGCATTAAGAATCGTGTGCAGTAATTAGGTCACGGATATGCGATAATCAGCGGGTTTAAGCTAAACAAGACACTAATTAAAGATATACATATAAAGCAGGTCAGAAAAAAAAACTGAATTTCATTTGCAAAAGCAAGACTGTACTCTTGAATCCTTTGAGAAAAAAATAAATATATATAAATATAACTTAGAGTGGCTTAGCTTAAGGCTATGAGGAACTTAATTCCACCAGTGGAGACAAAATTGTTTATTTATTCACAGAGGCATGAAGTCCTTATCATGCCTGTGTAGTGTGATGGGTTTGAACATGGGACAGGCTATGTTTATTTTAATCTAAGAAATAATAACAGACAACCCCCACCCCAATTAGGAATTAATGAAAATGAGAGTGAGATAAAAACCTATTTTCTTTATAGAGACTATTAAACATAACACTTTCTCAACAGGGTGGGGGTGTTGCGGATGTAATTATCTTCTGAATTTTAATGCTGGAAGTTTTTCCCTCTGTATAACCCCCTACACCCTCATCTCCCCCCTCCTTCCATCTTAGCATCTCCAGCTCCGTCTCTGTCGATTTTGACTTAAGCACCTCAATTCTGATGGGTGCAGCTTGTGGCATTTCAACTGATTTAGAAGCACAAGCAAGCACATAAAACTTAAAAAAAAAAAAAAGTAAAATAAACTGAGTTGTATTATAGCTTAAAGGTATGCATTATGTTTGTGCTCAGAGTTTAATTGGAGGACTAAAAGTCATTTAAAAAGGAAATAACCCAGTCAAAACAGTAGGTTTACCTTAGCGTGTCATGCATATATGTGGTTTGTTTACAGTTCGTTTGCGTCAGACTCAACCAGTCACCTCCACTGTTAGTTGGTGCCTCCACTGAGAGGCTGTGGTTGAGTTTTGCAAAACTCAATAAGTGATTTTGATTGGGATCTTTGGCAAGCTGTTACAATTTTTCAAGCTTTCTCCTTTAAAAGCACACAACTAAAGTGGGCTTGTTGTTCTTCACAACCTCTAAAACTCGCTTCACATTTGGAGCTCAGCAACCTTCAAATTAGAAAGTTTAATGTGTGAAAAATACGTGTGGAGAAAGGTGTCACACGTGGCGTCTACATTTATGTTTAGTGTTTGCCTGAGTTAGGGGGGGTTGTACTCTGTGAACATACATATCACTGCCTAGTGCTGTGAACAGGATGTGGTCACTGTACCATTGTCTTTATCTTAATAACTTAGCTCTTGAAGAGAAAAGAAAGAGAAAATGGCTGTTTGATTCTCTCTGACTGGGTGCTTCTGCCTGTGAGTGCATGTGTGCAAGATGGCCTCTGTCTCACCACCTACCCACAGCAATTTTGAGTTAAACTTAAATTATAGTAATCAACAATAACATGTCAACTGTGAACGAAGGTGAACTCTGGCACTTTTGTCTTTGAGATGGAACTTATTTAAGAGCTCTGAGGGAAAACAAAGCGAGAGATGTGTATAGGGTGGGTGCAGTGGCACAGAAACACACATGTATGTATGTATGTATACATGTATACATGTATATTTTTTTATACATGTCTGTGTGTGTGTTACAGTAGATTGAAAATATTGATATTTGGGAGCCAGTTTAAATTTGATGGATAATGTGTTGGGGAAGCTAAAGGTGATGACGAGGCCTGGCTACTTGAGCTTGTCACCAAAACATTTACTGTTAAATTAAAATTAAAGATGTGTAAAGCAGCCAGACAGCGATTATAATAAACATTTGACTGCTGAATTTTGTTTATTTGATTATTGACACTGACCTGAACTGTTTTGAACAGTCCATTTGAAATATAATTTGGACTAAAACCGATATTTTATTACTAAATTGATATTCGTTTTAGATTTAATCATTGTTTTTTGGGGGGATATATGTCTTATTTCCTATCAGAAATTAAGATAATTTTATATATATACACACACACACACTGCTTTTGAGTTGATTTCGTAGGTACTAATAAAATATTTTCTTTCTCAAGCACAAAAAGAAAACATCCAACCCTTAGTTCCTATTCTGCAAATAGTCACTGAATCTGTTACAACACTGGCTTTTCCTGCACACACTTAGGGGCCTTAAGCAGCAGAAGTCCCCACATTCAGTCCTACAACCTTCCCACTACCCCTAAAGTCAATCGAGTCTTTTTGCTTCTGGCTGCAAAAGAATCTGTATACTCCCTTCTGTCTAGTTCTCTCTGTGGAGAATCCCTCATGTCTACATTTTCTTTTGCGTTTTAACATGGCAGGGATTAGTCTGCATATCCCTGGTCTTACCATGGCTCAAAACAAGCAGGCGAAATGCTTGCTCCATACAAATTGAAATTGGATTTGCCAACTTGACGCCTTAGGTTATAAAGCATGGATATTCATCTAATTGCAACAGCACAATGAGGGTGTAATTACACATGCAGACAAACAGTTACAGTGTAATTACTGTGTCATTGGAAAAGGAATAAAATACTCTGAACAAGATCCAGGCGACTACGAGGGAGACAAATGCTCCTGAGCCGCTCATCGTTAGGGGAAACCTCCACCAAATAAACAGACCAGGAAGAGTCTCTATCAGTTTAGTTTGCTCACATTTTGGTTGAGGCGAATTCACAACCAACCTAAAAAATAAAAACATAAATGCAAATTTAAAAAAGCTTTAAATTGGAGGCCGATGTGGGACAGCACAAAGTGTTAATTTGACTCCAAGGTTTTCTTTGGATTTTGTTGCATTAATGCTAGAGGAAAAAAAAAAGAAAAAAAAAAACAGCTCACTACCTTTAATCTCACCACACTCCTGTTGTTCCTGGTCTCTTCCTGCATTCCTACAACTCTGAACCGGATTTAACTGTTACAGAAAAGTCATGAATGGCTGGATTGTCAACACACAGCAACACACTGATGCTGTATTCCCACTGTGGCTAAAAACACATCCCTTAACTTGGAAAAGTGTTTGTATACCATCTCCTATGGAAAAGGATGGAAGTGATTCTTACGGTCAGAATAAATCTGAATAAGGAGAGTACGACATGGGTGGGATGTATTTATTTTTCTTCCAGACATTGTTCCATCTGACTCTCACTAAGCTCTCTCCATCCTCTGCTTTTATTGTCCATCCCTCCAGAGAAATCTGGAAATATTAGTGAAAACGATTTTCAAACAACAAATGTGTTGCACGCCTGATTAATATATAGAATTTTTTTATTTTTTCTATTTGTATCATTACTTTTACATACCGTCAACTTATCGAAGGTTTGCTGCACTTCTTGAGCACTGTTTAGATGTGATAGAATGCTCCTGAATAAAGTAAAGAAAAAAAAAAAACAGGCTGATAATCCCCCTGCAGACAGTTTGTACCCTGGAAGCTGATAGCAAGGTGAACAGTGAAGCTTTTGTTTATCTGGCCTCACTTCCACCAGGAGTCTTCAAGGAATTCTGTCACATTTTGAGAGTGAAAAATGGCTGAACTTGTGTACTGACGACATGACACGATGATTTTCCACAATCTTCATTCTTGTTGCCACTGACTCTTGATATTTACTTACACTTCAGACCATGAAACACCTCGTTTGGGTTTAATAATTTCAAAAATAAAATGTATGTTAGATACACATTTTATTACTAAAAAATGCAAAAGTTTCCCCCTGTCAGATCTACGACAACAGAAACAGGTAGAAGCTTTCTAGACATGCCTCTGCTCCTATTTCATACAACAACAACAAAATAAATAATAATAAAAAAAAAACATCCTGCTGACATATAATATTCAGTCCCATTTATACCCACAAATTCTCACAGAAGACAGCAGATTTTAGAAAATTATCTCCATCCTCAGCTATCAAAGAATGTGTGGAACATTTACCTGGCAGGTATGAACTGACGGCACACATCCTGAACTCGACGCCTCCCTGTCCCAACCAATAATCTGGTACTAAATGAAAAAAATCTCCAGAGTTGTTAATAGATGAAATGACTAGCACCTAAAAATTAAAAACTTGACAATGTGCAATATTTTGTTCACAAAAATAAGTCAAGATTATTGAGGACTTGCATTTGGGGGAAAAAAAAAACATATCATAAAAAAGGTTTTTCTGATGACAAACTATGATAATTAATAATTTGTAATCAGCAAGGAATGATGCAATCTGCTTGACCAGGCTATATATTGTGCTTTTTTACACTTTTCACAATCTTAAGTGAACAGATTATTCAGATGTACTTTCAGAAATAGAATAATTGTCAGATTCCAACCGGATCATTGTTAGAGGTTAGCAGGTCATTTTTACAGTGCTTGTTATCCGAACGACGAGTGTGTGTTTACATTTTAAAGTGGTTGAAATTTTCTAGTTGAAGCATATTAGTTTGACTTTGTTGCTTTTGACAAAAACGGTTGAAAATGAGAGGCTGTACCCGGGTTCTGATGGCCCAGCTCAATCGGTAAATGTTTCGGTAAATGTTACCAAACTGAAGCAAACCTTTGCTCAGAGGGGAGTCATGTCTGCATGCACGCTGCGATGTGTGTGTGTATTAAACTGCGGGGCCTAACAAATAATGAATAACATCTCTGTTTTTCTTCTTTTTTTTTTTTTTTTTTCATTTCTTTAGTCTACGGAAATTACTTTGTCTTTGTAACTGACATCTGTTCCTCTCCTGCTTTCCCCCCTCGCGCTATTCTTCTTTTCTCTATAATCAGAGAACTCAGTGGTTACAAAACCTGAGCTTTCTACCCCCCACTCATTTGAAGAAGTCTGGCCTGTCATATCTGTATTTTTTATGTGTCACCAAACTTAAATAGACAGTCATTGTGTTACAGGCACATTCATTCCCTGAGCTGTATTTTTGTACAGTAGGTCAGGACTCTGGTGTCTGGTAAATGATAAAAGTTCTATTCAAACGCACTAATTGTCAGTGTGCTGCTCTGATTGACATGTCTTAGATAAATGCAGACTTAGTATTTTTGTACACGCTTGCACAATATAAAAGGCCAATTTATTCCTCTGTTCTCTTTTCTCTTTTTCCTTGCACGGTTCATTTGATTTTTTTCTCCTTTTTTTTCTTTTCTCTTCTTTCCTTTTTTTTTTTTTTGCTCACCGCCTCTCTTCCCTACCCTGTCTCTCAGTCTCTCAGAGTCAATTTGTAAATATTACCCATGTTGGGAATTAGCCCCGGCTTTTTAGATATTTAAAATCTTCAATTGTATTCCAACGAGTGTGTGTTTGATCGAGGGGAGGACTGCGAGACTCGGTCGGCTCCTCGGTATTCCTGGGTGGCTATCAGTGGCCTGCCTTGTCCTTATGAAACATTTATCAGCCCGTTTTATGTCTTAATGATCACGTTAGGATTCCCCCGCTTGGTTATAAATTCAGTGCAGAAAAAAAAAAAAATGGACTGTTCAGACAGTGAAAGAGAGATGGCAACATTAAAGGAGCAGAAAATTAGACAATCCAGAAAATAAGAGAGGGGGGGAAGAGGGTGACAGGGCATCACATTCCTGGGAAAACAGCCTTATCCACTCACTTCAACTCAAACTGTTTGGAAAAACTCATGTTTTTCCCTCGGAATAAGCACGCGCACGCACACCTCCCCCTTCGTCATCTGTCTTCCCCATTTCTGTTTTATGTTTTTATAATTAAAACATAATATTTATCTTTCCACAACAGAAGGCTGCCTTACACAGTCAGGTAGACTGTTTGCATATTAATATTCTTAATACATCAGCAAGCTATCTTCTCAGGTGTCATGCTGAAACCGAGCTGCAAGAAGAGACGAGAAGCTGACTCACAAACACAGCTCCTGCTGGAGTTTCGAAGCAGTTCTGGGTCAATTCATCCCGCCGATGTCAACTGTCCTGTTGCCACTTCCTTCCATTCTGTACACACAAACAAATTACCTGTTTTCTTCACCATTTATTATCAAGTCATTTCTTCTGTTAAATCAGTTACATGTCTGTAACTCCGGGCTCAGAGGTTCTGGATTCACTGAGGAGGAATGATGACAACATTTCTGATCTTCTCTGGGACCCGCAGACCGTCTGAAAATGTGACCAATCAAAATAACTCTAAGTGACAACCAGCTCAGCATAGGCCAATTCCGTTCGATTCCCATTTTCCTTCAGGTCACCATATGGAATTTCTCCCATTGAGCTCTATTTCTTCAAATAAATTTCAACCGGGCTCTGAGGGAACAGTAGGGGAAGTTGTGAACAATGACATCATAGTTCTGTGCTTTTTATAATTGTAGTTTCCTTGTAGTTGTAGCTTAGCCATATTAGCAGAAGGAGTGAACAGAGCTGTTCAGTCTGCACTGGCTTCTCTTCTAAATATTGAACAATTAACATTGAATTAAGATGAATGTTTAAAACATTTTATGTCTGGCGAAGATGTCGTTTTGTTCGACACTTCTCTCTTCGCAGTATGGGATGCTTGCTTACAACGCAGGCGATTTCGAGATTCTTCACGAGGGACCTGGCCCGTTACATTCATCATGACCAAACATTAGTGATTGGGTAAAATAAGACCCATTCATTTCAAACTTCAATAGAGTCCATGCCTCCATGTAGCGATTGTTTCTCCGGTAGCTGAGGGTCCAGACTTTGAATAAAGCAAAATATAGAACAAGGGACCATTTTTTACCAGTCTATATCTAGCTAATATATGTTATTTATTAGTTATTTTCTTACACACACTCATTAGCAGTGTGAAGCATACAAATTGTCCCGCCGTACACAACACCGTATGGTACCTGAAGAAGTTTGATGCAACAATAACTGCAATGGTAACAGCGTTTGAAACTGAATAAGGAACATAAAACAAACAAATAAACAAAAAAACAAACAGCTACATGACACGGAGAAATGGTTGGTTTTAATGACCCACCAGTGGACGGCAGCGTTTTGGACGCAAAAAGTTTGGGTGACGACATTAACTGCAACTGCATCAAATAGATAGCAAATATCCAAATAACCAGACTGATAAAAAGCAGTCGACATCAAGACAAAGAGATAAATTAACATCACAGTCACAGCTTGTGCTATTGACTGAGCGTGTTTGCCCAGTCTAAACATCGAGATGCACATACAAATCCAGAGATCCAGACTAAATAAGTGTTTTGCCGCTCTTTCAGTCCACAAAAACCCAGCAAAGCTCGGCGGCGGTTGGAAAACTTTCTGTTCTTTGATTGTTTATGTGTGTGCTTAACAGAGGGTCAAAGGGACGGAGGGGAGGGCAGAGCTGCGTGAGCGCGAGTGCCAAGTTCTTTTCTCTCCTTCTGGTGACAGCTGTCTGACTCCATCAATGTGGGATTCCTGTGAAATGAGGCAGGGCTCTCAGTCAAGGAATGCAAATGATGGCACTGGTTGGCGGATGGGGCGGCGGTATTGAGGCACAGAGTCGGGTGGGTGGGTGGAGGGCGAGGGGACCTTTGTTTGAACAAGTCAACTTGGGGCACGACTGGGTTTCCTCCTGTGTGCAGAAGAGCAGAACAATACGCTGACCTTTGCCTTGTGAAAAATGGAGCGCCGAGCGCGTGATATGATGAGTGAGAGAGCGCCCGCTTTCACCTCTTCTCCTCGTCTTGTCCACTTTTTCTCCTCTTCCCCTTTTTTCACTCCTTCACTTTATCATTCTTTTACTCCCCCACGCTCCACCTTCACCCCCACCCCATCCATCGCTTCCCCTCCCTCCCCTCTTAACCCCCATTGACAGGTCACATAATAAGCCTTTTGTGTCAACATCAGGGAGCTGACATGACAGCAGAAAGCTACATGAAAAATTAGCTGTTTCCTTAGCTGTAGCTATCTCCTCATCATAGCAGAAGAAGAAGAGGCACGGAGCGAGGGAGAAGTGGGGGAGAAAGAAGAACGGGAAATGGAGAAAGAGAGGAGGAGGCAAAAGAAAAAAAAATAAATAAAAGAGGAATTAAGTCCAGGGATTAAGATCTCTGAGCTTTCGTTTTTTTTTTTTTTTTTTTTTTTCCTTCCCTCTCTCCCCCTGCCACATTCCAATTGTTCTTAAAATATTTGGCAATGTCAATTAGTAAGTGAGCAGAGCTAGCTGATGAACACAATTTTCCAGGCGACTGAGCACCCTATTGTTGTGGAGCGAACAGCAGATTTCTGAGGTCATTATCATTCCCTGTTAGCCGTGCCCAGCTGCTCTCCTCTTGGCTCCAGCCAAACTCTGCTCTTCTCTGTCTCTCTCCCCCCCTCACTCTTTATTTTTTTCATCTCTAACCTGCTATCTTATCCTGTCCTACCCCGTCACCATCTTTTCGCCTTCTCTCCTTCTTCGTTTTCAGCCCTCGTCTTTCCAGCGCCATGTTCAGTGGGCTTAAAGCTGGTCCGGAGCTGGCAGCAACAGGGGGTCTTCATCTAAACGATAGAGAGAGAGAGGGAGAGAGTGAGGGGAAGAAATAGGAAGGAGGGGTGCAACATTGTGGGGATTCAGTGCCGGACAGAATTAGGGAGGGAAATGCTGGGAGAGGGTCAGATGGGCCGGTTTGAGATTCTCACTGTATGTAAAATGGCCATGGTTTATACTTTTACTCTAGTCTTTAGCCTGGCCATGCCTCCCTGCACTATTTTACTCAACTCTCATCTACCTTCAGTTCTCAGTCTGGGATTTCTGCCATTGAGTTTGATTTCTTTAGATGAACTTCAACAAAAACGGAGTTGTGAAAGATGATGTCAATTTTCTGCACTTCTTTAAAATTAGAAGTTCGCCTCATGATGTTGGTTTGGCAACGGCAGCAGAGGAAGAGAACGAAGCCATTCAGTCTTTGTTGGCCACTTCTGAATATTGAGCAGTTAAAGTCGGAGCAAGCAGACTGTTTATGACACTTCGATACTGACGAAGAGGTCGTTTGGCTTGGGATTTTTCTCTTCTTCGCAGTGAATGACGGACACACAGTTTCCGGTTAGCTTTTAGCATAGCTTCCTTCACAGTCCAGCTGGTGCATTAAATACATTACAGCCAAACATTAGTGATTGGGTAAAATCTGACATCAAACACATTGAAAAAGAAGTTGTTCTTTACTACCAAATGTGTGTATTCATAACCTTTTGGGCTATTTGTAATTTAGAAGCAAAATTAAAGAAAAATAGACTTGAGTGGATTTAGTAGAAACAAAAAAAATCCTTTTTTGTACCATTAAAAAAAGGAAAAAAAAATTAATCCATGTATATCAATTGTAGTTATTTCATTTAATATTTTTAATGAAATAAAAATAACAAGAGTTGTTGATCTGAAAGCAGAGCATCATTCTTTACCAAGCAAAGTCATAGAAAAACAAAAAACAGTTGTGACTAACTGGAGTCCAATCGCTAGTTAACGACACATTAACACTCAGTAGCTATTACTTAGCTTCCTCTGACCATATAATATTCCAGGAGTTATTTTCTTATTTCCATCATTATTTTTAACAATCCTTTGGTAAGCTAGCTGTAGTGTTGCACGTTAAGCTCACATCATGGCAAATAAACAGTCTTTTACATGCAGTACCTTGCGGACCAGTAGAGGGCGCCCGTGGACCACCAGCAGTCTGGTGAACACAGTTTGAGAAAGACTACTCTAGACGAAGCAAAACATAGAACAAAGGGCTGGTTTCACCTGGGTAGATAATCACTCGGAAAAATAATAAAAAATAATTAATTCAAAAAAATATTGTAAAACCTGTTGGTGAAACAGTACTACATTGAGTGTTGCAATAATATTAAAATTGTGAAGTAAATTTGGTCTTAGTATGTGAGTATAAGTTGTTTAATGGGTATGAAAAGAAAGAAACATAGAACAAAATGGAAACACACTAGAACCAAAATGTAGGTATGAATTGGTCAATTGATCTTTTTGGTCACTCGCACACTTTCTCTCGCATCCCATTCAAACAATCATTTCAAAACAGCTTTAACTTTACCTACGCTACTGAAAGTATTGTTTTCTTTTACAAGCTAGTCGACCAGCAAAATCTAATCTAACTGGAACAAGTGCTGTTTTCTTTTTATTCTGTGAAATTTTGTGTCTTCTGCAGTGTCTTACCCTCTTGAGTGTATTTAATTTAAAGGGATAGCTTAGTAATCGCTGAGACTTTCACAGCCACGATGGTAGCTTGAGGAATGAGATTTTACTGGAAAATTCTCTTAGCTCTGGCTTTTATTAAAGCAGGAACATTACTCGCCAGGAGAATATTAATTGAAACACATGTTACAGTTCTTATTTTTTGACATTAAAAACAAATCTCGTGTGTACATATTCCCGTATATTAGAGTTCAATGAACACTTTTCAGTTGAGATCTAGGATTAAAAAGAAGAAACACCTGCCTGCTGTTGCTATTTTATTCAAAGGAATCTGGCTTGCTTTCATACCGCACAAAGCATCCAGGTATCTGCATCTAAACATCCAAAGGCGTCTTTCTCTTGTTGTTGTTTTTTTGTTTAAGAAATGATGAAAGACTCTTTTGTAGAAAAGAACAAAAAAGAAAGGGGGAGAAAAAAAAACAAAAAACAAGATATAGAGGAAGAAAATCTCTGATATTTTCCTATTGTACTTTCCAGCTGCATGTCCCAATGCTTTTTTCCAGAAGGCAATTTCTCCTCCTTCTCCTCATCCTTCTGTTTTCTCTGTCCCATCGGAGCCTCCAATTACCTTAACCACCACCCAACTACCCGTGAGGGTCCGCTTTCCTTAATAACTCATGTTACACCTTTCAAACATCAGATATAAAGATCCTAGAAGGAGAGAAACCTATTTTTCCTTTTTCTGTTATTTGTATTTTTTTTATCCAGTATACTTGTACGGAATGAAAAAGTGGTCGAGCTGACCTGAAGTGTTGAAGTAAAATATCTTAAAAGAGCAGTTCTACTGGAATCCAAGAAAATAACAGCGCTATCTATTGAACTTCGTTTGCTATGAGGTCACTTCCTGCTATCATGTCTCTCGTCCAACATGTGGAGAGTTTGTCCGTGTTGAGCGTTGGTTGGTAGTAGGTGCCTGGCTTCTCTTTAAAGAGAAGGAGGTGGAAAAGGAGAAGACGAAGAAGAGAGAAAGAGAGAGAGAACAAGTGAGTGAAAAAGGGGTGAGCGGCATCAAAGCGATGCTCTCAGCTGCAGCTGCCAAGCTTCCTCGTCCCCAGTTAGCAGCCATCCAGCTGTCAGGCTGCGCGAAGAGGAAGAGAGGGGGGAAATCTCTCACCAGCCATATGGTCCCCAGTTCTGTCAGAGACACTCCACGCTCTGTGGGCAAATGGCAAACTCGTATATCTAATCAACACTCTTAATATCCAGACCTGAGACCAGCAATACTTTCAGCCTCGCCCCTAAACAGCATGGCCAAAAGGAACTGTGTGGGAAATGACCAAACTCTTAGGATATGTTGTGCTTGGGTCACGATGGTCTGACGAAGTCAGTAACATGTCCACAGTGAAGGAGTTGTTTCTGTTCTAAAACAACCAGCACCTCTCCTTTGGTAAGGGTCAGAGTTTAATATATTTGCTTTGTCAGCAACACCAGAACCATCTGAATGCGCAGGAAACAATCCTTTAGAGTTACGCTGAATCGATAAGTATCAATAAGTATCGATTCACGACTCAACCACAATTCAATCCGATTTAGTTTTTTTGTTTTTGTTTGATACAACAGAACACATTCTGTTTCCTCAAAATGAACCAATAAATGAGGGGAAAGCAAGAGACTGATGATTATCAGTAACTAAACTTGCTTTCACGTATTACAATTCCAGCAGTGTGATGAATACGAGAACCCTGCTGTCAAACACATGTGCATAAGTTTAATGGTGCTCCTTCTGCATGCCACAATTTGAACTTTGTGACCTTAAATAAATTGTTTGATAGTATTCTTAGCGCTGCACACTGGCTGTTAATGCGTAGAAGCCACTCGCTGGTCAATACGTAGCTCTTTTCGGAATACTGGCTAAACCACATTAACAGGGTAAAATAACCCGAGTTAGACTGAAGTATCTGAAAACAGCCCTCCATTCTGTTCTTCTAGCTTATTTCCAGCAGTTCTCTTCCCAAACAGTGAAAGTCACCACTGACTAAAGTTTAATGGGAGTCTATTAACAAACACAGTTTTCATCAAATTTTTTTTACCAATGCAGACATTTAAAAGCTGCTGCAATAAACTCACAGTCCACGTGTGCATGCCTGTGAATAAGTAGAAAAGGTTCATGAATAATTATTTGTTGGAGTAGCAAGTAGGTACACTTTTGGAAGCAATTTAGATTTGTTTTTTTTTCTTTTTTTCTTTTTTCCAAAAAAAGAAAACGACTAGCAAATAAAAGTTCCTTTAAAGTTGTACACTGTGCAGTCATATTCACAGTGTCAGTTTGCATTTTCAAAGGAGTGCTTGGATGTAGTATTTGGTAGGCTGTAATACTTTAAGTGCCATGCATTCACACTCTGCATGCCAGTTGCATGTCTGGCCAGTTGGATGGTCTCTCACAGCCCTTGATTGACTGATTGCAGACGCTTGTACTTAACGTCAAACACCAATAGAGATGACTGAATGGTTTACACAGGAGTCTGTTTGCCATCAAAATAAAGTTCCACTGCTCACTCTTTAACTTGATAAAAATTTTAGTGACTCGGATGCTAAACTTCTCTGCTTCGTAAGCAACACCAGAAACAGAGTGGGACAGGAGTCAGGGAAATGTGGTTTAATTTCCAGTCATATCGTCTTTCCAATGTACAAGAACAGTCTGGCTGTTGCAGACTTTCCTAAAGCTGTGTAGCCATGTTTTGATTCAGTTGTTGAAGAATTCCTGTATGGCTTTCTTGTTTAAAAGCTGCTGTGTCACTGTCTTATCTTGCCATGCCTTTAACAGCAGGAAATAAAGCCGATTTTGTGAAAATATTTTACAATATTTTTTTCTCATTGTGAATAGTGCATACACACTGGGGTCAGTGGTGTGGAATATTCTGCTTCGTCATGATAAGTATCGAGTATAAGTAAGTATAAGTATATGCATTGCTTTCTGAGTCTTATTTTAAACGATCAGCTGCTCATATGGAAATTACATTTCAAATCTCAGGGATTGACATCAAGTGATAATTATTTTCTGAACAAATCAGACATCAAGTGATGCTGCCAGTATCACTGTCTCCTTCAAACCTGTGGTATTCTGGGATGATTCAAACATACAGCAGTATTTAAGAAAGTAATTTTATTACAGAATCCATTGTGTAGATTCAAAAGAGGTGGTTTACATGTGTGTTATAGACAATACATTTTTTTAACATAAATTTACAAAAGCAAAACTTTAAGTGGCTGCTTGGCATGCTGGGCAAATCGAATTGAAGAGCTTAATTTCATTGTTTTCACATCTCCCTTTAGTATTAAAATGGGGAAAGAAATAAAGCGTGGAAAAAGAAAAAAAATCTGAAATCTTGACAATGAGAAAAATACAGTACGACAATCTAGCTGACCATTCAGACAATGCACTTCCCTCACCAAACAACTGTGGCAGACATTTCTCAGCTTTTTTCCCAGCTGAGACAGGAATATGTGCAGTGGATTGACTTGAACGCCCCCTCCCCACCTCCCCTTTTGGAGGAGTAGAATCTGTTAGCTTTAACATTTTTTGCCCCAGAGAAGATGGGCTTCAATGTGGCTTTGTGTTGTATCTGTTAGCTGGATGCTACACCTGCTCATTTAATCCTGGCAGGCCTCTGCCTCTTGTCTCTCCGGCTGCAGAGTAGCATGTGCCTTATGGCACCGCCTGCCACACTAAATCATGAGGAGGTTTTTGCGGTATTATAGTGACACTGGTGGGTAAAGCTCAGAAACAACCATCACTCCCCCTTTTTGGGATAAAATGTGAATCTCTCCCTAGTTTATTCCTTTTGCTTTATTACAAGCAGACAGCTAATGGAACACATGTTGGAGGGTAGGGCACACCAGCAATGTCGAAGATGGAGACAATCGTGACGAATAAGAAGATAAAAATGAAAGAGATTGAAATAAAAATGAGGAGATGAGGTTTGGGGGTAACTGCAGTTAGAGGGGGGGGGGTGAGACTGGGGGGGTTAGGGGGGTGTGAGGATGATCCAAGCTTCACAAATCTTTGCTCAACCCAACAACCTGAAGCAGAGGCCATTAAAAGCAGCGAGAGCCGGGTGAGATATCAGCCGAGATGGATACGGTGGCAGCAGTGGTTTGGAGGGATGGTAACTTTAATGGCCCCACTGGGTTTTTAATGAGTGTTGTGCCCCAAACAAAATGAGCTAATTAGTGTTATCATCCATATATCAGACCCTACACTCACCCATGCGTTCCCAGGCGAACACATACACACTCTGTGGTAGAGAGTACAAACAGTTCAGGACTCCTTACTGCATCTTTTACTTGTTAGTTTTCAGTATATACACTTCATAATGTGCAGGTTCCCTCAAACGCTGCTTCACTGTGATCCTTTTTGATTGTCCACTTGAGCGGCCATGTAGATGGGTCTTTCCAGCCCCGTGAGTGAAGTGATTATTTCTGCAACAGTTTAAGATCAGGTTAATAATGCCATAAACAGGTAGTTGAGGAAACAATTGAAATGGGCGTTTTGACTCAGGCTTCTGCTACCTGTGCATAAGCCTCATGTTTGCTACGCCATCGCCTCTGGTTGACCACGCTGCCCCATCAGCCCCCACTTTATTTCTGTGGCACTAAGCCTATTATAAAATCAATAAACAATTGAGCTTTTTTCCCCAGTCCTTTTAAATCTTTTTTCTCCTCTATATATCTTTGGAGATGAAGGGAAAGCATGCAGGCGACTACGTGAACACGAGGGGAAGAAAGGGGAAAGGAAAAGAAAACCGGCTCAATAAGCCCCTCTGTTCCCTCCAGCATTGTGTCCTTTTCCAGGACTGAGCTTCTTAAACCTGTTTTTGACTCACATATTTAGCACTTAAACACAGTCATGGGAAATTGTGCTTTAACTGTGAGGGAGCATGGATTGGTTTAACCCAATCAGACTCTGCAAAACCCTGCTTGGTTTGAGCTTTGGGCCCCATGCTGGGATTTCATCTGTTTTTTGCCTCTTTATATCACTTCTTTGCTTGCATTGTGAAATAAAGCTCATGGGAGTGATTTAAGGGACTTTTAATTGTCATCGTCTTGAAATGTAATAACCCTCGAGTTGATAAAAAATCAACAAACACCAGCTCTGATTGCACATTTTTAAATGAGGCATCAAAAAATTTTTGGCATTTACAAATTTTAATTCCCTCTGTCAGTTTCTGCTCGTGTTTCCATCTCCGCTGTTTGGCAGGAGGGGCGGGTGTGTGTGTGTGTGTGGCGGGGGTGACAGTACAAACTTCTTTTTATTCTTCCAGTCACACAGAAGTTAGAAATTAGAGTGTCTGTAGTAAGGCCTACCCCATTTTCCAATCTCTGTTTCAACTTCTCACTTTGTTTACTCTTCTTGGAGTGCAGATACAGTAATTAACAGTGATCAAAAAACAGTGCAGGTTCTTGCGCTGATGCTTTTGATGTGTGCATGACAGTGTGTGTCGCCACATCATTAGTCATAGAAAACAAGCAATTTGCCAGAAATGAGCCTTTGCCTAGCACTCAACGGTTAATCCGTTGTAGACAGGATGCATTATATTCCACAGAGAGTGAGTAAAAGTAATTATCTATATAACAGCTGCGGATGATGACACCCTGTCACGTCGGCCGTTAAGATAAGGCAGAGCGATTTTCGTCCCGCTCGTTTGGGGTTTCTTTAGGAGGCGGGCACCCCCCCTCCCCCCCATGTCTGCCGCAGACTGTCCAGTGGCCGGACTCTTTGACTGCAACAGATTTTAACAAGCTGTTGATTGTGTCATCTTGGATTTTCTTCTTCATGGCTCACCCTCCTTTGAACATGTCTGTTATTGGCTGACCCTTTGTTAAACTGAGCTGTCACTGGCCAGCCACCCCACCCTGCGTTTTGAGCCATGCCTCTGTTGGATGAGTTCTCAGAGGCCCTTGTCAGGATGGTTTGAATTAGAAAAGATGTCGGCCGTTGTGGTCAACCATCCACGCTTCCTCCCAAACCCCCCATTTGGTCTTTGGAGATGGAGCCCTGCGACGTGCCCAGTATTTGTGGAGCATTTGGCCGGCTCACTTGCTATTCCCAGGGTTTGCACCCCACAGAGACCCTGTGTGGGCCGCTGGTGCTGACTGTGCTTCAGGCACATGTGTGTGGCCATGTGTGTCACATCCCCCCCTTGTCATTCCAACAGACGGGAAGGCTGTATCATGCTATCGTCCTGTCACACTTGGATGATGCTTCTTCGCCTCCAAATTTGACAGTGACTCGCCTTAGTGACAGTTGCCACCAGAACCAGCCTTCTTATCCACCTGGTTCAAAAGGTCTGTGTACTGGAGATTGGCAGGCGTTTCATTTTCTCTCTCCCGCCGCTGTTGTGCGCCACCATCAATTTCACCGGCCAGCTCATGTTTCTATCTGTTGTGACATGCAAACCATTCCCTTTCACATGGTGATATCTCTGTGCGTGTAGCCGTCCCTGTGCGGACAGCAGGCGAGCCCTTGCTCCATTTGCAGGGCCTCTTGTCACCGGATCAAAACAATATTCAGCAGACGAACGACTGAGGAAGAAAGCCTGACTGTGTACCATCCATAGTCCCTGTGTTTTCCTCCTTCTTTCGCTTATTTCCACTGGGACGAACACTGACCTCATTTGTGAGGACAATAACCCCCTTGACTTTGGGGATTAAGACATGAAACCTTTGTGGATTAATTAGGTTCAGAGCTGAATTCATTTTGTCGCCCTGGAAAGCAAAGACAGAAAGAAGAAAACGGAGCATATAGGCTTTAGGCTTAAATATGAATGTGCAATTTGTCCAGATAGATATATTAAACACACACATTTAAATCCTTTAAAAGAATGGCGCTGCGTTGGTTTACTGAGCCAGGAATTAGTGTGGCAAGTAAATAACAGTAAGGCGGGCTAGCAAAGAACAGCAAGCATTAGAGAGTGTTATATGTCAGCGCTGACTTCAGTCTAGGGCTTTCTGAGCGTGGAGGCAGCGTTAGCCCATTCAGCTTAACTCCTTGGCAAGGTTGCAAATGCAAATATGGCTTGCCGGACTATCTGCAATCCACAATGGGCTGGAGCCTGAATCTGCACATTCATGCCCCTAGATCTACTCTTAAGCTTGTCACACATAATGTAGCAAGTAGCAGTCCTGACAATGCCGCAGGAATCACATTATCTCAGTTGTCTTGGTAACAAAGGAAAGTGTTTGTTTTCCAAGATGCAGTGCAATTGCAATTTAGACGGTTTACACCTATTGTGTGTGCGTGGTTTTTTTTTTTTGTTTGTTTGTTTTTTTTTTTCAGTCAAGAGCATATGTTTGGATGTATCTTTAGCGTGTGAAAGGGGCTGTTTGTTAGATGTTTTGTTTAGTAAATAACAAAGGTGTTTGTTTCACCCAAGCCTGAACAGAAAATGTGTTAAAGTATTTTTCATGTCGTTTTGTGGTTGTTGTAAATAAAAGCGACTGTTGTCTTATTAGGGTAACACGTTTTTAATGCGACAACCCCAGGTATGGAACCCGTATGGACCGGGTGTGGAACATGTGTTTGGCGAAACACCTCCCTCACTTTTATCTACAGCTCCTCTAATGAACCTTTGTACTGTCATTTCAACCTTATCACTTTAAGTGAGCCTGTATATACACGTTTTATCTCAATATATCCCCAGGAAATCTTGCTAAGTCCAGTGGTAGGATGGCTAGGTCAGTTCATCGGTTGACCACAATGTTTTAAGAAATATTAACTGTTCACAAGAAATTTAAAAATAACTTGGTAAGAAAAATGTTTGTTATCGGAAGATATTATCAACACATATGCACTAACAAACAAGGCAAACACACAAAAAAATATTTAAAAATAAATATCAATTTCTTGCACATCAGTTAAATCTTAATTAATTAATCAGCAAGTCGATTTCAAAACAATCTAAATAAGCGTTACCACAATGAACAGCAATGAGTAAGAATATTTGTGTGTTTAACTAAATGCTATATATAAAATATTGGTTTTTTTTTAAACAATAATTCCATTTGATTACACATTTACCACCTACAGAAGGACTGGTTTTGTTTAGTACACTTCTTTTTTGGTTTATATTTTAACTTTTACGATACCATAGTGTATGTTTTAGGGGCATTTTGTAATGCACGGGTGGTTTAAAATGCCGTAAAATCTAGTGACTGAGCACTAATAATACAGCCTCTTGATAAAAAATGCATAAAATTTACACTACCAATAATGCGATTGTATGTTATTAATGTGACCGCATGTTGAGGTTCACAGTGCAATTGTGTCACAAAAACAGCACATTCTGTTGTTGTTGTGAATTAGCTATGGATGTAAACACTGTGACGCAGGCATCAGATTGTCTTGGTCTATGTTTCTGGTAAATTTTCCTATTCAAAATAAAATATTATGGATTAGAACAATACTATTTCTGATACTAATGACTTATCACGCTCTTTTTCATCTAGTCGTTAACATTAACAATGTTGGTGACATGCGATCCCCACAGTCTTTGGTCAGTGTGATGCAGTCCTAGACCATTGCTATATCACTCTGCAGGTAGAACAAAAGGGTAAATTTGTGCTTGCAACTCTTCTACAAAAGCATGGATTGTCCTCTCAGCCAGTACCACTCGAGATGCGGATCTTTGTAGCTCTTCCAGCATTAGCATAAGCACAAATATGTGTTATGTGCATGCGATTAAATGTTTCTGCCCATGATAATGTTGTTATAGCCAGTCAAGGTTTCTTATGGAGGGTTAGATCTACTGTATCCTTTAATTGGAGAACACGTTTTGCTAGAGCACACACTTTATTGCACTTCCCACAGACTTTAAACTAAGTTAACATTTCAAAGAAATGTACAAACCAAATGCTAAGGAGCACCGCAGGCTCCATTGTAGGCATGTTTAACCACTCAGGCTCCCTTCTGCTGCCAGCGCTCCGTGTCTCCCCCTCTTGAGAACACAGTTTATCCTGGGTTTTCACAGACTCACATTTTTTCCCCATGGTCCTCCCAATTCAGCCCATCCTCTGTCTTAAGACACGGAGCTAAGTCGGGGCTAAGCCACAAGCCCCCCTCATGGGAGGACGGATCGACCAAATGCCACCTCTCCTGGCAGTGCTCACAGGTGAGGTGTGATTGTGCCGGTGCAGTACTCTCAGAGCCAGGGTTTCCTATTAGACACAGAGATGAACAGTGGCTTTCCAGGACCTGGAAGGGAAATCTGTTTTGGTCAATCCTCCTCAATATCACTGTGTTTATTATCCTGGTGCTGCCTCTGTCCTCCAAACTCCCACTCATCCTTCTTCCATTGCTCCTTTGTGATCCTTGAGCCCATCAAATACTTCCCGATCCTACCTGTTTCGCCAGTGCTTGACACTCAGGATTTCGTCTTTTGTCTTCGCTGGCAGTGGCTCCTCTCATCTTTTGGAGAGAAGGGCAAAAGAGGATGAGGGATTGAAAGTTTGTGGAGGAAAGTTTTTGGAGGACGTTTCTGGATTATGTTCACAAGGCACAAGCTGCTCACAGTGTGAACATGGCACGTTGTCAATGAGATCTATTTCCATGACGATTATTTTTATACTCCAACAATCAGGAGCCGACAACACAGTTGCACAGGAGGGGAAGAAAAAAGAAGTCCTTCTCATCCAATTCGATACACATTCTGTAACATATTAGCTGTAAATATAACAAAGCCATGAGGGAGAGCGTAATGACAAGATATCAACCTTTTTTCTGGCGTCAACAATTCCCACTCCGGCTCAACTAAGTGTCCTGTTGAGTTGTCAAGTGGAAGTGCACCAAGCCTCAGGATGCATACGTCTTCTGATCGGATGCTCTCCCCGTTGCTCAGCGTTGCGGTAAATGCAACATCTGATGGCTTTCTGAAATGAAGCACGTTGGACAGGTGAGATGCTGCAGCGAGCATCACTTTGGAAGACGCGAGTTAGCACCATGTCACCGTCCCCATCTGCAAGCTTTCAGCATTGTACGTTCACGTGTATACGCGTTAGCGCGTTTCACGGCATCAGAAGTCTTTCGGAGTGGTTTGTATCCGCCGTGTGTGAAAGGACCGAAATGAAAACTCTGGGAAAGAAAAAAGGAAAGAAAGAAAAAAAGCGAACATTTGGGCACTCTATCAGAAATATGGCAACTAAACAACAGATTTGCAATTCATAGTTATATTCAGTGTCACTATTTGACTTAGTGTTTGGCAGGCTTAAACAGGGTGCAGATTGAGAGACAGTGTCACATTGAGAAGGAAATGTCTTGCCTCCTTTATGGGCCATTTAAACCGCTTCCATTCTCTGCTCTGCTAAGTGTTTTCCTTTATCCCGATCTAAAAAAAAATCCATTTAGGTCCACCTTCATCCCTTCCACAGCCGCCCACAAATCACAGGATCTATCAGGTAGATCGGCACAGTTCAGCAGCGTGGATCACTCCTCTCCTAATATCTTGCGCGCTCAGTGGGCTGCTGGAGGGCTTTCTGCTAGACAGAAGGGCTCGGCCGCAGAGTGGGTTGAGAGCCAGGCATCTTGATGATTTTTTTTTTTTTTTTTTTTTTTGGGGTGTATCACCATCTCTCTAGAAGTGCCAAGCATGCACCAAGGCCATGCCACCCTCTGCATCTTCCATCTCTTCCAGGCATCTTGTAGTTTCTAAAACAAAGCTGAGCGGGCTGCCACATTAGGGACAAATGCTGCGATTTCTGCGGGCAATAAAAGTGTAATTCGACGAAGCTGTAATGAATGCAGTGAAATGGTTGTCTAGTGCAACATTTTGTGAACTCGATTAGAGGTGCTAAGCCATTTATTTGCGAAGTCTGTTATTGCACACATAATTTGTGGTGGCAGCGCAGTATACCTAATTTTATTTATGTATTCCCTTGGTCAATGTAGTTTCGAAATGAACGGGAGATTTTCTTTTTTTTTTTTTTTTTTTTCTCTGTTCTCTCTGCTGCTTTCATGAAAACGAGTCGCATATTAAAAAAAAAAATGCCACCGTATAAAAGATTTAAGTTCAATTTTCTCTGTTGATAACTTGTCAGGAAACATTACGAGTCTGGATTTCAAACGCTTTACATTCTGTTCTCTGACGGAATAACCTGTGAGGCTCCTGTGAAGTGCGATTCTTTCCCTCCTCCATCCCCCTCTCCTCTCGTCTAAATTAACACCACGTAACGCTGATCGATGGATCCCTGCTAATAGTGTTAGACGTTTTGTTTTAAAATACCAGTGCCCAGCTGGTGATTCCCAGCACTCATCTGTTTGCCTCTGATGCACTGATCCCTGCCTCTTTTCTCGGTTTATTGTGTCGTTGTTGCTCATTTTCTACCTCTGTCCATCCTACTTGTCTACAGTGTTTGTTTATTTTATTTATTTATTTATTTATTTTTGCCTCCATACATTACACATCTGATGGTATTTTAAGCTTAAATAACACAACCACTCCCCACACATCCCCCATCACTCTCTATACTTTTTTTTTTTTTTTTTTTTTTTTTTGCTTTAAAGGTCACATATTAGTGCTGGTAAAAATTGATCCATGGATTTATGAATTTAGCCCCGTTGTCGGCGCTCTTTTGTAATGGAAGATTCAGTTGGGGAAGCTTAAGATTTCATTGTTTTGCTTTGACAACGTCGCCATGAGAGCCCGTGCAGCTGTTCCCCGCGCTCACAATGGCAGATTAATTAACACAATCATGTGGCGTTGGCTCGGGCTCAACAGCCAGGTCTGCTAAGGGATAGATAGGTAAATCCTATACATGCGTTTCCAGACTACCACTGAACGTTCTTGTGATGCTCTGCCATAACTAGATAGATTTGGTCATTGACTGGTCATCTGGAGGAATAAAATTAACTTTGTGTGAAAGGGGATCTTTCGCAAATTTTGCACTGATGTCAACTATTGCTGCATGCGGAATGAGAGTGTGTGCAGGTTCTGTGAATTTCAATGCCTCTCAGAACCATTTCTTCTCACTTCATTTACAATTTAAATGGATACACAGAAGTAAAATGTGTCTTTTTCTCTGTTTGCGTCCATATAAATATGTTAGAGCGCGTGTGTGTGTTAAGGTAATGGTATGTCAGCAGGACCGTGTGCGGGTGTGTGTGTGTGTGTTTGCATATGTCTACTCGACACCACTGTCATCACGAGCCAGTTTGGAAAGCCGCTGCCATTAGATGGAGCTGTTCTAATTAAGATTCCGCTGCGGACCTGTCTCTCTTACTTACTCTTACTCTTACTTCGCTGACATTTTAAACGGTCTATTATGCCACTTGGCTTTCAGGTGCAATGCTGTGTAAATGGCAAGTCAGGAAATTATGTATCTTTTACATACAGTTATCCATCAGGGACAACGGGGAGGTGAGGGAAGTCTGGGCCCAGTTTTAAAACGTTGAGATTTTTTATTGTTTCTGATCATACGACTCACTGTACATCCTTAGCGTTTTCTTTCTTCTTTAGATGGTTCTCCTCACCAGCAAGTGCGTACATTCCCTGTTAACGTTACACACGAACATGACCGCGGTTTGTCAATATTTTACCCTTGGCCCATCCCCTGTGTTGATATAATGATCACTTAACAGTCAAGAGTAAGGCGAGGAGGAAATTAGGGCGTCGGCAGCAGAGAGGACAACAACACCGAAGCAATTATGTTTCTTTCAGCCCAAGCATTCCCACGTTAATGAAATCCCTTATCGTTAGGGAAAGATGAAGGTGGGGAGGGGAGGACAGGTGTACAAAATGTACGTTGTTCATTTATCTTATTCTCTGAAATGAACGAAAGGAGCGGTGAGAATAATATAGAGATAAACTCCAGGCAACAAGTGTGTGTAGTTTTTTTTTTTTTTTCCCTTTCCCTTTCCCCCATATTGCTGGCCATGCATTTTGTAGCGACAGAAGAAGCAGTGAAAAGAGCAAACAGTTTGTGAGGCAAATGAATGAGAGAAGAGGACGGAAGTGCACGGTGTATCACTTCACAGCATCTTCCTAAAGGACAAATCGAAGACAGTCCCCATGCTAGCATTTAAAGTATTTACCTTCTTGCAAAATGTCTGCCCTTTTCCTTTGTAGATGAGATCAGTCAGTCTTGGAAAGTCACAGAGATCCAAGTAAAGACCTTTTGTCAAACTGGGAGTTATCAGGGTTGGTGTAATTGGGTTTCTTTTTTTTTTTGGCAGGAAATGTATTTAATTTATTAATTTATTTATTTTGTGCTTCAGCCTTAATACATTATTTGGTTTGTTTCAGTGTTTGTTATGGGGAAATTATTTTAATAGACTGGCGTGAAGCAAAATGTACAGCTCATGAAATGTCTAATATTTCAAGGAAAACTAGGAATCCACATTTTTTGATGCACAATAGAGCAAAGGGTTAACTGACCTCACTTAAAACTAGTTAATCATAAAGTGGTCCTGATACAAAACTTTTGAAAAGAGATGATGAATTTCAGACCACAAACAATAAAATAGCTCTTTAGTTTTTGTTTGATAGGATGTGACATGAATAAGAACGGCTGTTGTCTCTATCGGTCTTTATTAACCGACAGTTTCAACACAAATCAATAACTACTTTTCTGTTGCTTCAAAATAAGAGTCTGATACATCAACACAACAGGATGTTGAGTTTAAAGCTCTTCCATTTCAACAGAACTTAATATTGGCAAAAAGTTACTTCATCAGATGAAATTACTGCTAACACACTTCACTCAGACGTTTCGATGTCTTATGATCTAATGAGATCTCATCAGACTCAAAGTAGCTTTTGATCACAATGAACTTGCTCTGTTTTATGTGGCTTCTTCATTCCATAATGGTTGTATGGGTTATGGACTTTGGGATACGGGTTCTGGGTTGCATGGTGACCTTATGACCTAACTTTAGATTATAGGAGGAGTTCACCCTGGACAGGTTGTCAGTCCACCAGAAGGTGAATAGAAATATGTGTAAATTAATTTATATTTATTCTGTAATTACCATCATATCTAATGTCAAGTAAACTTTTCCATTTTTTTTATCCACATTTCCATGTATTTTATTCATCCAAACAACCGAATATTTAATTTCCACGAGCCCTTCAAGGGAAACCATGAAGTTAAATGAATGTATGAAATAATCTATACTGTACTTTATGACGGACATGAAGTAATATTTTCTGAGATATTCTTACTGTACAGAGATTTTACAACTTCATATTCAAAGCATCATTTTTTGGTCGATTGGTTGTTTTTGCCTGTCAAGTGTTGTTGAAGAAACTATGAGAATGCTGAGGTGTATCTTTAATTAGTCGCTGCCTCTGCAAACACATTATTGATACCAACCACTATCCAAAGCATCCTACTGTCTAAACCAGGGAGCCCAAAGTGGGTCCTGCAGGGCCGACATCCTGCACATTTTAGTTCTCTCCCCGGTGGTAGTAACAACCTTTTGAGCATGTCAGTGTTCTTCTTGGGTCTTCTAATGAGCCATCATTGGATCCAGGTGCCTTAAGGACCAACCTTTTGGCAATTCTGTAACCAAGTTACCCTCATATCTGGAGAAGACATTAAATATCTGAGTAAGAGAGTAGGTGAAGTTGCTAAATGGCTCATCTTTTCTAGGTCATCTCCTAAAGAAAGCAACAGGAAACATTTTTTGTCATACGTATGAAACCACAAGCAACTTTTACAAACTGACTACAGACGTGTTTATTTTTTTTTACAAGTACCTGTCAGATTCTAACATTGAACGCAAGGATGCAGTTTATTTTATGAAAACTGTTGACAAAAAACCCAAAATATTAGCAATAATAAAAAATTGAAACTCGCTACAGAACACACCTTGAGTGAGCTAGATTTTCATTTTTACTAATAAGCATTTCCCTCTGAGAATTCTGAATGCTAAAGTAAATAAAAACTATAATCTAAATACATTTTCTCATCTTATGCTGTTAAACATTAAAATGACCACAGGCGCTCCTCTGGTATCATTTTCCACACGATAAGCCCTCCCCCACTTTACATTAAGCCCTCTGTTGATAGACAAGTTTTATCATTTTTCTCTAATAAGGTTCAGACCATTAGGAATACAATTACCCCTCCCTCTCATATTCTCCCTGACCTTGGTTACAAAACACCCGCACCTTTAGAACATTTAAATTACAGTAACTGCCATTTATTTAACTAATTATATATATATAATGTTGCCCTGTTGGACAAAAGATTTCTCTCCAACTCATTCTGTATATTCGTAAAAACATTCTGCTTTAGCCACAATTCTGATAGTTCTCTTAGAGAGATGTGTGCCCACTTGTGTGGACTCCACTGTCTTTTTTTGTGTGGGAGAATTTGAAAAAAAAAAAAAAAATCATGTATTAAGCAGATCATTAAACTATGATGACACCAGACGCTTTGATACAATTCAATCAGGTTTCAGTCATGCATTATCTCAACTCTTTACATTGCATATTTCATCAGCTTGCTGAGCGCAGTTCCAGTTGCTTTTTGTTAACAGTGACTTTAATATCTCTGTCCACATTACCTCACAACTCACTTTACCTCTAAATTCCACCTACCCATCCATCTTCTATACCCAGATGAGCCACCAGGGTTGTTGGAGAGCCGGTCTTCATCTCAAACAATCAATGAGCAAAGGGCAGTGATACACCTTTGACAGATCAGCTGGTCATTTAGGATGTTTTCACCCCTGATAGTCTGGTAGACTTGATACAGTTGGGGGCCAGAATTGCTCCATTTGTAACATTTTCATCCAGTGTGCGTCGCTTTCAAACTGCACTGTGTTAAACCTACCAAACCATTTGAAGAACCTTGTTCACCCACTGAAGAACCACTGAAAGAAATGACACAAGAACCTCTGAAGCAGATACTGAGCACGACTTCCTTCTACATGAAACATACACAAAAATTCAATAGACACACACATTTGTTTTGGTTTTATTTACCCAGAATGCCCTGCCCTATAGTCCTCCTGCTTTTGGAACGGTGTGGAGAGTTCTTGGAATTTACATGGCATTCAGATCTCACCAGTCATCTCTTCATTTGATGGCAAACCACAGTTTGATTTTTTGAGAACATGCATACTCATGTTCTCATTTTTGAGACACCTCCCCACACAAACTAAATTTTCTAGGCAACTTTAATTGAACTATAGTTCAATTAAAGTGAACCAAACAAAACCGCTGTTAGTGTTCCTTAACACCAAACATTTTTTTGTTTTGTTTTTGAAATAAAACAACTAAAACTTTATTACACAGAAATATATCAGTCTGTAGACAAATAAAAGTTGGTAATGTTACACAATTCTCATCAATGGTTAAATTGTCTTTGCTGACAAGCCTTAACAGATAAAGTGAGCGATTACAATAATTAACCAGCGTGTCATCCTTACTGACCATATCTTCCTGCATTTCATGCCCTGTTCGGGAATCTAGATGATAACTTTATCAATTTTATGTGTGGTTCAGTAGATATTACCAGTGTGTAAGTCTAATGTAATTCCAATTTATTTCAGCTCTGTATAGCCTACATTCTTTACAGGTGCATTACGGTATATTTAGGAGCTGTGTTTGAAACAAGTGAGGAAGAAATTATCCACACTCTCTGGGGACAGGACTGCTCCAGCTGCTGAGATATGTTTAAAGTTGAATAAATTTCTCAGCCATTGTTACAGTAACTGCTAATAGCGGCGTTGAGCTGCGGCGACCTAATGTGTGCTTCAGGCTGTGTTAGATTCCTTTCCGTCACCGCTGTAAAAGAGGGCTATCTGATTGGTAACAGATCTGGGGCACTGGGGGTTTGGTCCTAGCTCGTTGGATTTAATGACCAATTTCCTCAGCTGCTTCATGCCACAAGCAGTTAAACGACAGTCAAGGTGCCCAGAGGTTCCCCACCATAGGACTTGGGGGAGAACAGAGTACACTAGCTGTAGAGACAGAGTGAGTAATTGAGAGCGACATACCCTGGCTACCAGACAGCAAATCAAAGCCCATTTCCTCAGCAGGAACTTAACTACCATCCAGCATGGTCTCAAGTCAGATTTTCAGTCCATTCCAGACATCATTTCACGATCAAGTGTTGGAAATCACTTCTGATAGTAGTCATGCTTTCCATAGCCACAGCAGAAAGATATAAGACTGGAAGATAGCAGCCTGTCTCAAAACATGCAGAAGTGCCATACTATGGGCTCCTTCTTGTAGTGCTAGCATGTTAATTCCTACACAGGATCTCACCCCGGCTTGGTGTTGCACTGAAATCATCAGGACTTGATGAAGACAGTTATTTATTTCAGCTTTGTAGTATTTAGTGCATAACAAAAAGACACTCGACCTTCTCCACAAGTGCAGTGATTGTGTTCAACTCACAAGGAGAAACCTAAAACAGCCACACCAAACTTCCACCAATAAAAACTTCATCATGCTCTGTGCTATCAAGCTGATGATAAATTATTAATATCCACAATCCTCCAGCCTTGATATGGCTGCTTAGATGTAGAAAAGCAGGCAATTATGTGCTACTCTGTCTTTTGGGTTTTGGCTGCCTCCATCTCCGGCCTTCCTCTGCTTCTGCATGCACAACGCTCCACCATAAATACATAACAACTAGTTCGTCTAACTCGCCACGAGTTCTCATTGAGCCCCTCTCAGTGCAGATATCCTGATCCAGATTAATTTGCAATTAGTCTTGAGTTGTTGAGCCTCCATAAGATAAAGGATTCCTGCTCCAATTTCATTCGCCCCAAACACTGACAAACTCCTAACAAGAACAAACGCTCGTACGCTTGATAAAAATAGCTTAAGCTTGGACTTGTTTGTTTGGCGACAAATGCTAGACGCATTTGTCGGAGGGGGCTTGGGTGATATTGGAGCACAGAGTAAATGAGTTGGGCTAAAATAAAACTTGTCATTGTGTCTTTCTGGACCTTTGTCTCTAAAGGGTGGTGATGGTAGGGTGTGTGTGTGTATGGCATTGGGGGGAGTGGGTGTTGGTGATTGGCAGTCCAAGACTCGCAGCCAGTTCTGGAAGGTTGTGTTTTAGGTTCTGGAGACTTCTTTTAGTATCCTGTTGGCCTTTATATAAATTTAAGAGACAGCAGACACGATGTGGGATGGAGTTAAATGTTCTCTAAATGTTCTGGTGTTTGTGTATTGTTTCCTTGTAAAATATATTGTGCATTTTATCCATTTACAAAGACAGGGGATGTAGGCAGTAGGGTGAAAGTGGGGTGGGGGGGCTTGAGTCTATTAATAGTTGAGTCATCAGTGCCTGAATGTTCCAAAATGGCAAATTGTTAGATCCCCAATGGTGATTATTACTTGCTGTCAATGACCTTCATAACAAATTAAAATTATGCGACTGGGACAAAGCGTGCTCTTTAATAGGCGTTATGCATGGGATTGTGTGTGTGCGTGTGTGTGTGTGTGTGTGTGTGTGTTATTTTGCGCATGCACATGTGTGTGTTTTGGATAGTCAGTGAATTAGAGAGTAGCATTTAAAAACGCAGCTTCCTTTGCTAAAAACAGAGGCTGACATTATCTCATAAAACAATCAAAGGTACAAAATTGTGCAAGATTTGCTACATTTTGTGGCTGTGTGTACTAAAATTTCAAATTCACATTCAAAAATAAAATAATACATTGACTCCCTGTTGCTTTGTGCAATCTCTGTGACCTTCCGCACTTGCTAGGTAGAGTAGGTAGGGGGACGCTGATTGAACTCTGTAGCATGGTAATTCTGAGTGCAACACCTCTACTTCAGCACCTTCCCACTTACAAGTGTGACCAAATAAAAATGTCAATTGTATACAGTGTCATGTAACAAGACGGTGTGAGAGAATTTGTACCATCTAAAATAAAATTGTGTAAAAGTATATTTGAGTTTCCAAGAGAGCCTGACAACAATCATAATCACTTGGTAAAACATGTGTCAGAGTTTTGGATCGACATTACAACAGACAATAGGGTACATTAGAAAATAAATAGGTGAAACTAGCAAACTACCACTAAATTAAAAGTCATCAAATACTTTGTCACTTTAAGTGTTTGATTTTGGGGTGGAAACATCTATACCACATTTGGTGTCAGTTGAGGTTTCAGTTCCATTTTTGCGGGAAGTCCACATACCTTTAGGGATAATTTATTCAATTGTATCAAACTGCTAATTTAGTCAGATGGTATCCCTTCAGAATAAAGGTTTTGTTGCTCCGGTCCTTTTCCATACATGTTGGGCGTGAGGTGGTGCTTCCTCTTCCAGCAGAACAATAACCCTAAGCTTACAGCCAGTTCTACAAATAGAATGGCTACGACCAAATCAAATCCATGCATTAGAATAGCCTAGTCAAATCCAGACCTAAATTAAACAAAAGATTTGTGGCAAGACTGGGATGTTTTGTTCACAAATCTTCTTAATCAAATTTGACAGAAGAATGGTCAAACATTGCAGTCTCCAGATGTGCACAGCTGGTAGAAACACACACCAAAAGACCACATAAATACATGCCACACTATTCAGATGTTTTAGCTTTTCGTTTACAGTAATAATATGATACTTTGTATTGCATCACATAAAATCTCCCCAAAGTATTTGGTTGAAAAGTGACATTATGTGAAAAGGTTTGAGAGGTATGACAGTTTTTAGAAAGATTGACCCAGTTGCTCCAGTATAACCTAATCAGGAGCCTAATGCATTTAAGCATTAAAAAGTAAAGGCCTCGTTTTTGCACCACTGGTACACTTAGCAGTGGTGTTCCTCTCTGTGTGTGTGAGAGTATGTGGCGATTGAGTCATTCACACCGGTGGAGGGATGCTTCCAGCCCCAACATAAATTGTCTCACTTCATTTTCTGAGACACTGGGCAAGCTCATAGCAGAGGAAACAGGACACGTCCCGGGTCTGTGGATTTACAGCCGGACTGGGCTGCAGCACGTCTGACTCACACACACAAACAATCACGCAGTGTGTGTATCCATGACACGGATTTACCCACCGTGGAATTCCCTTCCGAAGAGACCTTGTAAAAAGTCTTCATCTCCTGTAGTAATATATGTCTTTAAGAGTGCATTTATGCTCCCGAGCTATCGATTGCTGTAGCTACATCCCTCACCAGATAATTACTCCACCTTAATATGCATCCTTAATGAGGCCTAATTGATTCATTTTCATTGACCGAGAGTAACACCACTAATGGCTGTGGTGTGCAGAGCATTGATGCCCTGTACAGTATAGACTCTGACCAGTGCCAGATGGATTAAGGGTGGGATAAAATGGTGGGACTGTAGCTGAGTTTGATGATTGGCCTATTGTGCTTGCTGTTGAGTTAGCACGCTTAGGAATGAATAGGAAATCAATGGCTGCTAAGGGAGGAGTTCTGTTTTATTCAGCGTTAAAGAGACAGTGCAACATGGTGCTTGTCATTTTTAGGTGTGCACACTGCTCTGTTTTATTTTTTTTATTTATATATTTTTTTGGTTTCCTATTCCTTAAACTTCTCCATCGCATATATGGAGGTCCTCACTGCTCTTTCATATCTTTTTCTATTTTCCCTTCTTAAACGTCCTTGTAACTCCATATGTCCTCTCAAAGGGGCTCTTCCCTTCCTTTTCTCTTTCTGTTTATGCTTTTAACTTTTCTCATCCCTAATGCTCTCCTCTCCTCTCCTGGCACGACCCTGCAAACAGCAATCCAGCCGTACCCTGGTAAGCGAGGCAGCAAGCTAGTCATCCTTCACTAATGGTAACCACACCACTTCCTGCCAACACAGACTGAGAGGGGACATGATGAATATACACCCTGATTATTATAGCATTACACACACAAATGCGCACAACACCAACTGTGTGTGTGTGTTTGTGTGCAAACACACACACACACATTAGTAATTGCTTTTGTCTTCATGTCCTAAAAGACACCTACCTCTGTCCCCATCTGCCTGCTCTTAGTCTCATGCATACATGCAAGCAGTGGTGGACAATGCACACACATACAAACAAGTAAGTACCTCACAAGCACTCCAACGCTCACAGACCCTCAAGCATCATCCACAGCCTCTCAACGGGGCTATGATCACCCTGCTAGAATGATAAAGTTAGTGAGACATCAGTGCTCTCTCAGACGTTTCTATGAGCATGGATGTGTGACTCTCTGTGTGTATGTGTGTATGTGTTTCTTTTTCCAATGCTCTTTGAAGCCTGAAACAGACTTGAGTAGGGGTGGAAAACAAAGGTGGGCCAGTGCCAGGGAGAAACTTATGGCACCATTCCTCTTCTCCTAGCTGGGCAGAGGCATAGCCCTTTAACTGAAGGAGAGAGCCACCTTCTGTCGGCCGGGGGGTGGTGGTGGGTGAAGAGAGAAGTGGCAAGAGAGGAGTGGAGAAAAGAATGCCTATTTAAAAGGAAAAAGAAGAAGAAGAAGAAAAAAAAGTCTCACTTCATAATTTCCACCAGGTTCCAGGCTAGGATTATTCCTTTTTTTTTTTTTTTTTTTTTTTTTTAGAAAGCAAGTGCGGCTCCAAAGCTGTTGCGGGCAACCTCTCTGCCCTTTACGATCCATTTAAAACAGAAAAAGGAGAACTGATAATCCCTGCGTTTCTTTCTTCAGCATCCATCCTCTCTTTCTCTCCCTCCCCATTTACAACCGCAGCCTTTAGCGCGGGTGTTCACTAATAAATATAAATGTTTGTGATTAGCATCTCTGCAGCACAGGTGCATGTTTGTTGCGAGGGGAGGCTTGTTCATTAATTTTCAGCCATGAAAAGTGCAGTGCGCCATGAACGGAGAGTCCAAATCGCACACACTGATAAATGAACGCACAGATTGTTAATGTACCATTGTAAGGCTGCTGCCTCCACCAGCTAAAAAAAAAAATAGGGGCCTGTTGCCAAAAGCAGCACACACACACACGTGCACGCTCACACATCGGTGTAGGCACACACAATCTGAGAGGTGTGGCAGGAACCTATTCAGAGGTCTAGATGAAACTGAATGGAGCTTTGGTGTGTGTTTTTTTTAGCCGTATTGCCAAGGATTATTTTTGATTGTGAAGAAAAGACATCCCCTGGTGTGAGGCCTCTGGCTTGTGTTGTCTAATTAGATTTGGTAGAACTGGTATCTACAAGCAGTGATAAATCTCTGCATCTTAGTTAGCTTAGCTGCACAGATTGAACCATTAAGGAGCTCTGTAAAAAAAATCTCTCCGCTAAGGTGAACTTGTTTGGTTTTGCCTTAAGAATCCCGCTTGAAGCTCTTAATCTTGAAGGAATTCTTCTCCCCTCATCCTCTCCGCTGTAGCTTTCCGTACGCACTAAGACCTGTTTGTGTGTTCCATCATCACAATCAGCAGATATTATATACTTTAGTTAGATAATGCATTGTGCGTCTAGCTGCGACCTTCAATATGTTCTTTTGGATATACAGCTGCAAGTGTTGCATTCACGAGAGAAGAGAGAAATGCTGCTGAAGAGTAAACAAAGAAAAAATAAAATAAAATAAAAATCTGTCTTGGAAATGGGCTGCTTTTTTTTTTTTCTGGAGCTGCAGAAATGTTTTATTAGGGGACCGCCGAACACCTGCCTTAAAATGTCGTTTCAACATCTCCCGAATGCCATTTTGCTTAATTGACTTGGAAATGGCCCAAATGTATTGCTGAATGCGGTCTAATTAATATTAATAATAAATGCCATTATTAACATCAAAGAACATCTGGTGCCCCTGTTTACCCCACCGCCTTATATGAAACACATTCTGCTGCTGTTTTAATCTCACAAACATTGCGGGGGTAAACAAAAACTGGCGTTCGCCTTATTTTTTTCTCTTTTTTTCCATTTTTTTTTTTTTTTTTTTGGCTCTCGTGTTTTACTTGGTCTTACTTCTGCTGCCAGGAAGGGTCAGTAAGGAAACAACAAGTATGAGGTGAGGCGGCATATAATTTAGAGCGTAAATGCTCTTTTGTGGCTGTTGCCCCCCTTTCCCCACCATTTTTAATTAATTAATTTATTTATTTTTCTCTTCTCGTGCTGCTGTTCTTCATTTAGACCTGCTTGCTGTAGTAATACCTCCGAGACTTATTTAATCCCCTGGAGAATTCCTATAGAGAATAAAGAAATAAATGAAATAATTAAATAAATAAATAAAGTTGCATCTGCACATTACGGAGACCCTCGCATTAGGGCCTCCTCCGCACCCATAAATCAAGAGGCGACTAACTTTAATCTAAAATTTCATTTAGTAGTCTTTGTCAGGTGGTAAAAGGAAGGGGGATAATGCAGTGGTGTTTAATGATAATTGGTGTTTGGTTAATAAATTCTGCAAGTTCAGATTGTGTTCTCGCAGTGGCTGGAATGCTAGCATCAGCAGTGTAACTAAACCTCAAATTGATTAACTTGCATGAACCAGACGCTCACAAAGATGGCACCGGTCCAAATCAAAAGAAAAAAAAAAAAAAGAAACAGAATGAAGGGAAGGGGTGCTGGGAGGTGTGTGTGTGTGTGCGTTTGTGTGTGTGGCGGAGGGAGTGTTAGGGGAGAGAGAGAGAGAGAAAGAGAGAGAGAGAGAGCACAAGCAAGCATCAGGCCGGATGGTGTTTTGTTGCTCTGGTGTAAGGAAATCAAGTCCCCCCGGGCACATTTTTAAAAGCCTAATGCCTTTCAAATGATGTCATCACGTTTTACTCTTTCTCTCTCCCCTAGCACCCTCCCGCTCTCCCAATCTCTCTTAATATCTTTTCCCCCTTTTCAAACTGTTTCCGCCACCCTTCCACTGTGCACGCACAGACACACGCACAGACACACGCGAACGCACGCAAACATACACACACTCTTACCCCCTCCCCCGCCGCCCCCGCGTCCCACCCTCCCCAATCACTTATTTGGCTGCAGAGAAAGGCGATGGGCTCCGACCGGAGTCATGTGACACATTAGAATAATGGCCGAGCAAAAAGCAAAAACATCTTGTGTTTTTATGACTGATGTGCTTTTTACCCCCATGTTTTATTTCCTGAAAGTGATATCACGCTAATCAAAACCACAGAGTGTTTAGAGTGCAAAGTGTGATTGAAAGAGCACCATTAAGGAACTGGCAACCCCGCCCTGCCATTGGCCGTCACCAACCAACCTCTGCATCCCTGGCACCATGCACCGCACTCAGTGTTGTCGGTTGCATTTGAGATTTTTGTTGATGTTCTGTTGTTGTTGGTTTTTTTTTGGGTTTTTTTTGTTGTTTTTGTTTGTTTTTTTTATGTATTCTGTTAATGGGAACTGGGTGTGGCTGCCGGAAAAAAAAGGAGGAGGCAGCCCGGCCCTACCCGCAGGAACAGGAAGATCCGCGTCGATTTAAGCGTGCGTCAGTCAGTCAGCTGCCAGGCGAAGCCTCTGAGATTCCGGCGACGCGAGGTCAGCGGGGAGCGAGGTATTCCGCGCGCACGCTCCTGTTTTGCACTCTAGCTCCAGCCCGTTTAGTCAGAGGGGAAGTGTGTGTTCGCGAGTGTGAGTGCAGCAGACAGCAGGCAGAGTGACTGATACTCAGCCTGCCTCCCAGATGGCCTGCTCAACTCTGCTCCAATCTGATCTCAGAGCCTTTGTTCTGGCATGTTCCATTACGACGCCGTGACACTGGTAAAGACAGAGGGGAGAGGAGCTGGTCTCAGATCAGATACAGCTAAATTATACATGTATATTTTTTTTTCTTTTTTGTTCCCCCCTCTGTGCTACTCTTGTACTAGCACAGTCACAGTTTGGCATTTGTCATGTTTTTTTTTTTTTTTTTTTTTTTTTTTGCTTCTTTTTCTTCTTCCTGTGGTAGAGGGAAGAGAGTGCTTTATAGATAATAAATAAAAACTCGTTCAATGGGTTTAAGCTTTTTTTTGTAAGGAAAACGGCTTTAATATTAAATTTAAAGACATTTGTTATATTTTCTATTTTTCATCGAGACGTGGTCTTTTGTTGAAGCAAAGGCTTAAAAAAGCCCTGACTGACACACATAACAGCTACTCAGCAGGAAGTTTTGACATTTGGAGACTTTAAAGAGATTTGGATGAGTGAGAACTTATAGATGCTGATTTTAAAAACAGAAATACATAAAGTTAAAATCACGGTCTGTTTCTGGGGGCCAGAAGAACTTCAGGGTTAGGAAGAGACATTGTTTTGCCAAATTTTAAGGATTTTGCTGGTTTGGCCTGTTAAAAGAATATTTATCAGGTGTTAGCAAAAATTTTGTTATTTCTGTGCGATAACGTTGGGATTTGGGTTAATCTATTTTTTCACCCGTCTTTGCAAGAAAATGCAAAAACTTGATTATTTAATCTATAATATTTTGTATTTTAAAAATATTTCCCCTTATCTTCCATCTTTCTTCCCCAATAAAAAGCAAGAAATAAATCTGTGTCAACTAGCTGTGCTGGGAGGATAAATTTGTTTTAGTTTCGGGTTGCAGTCAGGGGCCTCAAATGGCACCAGGGCCACACTTTGGACACCCAAAGTCTATTTGATCATTTGTCTTGCGGGAATTAAGGCTGTTAATTAAGGCTGTTAATACAAAGAGACGTCACACTACTTTTTTAAAATATTTATTTCTTTTTAATATATAGGTTAAGAAAAGTAAAGAGTGTGAGGTTTTCCAAAGTGAGCAATGTAAAATTAAAGAGCTGTAGTGGTGGGCCCCTCTCGCTGGTGACAGTCACTGTAATGTTGTGTCTGCTGCAGCAAACCTTTGCATAAATAAAGGGAGGAGAAAGCAAGTGAAAATCAATAATCAGAGAGTAGTTACAGCTGGGTGTCAACAGATTTGACGCTCTCTCTCCTGCATCACACACCCCGCTGTGAACGATGATGCCTAATATACAGTGTGACCTTCAAAATGTCATAAAAGTGTTGTGCAATAAAGTGTCAATATTTGTGGTTATATGGCACAGGATGACTTTTACAGTAATTGGAACGGCCACGTTAAAGCTACGGATCAGTCAACTGATTAAAGACGTGCATGCCGGACGGCCGGCTTACTGCCCAGGAATGATGGGCGCTCACGTCTTGCGTGCGCGCTCACACACTCACCAAAATCAAGTGCAACCAAACTTGTGTTGCTCTTTCTTTTTTTTTTTCTCTCTCTCTTGTATCATTAGTGTGTGTGTGTGTGTGTGTGTGGAGGGGTGTGCGTGTGTGAGGATGTGTGGTTATGTGTGAAGCTCATTTATTATTGAAGGGCTGTTATATGCCAGGAGAGCACACTCTCATCCTCTCAGTAGTGTGTCTTCCTCTTACAGGAGCACTATTAACCCTGACACACAAGGACATGCTTGTCTGTGTGTTTGTGACAGAAACAGAGAGAGAGAGAAGCGCTTGTGTGGGGTGCGTGTGTGTGCATGGCGTGCGTGCATGCGTGTAGGGGTGTGTGTGGGTGTGTGTGTGTGTGTGGTCCAGTGTGTGCCCCTGCTTCTAATCTGTGTTTTGGATTTTTTTAATTTTAAACCCCATCTGGGATGGGCAGGTGGGCCAGTGTCTGTTACACGATGCTGGGAACTGTTGCCAGAAAGGGATCTGTACAGTAGACCATTCGAAATATGTTTCTTAGAGGCGTCTATGGCTACAGTATGGTGGAGTCCTGGACGGAGCACTGGGGGAATTGTATTTGTTCTTATTTAATTATTTGTTTACGTACAGCCGCTGCTCTAAACATGTCTAAGTGGAAATGGCTGGTAATACATGAGGATGTGGGCAATATGGTCATATGTTAAATATTTTTGGACTTTCCAGTACGGTTTAAGGGAATCATACACTTATTTGTGTAGCAAAATAAAGGAATAGAATTAAAGAGAACTACATTATAAAATAAACATATTGACAGAATAACATTAAAAAGGCAATAATAAAAAATAAAAAAAACTTAAAGAAGGAATGGGCCTTTATAAGAAATGATAAAAAAAAAAAAAAATGTTTTAGTTCTAATTGACCACAAGTAATAATGCTTTTAAAGCTCATACTGGTAAGTAGTTGGTTCCAGAGTAAAGGAACATTCAAACTAAACATTGCTAAGTGTTAGTTCAGAGAAATTTAGAAGTATACAGTTATGTCTCAGCAGGATTTATATGGTAAGATGTGCAGTGCATGATCCGAGCCAGGGAACCATACAGACCCAAAATACATGTGGTCTGAAAATGTTGCCTTGAAGAACTCCATATGTGATCTCTGTTCACTTAGATTTATAACTGAGAAATGACACAATGCTGGTCTGTTAGCACAGTGCCACACATCAATCAATCAATCAATCAATCAATCAATCAATCAATCAATCAATCAATCAATCAGTGGATATGATTAACTGTCAAAGTGCAGTCCAGTTATTCTAACAGAATTTTTTACTTCAATATCTTTCAGCCACATAAGTTTTTGTTTCTTCTGTTTACAAAGTCAACGCATTTATGATCACTAGATTAAAAAACAAAAACCACGAGACAATCATATTTGCCATTTCCATAAAGCTGAAAATAACGGACAGACTCCAATGTCCCCTGAAAATAAGATTTAAATCTTAATCCGTGTTTTTACATGTGCTTTTACAGTCTGTTCATTGTACACAAATACGCCACACAAGCCAAACAGAAGCAGCTGGTATTTAGTATCTGTGCATTGTCACACATTTATATTTAGGCCGTCTTTCACTTTCAGTCGTGATAAGTGGTGTTCAGGCTGACAGCAGCCTGGGTGGATGGAGTTATGTGTTTAGTGTCAGCGTGGAAGAAGACTTGCTGACTTGGGTCTTTCTATTCTGTAAACCTTATTTGACTCTGCGATAGATGAGGGTGAAAAGGGGGTGGGGAGCCACAGAAAAGAAAAGTGTGGGCGTCTGTTCAAAAAAGCTTCTCATTGTGTTCGATTTTGATTCTTTTTTTCTTTCTCCCGCCACCCCTTTTTTTTTTTTTTTTTTTTGGTTTTGTTGCCGTTTCCTTACATATACCCCAAATCCTTTAGCAGATATGGAAATAAATACATTTTATTACTGCGCAGGGCGCTTTGTGTGTCCCATAAATACACACTTTGCTTGGTTTGTATTTGTATGCTTGGTGTGTCCCATAAATTTTGAAAGCATCAGCATAGTTTAAAATTTCGTCATCAAACTTTTTGTGAATACAAAGGTCAGGAAAAACTCAAGCAAAAAACAAGCGACCACAAGATCAGCTTTACTATGAATATGTTGAACAAACTGTTTTAAGATTTGATTCCTCTGAAATGTTTGGTTTTCTTTCTCTTCATCTTGTTAACAATCCACTTTACTGTTTGCTAAAACCAATGCATCTCATTTTAGCTAAGTCTTTTAAATAAAATCTTAGGATAGTCATTCAAACGTTCCAATCTAATGTTTGACTTAATTCAGTTGTATGTTCTGAAAATTTGCATAAAAGCATATTTGCATTTTTTTAATTATTTTTTTTATTCAGACCTGCGAACTTCTGTGGCATATGGTAAATTAAAGCCTTTGATCAAATCAGAAGAAATTATATTTACTTCTCATGTCTTGATAATATTTATTGGACCCATTATGTCACATTTGCTTACAATAGGCTTCGAAAATGTATGAAAACTTCTCCAAGTTGGATACGACATGTCCTACCAAAGGAGATAAATGCAAAGATAAATGAAAGAATTTCAAAACTTAATATATTCTAAATATCTTAGAAAAAAATATATATATTATTTTTGTGGCTTCTTTCTTTGCTTAATTCAAATGCAAAATTTGCATCTGAGATAGTGGCGTCCAAATCTTTTGTTTTAGTTCAGTTGCTTAGACATAATGGACGGATAGACAAAGAACTCACAAAGAATCCTAACGTCCCAAAACCCCCTAAAAAAATCAGTTCAGAATATTCAATATCAGGTTTAATTCATGTACTCTGACTTCCATCACAACATATTAAACAGAACTTAAAGAGATAGCATATTTCTAATTTTACAGCTTTAGGACAAAGAAATATGTCAACAACAAATTTGTATGTTTTCCTGTTTTCTTTGTAAGTTGCTTTTATTTGTTCTCATCCCTTTACATTCAGCACATGACAGACTCCTTAACGTGGGTACAAGGCCAGTGTGTACAATCCGACGGTGACACCCTCACCTCAGATTATGCTGCTGTCAACACATTCCCAGGTTGTCGTCACTCATCTTTTAGATTCCTATTCGGGGGCTGATTGTGTTGATAACAGACTGCTGTTACACTAAACTGTGCATCATCGTTTTTTGGCATGCAGAGGAAGTGGCGGAGGGCTGGGTCAAAACTGTTATCACCCTATCATATCTCTGACAGCTTCCTGTCAAAATCAGGTCGCAGGAAGAGATGCAAGGAGATCCTGCGATGCTGACAAAGCCAAACCGCTCTCTCTTTCACTCTCCCTATCTTTTATTCTGCTTTCTTTTTGTCTGCCTTATTTAGCAGTTTTAATTCTCTTTGCCACTTAGCATATGCTTAATAGGACTGATGATGATAGAGAGGGCTGTGGGGGCAAAAAAGGAAGAAAAGCAGTGGGAGACAGGGGTGTGGTGTCAGTGTTGGGGGTGTGTGGATGGTTGGGTTAAAGCAAGGTGGCGTCTCAGAGCCTTGGTGTTTCTAAAGAACCAGAAAAGTTTATGAACCGTCAGCGTTCTGTCAGGCAGGGAAAAAAGCTCGGCTCGTGAGCCTGTTTGATGCGTCCGTGCCGTTTGCTCGTTCAGCACGGTAAAGGAGGGACAATGACGTACGAACAGCAGACAAAGACACACAAAAAAGTGATGTGATGTGAGGAGGGCTGGTTTGAAGTGGCACTCAGCACACCATCCATTCACCCTCCCCTCCCTGTGTTGTCTCCGTGTTTACTCCAGATGCTGGGGAAGACTTGGCGAAGGCCGCAGTGAGCCTACAGCCGCCTCCATCCCAGGTCAGGGAGCGGAGCATCGGATCGTCCTCTAAGGACTGCCCCTACTGCGGGAAGTCCTTCCGCACCTCCCATCATCTCAAAGTCCACCTGCGGATACACACAGGTCAGTACGGTTAGCATCGTGTCAGGCGTGGATCGCTTTCCTTCACAATTAAACATTTATTGTACTTCATGCAAAATTTACTTTGCTACGTGTACTGACATTTCTTATGGGGTTAGATTGACATATTGGGTTCTAAATATTGGCCTAATCACATATTGGACGGCCTGTTACATGATGGATATCATGCAGATTAATCAATTGCATATTTTCCAAATGAGAACACAAGAAATCATTATTGGTAATGAATAACTAGAAAGAAAGGAAGAAGGAAAGAACAAAAGAAAGATTTTGATTTTAACAACACATTTATTTTTCAGTGAATATACATTATGACATCAGAATTTACCCTAAGAAACAATCACATAAACACAGAGTGAAAAAGTAACTGTCCATAAACCACAGAATACACAACATTGTCAAAACATCACAGAGTGAAAAACTCCAATTATTCATCACTGAAAAAAACCAGAAACTTGGTGACTTTAACCATCAAAGTAAACATTGTGTCAACTTTTCCCCCTGCAGTATTTTTTTTATCTTACTTCTTCTACAAATGTAAATGTAAACTTTTGCTTATCCAATCAGAAAATTTAACAATCTCCACCTATTAGCGTATTTTTTTGAATAGCATGCACCAAATATAAAAGCCACTTGAGACAAATAAACTCCACATTTAAAAAAAAAACATCTTCCAACACAATAAGCAATGGAGAGAGTCACTTAGATTCCAGACACATGTGAACATAGTTTTTATTTTCTGACATGAAGGACATAATTCAGTTGGATCTTTTGAAATCTTAGACACAAAACTGTTAACACTCCGCCCCATGAATAGTCGTCCACTTCTTTCTTTACACAAAGAAAGAAATATAGAAAAAGAATGCCATTTTTATTTCAATTGTAATAGATTTTCTTTGCAGTTTGGTTCATCAAACTTTTTAAAGTCTTTGAGAGTCACCTTGTTCATAATTGTACGGGCGCGTACCAGTCCCAGTTTGGATTTTTGATGAATGCAAATCTGTGTCTCAGCCAGGTCTCTGTATTCACACATTCTCTCTGGGGAGTTGTGTCTGCATTCAGAGTAATTATATGAACAGCACCCAGTGCTTTAACCCTAAAACTAAAGTTCTTCTACCTAAAGAAAAACTAGAATCACAGTCCAAATAGATTCTGTTTTAAAAATTAAATGATTTGGGGACAACCACAAATGATCCAAAATGGTCATCCACCAAATTTAATTGATGGGGAAGCAGATTTATCAGAATGCAGCCAAGAGACCCATAGGAGGAGCTGCAGGGACTCAAAGCTCAGGTGTTTGTTTTAACAGGACGACTGTTAGACTTGTACTACTCCTTTTTTTTTTTTTTTTTTTTTTAACAACGGCAAGAGGAATTGCTCAATGAAATCCATTACAAGACAATGTGTCTCTGGTTTAGATCAAAGCATATTCACATGTGCTAAAGAATTAACAAAGACTTTAATCTCCAGATATTACCCAGCTGGAAGAGACACAACCCAAAGTCTTACAGACAGCAGTGGGATGAATAAAAAGTCATGCATGGTTTTATTTTTATGAATAAAAAGGAAAAACCAAATATAATTTTTCTTCTACATCCCACTAATGTTCCCATAAAATGAATTAAAGTTTGTAGCTTTAATTTAGAAAAAAAATAATGTGAGGGTGGAGGGTTTTGTAAAGTGCTGTACTTCTGCATATGAGAATATCATGAATGATACGATGAGGCTTAGGATCGGCCAGGAATGTTTTAATATATTGTCAACCACATTTAGCTTCCTGGACACATCCGCATGTTTATACCTGACAAAGTATATTGAAATATCATATACATTGTGCCATAGATTATAATAATTATTATTATTTTACACATAATATAATTCATCTTTATATTTAAGTTTCTAAATTTGAGTTTTTAGGGTTAGATATATGTACTAGGCTGTTGCTAGGTCTCCCTTTGACACAGAAATGACTTACAAATTAGATGTCCTTAACATATTTTAGTTATTACTAAAGACTAGAGGCTTAATATTGTACAGTAGTTGATATTATATTAACATGTAATGGAATATTGTGTCTTTTAAATATAGAATAGTAAAATGTTTGGTTTGGAAAAGTGTTTCTTTTAAATCCAGCTCAGCCAAAGGGGAAAATATGGGTAAAGGATGCCAGATAAAGGCAATAAGCTGCAGGTTTCACTGTTAACATTTGAACAGAAATGGCCAAAATCCTGTTTCAATTCAGCTATGGCATTTTACTCATGTTACTCCTAAAGCTCAAACTGCAAAGGGGCATGCATTTCAATAAGAACATAGGACAGAAAAAAACAAAAAAACAAGATATTTGAGAAACTGGAACAAGATTTAATTTGTTGTACTTTTGTTGTGTAATTGAGTTTAAACATGGGATAATCTTGAAAATCCAGATTGAAGAAACTTTACCTGACCATCCTGCAGGGCATTTACACACAGGCTCATTTGCATGAAGAGAACTAAGTAACCTACATTTGCCTGGTCAAAGCATTATTGAGCAAGGCATTAAGATCCTTACCTACAGCTTACCTGAATCACCTCAATAGGATTAAGAAGGTTAAGAGTTCAACTGAATACTCGTAATGGAAATACATACTGCATCCTAAAAGGTTTCACACTCTTGTTAAAATGCCAGTTTTTTGTCATATAAAAAAATGGCTCCACCATAAAACCTTTAGAAACCTTTTGCACTTATGTATGTGTTTATCCCACAATATTTGTTTTTAAGTTAAAATGACCAAATTATACGTCAAGTTAAAGGTGGAACAGTTTGTCCGCAGCTACGTTTCCATTGGAAATATATATTTCTATGTATAAAATAGAAATATATTGACTTTGTCAATATTACACCAATGTTGGAAAATAAAGCAATTCCACAATTGTGTTTTTCAATTAAATAAGAAACATAACTGAAATCATACATGAATAGGTCTGTTCATGCATCATTAAAACATTCTCCTCCTACCACTTCCTGTCGTCTTCTTCTTCATGTTTTGCAGCAGTGATAACATCTCGTTGTTGATCTTGTGACTTGTGTCATGCGAAAAAGTATATCCATAACAGTTTTGTGAAATAAAATAATTACGAAACAGCCAAAAGAAAAACCCAAAAACACCTAATTCTGGCAGCAAAAACATTTTTAATGTTTAATGATTGAGTAAATTTATTTTCCAAATGTCAAATTACACAATCCTGTGGCTTTTTAATGCCACGAAAACCTGCTCTGTCCATGAACGTGGAGGATCCAGTCAAAAAATGTTACCCTGAGCTTAAACCGAACCTAATTACAAATCCTATTTAGCAGTTTAAAAAAGTCTGTTCTCATTTGCTTGTATTTCCTCTTTGTCTGTCAGAGTGCTGAAATGATAGGGAGCCCCCTTTTGTTTCCTCAATGAAAGCACATATTGATCCGAGGCCAGGAGAAAACCTTCAATCTGCACCATGCTAACACATCCAGTAACACTTACAAAATTAGATTTCTTAAGTTAAATAGCACAACCAGGCTGTGCTATCCCAGCAGCACTCCAGTAGCTGGTGATGACTTTGGGAGCCATTTGATATCTGTTAGGTCAGAGAGCTGAGTTATGTCTGCTTTGAGTAGTATGCTGCAGTAAGAACACCCCTGAGGGCCATATTTTATCATGAAGGAAGTGCAGGTCTCCACCTTGGCCTGGTGTTTTGCAAAACATTTAACGAAATACACCACTAGGCTGATCTGATTTCCTCCACTGTATATTTTACATTCATTCGTTCGTTCATATTTCAACATATAGTGAAACAACAGAAAAGTCCCCCCCCCACCCCCACCCCCTGCCCCATCTCCTCTGCTCTTCTGCAAAACTTGGAAGGTTTAGTGAGGATGTTGTCTTTTCAGAAGGAATGTATCCTTGGATAGGGGCCTGTTTAAGCACAGATTTAATACTGTCTCTTCCACACATGTGAAGGGGCGAGGGGGGGGGGTCTGATGCATCCCCAATATGTGGTCTTTAAATCATTCCTATGCGCTAATCGGAGCAGCTCCATTATCACCACAAGATGACTTCTGCAGGGGCTGAAGATCTGCTCTGTGCTCCGGTGACAATGCGAGGAAATTCACAGATGACAGCCGAGCTCTCGTTACCCTAATGCAAAGTGACTGACACAATAGAGTTGCTTACCGAGCTGGCCGAGGCGGCATTGTACGGTGCAATGCGGAGATTAATGAGTGACTAACACCGGCTTGAAAGGAATGAAGTGAATTTAAATTCCTCAAAAAGTTAAAGAGCTAATGTTACAGTATTAATTTCCTCTTGAACATCGAGTGGGAAAATATCCATTAGCAAAATTAACCACAGTTTTCTAGGTAGCTAACATTGTGCGACTGTGGCACTACAGTGTGGGGCCAGAGCTAATGAACACACTGCAGAGGGTGATATTTCATTATACAAATTAATGCTCACATTTTAATGGGAAAGTCACATAATGAATCTAGGCTTCAGTGACAGCAATTAGAGGCCCAGATTGTCCCCTTCTGGACAAGGCACTATTTAGCAGTAAGCAGCTGTGTGTAAAAAAAATAAATAAATAAATAAAATAAAGAAAAAAAGACCTCGCTCCTGACAATAGCTTCACATAACTTCAGGCCGAAGCACATAGCCAATAAGAGTGCCTGCTCGCTTTAAATGAGCAGAGGGGGAGAGAGAGAAATGGAGACAGGGGGAGAGAAGAAGCATGACTTGCCCGTGTCATTTAACCTTAACCTAACCTTGTAATCAGGATGAATCAAGAGGGACCTGTGATCTCCGTCTCTATTCCTCTCACTCCTTTGGGCCCCTCCCTCTCATCCGTTCCGTTCTTCCTCTGAGTATCTCTCTCCTGAAACTGTGGGGGTTTTTTCAGCGCATTTACCTTTTTCTCATCCTTTCCTAATCTCTTCTCTTCAGTGTTTTTAATACAGTAACAGTGCAAGATTTAACATTCCCCTGTAGAGCACACTTAATATCCAAAGTTCCCCTGTGCATATAGCATCCCTTTATGGTGTGATTTTCCCTCTTTAATAATTGAACAGTTAGTCCTGGCAACGTGAGAAACGCTGCCAGATTGCCCCGAACTGCTAAAAGACGAAGATGCTAGCATTAGAAGATTTATTTTTGACAACAACCATACAATAAATGTATTTAAGAAAAAAAACCTAATGAGCACAAGAGTTAATGTGTATAATAAAGTCAGTTTCTGTTGTAACGTTATTCAAATATTAGCAAGATTTTGGTGAGTCAAAGAAAACAGAATTACCATGAAAGCTGTAAAGTATGTTTAGTATCTGCCTGAAGGAAAGAGAAGAATGACTGTATAATGATTGGACTTTATGGTGTTTTCACAACTGACAGTCCAGTTGAATCAGTTCGATTAACTTGGCTTTCTTTCACATTGCACTCACCGTGTCAAATAAACCAACCCCTTTAAAAACCTGTTCCCCTCCTTGCCTGTGGTGGCACTGCACTGAAGAAAATGACAAAAAAATAAATAAAAAACCCTCTAAACTAGACACCGGGAGCAATGCCCTTCTTCACCAAATGTAAGCAAAGATGCAGTTGCAGGATTTCTTTGTCTCTGGTTTTTCAACATCAGCCTCAGTGTGAGCCATTTCTCTCACTGAATAACTAGCATTAGTTAGCAATCTAACTAGCATTAGACACATGTTTTGGTTGTATTTACCCAGAATGCCCTGCAGTATAGCTCACTTCCTGCTTTTCAATTGGACTATCTAGGCAAATAAAGTGCAGATGGTTTACAGAGGAAAAGCAGGGCTGATGTGAATGCACCCTTAATGTTCAGATGTTTTTAGATGTTGGAGGATGATGGATAGATTGTAGCTTATCTGTGTTTCAGAACCCAAAAAGCTTTTCAGATAAAGTTTCTATCAATCAAATGTGTTTTCAAAAATGCTGTCACAGTTTAAGTGAATGGCTTTAAAGACACATTTAAACTGATTTTTTTATTATTATGTAGTTTACAGTTATTCACATGGCAGACTGTGGTGGTTGACAGTTTTTTTAATGACTTGTATATAAAAACACATACTGCATAACAGAACAGGTCAAAGAAAACAAAGCATTAGCACTTTTTAAACTTTCACTGTGAGGTTGAATCAGCAATAAATTGTATCTATAAAATGCATTTCCTGTCATACTGACCCTTCCAAAGGCTTAGCACTAGAACACATCCATGCATCAATATGCAGATGGACAGGCAACTTAGGGAGAAGAGCCTCACCCATGGGACATTAGCTTAACTTTTTTTTTTCCTGCACATTTTTAAGTATCACAATACAAGTGGTTGGTTTCAAAATAACTTCCTCAGTTTTGTAAAAAAAAAAAAAAAAAAAAAAAGGGTTTTTTTTGTTTGTTTTTTTTTTTGCTTGCTTGAGGTCATTTTTGACTTTTCTGAAAAAGAGTTAAAGTGCAAAAAAGTAGTTGAAAACACATTTGCTGTTAAGTTCTTTCATAGAAAAAATTCCCATCTATTTTTCTGATATGTGTGATGCAGACTAGTTTTCCACCTCTGCATCTCGTTTATGATAGCCATAGGTAGGGTCAACTTGTGACCAAATTACACTCTGGACTGTATTTGGACCGAACCAGTAGATGGAAGCACGCCTAATTTGCATCTCAATTTTTAGCAGCATTTTAAAAGTTTGCTTAACAACTCTACCTCAGAAAAAGAGAAAGAGGTTCAAACTGGTTAATCACATCAGACAGGCCGAAGCGGATTTCCACCATCTCAAAACTCTTATTATGGGAAACCATATAGACTCGTTCATGTCTTCCTAGTTTACTGCTATATTTACGTAGCAATCTGTGACACGCTGTGGCTCATTGGGTACGGTAGTCATCCTGCAATAGAAAGGTTGCTGGTATGGTTCCAGCCTCCCCTTGTTACATTTCAGGACAGCTATGTTTTTATATTTTATTAGGTTTAATTTTTATACTTTTGTGCCCCTTTTTAATAAGATGTCTCTTGACAATTAAAACACAGCAAAGAGAGGAAGAATATTAAAATGCTGATATTAAGGGTCATTTTTTTTTATTTATTTATTTTTTTTTTTGCTTGAGATCCATTAACACACCTTAATTAAGAATTTCTTCCTCATTGTCACTATGACATAAATCAAATGTTTCCATTGGTCTAGCTAAACAAAAAAATCAATTACTAGATTTGTGTCAGCAGGTGCTCCACTGTGTACTTCTGATGTGTATGCAGACACATTATAGGCCACATTATATAATAATGTTTCCACCTCTTTAGCGCAGCGCCCCTATGCGGCTCATGTTGTGCATACCCACGTTTTACATCACTGCCTGTCAGTTGTGCCACTTTCATTTCCCCCTCTGCAGTAAGCACGGACAAGTAGGCACAAATATTCACAGGGTACCTTAACCTTCAAAAGGTTTAGGTGTTTACACAAAAATGCTAAAATACATGTTTTTTTTTTTCAACAAAAGGGTAAAAAAAAAAATTTGTATATACCCACAGCTAAAAACATAATGTATTTGTTATAACCAGTGTAAAAATCGTATCTGTGCCTTATTTTTTAACAATTTATGCTAATTGCAAAGAAATTTAAACCTTTTAGGTTCAAAGGATTAATGGCATATTGATTAAAAAGACTCAACAGTTTTAATAGTACTTAACTCTGAATCATTTGAAACCATGTCACAGCTAACAAAATCTGTGCTATCCATCCATTTAGATGCTAAAAATAATAATAAAAATAACAAACAAATAGTCTAACAACTGTGAAATGTTGACCAATCTATTTTTAAATGCCGTAAAGCAGTTTCCTGGCTTTGATGCAGGAATGATCTGTCATGTGCCTGGGAAGTTGTGCTGTTTGGCTGATATCAATTAAAAGTGGATTAACGGGTACATAATGACCTTTAGCAGTAAATTGTGTGTAATGTTGCAAGGCAGGATACAGTATATTCCCCAGATGTCACACCAGGCCCCTGACGTATGATGGAGCAGATGTCTTAGCCAGTCCAAATGGCTCTCTAAGACACAAACACACACGGCTGTACACGCGAGCACGCACACACCACACGCGCACACAGTGTTGAGCTGACACGCATGCATAAACATGTGTTCACACACATTCCAAATGGTGCGCACACACATCCATAAACACAAGGAGAGGCAGAAATGCACAAGTCATCTGTTTCACTTGCTCCAGATAGTCCTGTGCTTAATTTTAATGGGAAACGGACAGAAACGGATCACTCTGAACATTTGTTTTTGCCTTGAGCTCGCTTTGCCCTATAAGCATAACTAGGATGGGGTCATGTGTAAAAAAATTTGGAAGGTTTGTCATTGTCACTTTAGATACACTGGTTGTAAAATGAAAGTGTAAAGCTTCTGGTATTCACCTCTGTTAGAGGACAAAATAATAAAAAAACCCAAAAAACAAAGAAAACATTAACTAGAGATGTTTGGTAGTAGCCTGTTCGCGCATTACATTTTGATTTGGCCAATTTACCTACAAACCTGTCTTCAAATTTAGCAAATTGTGGTGACATCTTGGGGGGACCCTACTGATCCTCTGTCAACTTCAGTTTTAAATCTAACAGGAGCGTTTTAAAACTTTATTTTCTGATGATGTAGTCATTTTATTGATTGATTTTCACTCTGGATATGGCATTTTTTGTTGTTATTTATGTGACAAAACACTCAACTACATCAAGGTTGGGAGAAACTTAAGCTATGTCTGTGTTTTCTGACAAAAAAACCCAATTTTTTGCACCCCCAAGATGTTCCATTAAAGGTCAAAAATTATGTGTTTGAACGGGGGTGAGTACATATTTGAGAGCGACTGTATACCTTGTTAGTGCATATAAATCTTTATTTTCCCCTTAAACATTAACAATGTCTTATTAGGGAAGAAAAAACAGAGGATGGGAAAAAAAATCTTATCAGTCTAATTTCTGTCTAATTTGGCTCTTAGAATATCATTTTGTCCAGTTAGAGGAATTGAGAATGATCATTTGCATCAGGGACGTTTCCTTATTAAATCAGCACTGAGCCTCTGTTCGGCAGCTCACAGGAGAAGCACTTATTGGGTTAAAAGCTCATCTCGTATGGTTTATTTTAAATATACTCTATGCTTCACAGACACTCTGCTGTAAGAGAAAAGATATCAAATCATTGTCTTTCTTTCTCCAGTCAGGGTTATCTGTCTCTCTCCATGCTCTCCTTCTCTTTTCTTTGCTTTTTTTCTCGTATTCTTTCTTTTTACACTCCTCAGCAGTTCCACCTTCAATTTTCTTTTGTATAGCCCCCTATTCTTTTCTCTCCCGTATCAATATTCTATTGAGTTGGTGTTTGTGGCCCTTTATTTGAGAACTCTGCAGTAGGTCTGCAGATCACAGAGTCTTTTTCTGGAATGGTGCCCTCTAAATAATGATAAATTACTTGAGCAGTATGCCATTTGCTAATTATATCCATGATTTACTACACAGCCCGACTTAAATCATTCAAACCAGCCTTGCGTAACAATGCTTTTTTTTTTTTTCTTCTTCTTCTCTATGAAATGTTTTCCATGCGTATAATCTAAATATTTTATTGGCATATACTTTAAATATATAGAAAGAATGCGCATACAAAACACTACAGCCATCCGATTCCCCTTTTATTTATTTTTCCACCAATCTGCATGCCTTTACACACAGTTATTGTTATCCCTCTTACAGAAATTCCACTCTGGCAACTTTTTATATGTATGTGTTTCAAAAAAAAAAAAAGAAAAAGAAAGAAAAAAATCAAGCTTAGCATTTTTTCCCTCTTTGTTCATTGTTTAATGAATCCAAATCTGGCTCAGACGCCAAGCCTATTATAATTGCTAGCAGGATGTGTTCTATTTCAACATAAGTATCATTCCTATGGAAGATCTACTTCAGGCAGAATAATGCTGGAGTTAAACCATCATCAGGAATATCCATGAATATGGATGTGAAGCATAAATAAACACATGTAGATGTTACAGAACAGATTCCCCCGTCTTTTACTGTAATATAAATCACTTTCATCTGTATCCTCTGTAGTGAATCATATTGTTCTTTATCACCAGGCTCCAAACAGACATGTGGTCCACATGTGTTGCCTGCAATTTTCCCCTCGTCCTTTTATTACTTTTACATAGCAGTTTAGCCTAGTTTGTATTCTTATTTGATTCGCTGTAGTGTGGTCAGGATTGCATTACTCTCAGAGCCCTCCACCTCCTCCCACCAACACACACACACACACACACACCCCCCCCCACACACACACACACGCACACACACTCACACACACCCCAACATCCCCCCACCCCACAGGAGAAGCTGCAAATGGGGAATGTCCGAGAAATTACACTCTCACTGCCAAGGCACACGCCTGAGAGCAAACAAAGCAAGAGAACAGAGACAGTGACCCCACTCCAAGCACACGCGCGCACCCATGCCCGCACACACACACCCGCACCCACGCATTTTGTTATACAGGTCTAGTCACATCCTTCAAAGAACAGATAACATCCAGATAGTTTTGTTCTCAGATGAAATTATCATCTGTACCGGTGAAGTGAAAGCAGGGTAGAGTGAAACGTCTTTATGGTGTTGATATGAGTGATGGCTCACTTGGTGAAGCTGGATCAGTCCATGATCACTGGCCGGCTCCTATCCTAACACAAGCACATTAACACTTATATAGACATCAGGCGGCGATGGACCACTGACTGGAAGACAAAAGTCTTCCAGTCACCGGTAGTTATTGGTGATTGAAAGATTTCTATGGTTCATTAGTTGTAGCTTATTTTTTCCTTCTTTTCTTTGTGTCAGTATTCATGTATGTTTCTCAAACTTTTTTCAGGTACCTAAATCTGACATTTTTAATATGAACTAATATCCTTTCTCTTAGTGGTTAATGAAATGCATATCTTTTTGGTGAGCTCATTTGACCTAATTTTCTTTGTTGAGGGAGGTTACATGACCCTAGGGTCCACTTTCCCTGCTCCAATAAATAGATTTTGATATAGAGTTAATGTAATAAGCAGGTTAATTATTCACAGTTTTCCATGTCTTTTTCTTTCTTTCTCACTCTCTGTCTCTGTTTTGGCTTCTCAGGAGAGAAACCCTACCGGTGCCCTCATTGTGACTATGCTGGCACCCAGTCTGCCAGTCTGAAGTACCACCTGGAGCGCCACCATCGTGAACGTCAAAACGGCTCCAACACATCAGGCTCGTCCTCTGGCCACAACACATCTTCAGACCATAAAGACGATCCTGGGAAAGCAGGCAGTGGCATCTTCGCCCGACCAGATGTACTTCGTAATGTTTTCAAGGGCATCCCAGCCAATCTGGACTTCAGAGCTAGTCCACTGCTGCCACATCAGTGGGCATCGGCTGGTATCATAGGGCCACACGAACGAGATCGCGATCGTGGGGATCGGCGTTTTGATTCGATCCATTCAACTGAGAACCTGAAGACTCCGGATGGCCAATCCCCCATTGTTTCAGCAGCTGACAGTGCTGCCAGCTTCTCCGACCTGAGCAGGGCTTACCAAAGTATGATAGGCAACGGAGTCCACTTCCAAGGTTCTCTTCAAGCTTTCATGGACAATTTTGTCCTGAGCTCTATGAAGAAAGATGTTGCTGACAACCACAACCCTGTCCAGCTCCCAGTTCAGCGTTACCATGATAACGGAGAGCCCAAAGCCAAACGTGTTGTTTCAAGTGACCAAGAAAAAGATGATAAACCAGAAGCCAAGAAGCATTCAGAGACTGGAAAGCCAGGGTCCCAATACGAACCTCTTGATCTTTCTGTATCGGTACGTCCTGAATCTGGACCCGGATCCCTGCCTGGCTCCTCGATCACTGTTCACGATAACGTGGCTTGGCACGGCTGCCTCTTCTGTTCTTTCTCTACTTCCTCTTTGGAGCTCATGGCTCTACACCTTCAAGCTAACCACCTGGGTAAAGCCCAAATGCAGCGGGCTGATGCAGGCAAGGAGATCCAGCAAGAGGGTGTTCCCACCAACGCTACCATTCATTCTTCCAATATCAAGAGTTCTGCTTTGGCGCTGGAGAGAGAAGGAGACAGAGATGGTGAGAAAATCCAGGGAGTTTGGAACAACCACATCGACCAACCGTACAACCCCTTCCAGAGTGATTTCTTCAGGAGGTTCGGTGGTCTGTATGATGGCTCTTCAAGAGTTACTCCAGGCCTTCAAGGTTATATAGCGGAGCAGGGACTGGAACTGCACAATCAGATCATTGGAGGAGCACCATCAGCTGTAGATGACCAGATTGGTGACAGGGGTTCCTGTGGAGAAACTGAGTACGACCGCATTGGGTCAGATGAAGAAATCTCAAAAGCTGGGGAGCACAGCACAAGCGGGACCCCTTCAAACACCCCAAAGAGACCACAGCTACAGAATAACTCAGAGGAAGAGGATGATGATGGTAGAGTGGCCGAAGAAGAGGAGGAAAGAGATGATGATGAACAAATGGACTTGGAGAAAGAGGAAGAAGGCAGTCCTGCTTCTGACCACAGCCAGTCTCATGCTAAACAGCTGCAAGATGACTCTTCTCTTAGTCTAATGAGCAATGCTGGTTTACCAGCATCCTCCACCACCATGAAGCCACTGTCTCTGGTTCCCCAAGCCCAGAACCAAACCCTGGGGCTGGACAAGCAGTGGCAGCAGGGCCTGGGCCTCCTGTCATCAGAAGGTGCATCGGGACTTTTGAAGGCTGATCCGCAGGCCCACCTGGAGCAGCAAATGACCATGCTGTCTGTCCTCCGAGCCTACAGTAACGACTCCACCCCTACGTTCAACGGCCTGGGAGGCGGAAGTGGCGGATCAATCACGAGCGGCATGAAGAGGTCTGATGGAACCGGTGAGCATGTGTGACACCTCATGGCATAGTTAATACTGGAAACCACACATACACACATTCACAAACAACCTCACAAAACCAAAAGCCTTATACCTGCATAAAACAAAATTTATAAGGTAGATTAAATTGCACGATTGCTGCATACACATAAACCCCAAAGCTCACAAATGCATAAACCCTTTATTTTTTGCTTGACACCCACAAAGGCAGTCCCAAACACTCACTAAATATCTCAAGATTGGCCCTGAAGTGATTTGAGCCTTATTTCAAGCAAGTTTAGAAGCTATCAGCCTGGCGACTAGCAACAGATTAATCTTTATTACACGTTTATATTACTGGGAGTGCAGTTCCTCCCTCCTGCTCCTCAGCATGGGGGGAATAACCCTGGATGAGTCAGAGCAGGACCTCAGTTCCCTGTACCATCTCCTCCACATGTCTCTTAACCATCTTAGCCCTCATAAAGCCGGCTCCCAAAAGCCCATTACTTTATAAGATTCGTCGATCTATGACCCTGTGAAAAATGAACTGTCAGCTTTCATGATTCTGCTAAGGTTATAGCCGATCCTTGAGACTGAAGAAAAAAAAGTCTTTTTATCTCACCCTCCCTATTTTTTTATTTATTTATTTATTTATTTTTTTTACAGTACTCGCTCGTTGCCGAGTGTGTGTGTAAAAAGAGGGTAAAAACGGGAACTGTTGGACATCGGTATCCGGGAGCCATAGTGACACATAGTTAATGTCAATCAATGTTTCATTAGTTGTAATAAAATCATTGATATTTTTTATGTCCAAAGCAAAACAGAAACTAAATGGCTGCAACTAGACAGCAAACTCATTATTTATGGGCACAAGAAAATAAGATAATAGTGACTATGAAGTAATCTTAAAAAGAGAGAACGCCTTTGTAGCAGAATGTCCTAAATTTCAAACATGCATTAATCTGGAAGCCAGAAATGTAAAGTGGATAGCTGTGTTTGGCGTTACGAATATTTAACTTTGAATTTCAGGCTTTCATTTTTTTTTTTTTTTCTTTTTTACTGCACTAATAATCACATTGAGGCATTTCTAGAGAATATGAGTAAAATCAAATTATTTTTTAGGAGTCCTAGAATGTAAATGAGATAAAAGTGATTATTTAGCTTCTCCAAGATGAAGCTCTGGAAATACTTGTGCATCTTTTCAATAACACCAAAATAAAAGGACATTTTTCTGAGTTATTTCACAAATTGCATAAACTTTGTGTTGCGATCCTATGAAATCACTTTGAAAAGCAAAACCATAAGTTGGGTACAATGTAAATTATTTTCCAGATGTAAACAGGATTTTGATTAGTTAAAGGTGGGGAAAAAATCACTTATAAGTGATTAGGTTCATAGTAATTCCATATAAGATACTTCACATTAACTGTTAATTATTTTTCATTTATTTGGCAAAAAGTTGTTTAAAACTGCTGGGCCATAACAGTCATTAACTGTCAATGCATTTGGTCTCTTCTTGTCCACTTAGTTTCTTAATCTATAATATTTCAGTTTATGCTCAACTGATAAGACCTGCAAAAATGTTCTGATTGTGTTTCTGTATTCGGCTGAAATATACTGCAACTAGTAGCTCAGTTTGGTCACAGTCATCATCAAATGTTCCCTACAAAAAAGTCTGAATTGTAGTTTTCAACTAGTTGAAATGAGTTGAAATAGAAGCATAAGGGAAGAGCGTTGATACGGTGTTTTCAGGACAAAATAACATTTTTACCATCCTCGTTGACAACGCTGTCAGTGTGTGCTATTATCCTTCCTGTTTCTGCCGGTCCTGGTTCATACGCTACTGTTGCGTGGCTGGAAGGGAAATAATAGGCACACTTGTCTCAGTAAAATGCACTATTACAGTCCTTCTTTATGTGTCCACTTGTAAACCCCTTGTGTTGGGGGGGGTCACCCGCAGCTTGAACAAAAAAAAAAAAAAAAAAAGAAAAAAAAAGAGACACACATTCCACTGTTACATGGTGAGTGGAAAAAAAAGAAGAAGAAGAAGGTGGGGGTAGTAGCGCAGACGTCTGTAAAACTCAATTCAGACCTGGCAAAATGTGATTATCTTGAGTGGGTTTGCATTAGGTTTGTATGCAAATATGGCATAAATCATTAATATCGAAATTCTCCCCTGAATGTGCGGGAAGCGTCGTAGGGCACGCGTTGCACGTCTGGACTGACCGCTTCTTCATTAGTATGCCTGGAGGAGGCACAACGGGCCACAATATACATGAGTCTAGTTGCACTTTGACTCTTAACAGATATAGATGAAGATGTGAGAATTTACCCAAACACACACTCGACCTGTCTGTGATATTAAAGCACGCCTCAAACTGGCCCTGAAAATTAGGTTTATCAATAAATGTCATTAGCAGCATCAGTGGCCCCGAGGTAATCAGACAAGGTATCTGGTTACTTAAGTACAGTTCATAGTAAAGATTGATATATACCCACACCATTTGCTGTACTCTAGGTGTGCTTAACACAATCAATACTTGGCTGCGCTGTAGACCTATCTATAGCCATGCATTATCAAACATGAAGTATTACATTATTCAAACGCTGCTGTACACGCCGGGTCTGCTTGCGAACATTGCTCCTCACGTTGTATTACTCACGTTACCTCAACCCCCTTGTTCACTTAATATATTAAATGTGGTGTGGGACTTTGGAAGGGTGAGACTGACAAGCTGGAGAGCGTCGTGCTCGGAGGATTTTAGAGCAGAAAATGGCAGCGTTCATAGCTGAGCACCTCTTAGAATTAGAAGAGTAGGCAAAAGAAAGAAGCCAGGGAAGTGCTTGGATGTATTCAATTAGACCCATCAGTATATCAAGGACTCTTATGGTATACTCTGTAGTTCTCCTAATAATTGCTGTTTTGTTTGTGTTAGTGGAAAAAAAGGCTCTCGCTCAGCTATTTTATGCTTTATAAATGCATGACAAATATGCTCTTACAAGCTTTTTTTTTTAATGCATGATCTTTGTGACAGGTAACTACATCAATGTTATGTAACCTTTAGGTCACTGAAGAGACATCATTTATGAAACTTGCATAACTTTTATACATTTCTGACAGGGTTGTGTCATCTTGCCAGGGTTTTCTTCTGGATTCTTCCTCCAAATTTCTAAAAACATCCATTTTAAACGAATTGGTGTAATCGTTGTTGACAAAATGGTTTATTTTGTCAACAAAGACAAAATAAGGAAACCATTCATGCCTAGCTGAATGGTTTACTGCCTAGCACAAGTTTTTCACATGCAAGTTTGCATGTAAATGCAAGTAAACCAAAATTTACATGTACGACTTTCTTCCACATTGGGAAAATTTGCTCAGTTTGTTGCAGACCTCCAGTTTACCCAATGACTTTGAGCAGCTCATTAAAATCACTGTAACATGTTCAGGTTACTCTTGTTTTTCATTTCTTTTACGGTCTAATTGCAGATATTTCCTGTCTCAACATATCAATGCTCTTTCACAGAACCATACCCGTCGAAACATGAGACATATCCTACTGCTAAAAATGAGAGGAACTCCAGAATCTAAAACTTTTCTAAAATCTTCAATGAAAACAAAAACTGATTGTCCAATTTCCCTCCTTTTTTTCCCCCACCAGATCAAATGATTAAATGGTTTAAGTCATGTCTAATTCAGCCATTTTGGGTTTTTCTCTTGTAACCAGACTAACTTAATTAAAACCTGAACCAACATCTGAGTGCCCAGATGGAAATAATTGATGTTTCTCTGTCCGCACAGATACAAGCTCACTGGTGTCCCCCCCGCCTCCCCTCCTCTTTAAATTCCTGCATTTCACTTTCCCACACTCCAGGATCCATCCTTTTTCTGTTTTTCTCACTCTCAAGTCTTTCTTTCTTTTGCTTGTTGCTTGAGGGCATGGGCTTCTCCAGTGAGTAAGCCATCTGGAGGCCTGTCTGTCTGTCTCTCTGTCTGTCTGTCAGTGTGTGTGTGTGTGTGTGTGTGTTTTACTGAGAGGAAGACTGCTGTTGGTGATGCGCTTCCCCAAGCTCCCATTGTGCACCTCTGCCATGCTGGAGTGACAGTTCTGACGGCTGGTGAAGGCAAGGTGCTATTTCCCACGTGTGGTGATATTACCAATTTAACATGTGCAGAGGTGCATTATCACCTTGTCACCCAAAAGAGCAAAATAGTGTAGTTTTCAAGGAGCAATCAAATGTAATAGTTGCTGTCGAGCCGCAAACCTGTTGCTCTCACTCTCTAAAATACCCCCCCCCCCCCACCTACTAATTTCCATATATCAGTGGGCTGCTGAAAGCTTCTATCTGAAACGGCATCATATTCTTCCTCCTTTCTTGGCTTTTCTCAGCCATTCTTACTAATACCACCAATAATATCGGTCACATCGTGTTTCCTGTAAGTACAGCGCGGTGAATGAGAGGCAGGATCGAGTTGCACTTCATAAGAAAAATGGAGACGAATGGTGGATGATTGCAAAGTTGCATGACAATTATTCCATTCAGTGCTACAGAGACGGGATGGGGAGAAACCAGTGTGAGAACAGTCGCAGAAAGCATACGTATGTGAGTTTATATATTTGTGCAAATAAAGCGCTTTCATGTGTATATGTTGTTGCACCCACTGCGAGTTTGCAGAGTATTTGATATTGGGAAACATTAAACAATGGGTTATAAATTAGCCTTCTAACCCGATATATTTGACATGATCTCTGCTTCCCATCTCGTTAGTTTGCTGTTTGTTGCTTTTCTTCCTTGACTCCTGTAGACTTTGTTCAGTTTGAGTTGCTCCTCTTAAGAATGCAGCGTTCCCTTCCCCAGGCGCCCTGGAGATGTGAAGAGGATGCCTCAGAGGAGTTGTACTCATAAAGCTCCTCATCCTCCGAGGAAGAAACAAAGAGAGACAGCACATTGTGTGTGTGTTAGAGAGAGAGAGAGAGAGAGATTGAAAGAAAACAGCACTGCCAGGAAAAGACACACAGGCATAATAACTACACTTACAAAGCAAGTCGACACATAATGAGACAATGCCGCAGCAACTTCAAGGAAAATACAGATATATAAAAAACAACAGAGAGCAAGGCAGAGCGGGGAGGAAAACAAGGGATTGTGGGGGTACGTGAAAAAAAAAAAAATTATAAAAAAAAACGAAGAAACTATGTCAACTTTTATTTCCTCTGCGATTCCACATCAATGGAGCCGTGCCGTGATACTAATAAAAACAAAAAAATATACACAGGTAGAGACGCACAAGCGGCAAGTTGCTGTGTTTGAAAAGCTCTGTGGCAATTAAGGACAAATAAGTTGCGTTATTTCCCCGTCGCAGGGAATGATCCCGACCACTTGCTAAAAAAAATAAAAAATAAAAAAAAATCTTGTTTGATTTAACATCAAAAAAAAAAAAAAAAAAAAAAAAAGTGCAGACAAGCAAATAAATAAGAGCCAAATAAATAAAGTTGGTGAGGGAGAGAGAAAAAAAAGGGGGTGGGGGGCAGAACAAAACCGCAGGGGGAATAAGAATAGCGAGCGTCGAAACAAATCACCCCGCAACGTTACAACATTAGCAGTTAGAAAATACACTTAATTCCTCAGCAGAGATGGATATAAACTGCATTGTTGCGTTGCAAATCCCACCGACTGGATTTAAACGGCTGCATTGTTTTACTAGGGAAATATGGGGGTGGAGGAACGCTGCTTATTCTAATTACAGTGATTTAATCAGGATTAGAGAGGTTACCTGGATGAGACGAGGGGGCATCTGTGGCAAGGGCACATGCTTTTAGACAGCCGGGTTCCGTGCGCCGGGATGTTCCGAAGGGCCCCGGCCCTTATCGGAACTCATCTGCGAGCGCTTCCCAACACAATGGCTTTCTTTGCTCTTGGATGTGTAAACACTGGCCTATTTGTTCTGCATCTCTGTCCCTCTTTGCGCCGTCTTTATTTCTTTCTTTTTTTTTTTTTTCCCTTCCCCTCCCTCCCTCTTGCCTAGTTAAACAGCAGGCAGAGGGAATCCATTTTAATCTGATTAATAACTTAGTTGATCACATATAACCCAATTTTCAGTCAGTGCCGTCCTTGTGCGCCCGGCCACGCCCGCGCTGACCTTTTCCAGTCGCCTCAGTAGCATTAAAGCACAATCAGCTCCATTGTTCTGTCAAAAAAAGCTGAGGATATTTGACATCATAACAAAAATTGAATGTGCCTATCTTTTTTAATGGGATATTTTTTGTTAAAGTCCAGGCATGCTGTTGAAGTGAATGTGTCTGTATGTTGAGGGTGTGTGTGTGTGTGTGCGTGTGTTGGGGGCTTACTACAAGTGGGATTTGAGTTTCCTGGGTCACACAGATGGGAACAAGTTTTCCCATGAATTCACAGTAATATGAATCATCCTTTTAAAACAGATATGGTTACATATTAGTTTTGAAAGGTACAGTAACTGTCTGAAGCATAAGCCACCTTGCAACACTGGGGCCCTTTGTTCCCGGCCAAGCTAATAACTGGCCCCTGATCCTCATCTCCTGCTGGTTAGGGAAGAACTCCCTCTTCCCCCCCTCCCCTGCTTATCCTTTTTCTCCTGAATGTAACTTTGATTACACCGTTATATGAGCTTCATTTTGTCATTTCAGTTTCACTCGGCATGTTTGGCGCTGAGAGATTTGTATTCAGGATTGGCAATTATGATTAGAATGCCACAAAGTAAGCCTTGTGAGCTTTTTCTGAAATGACAAGTGAGAAATAGAAAGAAATATCCTTCCTATTTTTCCCTCTTTCTTCCTCCATTCTCTCTCTCTCTCTATTTTTCTTGCCCATACACACAGGAAATATGAATCAAATATTCATGAGGTGGGCCGAGGCTCTCGTGCACCCATATGTTTCCTCATTCAAGCAGCTTGCAGTGGACAGAGGCATCCATCCAGCTCGTGTGACACAGCCGAGTGTGACAGAGAGCATGACAACAGCACTCCGCCACCTATCACTACCGCCGTCGCCATCCAGCATTACGATCGTCAAATAGGTCGCATCAGATCAGACCCTCACCGCACTTCTCAGCCTCCTCCACTGCCCCCTCTCTGACTCCAGCTGTATTACTTTAACTTTTTTTTTTTTTTTTATTTATTTCTTTCAATTAGGGATGGGTAACACAGGCTTAAACTTTCATTCTAATGTTTTGAAGTAAAAAGTTTCAGTTAAGCTGTATTTAAATCTATACCTGCAGACATTCTGAGCCTGTCACACCCAATTAATATCTCTAACCCTGACTTGCTCTGTATGCATATTGAAAAACTCATGCCACATGATTCTGGATGTGACAAAATATCAGATTATTCCTAAGTAGAATTATATGTGCACTTCTGAGTAGTGCGCATATAATGGGATCGAGGGTGTGGAATTCAGAGGACTGCTGCATCAGTATGTTACCTTTCGTTGAAATTAATATAATTTTTTATACATTTGGATCAAACGCCTGCCTGGAGATAAAATCTCCTCCAAGTGGTCAAATAAGTATCATTCAAGTTCAACAGAAAGTTACCATCATTTTCACTATCAGTTTCAAGTATTTAGCATGCCAGCTGAGTGCATAGCACAATGTGAGACACATTGTGTTATTAATAGCTTATTGTTGCAGTACATGAGTCACTACCATAGCAGTGGCACATGTGGTAAAACCTTCTGACATTAAGGAATCTGTGGCAGCCTGGTTGATGTGGTTATCAAAGTGTGTACCACAGTTCTGACAGCACTGTGAGGCTACGCTAGAGTTTCAATTATTCAACCAAACTATTGAAATGAAAGACAGATACAGAGACAATAGAGTAAAACTGATCAAACTGTCCTTTACTAAAACAGCCACACTGAATAGTGCATGTTGTGTTGCTGAACCGTGCGTCATCATTGCATTCAGTCGTATTTTGAAACAAAACACAACATTCATTGATGCCCTCAGTCAACCAGCAGTGGAAAACATTTCAAAACTTACCAGCCTAATCATAGTGGTAGCTTTTTATCATAAAACAGCTTTACAGAAGAGCTTTATTTAGGTACATTTACATTATAAAAAAGGGGGAGAAAAGTAAAATGCTATTTTACAAACCAATAATTTACCAATAAAAGAATAAGCAGAAGCCAAGGATTATACTTCCACACCCAACTCAGAGACTCTTCAGTCGACATTAATAAAATATACTGTCTATATGCATGCATTTAAATATGCATATATATATATTTGTATATGCACATACATTAAATACATATGTGGTTACACAATATACAAATATATTTACGTAATAGTATAATCTTTTACAAGTTTACATTTTAAATCTCTTTTAAACTCCGTATAAAAGCACATAATCTGATGTCATTATTCAGTTGATCCCAAAATTTGATACACATAACTGAAACATATCTAGATTTTACTTTACTTTAACCTGTTTGAATATGAACAAACCTCATAAATTATAAAGTGGAATCCATATGATGGATGTTTTTGCCACTATATAAGTTGTAAGCTAGCAACAGTCACACTTCTCCAAAAAACTGGAGCGAGTCCTGCCTTCTGAGCTGAATGTTTTGAACTTAGACATTTTTGAGAGTTTTGTTCCTCTTGTAAAGTTCAGACCCACTAGTGAATGGGAGCATTCCACCGTTCCCATCCCAGCATGGAGTGTCTCTTGCTGGTCACGCCATGCTGACAGCTCCTCTTAGCTGAACATTTGGACTGGGAAAGTTTGCAATGTCAGAACTTTTTCAGCAAATGTATTTCCATATTCCAATTGACTCTTTTTTGAAATTGCAGAAAACCAAATCAAAATTGTGAAATTTTAGCAGAAAAATCTGCTGAACGTTGGAAACGTTGCTACCTTGCAGGGTGAAGAAACGGCCCTATTTCATGAACGATAACGGGACCAAATGGAATAATTAAAAAAATGAGATCGAGAGCAATAAAGTTTTCAAATAGTATTTTAGCTATAACAAACGATATATTCATATGCTATAACATGATGGTATAATTAAATTATGTTTGAATGGAAGTAGAAAATTATGAAATGGGGACGCTCAAGTATGAAATGAGTGTACAAACTGGTGAGGTGGTGATTTGACCCGGAGCTAATGCTAGTCAGCTAACTGCTATCACGATTGTTTTTTCACAACAACTAACCATACGACTGTTGCCCATCCCTACTTGTAATAATCCCTTATTTTTTTTCGAAAGACAAGTCCTTCGAGCTCCGTGATTCACTTGCCAGGAATCCTTGTAAAAAATCAAGACACATAGCATAAACAGCTTCTTCTTTTAATATGCCTTGATAGGAATGAAAATGATGTAGTAGGGAAGGCCTGGGAGGAGGGGGGTGGGATTAAAACTGAAGGGGATTAGCACTATACTTTAAGATAAATCTGTTTTAATGTGAAACCTCATCCCCGCTCATTCCGGGGTAACCACTCTTGTTAACTGCTTCGCTATCGCTCCTTTTAATGCGCCCTATATTTTTTTTTTCCTTTTTTTTTTTTTTCTGCTCAGCAACTTTTAAGTACAGGCTTTTGGACGCGGCAGTGCACCGCTAACTCTGCCAGTTACACAAACAACGTCCCTTTCTGAGCATTTAAACAGAACAATGGCAGAGCACATAGCTGCGCACATTAATGCTTTTGTATATCGATGGGGGTAGGAGGGGGGGAGAGAGATGGGCTGAAGCAGGAAAGCGAAAGAGAAGAAAAGAGATAAGCAGAGCTTGGCTGCACTGCCCCTCCATCCCTCCATCTCCCTCTTTTTTTTTCTCCTCCTCGCTGTCTCTATGACTGAGGGAAAAAAGTCTCTTTCCATCATCAAATCCAGGCTGATCTGTATGCATTGAAGGCTAAACAGACAAACATCATATTCTCCGTCTCCAGACTTTAATTGACTGAACAAGGATTGGTCACACTTTTAAGAAGCGTTCCGTAATGGATTTCCATTTTTGTTTCTCTTTTAACTGGCAGTGCGAAGGGGAAGCCATAAATGCTGTCTTTATTACTGAAAACAACAGCCGCCTCTCTCTTTCTCTCTCTCTCTCAATCTATCTGGCTTCTTCCATTATTCCATATCTATTTTTTTATTTTTTGTGTGTGTGGGTGTGTGTGTGTGTTTTTTTTCTCACCATAAAAGATGATATCAGTGTAACGGTCGGCAGGCGTTGCAAGGTCAACTCTGCCCGACAGATGACAAACGATCTCAAGATGGCCACATCATCTGTCCTGTAGCTGTTGGCTGCAACAGGGATGAACACACACATCTTTTTTCTGCCGATTTTATTCGAATTTGTTTATACCGTTGCATGGGGGAGGAAAAAAGACAGAAAGGAAAAAGCCAGCTGGTTCTCTTTGGGACAGAGTAGAAATGTTTTAGGTCAAAAAACAGAGTAGATGTAAAGTGTGTGTGTTTGTTTGGGAGGTGATGGAGGTGGCAGTTGACGGGTCAAATGAACAAAAAGGGAATTTTTTCAGAAAGTCTATTTTTATCAGGGTTCTGTATCAGGAAGCGGGTTTGGCATGAAGCAGGGGCTCAGAATTATGGACAAGCTGCTCATCAGATGGGAGCTGGGCTTACTTTTGTGGCCCTCCCCCTTTCCCCCCTCCACCCATCCATCAATACCTCCCATTCTTTGTCACCTCTCCTATTTTCTACCAACGTAAAATGGATCTGGTTCTCTGTGTATCTGGGTGGATGTATCCAGGATGGACAAAAAAGAACTTTCCCTTTCTTTTCATTTCAGTTGTCTTTCTGTTGTGGTCACTTGAGGCTGAACACCGAACCTGCTTTGTTTTTATCAGACTTTCTTCTAATCGCACTCTCTCACCAACATTCCTCCTTGTTGATTGCTGGCTATCAGCAGGAAGTCTCCAACGTTCCATCATGTTTGTTCTTCATTTCTCGACTCTTTTACAAACAGCATATGGACCAGTCATTCTAACAGACAGTTTTCTGTCTGTCATCATCAGGTTAAATGTTAGTGTTCGATTTGTTCCTCAATTAACGCTATCGGAAATGACTGTGATTCCTCAGGTCCTATTGATAAGAGCTTTCTAAAACTACTGTATCTCCATCAGCAGCTGTAAATTATAGATATAAAACCTGGACAGACCTAAGGGCCACAGTTGGCCCTTAAACAATATCTAATTGGCCCTCAATCTTCTTACTTTAAGAAAATATACCAATGAACAAACCAGAACATCCCCAAAATCAACATTAATTACTGATTTGTAAAACAGTTAAATAACATGTAAGAAATTTGGGCCTAATACAGGCCTTTGGGTTTAATTACATAAATAGTATCTTTAATAGAACAGTTAATATCTGGGTTCATTTTCTTTATTCACCCTTTTACAGTTTTGTCTTCAGTTCAGTTCAGTTCAGTTAAAAAAAATGTTTTTTTTAAATCAAATATGTTCAAAGGTTCATAGTCCACCATCGTTCTTCCAGAATCCACAGGTGCTACCGACTCAGAAGGCCTGGATAATTCTTCACAATCGGCTCTGGTGTCAGAGTTAACTCACCATTAAAGATTTCACAGAAATATGGAATAAATAAAATCAGATCTTTAAGGAGATTGAAAACAACATTAAACTTCTATTTGTTCAATATTTCAAAATTGTAATTACAAAAACAAAGGTTTATATATAGCTTAATTTTTTAAAAGAAAGAAGCAAAAGCTTTGAAATAAAATTGCGGCTGTAAATCCACAACACTAAGCATTGTGAAGTAATGATTCGGTTCCACCTTAACAATACAAAGCACACAAAATGATTAAGCTGTAAAATCCTTGGCTTTCAAAGTGTAAGTTGGTCCAAATCTTGTTTTATGATGGACGTCTGAAAGGTTGGTGGCACTGGGTTCTCCGATGTAGCTTTATAGCTAACTGCAAAAAGAAAAGTTTGGAAAGCGATGTGTCAAATTGACTAAAATGATCAGATCAATGAGATGTTTTGTCAAATACTGAACACAATGAACTCGTCGCTGATTAAGTGTAGAAAGGTTTTTTGAATATCCAATAGTCTCTCAAGCAAAGGAAGTGAGGAAACAGGAAGTGAAACACAATTTAAACAGGGGAGTCAAGGGCGAAATAAACAAAAACAAAAGAAGAAAAAACACGGCTTCTTACCTTCGTTCTGTGTAAAACAGATAAAAACACACCCAGTTGTTTCACAGACAATAAATGTGTGCCGTAAACTGTCATGTCCTTAAAAGGGTCCCTTTCACTTGCGTGTCTTTTAATTTTGCAGGTCGCGTGTCACCGCATTTACATTTCAATTCAAGATCCAGAGCAGAAAGGTCATGAATCTCAGTTTTAAAGTTGTAAAGGGACCAAAAATCCAGTAACCTTAGAAACCAAAATAGTGATGGCTAACAATTTAAAGCTGTGATTAGAAAAATCAATTGTATTTATTTAAAATGAAGCTTATATGAAAACTGTTAAATTTTTTTTAGAAAAGATTCAGATTTCTATCTAAGTGCGATGCGAGTATGGAAGAAAATGTGGAAACTGAAGCAGATTTTCACCTTCAGTTTTCTTTTTACTTTCTTAACCAAATCTAGAAAGGATGCAAGTAAATTCCGTATTTCCCACAAAGTTTATTGGAACCCTGGGATATTGAGAGGTCATGCAAGAAAAGGAGAAAAACTAATATGTCAATCTGTCTAAACTGCATCTCAAAGAAAGAGTTCTTCTTCTAATAATAACTTTCTTTCTGAGATTTGTTACATGGAAAACAACATTTTGCTCAAAAGTTTCAAAAGCTGTTTAATCTGAACAGTTCAGCAACTTCTTCTTAGCATCATCAGTTTAACCAACATTTTTGTGTTGTTTCTCTGTTTGCTTTAATGCAATGAGATTGTTTTCCTTCTCTTAGAAGAAGGGTTTGTTTATTCCCATGAAGTATTGGATGTAAAAAAAAAAAAAAAAAAAAAAAATGTTTTAATAAAAGATGAAGGAAGTTTGTTGAATTCCATTAAATTTCCACCCAGTTTTTAGCATTTCTGAGTCATTCATATTTAGTCCATGTGCAAGTGGTCTTACATTAGATTCCCCTTTACACAATGAAGGCTGCTTTATCGGCTTTTTGGGGGGAATGCAGAGGTTGCAGTATTGGATCTCGCACCTATTGAAGCTGACACGGTATAACAAAGCGTGCGGGGCCAAAAAGTAATGATCATATACAAATATCAATATGAGAAAGAGTGTGTGCTAAAGAAGACACATGGCTATTGATGTTTAAATAACTGTAGCGTCAGAGAGATGGAGAGAGGGGGGAAAAATGTGAATCATATTTTCTCCGTGTGTCTGCGGGGAAAAAGAGGCACCTAATCGAACACATCCCTCGAGGCGCAAACAGGGGAGTCAAGGGCGAGATAAGCAAAAAAAAAAAAAGAAGGAAAAACATGGCTTCTTTCACGTTTTACCTTCTTTCTGCATAAAACAGATAAAAACACACCAAGTTGTTTCATGGACAATAAATGTGTGCCGTAAACTGTCATATCCTTAAAAGTGTCCCTTTCACTTGCGTGTCTTTTAATTTTGCAGGTCGCGTGTCACCGCATTTGCATTTCAAAAATTCCCATTTGAAAAGCCTGGTTTAAATGCCAAGATGCGAATTGATGACAATCACTGCGAGTCGAAAGCAAAGAAAGAAAGAAAGAAAGAAAAAAAAAAGTCCTCAATCCTCCACTCCTCGCAGCTGGCATTAAAGCTAAACCCATCGGCCACAAGAAAACACAAAACAAATATACATTTATCGCTGCCGCCTCCTCCTCGTCTTCCCATGTCGACCTCTTCCTCTCGCTCTTTCTCCCTGCGCTTCATTATTTCTGTATCTCTTTACGTTTTGGATATCAGCGACCGTACGTGAGCCGGCTCCAGCAAACTAAAATACGGGAATAATCAGCGGGGTTCAGACTGAGCTCGAATTGATTCGGTGACGAACAGTTGGGGTGCACACGCCGCCCCCTCCCCTCCTTCCCCCTCTTGCCTTTTCATCACTTCTGCATATTCATTTCTGTAATTTACAGTAAATCCAATAGCTGTCAGTCACACGAGCTCGCAAACACAGGAAAAGAAAAAAAAAAAAAAGGATAAAGAAAAAAAATCCTGCTTTAAATTTACTGTGTTGGGAAACAGCTGCTGCAACATTTACAGCAAAAACCACTCTAAAATATTAAAGATATGTCATCACAGGCTCTCGGCCCCTGCATCTGTAACCATCTGCTTTCTATTAAATCATTACGCCCAACAAAAAAAGAAGCACATGCAGCCTGCTCGCTTGCCGATGCTATTTCCAGCCGTCTCTTTTTTTTTTTTTCTCCCCCTTTTCCGCTAGATCTTTTTATTTAGGAGATAAAACTGCATCAATACAGACGCACAACCAACCACAGCATTCGGCAAAACTAATCACACCCTTTGAACTCTGAAATTACAGACCTTCAATGTATTTTATTGGGAATTTATGTGACAGCTCCAAACCAAAGAGCACAGAATTGTGAAGTAAAATGCATTTTATTTGTAGTTTTTAAAATGCCGTCCGATGAAAAATTTCTAGAAAGGTGGAGTTTGTGCATCTGTTCAGTGCTTCCATCAATACTTTGTAGAAGAATCTTTAGCTGAAATTAGAGCAGAAAGACGACTCTACCAACTTAACAATTCTAGAAACAAACCTTTTGTTTTTTTGTTGCAAAATAGCTTAAGTTCAGCTAGCTGGTCAGGTTAGATGGAAGGTGTCTATGAACTAACCAGAGATTCTTATCTGGACTTAGGTCTGGTCTTTAACTAGGTCATTCTAACCTCTCCGTTTCCTTGTCGCTCTGTCTGTATGTCAGCATGATGATGCTGTCACCACCGTGTTTCACAGCCAGAACGAGGCTTTCAGGGTGATGCAGTGGCTTGACCAGAGAACATTCTTTCATGTTCAGGTTCACACACAAACACAACACAAACACACACACTCTTTGTTGTGCACGTTGATCAGCACTCCTGATGGATTTCTTTCAATAATAGCTTTCTACTTGCCACTCTTCCCTACAGTCAGATTACTAGTAGAACAATAACTATCAGTGGATCTGTAGACTTCCTCTCCTCTGCAGAGCTTCTTGGTTCTGCTTTAATCCTTGATGTCTTCAACTGTATTTATTTAGTAGTGTTAGAGTTAAAGGGGATGAATAGAAGTCTGCTGCACATTATTTTTTTGTTGTATTGATGAAAGCATGTAAAAAACCAAGTGTCTCATTTGTTTCCACATTTCAGTTTGGCACTACTTTGTTTTGGTCTATCACCTCCAACTCCAATAAAACCCGTCGTTTGGAGAAGTTGAACTGAAAAATTATTTATGTCGTTCAAACGACTTTACACCACATTCAGTCATTCACACACTCAGTCTATTAAGTGTATGTAAAATAAACCTTTTGGAGCTCTGGGTCATGTTAGGATGTTTTTTCCCTCACTCAACCTTATCAGCTCGGTGTCACATAAAAACAGTTTGATCTCACCGCACGCAACCATAAAAACGCATCTATATGGGGTCGTGTCCAACAGACGGCCGCCTCGAGTACAGATGAAGCGAAGTTGGCGTCTTTAGTTGCATAAAGATCGAAACAAAAACCTGCACATGTTTGCCTGAACTCAGATTCAAAGCATCAGAAACAGACAGAGTCACATGTTGATCCTAGCGTGAGTGAAATCAGGGCCTGTTTACACTGAGATGAATCTGTCCTCCAAAAATCAATAGCACATAATAGAGCAGTCTGTTTGCATGGCTCAACACATGCTTTTAAATGTGAAAATCTAACTTTTTTTTTTTTTTTTTTGTATTATATTCTTTTTTTTTTTTTTATAACTCTCTTAATTATAACAATAATTATTATTATCATAATAATCTCTCACACCTCCTGTCTTTAAATTTATTTCTGTACATTACTGGTTCTGTCCTCATGTCCTTGGGCCGAGACGCTGAACCCTCAAGTTCTGATGATTAACAGCATCAGTTAAACGTCTAAAATGTAAAAATTACAGCTCCGTCTTCCCTCCTGTCCTTGGGTTACTCAGGGGTACGGAGGCGTGCGGTGACTCAGACTGTTTGGGGCGATGACATCTGTCCTGTTAGAATAGATCGAAAGAAGGAGAGAGAGGCAGAAAATAATAAAAAATTTTTTTTTTTTAAATAGCAGAGCGAGAGCTTCTGAAAGCAGCGGAGCAAAATATTATGTTACAAGTGAACAGAGAGATGGGAGCAGAGACTTATGGGCTGAGTCAAAGGTAAACAATTACAACATCGTGAGTCACTTTCTTGGAGCGCAGCTAAAGGCAGATCATCTCTCCCTCCTAATAGGTAATTTCCTTTGTCTTCTGAGACTCGTATCACATGTCGTTGCCTCCGACGCGGTTGGTCCGCCGAGGGGACGGCGGAACGGGGGAAAGAGAGGGAAGAAACAGAACAGCTTGGAACTTGGCTGGAAAAACTTTAACAATGTTTCTCCTCCAGAAAACATTCTGTTTAGATTAAACAAGCGCTTGTTTGTAAGGAATGCGGCGGCACACTTGGAGGGACGTTTATGTCTCTTTTCTCTCCTTTTTTACCCCCTCCCTCCCTCCTCCCCGTGTTTCTTCTTGCTTTCTGTCATCTTGTCTGTGCAAAACTACTTGTCCTTTTCGGGGCCTGTCATCTCCCCCCTTTTCCCTTCGTTTGCAACCTCCTCCTTGTTTTGTTTCTCCGTCACTCTCCCCTGTGATGTCACTATCTCGGCGTGAATCATTAGGATATCAGTGTACAGCCACTGACAGAAAGTGCCTGATTAACAAGCTCTCTTGTTTTTTTTTTTGTTTTTTTTTCCCTCTCCTCTTTATCTTCCTCCCTTTTTCCTGAAACGAGGCCTCCCGCTGCTCCCAACGACATTTCTCCTCATTCCAACTCCCCTCCCCTCCTCATCATCCCCACCTTCCCTCCTCTTCCTCCCTGTCGTGGATGGCAGGGAGTCACAGGTGTGTGACAATAATTACACATACACTTGGAAGAAAAAAAAAATAATGTCGCTTCCTCCATTTAATAAGTTTGCAGTAAAATAGGCGGTGAGATAGAGGGAGAGAGCACGAGGCAGAGAGCCTGAATCTTATCGGATACCCCAACCTCTAACTTAATCATATGGCTCTTAAGAGCAGCCTGCCACCAGCTGGGGCTCCGTAATATGCATGCAATATGTGTGTAAAACGATACGCTTTAATTTTGAGCCCACTTTAAGCAGCAACAAAATCTGTTTATATGGGAGACATTTAAAAAAGAAGGGAGGAATGGAGGGGAGGGGAGGACGAGTGGAGGATTGGGTTAACTCTCTGCTCTCCGGGCCTGACAAAAGCCATCTGTCGAGTGTCACTGCCTATTCACACTGCAAAGCTTGGGGAGCCGAGAACAAATGGATTTCCTTACTTTTTGGCTAATAACGGAGCATAAAGCGAGTCACAGGTGACTCAGGTTTAAACCTGCTGGGCTTTCTTTTCTTTTTTGGTCTCCCAAGTTTCATGAAAGCAGATGTCACACACATGACCGTGAATTTTAAGGCCTTGTTCACGATGTATTCTGACAGATTTCTCTCTTTTCTTTCCTTTGTTATTACATTCACCGCTGAGCTTTCAGGCACTCATCTAAAACTGCATTGTGGACTGGCCTCTAGAAAAGGCTTACAATACTGTTATCTTAATTAATCCAAAATAGCAATAATATCGATACCAAGTCAGTATCGGTATCGGATCAATACTGGAGTGGTAAGGTTGACACTTTAGTTTTTTTTATTATTTTAATCATTTTATTATAGTGTCTCAGCTCCACCTCAGCTCAATAGTGATTTTCTGCACTTTATTTAGGGACAAAATGAGCATCTACTCTTGTTTTTATATTGTTTTTATTTACCATGTTAACATTCTATTAGATTATTTTGTCAACATAAACTTTGTACAAATCCTGTCCAAAAGTTTAACAAAATAGGCAAAGGAAAAACTACAAAAACACCTATAGGTCAGAAGCTCCAATAATAATAAGTTAAACATTAACAAAGTATCGGTATCGGTATTGGCAATGGTATTGTTATTGGTAACACTGGCCCTGTATTCACTTGGCATTAGATTGATATGAACACATGCAGTATCACACACCTCTGATGTCTTGAGATTTTAGGGAGCAACTTTTTTTTCTGTATTTTTTAAATAAATTTTTTTTTTAAATTTCCAAAGATAACAAATAACTCCACACCTCTCTGAAATATCTAAATCAGATAACCGCTAAAAATATATTTCAATGATTTTGTCAAAGTCCCATTTCTTAGATTCCATGCTTTCTTATTTGTTTCTGTTCTGCATCACAAAGGCCTGTAATGAAGAATTAAAATAGAGAAATACATATATCAATTTTAGGGAATGGAGAACTAATAGATTAGTCAGGAAATACTGGAGATAAGTGTGGTTATATATTTCTAGGAAAAATTAAAAAATGTGTAATATTAATAAAAAAAAAAGTAAATAAAAATTATAAATAGGAAACAAACAAAAACACTTGCCAACATTGTTTTATTAACAAAAAGTAAAAAATGATCAAAACATAACATGGATTTGTCAAAGTGGTTAATATGTAAAATGTTGTGAGAGCCAATCTAAATAGATATGCATTTGGGTTTTCAACGCTCAGCTGTGGAAAAGCCACAAAAAAGTTACAAAAGATTTATGACTTAATCATGTTTTTTAACATTTAGTTATGTCGTTGTTTTTCAAATCTTATTTTAATATTGATGCACGTGTTAAACTTTCCCAATTTAATGCTTATACTCCTGTGCTTTTTGAATCAACTCACCTTAACAGTGAATCTGCTCTGTAACCAGCATTAGTATTGTTTTCTTCAGCTGCCAAGTTAGAACACATGAAAAATACATGTTGAAATATGTATTTCTAACTTTAAAAATAGTCGGTTGAATAAAATAACCCACATGGATTTAAACATTTTTTCAAGATACTTTTCAATAAAAAATAGCTAAAAGTGACCAGGACACACTCAAAACCAAGTTTAAAGAGGCAACAGTGAGAGCTATGTTCTTGTGAAAACTGGTTGTGTTTTTTTGAATATGCACTTCCTGTTTGTTCATTTCCTTAGACAGAAACTTTTTTATCTACTTTGAATAATGAATTGAGAATACTGTACACTTTGATAACTAGGATTAAGTGGAATATATGTGTAATTAAACTGAAATGTTTTTTTTATTTTTTTTAATTTATATTAATAAAACTAATTGATTTGAATTTGTGGAATAATTATACTGTCTCCAGTGAGAACAAAAACTTTCAAAATAATCCATTATATAAAGAGAAGGCCTTAGCTTTTTATATAAAGAAAGAAAAGAAAGACACATTGCATGTCAGGATGAGTTGGTCGTTTATGGAATTTAACATATTATAACTTTTTATAGATCTCCACGTAGTTACATTTATTTATTCTTTGTATTGCCTCTTTCTGGCATCACTTTAAACTAAATTGATGTTACCACATTACTGAATCCTTAGCTTGAAATTCTCAAAATCCAACAGACGACCTAAGAGGTGACTGTATGTTAGCAGACAGACGTGAGATACCACCTAAGTGTTTAAGTAAAGAGAACAGAAAAAAAGTGAGAGCGAGGCGTTCACGGACACGAGAGGCTGGCAGATTTTGAGGAAGGAAGCGTAGAAAGGGGGGAGACAGGCGAACAGGAGTGGAGGGTAGAGCAGTGTGTAAACTTCAAAAAGCCTCTGACAGTGGCTCTCGCTGCTGCCGCCGCCAGGCCTGTCGACTCCACAGATGCTTTTGTTCCCCCCGCTCACGCTCACTTGCACCCTCCTCCTCCTTAACCTCACCCTTCCCTCCCTCCTTCCCTTCCTGTCTTCCCTCCTCTGCCTCTGCGTTCGCCCAGGCTCCTTGGTGATCGTGCGCAAGAGGAGTGGGGGGCTATCAAAGCCACCGCTGTCTGTTTCAGACTTCAAAACCCAGGGCCCCCGTCCGTCCGTCAGCCCCAATCATCATATCTGCCCGGCCCCAGCGGAAAGCCTCATACACTGGAGGAGAAATATTTGATCTGTCCTCTTTGCAAGGATCAACAGTCACACAAACGACAGGGGTGCCCCGGCACGGCGAAGAAGAGGAGGAGGGGGGAAGGATGGAGGGGATGGTGGTGCTGGGAGAGAAGAATGATGACTGATTTAATGAAAGAAAAGAGATCAAATTAAAATACAGTAAAATAACTGAGCTTCCCTCTCCGTTCGTACGGTTATTATTTTTTTTAAACTTGTTTTATTGTTTAAAATTATTCACTTTTTGCCAAACATTCTACTCAGCTGCAATGAACTTTTTTAATGAAATTTAAGGTTTATAATACAAAGTCTTTTTTGTTATTGTTTCTTTATCATATATGAGTTCACAGCAACTGAATCCTCACCCTGTCAGTTTCACCGAGGCCTGCTCTCACATGAAATCCTTGCAAAATTTATAACCATCAAATTTTCTCTTTCTCTTAAATCATACATTTCTCTTTTAAACTGAATAGATTACAAGTGTCTAAAATACTTCAATAATATATGAACATAATTTGTGTTGTGTGCATTTTTCTTCAAGAAAATATAAAATATAGATATATAATTTGAAAGTAAATCAAAGCAAAATATTTTTAAGGTAGAGTTGAGAAACTGCAATACAAAAAGATAAATACACATTTTAAGAGGGAATCTAAAACTAAGATATCAATCCTATCACACTGATATCGATCCAATACTGATACTGACTTGTTATCAGTATTGTGTCTGTTTTGGATACATCTGCCCACCTCTAGACACGAAACATTGTTCAAACATTTAAACAAGAATCAGGTGCTTAATGCACTCAGACCAAATATCTGCAGGTTTACAGAAAACAAACTAAAAAATTAAAACTAAAACTTGAACAGTTTATGTGAACAAGAGATGGAAGCTTTTAGAGATGGTTAATTAATATTCATTCATGTTAGGAAATATTATCTGGGTTTAAAATGAAGAATCTCTTGAACAAAAATCATCTGTCAGAGTAAGACAGAGAAAAAAATATTTTGTTTCTTGTCTGAAACAAAAATATTCTTGCAGGCCTTATAATAAATAAACGATAAATATTTGATCAAATCCATTGCGTTTGCCGTCGAGAGTTTCAGCAGGAGCACTTTAAGTTTTTTTTTATCTCCTAAATGGAATATTTCAAACATTGCCTTGTAGCAGGTATCTTGTATACATGTCAGAGAGAAAAGCCCCACCTGACACTGTGAGTGTTTGTGCGCCGCATTCTAGTTTTACTCAGCGTTTTTATTTGTCGCTCCAACAGCAAATATTGGTGCTGAGGACGGGGGTTGTCTCTGTGCATCTATCTATAAATCTATTTAGCCATCCATCTGTCTGTCTTCCTCTCACATGGCACTTATTTATTGACATCGCTGTGTGTTGCCTCTGACAGACGGCTGGTATAGTTAGCTCTTAAATCCTGGATGTGAGATCAGACTGCATAATTACCTTTCACATTAAGCCCTTTATGTCCAACAGACTAAGGCCTCTGTCTCCCCCCACCCCTCAACTTCGTGTGTGTGTCTACCTGTCTCTCTGTGTGTCTTACACACTCATCGGAGCAGCAGCAGTGGAGCAGCTGGTAGCATTATTGACACACAGTGTTCCGAGGCAGCGGGGGCGCGGAGGAGACAGGGAGACACGCAGGAGGTGGCGGCGGTGTGGTGGTGGTGGTGGTGGTGGGGGGGGGGGTATTGAATCAGAGGAAGATGAATATGATTTGATGGAGAGTCTATGTTAGTGTGTAACATGACTAACTTCAAAGCAGTTTTGTCTCATTGACCCCCCCCACCCCCCACCCCACTCATACACACAAACACACTCTGCATGCCACGGCTCCCTGAACAACACACAAACTCACACCAGCGCCGTTGGCTCGGATCTGTTCAGACAGACTGCCATCAGCGATGCAGGCGTGTCACTCATCACCCCATCACATCCAACTGAATAATCAGCAGGATCTCATGTCGAGCTCAATGGACTAGCGTGCATGTGCCAGGCTGCAAGTCCCGGGGTTCATGAGGTTGAAAGGCAACGCTAATCAGTGTGTGTCTTATGCTTTAGTATGAAACACAGCCTTACAGGAGGCCAGGCTGGACGGGACGCCGATGAGCGACTGGAACTCACATAAGCTGATTTCCATCCTCTGTGTTCACTGTGTACTTTAGTTCTGAGTGATTTTTGTCAGTTTTAAAGTAAATATTTGTTGCTTAGTGTTTAGTGTAATTGAACGAGCTGTTTCTGCCATTCAGTCTGAAGGCTGAGAATTTGAGGTGAACTCTTTGATAATTTATTGCTTGTCCTGTCGGGTTTCTAATCAGGGCCGGAAGTGCAGATGCTGTTGTTGAAGAGAGTTGAAACAGTGGAACTTCTGCAAGCCCTGCTGATGTGCAGAAATATAAAAAAAAAAATACACACACATCCACACACACATGTATTATACCCGTATTAGGACTTTTTATTGACTTCCATTTATTTTAGTGACTGCATTTATTGACATTTTCCCCAACCCTAACCCGTAGTGTATTCCTAACCCTAGACTTAATCAAAATGTAACTCTAAACCTAACTCCTAACCTAAACTCAGTTCAGCCCTAAAGCCTAGGACTCAAAAAAAGCTCTTTTTGTTATGGGGCCTGGGATTTGGGCCCCATTGGTGTGTGTTAGGTAAATGGTCCTCACAAAGTATCAAATGCAAGGCCACGCACACACACGCACACACGTTGATTTTGATCCAACTCGTGGATTTGTGGTCCTGAGGGAATTGGGTAAAGATGGCAGGTGATCCGCACTGTGTAAATACAACGACGTGTGTGCCACTGTCAGAGCTTTTCACAGCAATAAAACAAATTCATTATTTTCTTCTCTGAACGGAGATGTTCGAGGTGCCACTCTGTGCGTGATTGTGGAGTGTAACTGTGTGTGTATGCATGTGTGTGTGTGTGTGTGTGTGTGTGTGGGTGTGTGTGTGTGTGTGTGATAACAGATGTCCACCCTGTGGCTGCTGGGAAGACACTTCACGTTCTACATGTGTTAAGTGACAGTGATGGACAGCAGGTAGTCCTTTTTAATAATTCAATATATCTGAATCCCCGCTCAGCAGATTCGTCCCTCAGTCAGAAGCCAAACATTGTCAACGAGATGCGATCATACGCACAAATTGAATGCAAAGGAATGCAGAAAAAAAAACTTTTATTTCCCCTTCTGTTTCCACATTGTGTAATCTATTACATTTTCATCTTGGTTATGTTTGATCTTAAAGTGGAACCACAAGTGGAAACGAAAACAGCTTTACAGTTCTCCTGCCACCTCCTCACGTGTCTTTCAGGCATCGCTCCGTTTTAGCAAAGACCAATGGAAACAGTTAAGATCGCAGCGGCGGGGACAATGAGCCAGATCGAGCCAGCCACTCAGTCAGCCAGCCAGAGACAGAGACATTTCCCCAACACCAGGATGCGGCTAAGTGAGCCTCAACTGACCAGAAATGATTTGCCTCTGTCTGTTAGACACGTAATGGAGTCATTTAACTAGTCAAATTAGGAGTCGGCGAGATGCCGCATGCTTCATTACTGGGTTCCAATGGGCCCCGCTATACATTTACATCAGAAATGACTTCAAGGCAAATTAATGTTTTTATTGTCCTGTAGGGGGGACAAATAAATAAATAAATAAATAAAGGTATGAACCCCCCACCACACACACACACACACACAAACAACGCATCATGACTCTAATGTTGACATCTTTGTGCACACAGCGCCCTAAGCTCTAAACACAATACAGCAACACATGCGGGTTGTTTGCACACACCATCCTATCTGTCACACAAGTGCTTCTATCAGGAATCAGGAGAACTTTAATAATCCCCGCAGGGAAAAAAAAAAGAAAAAAAAAAAAAAACATCCACACGCATCTGAGATTCCCACTGCTAAAAGATCAGCACCATCTAGAGGTCAGAGGCAGCTACTGTCCCCCGCGCTCAGCCCCTTCTGAGGAGAGGCTTTGAGAAATGTCTCCCACAACTTGATTTGCTGCACAGCAAATGATTGTTTCCATTTGTCGTGAAAGGGGAGGCCATTTGATGCCTTTGTTTAATGCTAAGAGAGCGTGTCCCGCCGGCTGCTGAAGAAAGCTCAACATGTGCAGCAAAAAAAAAAAAAAAAAAAAATCATGAAAGTAAAAGGGGGGCACAGGGGGAATGGTGCAGCAGAGGCCGCAGAAGCAGCTCCACACACGGTGTGACTGACAGCTATTTAGCCTGGCTTGATCCAGCACTCCCTCTCCGGACCTGTAAATTAGAACCAGGTGATGACGGAAATAGGAAATAGAATATATCCACTGGGGAGAGATCAGAGGCCAAATGTGTGTGTGAGAGCACGTGTGGGAGCAGGAGGGTGGCAAAGGGAAGGAGGGGGGGTTTGCATGTTGCTCTGCTCCTTGTCGACAGGGAGGTCTGACAACTGGGATAATTGATAAGAAGCAGAACCCTGTTAGACTCAGAGCAGAGCGCGGACCTCTGGGATTTGGAGTCTCGCTGTGTTTACACATCCTAACAGCCTCTCAGGCCGCAGACTCACTACGGCTCGAAGCAAAGCAAACAAGGAACAGGCCAAGCTGGAATTCAACTGGCAACCTTTTTGACTCGGTCGGGTTTTTATAGCTCGGCGGGGAGCGCTGCCTTCACTGGTCAGAGCGAGTTCTGGTGTTTCAGGCTCCCTGCACGGCCCGCGTTTGTGTTATCATAGATTACAGCCGCATTGTTTGAAGTTGACTGACAGCCAGTGATATTTTTGTTCATGCATGAGTGTATGCGTGTGTATACATGCGCGCGTGTGTGTGTTCTGATCCCTTTGTTTTTGATGAAGCAAACACATGCGCTGGAACACACACCAAAATGCTCCGGTGCAATCGCACCATGTGTGTGCAGAACTACGCCGGTTGCTGTTGTTCTTGACATTCTGTCGATACCATTGTGTGGAAAAGCACCGGTGTGTTTGATGGGGCTCTTGACTGACACTGGATGCTACTCTTTGATACACACACACACACACCCACACACACACAGACGCTTTGTTCCAACAACAGTGCAGCCATCTCTCTATCACTGAATCGTTTTTTTCCCCGTTTTTTCTGTCCTCCCTGACTTGTCGCACTCGTTCAGACAGAGATCCAGTCTGAAGGATTTCACGCAGAATGATAAACATGCCAACAAGGCCCTGTTAGCCCAAAATACAAACATTTATCAGAGGGCGAGGGGTCGATGAAAGAACTGAAGCCTGTTACACTGCAGTACATTTGAAAGGGAAGTTGATGCTTCTTGATGTCTTTGTCTCATCTTGGAATTTCTCTTCTCACAGGAAGCAGGAAAAAATGATGCATTTTGTCTCCATGTAACCTTAACCTATCAGTGATATCCCTGTCATCTGTTCAGCAGACACACCTTGATAACATTTAAACTGTGATAAACAGCTCTATGATCTTGATGAAATGATACGTTCTGCGTAAAGATGTACGCATGCCGTGCCTTTGTGCATGTCTGCAGATTAACGAAAGCCTCTCTGTCTCTTTATATTTCTCATTTGTTGGAAGTAAGAGCCACACAAATTGATTTCTTCATCCGTCTCTGGTCAAGCGAGCCCAGTCTGTCTTTCCCCTCTTTATTGAATAAACACAGGCATTTTATAGACATTGCCCCTGATGTCGCAATATTGTTTTTGACTTCCTCTCTGTTATGTATTGATCACTGACTCGCCCATTTGTCTGCATTGGGAGCGAAAGGGGGGAGGAGTGTTTGGTAGAAAACAAAATATGTGTATGTATTTGCGCTTGTGATCTCAAATACTGTAGAATATAGAAAGTGATTTAAAAAAAAAAAAAACTTTTTGTGTGTGTAGGTGTAGGTAAGACGTTGCCGCTGTGTTGGCTGTTCATGTGACTTTATGTTGATGTGGTTGGAGCATTCCAACCCCGATGTCAGACTTTTGATTTCTTCTCATTTTATTATTACATGTCGACTACACAGGCGCGCCATGTTGTTTTGCCGTTGCCGCTGTATGTGTTTAGTGCGTAGTTAAACTACTCAGGCAACAACTCCATCGCTAATTATAGCTTTCCACTTGAGCAGTGACACAGAGACACAAGCCCTTGTGTTAACTTCTGAGAAACTCAACACTGCTGTGGTTTCATGCACATTTCTGCTTTGTTTTCAACCTTGAAATTTATTGCCTCTCTAAGTAGGAAGTGGAGTCTGGATGCACCGTGCCACTTGTCTGCCTGACAGCAAACAATCATCCGACCAGTGCAGAAATGCATCGGGGGTTTGGTGTATTGATAACACGTAGAGTTTAGAGTTTCCATTCATGCAGAATTCATGTCTTTGGTTAGAATGTCTTTAGCGCCATCCCTAGCTCCAGTTCAGTCCAATTCAGTTCAGTTTCATCACAACAGGCTTTACAAGGAGAACCGGTGCAGTTCAGAACCAGAAACAGTCAGATCAATCCAATCTAGTCATATATGTGCATTCAGATTTAACTAGAACAGGTTCCAATCCCATCCTAGCAAGTGCCCTCTTGCCCCGCCACACCCAGGTCCACCTCGTCCCATCCCTCTCCCTCCTACATGCTGGAACTCTACACTTGGCGGCCAAGTTGGGAATTTGCAGGACAACTTTGAGTCCTGAAAGATTTTGCCGGTTTAATTCATTTGCCTGTGGGTGGTATTAAAATCATCATAGAAACCATCTATGCCCCCACCCTGCAAAGCCCCTCCTAGCAAATCTAATTACATACATTATATTCTATAACAGTTACAATACCGTGAAAGTCAATGTTTCTGATTTTGAGAAAGCATGTGGTGACAGTGGAAAAGAATGACTTACTTTAAGCTGGGAGAAACCACAGCTCATGTCCAAGACAAAGTATGGTAAAGAAAATATTGCATTTAGTCCGACTTTACATGCGAGTTATGAGTCAGTACTAGTCTGTTGATTCCACTCGTAGCTTGCTAAACTTTATTTTTAAAACGTCCATTTTAGCCCAAAGTCCATCAGAAAAGTTAGAAATTTTTCCTTAAAATTCACATTCCATTTACTGGATTTACTTTGTTCCTTTAAAGGTATAGATGATTCTCCAACATTTACTAAAAAATAATGAAATGATAGTTTTCAGTTGCTTATTTTGGGCTTATTAGTCTAAAATCATTTTCAGGAGCCTTTCTACTGCTCAATGAAAGACTCTTGAAATGCAGTGCTATATATAGTTAGGCCTAAGTGAGGACAACAAGTGAATGAAGAGACACTTCGGCTGGTTTGAAGTTTTACCTGTTAAGGAAGTGATAACATCTTTGTGCTAAGATGTTGTTTTTGTTAAGATTAAGAACATTAAGAAAAAAATAACAGAATTTATTGTTTGCACTGTTTCTTTATTTTCATATTGTTAATAGTCTGTTTGTTTAATGCATAAATACATGTGAACACTTTGTACTTAAAACAAAACTCCTAATTAGTTTCTCTTTTCTCTTTATAATCTTGTAATCTTGTTCTTACTGATTCAGTATAATATTTTGGACTTTTTTTTTTTTTTTTTTTTTTCCTGATTTTGATACTTTTAATCTTGTGTGACCTGACATGCCTCCATGTCTTGTCACTTTGCTGCTGTTACAGATGTATGTCCTTACAATACAGAGTTTATATCTTTTCGATAGATTTGTGAATACATTGCAAAAAAAAAATAATAAGAAAAAGAAGGAAAAAAAAAATGTCTCGTAGTCTCTATGAATATAAGCACATCCCTTCAACGCTGTATTAATTGATTTGAATTATTATTATCATTATTAACTCAGCTGCTTAGTTGTAAACTAAGATTTAACCACCAATTACAGTTTTCATGACTGTAGCAGAGTACAGTAACCTTGCTTAAGTGCACAGCAGGGTATTGATATACCATCCAACAGTGTTGCATTGCCATGTCTCCTGTTGCTTCTGCACATTTTTGATTTCAGTTTGTTTCCGTATTTGCTCCTCACAAACTCTGCTGGCTCTGTTGGACTTTGTGCTTTAATAGGACGTCTTTATTCATATGCTCCGTTCAACAGAAATGTTGGCACATGATGGGAAACCACTTATAGGTGCCAGTAAAGCTGGCAGTGTTGTTGATTCTTAGCTGGTTCCATCCTCACTGAAGCATTCAGACTGCATTATCGAGGATTTATTTGGTTTGCTATAATCGCTATGGATCGATTTAGAACTACCCTCTTAATTGAGGAACTTTCGTAATCTTTATTTTTACGCCGTGGCGGTGTCTGAGCGCGAAGTTGACTCAGAGCGTGGATCGAGTCCTGGCTCGGCTGCCTGCTCTGTCCAGAAGGCAGCTCTGCAGGACGTTAGCCGGCTCAGCATTCTGGGATGGCTGCCCAGGGGTCCCGGATGACCTCAAGAGTTAAAAGCAAGCAGCGGGAGAGATAGACGAAGGCATGGAGGAAGCATGGAAGCTGACAGAGAGACAGAAGAAGGAGGGGACGGAGGTATGTAACTGGAGGCAGGGTAGGGGTGGAGGGCTGCTTCTTGAGGGAATTAGGAAGACAGAGAGACTGAGGGAAAAGGGGAAAGTCAAACATTGATAATAAAATCTTAGATGACGTACCGCAACAGTATGAAAAGATTTATGAGCAGCTAGTGGACATAAGCAGAATAAAGACAACTATTACACTACAGTGCCAAAAGTAATTATCCTCTGTCTTTTCTGGTTTAATTCCTTTGCTCCAGGAGCAGCAGCTCAGTGGGCCTAACTCTGAGGTGTCACTTTGAGTTTGTCCCTTTCTTAAAGATAGGAACCTCCTCTGCTACACTCTACTGAAGCATGTTAAGGATCATATCCAGGGTTTAACTTGGTAAAGGGTACAGAACTCCAACATCACGCCTATATGTCACATTTCTATAGGAGTCTTTTCGCACATCTGATTTAGATCTCCACTACGGTTGGTAATTAGTTTGGCAGATGATCTTAAGCAGGGGAAACCTATTTAAAGAGGTTGTTCAGCATTATTAAGTTTGCAACGGTTATCTCACTATAACGGAAGGAGGACAGATTTTTCTAGAGACAGATAGCGTCAAGAGGCACCTGCGAACTGTAAAAACAGCCTCGGTGACTGAAAATACTTGGGAATTAGGTCAGGTAATGGCTTGGAAAGTGTCTGTCACCCAAACTAATAGTTGGTTATGGATAAGGGTTATGGAGAACGGCAATAAAAAGGAGAAACTATGCCACGAGAGCACGCAGGTGTTTTCAACCTGAGGGTGTCTCTGGGGTGGAAATAAACTCTCAGTGCGAAATCCTCTAGAGTTTGGCTGTTGGGTATTTAAGCTGTATTTAGGCCACTCCCAACACAAGCCTCAGAGTGTTTTGTAGATGCATTTATTTTAATGTCATAACGCTGTGATCAGCAAGTCGCTGGCTGGGTTAGAAACTAGACATTTCTCCCATTTGGCATTTATAATGTGTTATTTTCTATGTTTTTATGTTACACGAGAAATAAGAATGCTTTCTTCAGAAAATGGTAAATGGCCTGTACTTGTACAGAACTTTATTAAATCCAGAGGAGCCCCAAAAAAGTAAGTGTGCTTAATGGAAACACGGCAGTTTTTGCACTGGGTTGTTTTTTTTTTTTTGGCTGTATAAGAACAGCTGTATTTAACAAAACTGCAATGGAAACACATTTTTGTCCACATTGTGCAAGTCACGTGATCAACAGCTGTTACTCCTACTGAAAACAACGAAGAAGACGACAGGAAGTAGTAATGTAGCTCTATACATCCGGCGCTGCCATGATTTTTAATAATTTATCTCACCGAACCTGCTTATTCACGTGTGACTTTAATTTCATTTCTCATTTAATGGAAACACTGCAATGGAGATATTACGTTTTTTTCAGCATTAACAGAACGTCAACAAGGATTAGAAGACATTTGTAACGGAAACACAGTGAGAGTATAGACATTGTGTCAGACTGTCCAGAGCGTGCTCTTCCTCTCACCTCCCAGCAGTGGACACACACACACACGCACACACACCCCCACACACACACACACACACCTCTCTCCCTAACCCCCGCCATCCTGCCAGGACTTAGCACGAATAGTAAACTGATGTGTGCACAGGAGTCGAGATATAACATTACAGTATTGTGATTCATGTGAACCATTTATCTCTGTTAAAATGACCAGAGTAGAAGAGTCACAGACATGATGGGGAGTGTTTTGGGAAAAAGAAATGGGTCAGAGGTTTACAAGGCAGATCTAAAAGACAGCGTCTGTCAGTTCATGAATAATCTCTGGTGAACCCGTTGACTGACACATGAGGTGTTTCGTTTCCCTCCTTGGCTTCCCTGCCCGCTTTCCCACAGACCTCCACTCCTTGGCCCGAAATGACGCTTAAGAAGGTAATGGTGTAAATGAAAGCTCCCCGCCCCTCTCCAATTCCCGTTCCCCTCTTCATCCCCCTTCGTTCTATACGTCTCTCTATCTCTCTCCCTCTGGGGAACAAAAGAGGCCTTATTATACCTCCCTGTCAGCGTCACTCTGTGTCTCACCACTGTACAATCACTGTTTTCTGCAGCTCTACCAGCATGGGGTAAATGGGATAGAAAGAGTGAGAGGTGCAAGTACAGAGAGAACTGGAATGTCTCTGGTGTTTTTTTTTAAGTGTATTTGTCTGAAGCAGGGTTTTTTTTTTTCCCCTTCTTTCTTTTTCTCTCTTGAAGCCTCAACAAGCGGTGTAATTTATTTGAGGCACTCGTTCACATCACACACACGCACATGCACTCCTTAAGTCTAGAGATATCTTCTTATTGGGGAATCTTTCAATAAATCAATGTGACTTTAAACACATTTCCCAGGCGACACGGCTGACCTGATAAGAAGTGAACTAATCTCTTTTGAGGCTGCCGGGAGAGCTTTGAACCAAATCTACTGTGCATCTATCACCAAGGTTATTTGTCAATGGCTGCTAATCCCAGGTAAATTTCCCTGGTTTTATATCAGGGTTCTCATGTCTGAAGTTTCTTGGCCTTGGGAAAATAAGAGCGTAGGCTTACAGAAAGAAGGGGAACAAAAGAAATGTTATGGATTTCAACAGCAAAACAATTTGTTCGGGAGAAGGAAAGAGAGAGGCATGGAGGCACACGGAGAGAGGCCGGATTAATTATTCCTCACACATCGCAGTCAGAACTGGGTTGCAATGCATTCATTCTTGTCAAATAGTTTGTTTATGTAAGGCTGATCAAAGATCAACCTTCAGTTTTCACCTGACTTATTTTTATTTTGTATGAAGCAGTCCCTGTGCAGTAACGTTACTCTGACACCACATGCTGTAAATGAGACATTTTCCTCTGTAAAACTGGTGGATAAAACAGGAATGTGAACTTTTTTTCTATTTTTGATTACAATGTGTGATTGTTTTCCACTTTGACTTCTATCCAAGTATTTTTGTTAATCAGGTGCTGTTGAGAGGCTAATGTCAGGTCTTGGCATTAGAAATGCAGTAGGTGAGATAGACAGTGAGCGTTCACTAAGCGTCTGAACGTGTTGTTCTTCCCTGCGTGAGAATGAGGTCTATTATCGTCTTAGCAACATTTGAAAGGACCAGGTTATGTCAAGATATGTCAAAATTATCAAGTCCCAAATGTATGGAGGGTTTTTGCCTGATTGTAATTACAATTAGCAATACAAGCTTCTAGCAATTCATTTCTCAACATTTTTCTTTAAATTTATTCTAACTTCAAAGGAAACTGCTGAAATGATTCAAAGGTTTACTCGGTGTAAAATTTATGATTTATAAAACACCTGAGTTGCTGCTCAGACTCGCTTCAGTCTTTGGGAAATTAAGTTTTATGGCCTCTCAACTAAACCCCACTTGAGAAAAATCTAACTTGTCCTTTTAATACACGTCATCGTTTTAAAAGATCATTAGAATACTGTTTACTGATTAATTACATCTTTCAACAAAACATATTTTTTCTTCCTGGACACCATTTTATGTTCTTCAGTTTTGACGCAACTTGAGTCGTCTTGTTCTCTGTTCATTAAATGTGTTTTCAGCTGAGAATCGTTGCATTTCTTTAAGCTCTTTTGAACCCTCTTCAAATTGACTGATGATATATCAACTGTCATATTTTAATGAAGTGATTTTGAGCTCGAAAAGCGACTGAAAAATCTTAAGATTTGCTTTCTATTCCCAACCATCAGTGTGTTGTAACATGCGAAGCCATGAGATGATTCAGTTTCTTTTTAGGTACCATGTTTTCACAAAGTTATGTTGTCATCTGTCATGTCTGTTCAGCCAGGAAGCCAGGCTTTCTATTCATCTGTGGAGCCAATTATCCAGGCTTTGAAACAAGTGTTTGGACAATATGACAAATAACATTTTACTTTTGCCTATCACACACACACACACACACACGTTTGTCCCTTTACACACACTTTTTTGGAATAAATAATTGATCAGGGAATGTTGGAAGGACCTACTCGCACTGATATTTACTGTGCAGCACTGCCTCACGTGGAAAGAAACTTTTCCTTGAGTTCATTTTTCTTTTTCACATTGGTCTTCAAGCGCTTTTTTTTTTCTTTCTTGCCATCCCCCTGAAGCCCCCACCCCAATCCCCATCATCTCCCCCCTTCATGTGTGCTGAAGATCATGGAAAATCTCTTGCCATATCTGTCATCTGTCACGCTCTGTGATGAACAGTTTTGATCTCTCACTCGGCTGTTTATGGCCGTTGTCAAGCAGGAAGGAGTCGTAGCCGTAAGTGCTTACACCAGCGTGTAAATAGTTTGACGTGTGGCTCCGTAACAAAGTTGCAGGGGTAAATAAGGAGCCAAACAACCAAGCAGAATTGCAATTAAGTTGTACGTCTGCATTATGAAATGTTTGGAGCAGCGTGATTTCTGTCCACTCTTTTTGCATTTATGACTCTTGATACCGAAAGTGTGTTTCTTTGTTCCAGGGAGACTTCTAGGCTGTGGGGGATCAAAGGGTAAATAGAGTGTGTTATGGTTAGCACTTAACTACACACATGCGGACGCGCTGTACGGTGGGGTGGTGGAGAAATATGCCGAGGACACTGTGATCGCTGCTCAATTCTTCCACTGTGAGGTCATGGTGTGAAGGGCCAAGTCAGATGGAAGCTGTGCTGGAAAGAAGACTTTCACAGCTGAATGGAGCAGACATCAAGCATTAACATTTGTACATACAGGGACAAATGGATTCCTTCTATGTGTTCCCATTCAGTTAAAAGAAAACTTTTATCACAACATATGGGATATTGAATCCATTATGTTTTGTTATGACTGAAGAGTTGTTCCTATCTGAACGTGAGGTATTCTATGTTTTTTAGTGCCTGCAGTTAATCACTGTTTGGTGGGTTCTGTTTCTCCACCTGCATTTTGACTTAGTTTCTCTTTGAGATTAATTAAAAAAAAGAAAAAGTCAACTGTAGTGAGAGCTGGTCACAGGCTCTGTGATGTGGGTAAGACAGTCTCTTCAAGATGTTTCAGTGTTTTGTTTTGTTTTTCACCCTGAAATGACTGATTGTGTGGCACCTTTTTCAAAAAGATTGTGGATAAAGGTGCACATTTTTTAAGCTTTGCAAAAAAAGTTGAGATTGCGACACCTTCCTGAAAACAGATCGGATTTGAATATAATGCCTTCTTGCAATAGCACCTTTAATACAAGTACAATCCAATAAAATTCTGAGGCCTTGTCAAAGTGAAAAACAAGAATTCCATATTAGTCATTCACGTCGACATGAACTGTTTACACAGTAGAAACAGATCCTACAGAACTTCTCAAAATGTAAAATATAAACAAGATAATAAAATAATCAAATGCTACCGTTTCATGTCACACGTGCTTTCATCTCACAAGTTTGGCTTTCAAGAGACGTTGTGAACCGGGAAGTGAAATTAGAAGAGGGCTAAGGCGATTTGTCAAAATGCAACTGAGCTGCAGTGATTGGTCAGGGTAAAGGAAACAGAAAACGTTTATGTCAATTTGCAGAAAAGTTTTGAAAATTGCGAGAGACTGTTTCAAAGGCCTTCTTCCCTGCAACTGATCTGGTCCTCTTGGATTTATTTATGGTACACAGACCTGCTCTTTCATCGGCAATATTCGTAGCAGCAGTCTTCTACAATGTGAGCGCCATCTTGATGCAAACTGAAAATATCTCCATGATTTCCCTTTGAAGTAATCATTTTTACCACCAGACAATACTGTCTAAAACACTGCTAAATATATGGGGTTTTTTTGTTTGTTTTTTGGGGTTTTTTTCTTTCTGTCATCTAAAAAGCAAAACCAAAGGCAATATTTATGGGCGAATTTACAGTTAGAATAAGTTTTGATACTAGTTTAAAAAAGATTTAAAGGTTGAAAAGTCTGTGAGTTTTGTGATTCCTAGTTTTATATGAGTTAAAGCTTTGTGAAAATGTCACAATTTTCTATCTCAGAATTAAACAAAAGGGGCCTCAGCAGCAGCCATGGGTTTAACAGATGCTTCAGGTCATTAGGTCACTCAGAGACAGATCAGCCATGGTGTCCAGGAGAGACAGAGGACAGCGGATAAAAGACAGGGTGAAAAACAGAAAAAGAAATGGAAAGTGTGATTCAGGAAGAAAGCTAAGATATGGGGAAAAGAAGAGGGCTGTGTGTGTGTGTGTGCATGTGTGTGTTTAGTTGGAGGAAGATGTGGGGATGGGGAGCTGGGGGTATGAGGGGCGATCTTGGAAAGGTTTCGTATATCATAATTATCCCGTTAAGTAACGGCAGAGCGGCCTCCCCTGGGGAATTTGTCTTAAATGGAAGATTTGCAAGGAGAACGGGTCAGAAAGAGAGAAAAAGAGGAACGGCTTCCAGTCGGCAGGAAATCTTGTTTACATTTACATAATCATATCAACACTCAGTCCTTCTTCATCGTCTCTTTCTTATGCCTTTTCAAAAACAGAAGATGGGGGGGGATAGGAAAGAAACAGATGAGGGAGGGCTTCGGGCTTCTCATTGTCGGTGTTTGTTGTTGATGCTCTTCCCCCTCCAGCCTCCCCCCCCCTCCCCTCCCCTCTCTCATTTTCTTAAAAGTGCTGCCAGTGTTGGCAAGAATGCCTGTTATTTTAAATCTCATGCCAGCACCTCCAACCTCCTCTCATGTCTGTCTCTCTGCCTCATTATGTCCTCTTTAAGTGGGATTTCTCAGACCTTTTGGCCTTTATCCCTTGTTTGGCATGTTAAAAAAAAAAAAAAAAAAAAAAAAATCATAAATAAGGCACTGCGTGGCTGCCGACGAGAGGCTTAATTGAGATCTGCAAAGAGCACCGAGCAGATGTTTGTAGCAGCAACTGTTGAATCATCAGAGACTGCTGAAAGCCTATGAAACCATGTTAAAGAGAAGCCAGGTGTTCTAGATTTTTTATTCTGTCTCCCCCCCCCTCTTTACGTCTAGGAGTGCTGAAGTGCTGATGTGAATGCATTTGTTTAGAGTTTCTAGGAAGAGAGATGGAGAAATGAAACACATGGTCTATTAGCAATGCTAAACTGCTGTAAAGTGTCTCCATCTTCATCTAAAATATATATGTGACTGAAAAAAACAGAAGCACGTGAAACAATAGGAAAATGTTACGTTTTTTTTTTCTTTTCACAGTCCAAATGCCTTCAAATGTGTTTAACTAGTAACTCGTCTTTGCGGTGAAAGGTGCATACTTATCGCTAACCTGATAAGTAACAAAATAGATGAAATATGAAAACCTAGATAAATTCCAAGACATAGTCGTCATTTTCAGATGATAAATCAGGAAACAGTTTAATATAACTATCATTATTCACATGTCAGAGAGAAAAACTCTGAAAGAAATAGTTTTCTAGGGTTACCGTTGCCTGGTGGTCATGTTGAAAATGATGTTAAATATTAAATAATGCCCAGCTACATACATGATTTATATTTACCAACCACTTTATTATGTGCACCTCTGTAATTGCTTGTAAATACAAACTGCAAATTAGAATTTGCAAGTAAAAATTCTTGGCAGGGCCTGGACTTTAGCGTAATAAATTTGATTAAATAATTTTATTGCCACACATTTTAAAGCATTAAAAATTGTAACGCCATCAACTGCATTTATTTATATATAACGGTTCCAACCATCAAAAAAAAAAAAAAAAGGAAAAATAAATGCTAATAAAATTTGGTCCATCAGGAACCTTTGTACTCTCGTGTTTCCAGTACGCCCATAAATCTGACACACATCGACAGCCACAGCAATGAAGGAGTTTCACCTTTTCTTCAAAAAATAATCTGGTTTGATGCTGGAAAAGATAATTGTTGAGTTGTGCTAAAAGGAGTTAGCCTATCAGCAAAGCTATTCTAGCCTAAAATGCTATCGCAATGCTAAATGTAGCAGCAGCACAGAGGTTAATGCCATCTTCTGATGGCTACTTCTAGAAGGACACTTTGTCACAAAGCCAAAGAGTGAAGCCATGAATGCTATGTATTATTTTCGTCCTACTATTTGTGTTTTACACAAACCAACCCACAGAAACCATTTAAGACCGATCAGTCATGCGGCACAAACCAGACGTAGCCTGCTCCAGGTAACACTGGGAGTGAGAGGTAGCTGGGAACTCTTTCAGCTTCCATGACAGTCATGTCTACAAGGGCTTTAACATATGGCAAGTGCCTGCAGCTCGGTGTGCCAAATTGATGCATATGTTGCACTTGTTCACACGGATCCGATCTCCTCCTCCTTAGTGCCGACTCAAGGAAGCCACCCGGCCCTCGCAGCCGTCTCTATCGTCACATTCTAAACTGCTGTCATTTATTTATTCGGGACATTTGGGACAATTCCCTCCATGACACACACACACACAAAAAAAAAAAACTCTGGGAACCAGTGACAGGTTCTCTGGGATCATAAATAACTCTGATAGCTGTGTTGCTGAGTTGCGATTATTTTCCTGTCTGTCTTCCTGAGTGTCACATTAATCCCCCTCTGCAGAGATTTGACTTCTTTACGTCTCACTATCAGCATCTTTTTATCTCTGTGTGTTTCAGGCCAGCATGGCGCTCCTCTGGTTGTTTCACTGGGTTTTAGTTTATCGCTACATTTAAAATTATTCCTCTCCTACCATAACCAATGATAGTTAAGAATTAAAGGCAATATGAAGGGAAATCAGCCCACACAACCTATATTTATGAAAATACTCTGTCTTTTTGCTTGAGGTAAAGAATTATTATTCCACTCATTCTTTATTCTCCTGCCTATTCCTGTCCTTAAATAGAAATATTAGAGTTTAACAAAGAGGCACACTTACTGTTGCCCTATATATGCATTTTGCCCTATATAATATCGTCCTATTTGGTACTCTTTCTCTAGTTCATTCTCTCCTCCCTTTGTGATCTACATAGTTCCTCCATAATGTGTCATCATATTCCCTTTGTCTCCCCTCCTCCTCTCCAGGAGGGTTCGGGGGACACATTTACTGGAAGATCCACAGACTGGTTCTTCCTCTCCATCTCCCAATCTGGCTTCGTGCCACATTGTATTAGTAACCAGATATGTCACAGGGAGCCACCACACCGGTGCAGAGAACGCTGTCCACTTGTGGCGCGATGGCCGTGGCCGGCTGATTAGGGCCTCCAATTTTACCCCCGTGGATGCGGAGAGAGACCGTCTCCGTTTTGATGTTCGGGGTTCCATTATCACCGCCATCACAGGCAAGCCACGGCAAGAGATGGTGGCGAGGACATTTGCATCATGTGGCAAAATTGGCCAGCTTATCAATGACTGAAATTGAATTTGAGCGCTTGTGCCATGACAGGGTGTCACGTAATTGAACACTTTATTATCGATGCCGTTGCCTCCTTTCTCTTTTCTTTTGTCTTCTGAAAACCGTCAGTAGCAGCAAGATGCTCATTTTTACCAAAGCTAGAACTTGGTATGCTCACTGGTTAACACTTCGTGAAACTACTAGAATCTACTGGTTCCACCACTTGTAAGAAACAAGAAAAGAAGTAGTGTTAATGGTAAATATATCACGCGTGATGTTTGAGGCCTTTCCATAATTTTTTTTTTTTTTTTTCTGTCGCAACAAAAACCTGAATGGCTTACCTTACGTCTCAATAAATATAATTGAAAACAAAAGTTTACATACTTTATAAAACCTTATCTCAGAGAAAAGCAGTTTTTAGTTTTCTCAAGGTTAGAGTGGAAAATAACTTGTACCTCCATTTTATAGATATAGTTATTAAAATCTTAATAATCCTGATAAATGAAATAATTAAAAAGTTTTTGCAGGTTTTTCTTTGGTTATGTGAGAAAACAGTGTCACTCAGGGCAACAGAACCTCCGCACCCAGTTTCTGCTAAGCATATGAAAGCCAAAGCTGGTAAATTCTTAACAATCCATGTACAATGATGTGTATACACACACACTAATGTACTGTTGTGAGCGTATACCTCCACACCCACCTCATCCTGGTCTTAGCCAAGTAAAATATTACAGTATCAGACTTCCTGTATCTTACTTATGCCTTCCTTGGTTTATTTATAGAACTGGACTGGCAAAAGAATTGAGTGAAAGTCAAATATTACACAGCAGGTGTGCTGTTAGGCCCATTCTTTTTGTTTCTTCATGTGGAAGATGAAAATTGTTCCATTAGAGCCAAGGACACGATGCACAGCTCCACCACTGTCCCCGACGGCCTTGTGTGTATCGCAGAAAAACGTGGGAAGGATGTCAGTGTATGTAAACACAAAGCTTCCCAAACAGCAACAGAAAAGGACAAAAACCGAGTGGAGATGACCTCACCTATTCATGCCCGTCAAACAAAAGCTTCCTTTACAGGGAAAGAATGAGCGGGAATGATAGTTTATTACAGAGCTGAAGAAGTTGCCAGTATACATACAGGCACACACACACACAAAAAATAAAATAATAATAAAATGAAGTAAGATAAGGAATTATCTGTGGAACCGCAGAAACTTAACAGTAAAAATATAGATATTTTTGGATCTTTTTAAACTTGACTTCAGCCTGTTTCTGAGGACAAAGTGTCAGAAACATTTAAGATGTGACCTTTTTTCCCCTGCACATTCCATTGCCATTATGCTACATTGTTGCTGAATAAAAGGCTGTATTATGTTCTGCCCCCCACCCCCTCTTCCCCAGTAAAAGGCCAGAAGTGGACCCAGTTTTTATCTGCTGAACGAATCAATCAGGATTATGTCAGCTGAAAAGAATCACAGACAGCAGTCGCCAGGCCCCACGTCTCTCTCTGTTTCTGAGTGTATGTCGCTGTGTACAGTATATCCCCTCTCTGCGTGTGAAAAGACAAGATGTCCGCGTCACAGGACGGCACTTGTTGGCTTAGAAGATGCCCGACTCGGTGACAGAGGCGTCGTTTGGGACTCCGAAAAGCCGAAGGATTTTCCTTTAAATGTTTATACATTTGCTCCCTCCCAGATCACCCCCTCCTCCCCTTTCTCCGTCCTCTATGGGAGGATTGGAAAAGCACTAATTATCATTTCAGCAGAAATGATTAGGAGATCAAACAGGGATCGAATGCCATTTCCTTCCATTAATGCAGGGGGTTTAGAGTGCCTGTCACAGCCTGGCTTGTCCTATGGCCTGTGGAGAGCAAGAGAAGAGAGGAGGGGGGATGGAGAGAGGGACAAGGATTCAAGGAAAATAGAGAATGGGACAAAGTTTGGCAGCAGAAAGAAAGAAAGGGTCAAAGCGGAAAAAGTCACAAAATATTTCTTTCTGGTATGATTTTACAATAATAATTTTATTTTTGGTAAACAGGTTTCCTGGGCTACCCCAACTAAGAGCACTTACACAAAAAAACGTTGACAGATCCATGGCAACTGAATTGTTTCATTATTAATACCTAATCTGTCATTATAAATTTTGCAACAGAGATACAGGCTGAACCCGACAGACAGGAGACATGTCAGGTCACCTCACGGATGCATTAGACAGCACTGACAGCACTTACTAGAGTTTGTGGGTTTGCATAAGGGTGTGTGGTCACCTTGTCCAATTCACCAGAATATGGCAATACAAATGATTTTCACCAGGGCTTAAATGTTTCTAGAGCTTACTGAGTACCAGAGCTCTCTTCTCCAGCACCATTAGCAGTGACTATGGCAACAGTACATGTGTTCTCTCTAAGTACCTGCTTTGACCCGGCCCAAAGGAAAGAAGGACTTTGGTCAATTTATTACAACAACCACTCCAATAGTTTTGAGTTCAATAGTTTTTTTTTTGTTTTTGTTTTGTTTTTTATTAATGTGTGTTTTGTCCATCAGTGTAGAATCAGACAATGATTGTGGAGAGCAAGAGAAGCAAGAGAAGATGAGGCCCAACAATTTACTTTCACAAGTGGAATATTACGTTTTTCTCCATGATGCTCCACTTGACACATATATAAAAATGTATGTGAAACTGCTTTGGGTTTATTTCAAATGTAATAGACACAGAAATCAAAAAGAAAGAAGAATGTTTGGGAAAAGTTTGAAAGGGGAAGAAGGAGGTAGGCATAGAGGAAAGAAAGACTGAAGAGAGAATTAGCCAACAGTCTAGAAGTCTGCCTCGACACCTGCAGAAAGAGAAATAAACTAAACGAAAGCTCACCCTTTAAGCTGCTTAAAGGGTATATCTGAATCCAGCTTTATTTTATCACCTCTGACCTTGGAATGGGTTCTGTTGGCTCATGCGCCGACTGGAAGCAGCATGATGCATTGACCACATGGGGGCTCGGAGAGTCAGAGTGCAGCTGAGAGGCTTTAGCATTAAATTAGATCCTTGACCAGCTTTTCCCCTTATCACTGTCTCTGGTTTGCTTTCTGACCAATCCCATCCATATTAACCTTCTAACGATTGAATTTTGTTCTTTGATGTCTTAGCTAGAGTGGCGTAGCTGTTAGTCGCTGGCTGGTGTCTTGCAGCAAGGAGGTACTGAGTTTGAATCCTCCATGACTCCCATAGCTCAGAAACAGGCATGTTAAGGTTAATTTACCACTCTAAATTGTCCTCAGTTGTGTGTGTGTGTGCGTGTGTGCATGTGTGTGTGCGTAGTTATAGTCCTCTGTTGCTCTGTGATGGACGAGTGCTCTGTCCAGGGCGTACTCCGCCTCCCCAGCAATCCTGCATGGATTATTAGGCAGCTCCAAGAGATGGATGCCCTGGTCAGTGATTGTAGATTTAATTCAAAAAATTGTCATCTCTTACTACATTATCCACATTTTTGCCAAAAAAAAAAAAAAAAACCTACCAAGGAAATAAACAAATGGTACCTCACAAGGCTCTGTCTCAATCACAGGATCAGGGAGATTTGAGGTAAATATCTGAAAGATTAGAGCAGAAAAAGTGAAGCACGGAGGAAGAAGTGCGAGCGAGGATGAGCTTGTGATTGTCTCTGCACGTCAGATGAGAAAAATGTCAAAGGGAATGTGAGAGATGACCTCTGCGTTCATCACCCATTAATGACCCTGCAGCTCTCAGCTTCATTTTCCCTCTCATGCAAAACATAAAAAAAACATTTCCTCCTGTCTCCAATAGTCATTTCCCCCCGCATTGTATTTATGTATTGAAAAAAAAAAGGTAATAGATCAAGCACATTCCATTATTCTCTTATAAGATCATTAGCAAATATAATTAGATATGAAAGAAAGTAATTTGGAGAGAAGAGGAGAGAAAAGCGCTATCAGGCAGAGAAGACAGATTGTAGCATCAGAGTGTTTGGGCTTAAATTGCTCAGCGGAGGTATTATCAAGCCGGCAATCTTTTAGCCTCAGAAATAGTTTTGGAGACAGACAGCGAAAGATAGAAAGAGGCCACTAACATTGACTTCATTGTATTTCCCCCCAATTGCAATCATTCTTTTTTTATATGTATTTTGCCTTCTTTTCCAGTCTCTCTCCTCTCTCTCTCTCTCTCTCTCTCTCTCTCTCTCTCTCTCTCTCTCTCTCTCTCTGCTCTCTCTCTCTTGCTCTCTCTCTCGCTCTCTCTCTCGCTCTCTCTCTTTTGCTCTGAATCAAATCATCCTGTCATAGGTATCACCTCACACTAGTCCCCGAGAGTTTGCAGCACAACAAAAACCGAGTTTATAAAAAGAAAACAAGTTGACACAGAGTCATCAGACAAGAAAAAAAACAAAAAAAAAAAAACAGGAAAAAAAAAAGAGAAAAAAACAGAAAAAGCAAATTATCACAGGCAGCAGAAAACAGCTAACCTTCTCTGCTCACTTCTCGTGCGTATTGATTTGGCTTTTGTATTATTTTGGCATCTTTAAAGAGCAGGCATAACACACAAATTGCGGCGTGCCTTGAAGCGGCTTCTTGAGGAACCTTCTCTTTGCAGATCTCGTCGTCTCTCTTTCTGCACGTGGCACATCGCGCCGCACACACTCCTCACCGGCGCGCGGGAGTTTTCCTCACTTTTTTTTTGCACCTTAACCACACTGTGTTTGTCTAATAAGGATCTGAGCTGAAAGCAGACTCAGAGCACAATAATCCTGCTGCGTTTTACCACAAATTTCTTTTTTTTTTTTTTTTTTTTTTCTTCCTCACCTCTTCTTCTTTAGTAATGCTTTAAGGGATTGTGGGGGGGGTGGGATGGGTGAAAGAGGAGGGGTGGGCTGGCGGTATGGATGTGGATTTTTCTAGTCTTTTGTGCGAATCACAGGGAATGGTAACTATAAACATCCTGTATTCATTAAAACCATCTAAAAATACAATTTTGGGAAGTGGGGAGCGAGGGGTGCGCTCACTTCCTCGCCGCTCCTCCTCAGTGTATACAAGCAGCCTGTGTTATGCCTAGTGCTGCTCATATTTACATATTTATAAATGCTGGGCTGTACAATGAGCCGGGGCTTTGCCAAGAACAACAGTTTTTTGCGAGTGTCGAGCCCAGATGCCTGTGAGAAGGAACAAAGCAGCCATGAGCAACACCAGCGGCATGGACAAAGTTCACACAGGTCTTTCTAACACCTCGTGTCCAGATGAGGCAACGCTTGGCATTTTCTGTCATTTTTCTGTTCAGTCTGATATTTCGACTGACACCTTTGTGTGAAATAAGACATTTCATTTTCACATAAGGCCAAAATGGAACTTTTTACGTCCATACAGCGGACGCTGCACTACAGAGACAGAATCTTACCTGAAATTTGTGTTATAGTTTCTTGCTCAAATATTTTTATATGCTTAAAATAAAACTAAACCAACTTAAAAAGAACATCTCTGCAAGATAAATACACTCAGGAATGTATTCTTTAAAGAATTATTTAAGTCAAGAATTATTGACCATGGTTTAAAAAAGGTTTTTTTGTTTTTTGTTTTTTTTTTTGTTTTTTTTTAATAGTTCCACTGGCATATTTTTTACTTAAAAAATGAAAATAAAATGTCTTGGTATAACTGAAAAAAAATCTGCCAGTGGACATATCTATAGTCAAGAATCATTGACTTAAAAATATATTTGTATTGCTAATATTCATATTTATAGAGCTAAGACTTCTATATTAGCTCTGCTTTTTTTTTTTTTTTAAGTGTACTCAAATATTTGAACTAGAAAAAGGACAAAAATACTTGTTATGATTCAGTTGTATTGCAGTGTCATTAGAGTTGATGTGTAACTACAGATGCTCAGAAATTTATTTTATACCTTTGGAAAAGATGGAAACCAAGGAAGCCAGCAGACAGAGCAGGAAGTTGGACAGAAGTTAAAAACAGTTTGTGTCCTTTTAGCAGGGAACACAACAAACCCAACAGCCCAACTCCTCAACCACAGTTCATTCTGTGTTTCCACACAGAAAAAAGCATTGAAACACACTGAAGAACTGCTGAATGCTACTAACGTTAGCATCCATCTTATCGCCCTCATATTTTCAGTGTTTGTGTATATCAGAGTTTATGATATTTAGGGGTCAGACTGAAGCTGAAATGATTAATCAAATTAATTGTAATTAATTATTATAGAAATAATGACCAACTAATTTAATAATTGATTAATTGTTATTGAGTCAAAAAAGGAAAATTTGCTGAAATAATAGCAACGTACCTTTTGCTCTTCCTTCAGCAAAACTATGTATATTTTGCATTTAACATACATGCAGTACATATAAAAAGCAAATGCTAGAGGAAGGCTCTAGTTGTGCCTTTAGGCAATAAAATGTTCAATTTCTTATTTAAAAATGAATTGTTTATTTTCATATTTTCCTGTATTTTTAATATTGTATGAAATGATTAAGTCGATTAAGTTGTTAAGTGAAAAATCTGCTGAATGTGCCGTTTTTTTGTGTTATTATTTCATGACTCAATTATTTTTTTATTTTGAGAAAAAGAAAAACTAACTAGGGCTGTGGCTAGTTAGTTGTAGCCCTAGTGTAGTTGCCTTGACTTGTTTATTTTGGAGTTATGTTTAAACTTGGAGTTTTTTTGTTTTGTTTTGTTTTGTTTTTTATCAATCCACTGAAAACCAAATAAATCAAGAAACTGGGTTTAATGTATCTGTCTCCACAACTCCAAACTGCTGATGTGGAGTCAGAGCAGATGTGGAACATAAAACACAATTTCATTCAATCTAAATTGATAAAATGCAATGTCAGTTTTCGATACTCAGGTTAAATAAAAATATAACATAAATCAGATAGTTTGTCCTATGTTCAAACCTCAATATCATCAAGCACTAAATGTTGTTGTTTTTTTTTGTTGTTGTTTTTTTTAATGCACATAGCTGCAGTTGATGCCACGTTATCCTTCTGAGACTGCGTTTCTTCCGCTCACACTTCCACACATATCTCCACCACCTTATTCCCATGCGGTCTCCCACACAGGCTCAGAGTGAAGTGGTACGCCATTGTTCCTTCCTCCGTCCCATTTATCCATCCTGTTGAGCATGACACATATATTAACAGTGGATGGATCCTGGAGCTGGGTGTCCTCACACCATATGTTTTGCTTTCCCAGGTCCTCTCCCACAAAATCCCCACACCTCTCTCCTGCCATCTGCCATCTCACACAATGCCACATGAGGGCGCCCTGCTCCTTTATGTCATTACATAGGAATGTGGCATGAGCTGTAAATTATTTCCAGTGACAAGTATGTTTATCTGAATCACGCTGCCATCTTATAACCATCATGTATGCGTGCTGCATCTTCACCCCCCCCCCCCCCCCCCAGGGCTCTTTGATGAAAACAAAGAGATAAGCCTTGCATTCATGTGATAAATGAATGCCAGGCAGGTTTTCTGTGTCTGTTAGGTGCATCTGCTGTCTACCCGAAAGGGAAATTAAAAACTGTGATGGTGGGGGGGGGAAGTTATGCTAAACCTATAAAGTTGGCCAGGAAATCTCTTACCCCTCCTTCGCAGCGGCAGTTGTTTGGGGAGAAGGAGCACCATGCTTAAATAATAACATTCCAGGTGGCTTAGTTAATGAACAGTGAAAATCAAATATGGGGCCCTAATCTGGAGCTCGTTACAGGAAGTTTCTTTACAGGGAAGTCACAGGCAGGAAGTGCCCTTGGGGAGAAGCAAAATACTTTTTGAAGATTCAAGGGGAAAAAAAGGAAACTTTGCTTTGCTAAGGCTTTGACAGATTTTACACATCACATAAAAAAAACAAAACAAAACAAACCAAAAAAAAAACAACTACATGGCAAATTTTGGCAATGTAAAGGAAAGACTTTTAAAAGAGCTAAATTAGCTTCTCATTGAGGTGCAACTTTCAATTTTGAAATGCAGAGACTAAACAACCATTAAAGAAGACAGGTGTGTTAAATGAAGGAGGATGGAATGCGCCGGGAAGCTTCAGTATCTCATTTACTGTCCTAGTTTGCCATCTTGTGGCCATAGCTGTGTATGACATCATGTCAGTCTAGAAATGAATTGTGTGTGCAGCATGAATTGGAAAAATCATTCTAGTCATAGGCTATATACCACTTATTCTACAAATATCAATGACATCAAAAGGACACGTTTTTTTAAATTATTATTTTTAATTAACTTGGCAATTTGAAGGGCATAAGCAGTCGTACAGGGGAGGGACGTTAGTACATGTTGGAGCCATTTCCTCAGTGAACAGACGGCCGCAGAGTTATTACTCAGCATTGAGTCTCAGAGATGTTTTATCTTGTTATTAACTCTGTTCATTCTGATACCCATATCTGTACTGGAGAGAGAGAGAGAGAGAGAGAGAGACACTCAAATAAACTCGTGTTTTAATTTGATTTTGTCAGATTCATAACGGCAGTTTTAAAAGAGCGTGACATGCAAATGTTCTTGGTGGTGTTTTATTGCAAAATAATTTCCAAATAAGTTGCTGAGGGAATGAAAGTGCAGACATTTGTGTGCGCGTGTGCTAGCGTGTGTGTATGTGTGCGGGAGGGGTGAGTGGAAGGTGGTCGTTGCTTCTGGACGTAATAACAGTTATCTATTTCCAGTTGTTTTACAATACTTCATTTTTATTTTTAGTTCTTTTTTTTAATTGAATCACTCTGCTCACTTTTCACACACTGTCACGCTGCTTGTCACGTTTATTGAATCAAGCGAGTTGCTTGTAACTCGTGTGAAACTTCTATCCCAGCTGTCATAACTATAATGTATTTCCAGCTTCTGTTTTTAGAAGGAAGACATTTTATTTATCTTCAAATCGGGAAGTCACTTTGTACACTACTATGAGCAAGACAGAAAAAAAAAAAAAAAAGAACTGTTTGCAATTAGAAGTGGATTTATTCAATAGATGCTGCAGTTTATTAAAGCTGTGATTTTGCTTTAATAAACTGTAGTGATTGTTACAGGAAGCAGAAGGAATCCTAACGCAAGCAAACAAAATGACAGGGAGTTCAGATATACTGTCTGACTAATCATTTAATGCATTTGGAATAAATGTTTAGGATTTAAATGAGTTCACATGTAGAAAAGCCTCACATGTGAAACTAATTCGCCTTGCATTGAGCGGGCATGTGGAGAATGTAGACCAATGGGCATCGGTGGCTCCATCAGGAGAGGAGTTACTCATAATCAGGCAGATACCAGAGTGCAGAACATGTGCTGTGTTGGAGTTTCACCAGTCCTGGTTGTTCTTTCCTTGCACTTTTTCAGATCATCCCTTTATTCCTTGATCTACACATCGTTTTCATGCCTTGATCAAATGAGAGATTAGAACTTTTTTTTATGTGTGTGGAGAAAATGAAACCTTGGTCAAAGAAAGACACTGATACATAATTAATAGTTTGTTCAATTTGCAGATTACCCAACAAAACTTGTTACTTTTCCAGGAAAAATAAAGCAGACATCTACATTTTAAAACGCTAAGATAAAATAAAAACATCGTCTCACTACAGTTGTGCCAGACAGAAACAAACACAATATTAAAGGTTTTGGTGTTTTTTTAAATATTATTACCATACTTGTAACAGATCATTCTCAAACTGAATTAATTTAGTAGACATTGAGATTAGTTGGCACTGGTGCAAGCAAGCAGTCTTTTCAAAACTTTTGCATGAACCTTTAAAGCAGTGGTGCCCAAAGAGGGTCCTGGAGGGCCGACATCCTGCATGTTTTCGTTCTCTCCCTGGTTTAACCACCTGATCAAGTGTCGACTCATTATATGACCTAAGAAGAACACTGACATGCTGAGGAGGTTGTTACTACAACCAGAGAGAGAATTAAAACATGCAGGATGTCGGCCGTCCAGGGCCCGCTTCGGGCACCACTGCTTTAAACTGTCATTATCAGTTCTGCTTTGTGCAGTTATTTACAGAGAAGTTGAATGTTTATTCAGTAAATAGAGATTGGAAGCAGTGCACCGATAGAAAACTGGTGGTGTTTTGCTCACAGGTTTGTTTGATGCAGGAAGATTATTAGAGCTGCACTACCTCCAATCTTCACTTCCTGTGTCAGTAATTATACACTTCTGTGTAAATAGTCGCTCAGTTCCAATGACACGATGGTTTAAAGATTCCTCAACATGTGTTTGGATGAACCACTTCAATGGTTTTGAGAGCAGAGTTGTTATGGAATGGTGGACCTCCCCTTTAATTTTGGTCCAATTTCAATTTCCAGTGTCAGCTGACTGGTAGTCTACAGATTAATCTTCAGCAGGTGAAATGTAAAACTCATGTTTAAATATTTGAGTTGACTGCAAAAGCTGACATTCACAAATGTAACTTACCTAGTGCTACAGAGTTTGTTTGAGTGTGTTAGTATTCACATGTTCACGGTGCTAACCTGCCTCTTGTTCTCTCATTGGCTGCAGCACATCTGTGGCTAGGAGAGGAGGACCAGCCTATGATCCATGACCCCGCGTTGACCCTCGAGTCCAACCAGCTTAACAACGATCTTAACCACCCTAACAACCATAACCTGGGTGAGCCTAAGGGGCTGGACGCCCATGCTGGAAACAAAGACTAACAACTTCCACCAGAGCAAGGCTCAGCGACGACCACAATGACGACGATGAAGGTGACGATGAGGTGAAGGAGGATAAAGGTTAAATGAAGGAAAACACTATAACAGAGACTTTATTTAAGATGATTTAAAAAAAAAAAAAAAAGAAAGAAAACTACTACCGTCAGAGGGAATGGAAAGTGAGAACTGTTAAAAGGGACATCTAAGACGGTGTTTGAATTTGCGAGTTGGACCTAATGACTTTTGCAAGCATCCTCGCACACTTATCAAGACGATGGCAACCTTCCTTTGTGTTTCCTGTGGTCTGAATGCATCTTGTCTTTGTTGTCCTATACGCATTGCTTCTGTTTTCCTTCAGGTCTTCTTTCTTTTCTTTGGATGAAACTACCTGTCTGAAGATGACTTCCTGTAAACTAGCCCCGACATTACCGACACATTCCTGGAGCTAGAAAAAAATCTTTTGTAACTTGGACTGAAGTATTAAAAACTTAATGAAATCTGTTTCCTTTTCCTGTAAAGTGAAGATTATCCTGTTGTACTTGGTAGAATGTATTCTACTGCTGAATAGAAACTAAACTTTAGCAGACTGTTGACTGAGACCAAGCACATTCCTGTCAAACTAGCGCCTCGCGCCTCACCTTTCAGCTACCATGACTCCCTGTTTATGTCTCACATCATTCATGCTGAACATTGTTGACAACAGACATAGTCCTTTTTTTCAACCTGCAGCATGGTTCTTCCCAGAAATGATTTACTAATGGAGGTATGACTGGTTGGCTTTTGATGACGGTGGTGTTAGTAAGTACTGAGGAGACGTAACTTTCAAACTGCTATAAATTCAGCACCCTCCATAACCAGGCCTTCATCCCACTACAGAACCTGTTCTTTTCAGTTGTTTTCTTTAGTTTATTTTTTCAACACAGGTCTGGTGCTTGATGTAAATAGAAAGATAGGCAGCAGCGCGACAAAGTCGACATTTAAAAATGTTTGCGATGAGGGAAAGTAGAGGAGTGACAATAGTTTATTGGCCGCAGAATCACATGGCCGCCGTTCTTCTCAAGTTCGAAACGGAAGAATTAAAAAATAAAAATCAAAAAAACGAAAAGAGCAAGAACAGTTTTCTTTCTTTGAACCCCTACATCCCTTTTGCTTCATCTCTCATGTCTAACCTGGAGGACTGTAGTGTTGCAGATGTTTGTATAATACTGCCACCAATCATTGTTGCACAGTGTTACTGACTACTGAAAATGGTTCGATGTATTTACTTTAAGATGAGAAAAAAAAATAGCATAAAACTGGAAAAAGACAATGTGTATAGCCTTAGATTACAAGTCATCTGTTATTGCTACTTCAAAGCTATGTAACTGTGCTAGACTGTAGGATGTAGGGTTGACTTTATTTTGAACTTTTATATGTACTGTACATTAATGCCTTGTCCATTTACTGATCAAAAAAGAGAGAAAAAAAAATGAGAAAAAAGAGGAAAAAGATGACAATCGTCTCCTGTGCCCCCATATATACAGATCCATAATGCATAGAGGGACTTATCCTTTCTGATTTCTTTCATTTGTTTGGATTCTCAGAAGTATTTTGCACTGTGATAGTATTATAAATCCAACCTATACAGTACAAAACTAGCTAATTAACTAAAATGAGCGTGTGTTTGTGTGTCCCTTGGCATTGTGAAATGTTTCTGTCATTTTTTTGTGAACCCAGAGGAAAAAAAAAAACCCAGAGAAAAAAAATAGTCTAATGCGGTATGTATAGTCCAAATATAATACTTCTTTTTTTTTTTCTTTTTTTTTTTTTTTTAGTTTGATCAACATCTATACTGTATGTGACTTTTAAAAATGGTTCCTCAGATTTTTTTTTTTTTTTTTTTTTTTTGTATGCTAATCCCTTTCTGACCTACAGCATAGACCTGTTACTGCTTTCTGCCGGGTGACTTTCTGAACTTGGATACCAGCCTGAGAAGATTTTTGCCCTGCCAATGTTTTCTTTGCAGCTACATTGAAATGATTTCTGCAGACCACAATAGACCATACTTTCAATTTTATAGAAGAGGATATTCAAAATCTAAATAATAACAAAGGTGAGACATTGAAAAGTGAGAAGCTGTCCTTTTTGGGGTTTTGGAAGTGGGGTCAAAGCAAACCCGTTGGATGATGAAATCACTGACCAACAGCTTTGACTTTTGACCTTATCTCTGTTTTCTGGGTAAAGATGAGAGATTCACAGTGAGAGTGGAGCTTGGGCTCTCTCCTTCTCTGAACCAGCTATAACGATCATTCCATTCCACATATGATGTACAAAACCTGTCTTGTGAGCTGAACACTCTATGTTTTGCTGTATCCTTATGGCAGATGCTTCGTTTTGTAACTACTGAACTGTACTTATAATAAAAATAAAATGTATTCAAACTAAAAAGAAAAGTGTCAGAGTGGTGGACTGCCTGGTGTTTTTGATTTAGCCCATAGATACAGTATCAGGGACATTCTTTTCCTTTGCATCTCCAGAGGTTCCACAGTCGTCTCCAGTGCAGAACAGGCCTTCTTGATCAGGTTGTTGAGTCTTTTTAGTTTCCTGGTTCTGATGCTGCTGCCCCGACAGATGACAGCAGAAGAGATGATGCTCTCAACAACAGACTGATTGAAGATCTGCAGCATCTGTTTACATTCCAGATGAGATGAGTGTTTCCACACTAAACAGTCCACCAGCTCTCTGTCCTCAACCTCTTGTCCGTCTCTGAAACACCCAATAACCACAGAGTCTTCTGAGTATTTCTGTAGTTAAAAAAAGTCAGATTTGTGCTGGAGGTTAGAAATGAAAATGAATGGTGAGAGTTCAGTACCCTGTGGAGCTCCTGTGCTGCTGATCACCTGGTTAGACAAACAATCCTTCAGTCTCACAAACTGTGTGAGTCCAGCCCATCAACGAGTATCCCTGTTAAATAAATTGACTGTGATTCTGTATCAAAGCTTCTGCTACAGTTTCACCTCATAAACTGTGTGTTTGATCTGGTAATTTCTGTCCAGAGACCTGAGGTGTAATGAGTAGGACACCGAGTGGATATGAATTAAACAGCAGCGCTTTTACTGTTTCTCACACCCACTGGCTTTCATTTCAATGTTAAAAAAAAAAAACATCACTGAGAGTGATATCAAGATGTCTGCAATTTGACTGAATTCTGCTAGGTGTCACTGTGCCCTACATATTAAACCTTCAGGCTGGTTTTCACTCCGTATGTGAAGCAGCAATCAGTCAATACACATTTTCTGGGGGTTTTCCGATTATTTCATACTATTGAGAGACCAAGTTACTCTATTTTCCTTTTGTTCCTCCAGAAGTAAACTTTTACATGAAATCAACTCAAGTTTTCTGACATAAAAAGAGGGTTAAGAAAAAAAAAAAGTTGCAGTAGATAGAAGTTTATAGTTTTGTCTCTTGTTTTTGAGAAGAAATGAGAAGGCTGATAAAATGGCATCTGTACAATTGATAGGGGATATATCATACAGTACATAGTAATAATAATAATAATAATAATAATAATAATAATAATAATAATAATAAGAAGAAGAAGAAGAAGAAGAAGAAGAAGAAGAAGAAGAAGAAGAAGAAGAAGAAGAAGAAGAAGAAGAAGAAGAAGAAGAAGAAGAACGGCACCATGCTGTTTAGCCAGGTGGTCCAGATGTGGATGCCATTCAACAGGACAGAGCTAAGGGATGGTGTCCGGGTCCACCTTCCACCTGTTTTGTCTGTAACCTGAGCTGCAGCATCTAAATGTAATCTGTTATCATGTTTCTGTGACCTCCTGACCCCAAACGCTGCTGGGCTCCTGTGGAGGTCTGCAGGTCAAAGTCTAACTAATTATAAAACAGATCACCTGCAAGGGGCCAGATGTTTGGAAGTGAGCATGTGGGTTTGTTTCCAGTCAGGCTCACATCTGGAGAAAGTAACCCCGTGACCAGTTTACATACACATGCATGCTAAACCCATGGGCTGGAGAAGAAAAAAAAAATTAAAAAATAGATTCAAGACACACACACACATGCGTGGGCGTTCGTTTGTGTGTGTTTTGAATGATTGTCTTAATCCACTTTTGCTAAGTCATGTAACTGTTGAAGCAGTCACTTTCAGCAAGCAGAGCTGAACTGCCCTTCATTAGATCCCTCACTTGTCTAATATCTCTTCTATTTTTTATTTCTACCTCTCCTCCTCCTCCTTCTTCTTCTCCCCAGACATACTTGTGCATGCATGGTGCATGTTGCACCATTGTCTGCTGGCGTTGGGTTGGTCACTGGGCAGATGGTGACCTGCAGATGAACCCGTCTTCCAGCTTTCCAGCTCTAATTTCCTCAGCCTCGTTTTGCATCGGGAGACCTTGAGTGCAGCCTTTGCATTGTGACCACTAGAGGGCACAGTAGACCAGCTGTTTGGGCCCAGGCAGCCGTGGTATTTTTCAGCACAAGCTTGTCGCACTGCAGAAACACACACTCGGAATGTGCACAGAAAAAAACCTGAAAATTACACAGGCCTGTTTAACTTAACATCTGAACCTGACGGCTTCAGACATTCCTTAAGTACCGCCACGATAAGATGACAACATCCTGTTTCATCTGTGGGCGAGGCTGTCTTGTGGTCATGTATGTAATTGTTTGAAGAATGCCAGTTACAAGGCAATTCCAAAAGGTTCTTTTTTTTTCTTTCTCCTAAATATTGTACAGACTGAGTATTATTCCTTCTTTGTATATAGTTTTTTTTTTCTTTTCTTTTTAACATACTGGGATTTTAGATATTGAATCTTTTCATCCTATTAATTCTCAAAGTAAAAGATTTCCTTAGATTTTGTTTTTCAGATTGTTTGTGGTTTGTCGGTCTTTATTTTCATTTATGTCAGTCAATTAATCTGGTCCAAAATGAAGATGATTAAAATCAGACTGCAGCTTCTGAACGCAGTGCGTGTGATGAGAAACAGAATGAACAGAAGCTGATTCTGTAATAATTAGATCAGCTGCTTCCATCCAAATATCTGTTATCCAAATCCACTTATTCATGTTTGAATGCAGTCTTTAACCTCTCAAATATTATTATTATTATTATTATTATTATTATTATTATTATTATTATTATTATTATTATTTTATTTCTTTTTTCATCTAAAAGACTCAACTCCTTTCAGGAAGAGGTCTAATTTGTATATTTCTTGCTTAAAAAAATATCATACAACTACCTAATAAACTCAAAGCGCAGTTTGAGAGTGGATATTAAGTGTACAGAGCAAATAAATGCTAAAGTCGCAGCTTGTCCCCTCAGTCTCAAGTGTCCTTCTGTTTACTGCTGATTATTTGTGCTTATGTTTGTGGGTGGGTTTGTGTCTGTGTGCAGGTCAGCATGTGCTGAGACGTTTGTGTGTGTGCGTGTGTGTGTGTGTGTGTGTGTGTGTGTGTACACACAATGCTGAGTACGTGTTATATTCAGGGCTGGTGTGCTATGACCTCCCCTCTTCCTCTCCCTCCTCAGCTCTTATGAATCGATGATCATGTGGTGTAAGGGAGATGAATGGCCCCCAGCTCCATCTTGTCTCCTCTAATTGTAAAATATTAGTTACATTAGACTGTAGCTTGTGATTAATGGAACTTATTTGGAAGGTGGAGTCTCTCACAACCTCCCCCCGACTGCACCCCTATACTTCTCTCTCTCTGTGCTGGTTTATCAGCAGCAATCTCCAAAGTCTCTTCTGAGAAGAATTGAGTGATTTCACTGGCAGTGGACAGACAGGCTTCGTTCTCTAGGAAAAGTGGAGATGAAAAGGAAGGAAAGAAAGGTCAGGAAAGAGGGAAGAGAAGGAAGACAAAGGTGAAGAAATGATAGACGGGGATGAAAAAGAAAAAGAGAGATTATGAATGTGGCCATTCGCAGGCTATCAGGAGAGCTTTCAGAAACGTTTTAGCTGCTGCTTGTTTGTGAAAGGATTTAAACCTTGCGGTAGATAAGGCTGCATGTGGGATCTTAGCTGGAAAAAGGCTAAACATGATCAAGTTTTAAGCATGTTTGCAAGCTGATAACCATGAAAAAGACGCATTTGGGCCTAACGCTGTAGATATAAAGCTAAGTTCAGAAAAGTTTGATAAGACCGGAGAACTTCTTGTTTCTCAACAGTCTGTCATTTGAAGTAAGAAGAGATTCATACTCAACTTATACACATTTTTATGTTAATTAGCATTTGCAAAATATGTAAAATAATACTTATTACATATGGACAGAGTCAAGAAAGATTGAAGAAGCGAGATAGAACAAGTAATAACCACTTCCCTAAACTTCCACTCCCAAAGCTACTATTTAACATGTTAAGGGAGTTAGCAGAGACTTGTGCAACACCAAAAAAGTGAGACTGTCAAATAAATGTGGATTAGCTATCAAACCAGTATATTTGTTCACCTTTATATCCACATTCCTGGTGGAATGTTCCAGGTACGTTCCACCAGGAAGCAGTCCAGAGGAAAACCCTGGAGACATTGGAGGGACGATGTTTCTCATCTTCCTCCAGAGGAGCTGAATAAGTGGCTCCTTCTCGGTTAAGCAGAAGAGGATGGATGGATAAGTTTCAGTTTAGTTTTATTTTGTTGAGACTTTTTATTTGTCTAATTAGCTTTAGATACTTTTAGTGTGCTTTTTGGTTTTATTAGTTATTATTAGGTAAATATTGTTTAGTTTTAGTTTAGTTTTTATCAGTTATAGTAGTAGTTTTAGTTTTTCATACACTGACCCTTTTGAATGCCGCACCTAAAAAAGTAACCAAATCATTGGATTGTGATTATGCATACATCGACTGAGTAATGAATACTCAACAGATTTTCAAAACCTATATTCAGTGATGAATAACTGACTGAAGTTTTCACCCAACTTTTGCTGTTGCCATTTTGCGGCCCAGCGTGAATGAAGCCAGAAGAACGGAGTGCCATAATTTGCCTGATATATATATTTTTTTGCTGATGCAAAAAAATATATATATCAGTTTGAAAGACTAATAAATAGATTCATAAACTTGAAAATGAAGCATATTAACTCTATCAGTATGTATGAAAGCAGAATATAGTTTCCAGCTAGACATGTTTTTTCCCCACTAATCATCGATTTTATTTATTTTCCTTAACAGAAATTTTCCCAAGCTCAGTTTTTGTTATTTCGTTATGAGCATAGTAATGTCGGGTTCTAGTTAAATCAGGATGTTGACAGGAGCGCGTCAGAGCTCCTCTCAGTGTGACCTGGATCTGTCCTGAATGCATTCACACGTGTGTTTACGCCTGAATGCGACATGCTGCCACGTCTGGACCGGATCCTCCGCTACCTAAAGGTGACAAACCTTTAGGCAAGTCAGTTTCAAGCAAGAAGCAATTATTCCATCTTGAAGATACTTTCCGGATGTGTTATATTGTGCAACACATTTAGCAAGTGGGTGAGTTTGTAGGAGAATGAAGGTGTTATGAATGAATATGAGGGAATAGGGTGAGAAGCATGAAGTGGCTGTAAGCTAGTGGGAGAAAACCGGTAAAGGAGGCAAGTTCAGCAAAGGATTAAAAAAAAAAAAAAAAATCAGCAGTAGAAAAAAGGCGCAGAATGTAAAGGCAGAATACAGATGAAGAACAGAGAGAATGGGGGCTGCTATTTTGGGTTCTTATTAACAGGTCCTGCTGGTGCAGCAATTAATAATCTACTTCTGCATTTAACTTGGGACCTGGTCCCTGGTTGAGACATTTTAGCTGGCTTTGATGCAGAAAGAGCTCCTTCCCCTCCGCCCTCCTCCCCCCACAGTGCCTCTGCTCTTCTTAAGTGCCTCCCATGGTGTTGTTTGCATGTTGGTTTTCTCTAGTTAAGCTAGGAAATCGACCAAATCACTATTCCCCAAATTTCAAGCCAATTTTCAATCGACAACCTGGCTTTCTGTGGGGAAAAGTCTTCAACTCATCAGAGGAAATCTTGGGAAAAAAAAAATTACATCCCTCCGGGCTGAATGAGGGTTTGAAGTAATGTTTGTTTTTTTATTATTAATATTCTGGTGAGTGTCTACTCTTGGAGATTTGCACATGTTTACACGTGTTTTAATGGTTATTACATTTAAGAATAAAAACAGAACCTTCATGCTCTGTGTGAAACTGTCAGATGATAATTTGATCTGATTTAATCCGCTCTCAAAAGAAGACTGCTCTGCCACGCATAGTGGCTTCAAATTGGGAGATGCAACTTTTATAAAAAAAATTAAGTGCAGCCCAGAAACATTTAGCCTCACCGGACACAGTATCTGCTTCTCCATGTGCAATTTTTCATTTCAAATGAAGGCAAATTAAACAAAACTGTTTTGTCTCTTACTTTTGGCTGATGAAAGTAAGAGACCAAACCTCACAGACTGGTTTTAAACATTATAGACTTGCACCGGACTTTTGGCAACCACAGCTGAAGTGTGGCCGGTTTCCAGAATAACAGAAAATGGAATTGATTTTGAAATTCTTAACCATAGAATCTGTCACAGAAAGACTTTATTGTCTCTCTTTTGCTCTTCTCATCCTATGTAAAGAGCACAGATGTTGCTGAGCTTTCTACACCAGACCAGAGGTTTGGAGGGACCAGGTCAAAGTGTTGGTGATCTGTATCTCAATGCTGCTGACCTGCAACTTTTGTTTTGTTGACCTTCTACATTAGCATCACACCAGTCCACCAGATATTTCACTTCTTCAATGGTCAGCTCATTGTTGTCCCTGATGAGACCCAACACTGTCACATTATCTGCATACTTACTGATTCTTACTGAACCTGGCTTGACAGTCGTGGGTCATCAGGGAGGAGAGCAGTGGGCTCGGTACACAGCCCTGGGGAGCCAGCGCTCACGATGACACTTGAGGTACCTTTATCAATCCTCACAGACTGATTTTAAACATTATAGAGCTTTTTGGAAAACATGCTGTTCAATCAACAGACTGGTAATAGTTTAACACAGTTCTGAATGTACCTTTCTAACTTTCACATAAAGGGAAGGTCAGTTTTTAATACCATGGAGCTTATAATCACATCTATTCATGAACCACAGACATAAACTGTCCCAGCTTTAAGTTACTTCTAGAAAAACTCAAAACTAATGGCACACATACAGCAGGGATATATGAAGACCAAACACAATGGGCTGGCATTCAACCAACAGCAGCCATCCTTAAATGCAGCCTGATGCCAGCTCTGCCATCTGTTGCAGTTTCACAGTAACTTTTGTCACAAGACTTTCCCAGAAGCCTCGCTGGTGCAACAATAATAGTGCAAAATCTCTCCACTCTGATACTTTTTGTTACTAATATCCTTATTTCAAATCCAACATGCTGCAAAGACAAGTTTCTGGATACTAGAATATATAGAAAAAAATCCCAATGAAATCAATAACATCCAGGATTATTGCACTGCTGCATAACCATCCTGAAGCAGAGTATTTGTTTATAAGTACATCTAAAATAATATGATTTAAGAGTAGAGTGATGTGAAAAGTGGGTGTATATGTGTTACAGGTTGAGTACAGGTATGCTATGCAATCAGTGTGATTCATCCTTTCAACCACTCCCACACACACACACACACACACACCTCCCTCCACCCACTCAGTTCTCTCACTCTGCCCCCTCCTCCTTCTTCTCATCCCCACATCCTCTGATCTCCACACTGAGAGCCTTAGGGGGTTCATTAACAGACTCAGATAATTCCACACTTAATGAAAACATTACTACTGTCTCTCCTCTTTCTTCTTCTCTTCCCCTTGTTTGCTCTCTTTCATATTTTGCGTCGAGCTTCCTGGGTCGGCACCAGAAGAAGCAATAACAACATGGATGACAAATTCAGGGAAGCAAAACCGTTGCTGGTAAAAGTCCAAAATAACAAAAGGAAGATACAATTCTAAAGCGACATTTGCGGGATAATGTTACGGTGGGGTTAATGAACAAACATTACTTGGTGGTTATTTTGCCCGGTCCCCATTCAGACAGAGAGACATTTGTTGGTATTCATTCAGCTCACTGAAACAAAATGTATGCATAAGAACACAATATGGTTTATTCAGAGATCAAGAATTATTTCCACCCTGAATGAATTGTAAAGCTGCTTTGGTAAAGAGTTTTTCACCCTCACTAGCAAAATTGGGTCACAGAAGTTTGCACTAGTTTGGGCTATCGGCTATTTTATTCTCTTCTTTTTAAAATCCTGTTACTTGTATTGTGAACTTCATGAATAAGACCTGAACGATATCAGCAGCCTGCAGTATGTGACATCCGCATGTACCAGTTTGAAGCTTTTAGCCATTCTACCCACCTGATCTGCTCTAGCAGTTCCCTCTTCCCCCCATCCACCGCCCCAAACAGAGTGTTTTATTAAGGACATAAAATACCCGCTTAGCAAATCAGACAGTTGTCAGTGTTTTCTGATGTGCCGAGGGGTAACTATTACTCCACTAGATGCATGCAGCTGCAGCTCATAGTTATGTGATGCTACAGCATTACAGATGGATGGATTGTGGCCAGGGTTATAATAATTTTGGCCTTTTACTTGGCTTCTTGTTTCTCTAATTCAGTTAGTTTTCATTAGTTTTTATTTGTTGTTAGTTAAATGCTTTGTTTTGGTTTTTACTAGTTACAGAAGTAGTTTTAATCTTCATACTTTGGTTAATTTTTAGGTGAAGAATTCAAAAAAGTCAAAGTATTGAATTGTGATTATTATACATCAATTTGGTAATGATTACTCAACAGAAGATAACATTAAAAAAAAAAAAAAATTTATTCAATTATTGTTGAACAATAACTAACTGAAGTTTTCTAACTTTTGCTGTCGCTATTTCCCATTGTGGTAAACTGCTTGTGTGGTAAAAAAAAAAAAAAGAAGTTCAAAATACATTCTTAAACATGACAGAAACAATATTATATCTATAGTTCAAGTAAGTTTTAGTTTAATAAACGCACAATATAGTTCCAGTTAGTTATAGATTTTATTTATTTCAGTTAATAAAAATCTTCTCAATTTCAGTTCTTTTTTTTTTTTTATTTCATTAATTTTAGTTAACTATGATTGTGGTAACACTTCAAGCTATGTTTGTCACAGAATGCATCAACAGTAAAAACTGTGATCTCAATGACAATGCAGGCTTCCTTATAAAGGTTTTCTTTACCCATCAGTCATACTTACATTATAATGCATACAGTCTCAAATTTGGCTTGCAAATATATTCATACACCTCGAACTTTTCCATATTTGTCACTTTACAACCATAAACATAAATCTATTTCATTTTACGTGATTCAAAAATGTTTTAAATCATGTGTACTTTTTGTTCTACTTCACATTTTTAAACCACTCTTTCACATTAAATGATAATAATAATAATAATAAAAAATACATTCATGTTTATGGTTGCAATGTGACAAATATAGAAACTTTCAAGGTGTCTGAGTATTGTATTTCTCATCATAATTTGGCTGCCTTTAGTGGTAATGGTACGTTATTGTAGCCTGACTATTGGTGGGGTAAATGTGAACAAATTAACCAGGATTTAAAGATAATAGAGGATGTCAACCACACTGGTTGGAACATTGTCAGAAGCCTCCCAAAAATGAAATGCAGCAGTAATTTAATGTAAGGTTTTGCTGTAAATGCACATCTGCATTCTTATGTTTCAAAGTGAAAACTGAAACCTCCTGCAGGCATGGAGCAAAGCTGCATGCACAGGTTGCTGAATGTCTGAATTCATGGACTTCTGAGGGAGTTTGCTGTAAGAGATTGTGTCTTAAGTTTTTAATCCTAAATTCTTTGTGCCGCTGCTCTGCAGTGGTCAATTTCAACACTCAAGTTTATACAACCATATAAGACTTTCTCTGAAGAACTGCGATTCAGAGCGCAACATCCCATTTTTCCACCTAAACATCTCCTGGGAGATACAGCTCAGCTCGATGTGTATTTCTTTTTTTTTTTTTTTTTTTTTTCTTTTAAATCCATGCAGACTAAAAGTAAAGAACCCGGGAGCTTTGGCAGAAAAAAAAAACAAAAAAAAAAAACAATACAAGTTGAGTTGTTTGGGGGCATTTTTCACTCGCCCTAAGTATAAAATAGGATGAGATGCTCTGCCTCTCGACTTAACGTAATGTAAGAGAGTGTGAAATTAAACTGCACATGAATAAAAGGGGCCTTCATTGTGTGCCGCTGACTAGCTTATCTGGAAATTCAGACAACTGGAACATCCAAAGCCTCCAAACTTGTAGCAATCCCCTTTGTCTGGCTTTGCAGCAAACAATGTAATATCAAAAAGCCAGTGAGGCTCCAAAGCCTGTGTCAGATTGCCAAATACAAAGTAGCTGCTTCCTCCCGCCTCAGTTTGCCTAGCTGCATCCTCACAAAATACCCTGCAAGTGTGTGTTCACCCTCCAGTGTGCTTGTGTCTATCCTTACTGCTCTGCTATCTTTACCGTTATATCAAATGTCTAAGCTTCAAATGGTTTCCTTTTAATTTCCAGCCTTCCACCTATTGGTATTCCCAGCACATTTCCAACCCCATATGTTCATTTGATTTAGCGGATTTTAAATTGAATAATAGATGAAGGAAAAAAAAGAAGAGAAAAAAAAGAGCAACAGAAAAGGCAGCAATATTAATATTCTAAATTACTAAAGAGGCCACAAACTCTTTTCTCCCATTCTGCCTCTTCGGCTCCTCCTCCATTTTGCCCCTTCCGTCTGTCTGGGAGTGAGTGAGCTAAGTGAAGTGGGTTATGATGACGGTGTAATCGGCATCCCTCAAACAAACGGCTGCTACTATTAAGGGCCATTGTGTTTGCTGCAGTGATGATCAGATTCAATCTAGGGAGAACATTTTGTGCGGGAGCTGGTGCGAGGAGGGGAGATGGAGGAAAAATACTTCCCCTTGTTTCACACTGCTGTTGTGCTCAGACACCAAGATGTATGGTCACTCTTCAGACTCTGAAGAGCTGCAAAAGAGAAGTCCAGAGAAATGTGTGAAAACTCGCTGCTTGCATAAAGGGAGACCTGAACCACGTGTTTGGTAACATTAGAGGATCTGTTTGTTTCAGTAAGGATGGAAACAAACCAGTGTTGCCAGGGTAATATAGAGACAGAGTCACTTTTCCTCATTTGTTAGTCCAATGCTTTTATTTTCTTTATGTAGTCTCTAATTCTACAGTCAAATCTTTTGTGTTCATCCAATCCTAAATGACGTAGAAGTTATGGATGGGATTTAAGCTACAATATGCATGGTGTTGTAGTGGTTGTTTTAATTGTAATAGCTGTATTGATCAGACCATTAGCATTCAGGCTATTAATGAATGAATAATTTTGGAAAAGTGGATTATTAGGTGGGAACCCAGGGGTCTATTTTCATGGAGCCAAAAAGTCAGACAGAAGACTGTTCTCTGCTGGTGTGTACTTAACAAACAGTATCGTTGAAACTGACATCAGCAACGTGTCTCAATGACATCGACTACATTCTATGATTTTATACTGAAAACTACAGTCCAGCTCTGTTTGATATTGTGTTGTCATTAAGTCCTGCAGCTGGCATTTCATTATTTTTGGAACAAATATAATTTGGTTTGAACCCAGAACATAAGCTACATCCCAGGAGAGGTTCAGTTTCCTTTATTGACAATATTCAGAATGTACAAGATGGTCAAAAGCTGCGTCTTTGGAACGGCTTTCTGGTAAAGACTGTGAGAGGGGACCCAGAGTGATGAGTGATGGAGAATAAACAGGAAATATTTTGTCATCTGAAATTGGAATGTTTCAAAGTGCTGCATGGAGACTTGACCTTAGCTGACCTCAGAGATGTAGCTGATGAGAAAAGGTAAATGTCTGGGATTGTTGCGCTTGCGGGACTGTAGAGAGAACAGTCCATCCACTGGACACCAGAGAAGATGACGAGTGTGGAAAGTCCAGCAGCAGGGTGGAAGGTGAGTGGTTACTCAGTAGTGACCAGTCCAGGTTAATAACAGTGAGAGTCAATAACAGAGTAAATCTACAATCCTTGAGGCAATGAGTATAATTATTTTACCCAAATAATCATACAAAATAAAACAATGTTTGGTTAATGTCTTTTGTCTTTTTATTTTTTAGCTGTTACCGTTTTACAATTAATCCACATACAGAGTAAAATACTCACATTAAAGTGGTTTTGACATTGTCTTATGACTTCTTTACAGGCTGGTGGTTGTACAACTGTAGCCACTTCCTTTTCAGTGCCTCACAAAAAGGCAACCTGAAGCACCATGTGCTGTGTGTGTGTGTAAAATGCTTTCTGATAACAGCCAGTACCCTGACTGACATTTCAAACTCTCCCAGCCACGGCAAGAAAATTCAGAGAAGAAGTCTAAAAATCCCATTGGTGATCAAAAGCTGATTAAGGCCATGAGGAGTAACTCTGCCTTTTAGAAGTTGTGTATAAAGTTACTTTCTATGTTGTTAGAACTCTGTGACTATTACCTTAGGAAAACTATACTCTCTCTGTCTTTGTGATGAAGAGAAAAAAGTTACGTTTCTGCAGGAAAAAAAAATGTGAGAAAGGAGAAGGTAAATGGATGCTAGAGAGAAGGATAACACTTTATTTGACGAGTTGTGAATAAGACTGTCATGACACCGTCATAAACATAACACCTGTCATAAACATGAGTTAGTCTTCAAGAATATTTATGACTGTTGTCATAAAATGTCATTCGGCAAATCATGACACTTTTAATACAAATTTGACATTATTCCACATGACTTCATTATGACAACTTGACATTAACAAAGAAATCATGCTCTGACATAAATTTGTTATAAAAGTATTACTGATTAAACTTTAGCTTTAATAACATGAAGCTACATCATTTTTAAAGTTTAATACGTGCCTGTGTACCTTTTGAAGCAAACACGATAAAGTGTAAATCTGTGTTAGCCACACCCTCAGATTTATGTTTATATGTCAGTGAAGCATTCAAAGCTGATGAACTGACATCAGACACATTGTCTGTCTTTCTTTGGAGCAGCAAAAGAACTGTACATCTAAACATCACTTCTGAATTCTTTGTTTCGATCTCACTCACAACAGCAAGGATAACTCCTGTCCTTTAGTAGCAGGACACCAGGACACATTGTCTTTGAAAAGTCTCTGTGGTGATTTTCAATTATTCTGCACAAGATAGCTTGCTATGACAAAGGATATTTGCGAGTCGTATTTGACAATGTTTTCAGCTTCAGTTCTACAAAAAGTGTGAGAAATGTAAAAGTTCTAATTTGTAGCCCCCAAACTGCTGTTACAGGAACCCCCACTGGGAAAAAAAATGAGAGTAAATAATGCTTGTATCAAACGGTGTTTGTCAATGTTATGTTTGCAGCGAAATGTAGATTTAAAGTGAAAGGAGCAGGAAAAGAAAATATCTGCAATAAAGGACAAAAAATTAGTGGTGGGTGAGGTGGGGAGGGGAACCAAAGCAGCAGTTGAATTTGAAATGTTGTTCCCAGGATGAATGCTTTTTATTGTTAATGGAGAAATAGAGTGCGTGGCATATTTAATGGGTTTGCTTTTTTATTGTACAGCATTGAATAATTAACTGGGAAGCAGCGTGTCACATAGATTTATCTTTTAATTAAAATAACGTGGTTCACGCATATTTGAGTGGTAGTCCAAATAAATGCAATATCCAAATTTATGTTTTGTTTATCTTCCTGTTAATTATCAGGAGATTGTTCACTGTACAGCCCTTCATATTCCCTCTCTGGATCTGTCGTTTCCTCTCTTCTCTCTGCCTCTTCTCCCAGTAATAACTAGTCAGGTTTTATTAATTTATGGATAATTGTGGCTACATGAATAAGGTGCAAGGCATGAAAACCGGCTCGTTCTTATAAAGTAAGATGAATGTGTCGGGCAGCCGGATTCCTCTAAAAGACAACAGTGAAGGCAAACATTTTTTCCCCCTGCTTATTTCCACAATTGCACTAATTTCCAGTATCTGTTTTCTTATTACAGCTGACATGTGGAAACAACCAGGAAACCCTCAGATGCGGGCTGCAGTCAAAACGCTTATTATTGTTTGATTTCCAATCATATAAATAAAATAATATCACAAAATATTAAAACAGAGGACGCTGAATGAATGAGGATGACCCCTAACCTACAACTTTCCTACTTGCTCAACTAACACAGGGGGCGACACTGATCACACACTAAGGATCCATTTGCTAGTTTAGAGTTTAGTGACTTAGATCTAAAACTTAACTTCATTTTCCTGTAAGTATTTTAAGTATTGATATGCAGTTTTTGCCACTGGATGAGTCTCACCCTGTCAATCAACGTCAAGCAGTCTCTGCTCACTGATCTAATGGAGGAGAAATAACTTATCATTCCTGGAAAACCGTTTATCCGCCGCCATCAGTGGCCATGCTAACTAGCATTAGCATTGGTGTCAGGCTATGTTGTGGTGAACCAGATGTAGAAAAGCAGAGAGTAAGGGATAGGGGCTGAGCATGGGAGTGATTGACAGCGCTAAGACCCTCCCCATGGCTCTGATTGGCTGTTTATGAGTGAGTAGTGTGTTTCTGACATGATCATTTCAACAATTATGTATAAAACATTTCTTTTATATGTAACATTTACATACTGCAGCTGTAACTATTATTATTTTGTAGATGACTTCCCTGTCTTACACAAGACAAAATTTGTTGCTCATGTTCATTTGTAACAGCACCAAAAAAATCCAACCCGATTCAAATACAATAACATCAACCTGAGCTGACAAACGTTTTCCAATAAAGTCTTTTTAAAAAAGCAAAGAAGCTCAGCAAGATTTTACAGCCATCCTACTGCTCTGAGTAAGTATGTGGCGACAGTGGAGAGGACACAGAACCGGCCCACAGTCAGAATCCATCTGGTGTGAGGCTGAGAGGACAGGAGACAGACCTGAAGAACACAGACTTATGACAGACAGGTAAAAAAGACAACAGGCACCCTAAAAAAGGAACATTTCCTTGTTTTCCATCATAATTAAATAAGTCCCTGCCTTTATTTCATGTCCATTATCCAGACCCATGGCACTGGCTTAGAAACGGTCATTATAGCAGACAGAAATAGGTCCATAAATTTGTGGTTAATGAAAGTGTCAATTAGTGCTGTGTTGTGTTAGAAGGGGGGCTGATGGTATCGCCATAGCGAATTAAGCATCCTCATAGTCACCAGCGTGCATGATGCACACGTAAACACATACATCCACAAACCACAAGAGAACAAATGAAAAACATGACACCCCATAGATGAAACTATGTTTTAATTCTGCATTTTTATGGTTCTGAAAAATGCTGACTTGTGTATCTTTCATGTGTATGACAAGGGGGGGGAAACAACTATCGCAAACAGGAAATTAAATAAAGCAAAAGAATTATGTTTGAAACAAATAATCCATGTATAAATACATAAAACATAGACACATTAGAGGTGTTCCCCTCGTCCCTCTATAGTTTCACCCCTAAGTTGTATTGTTTTGGAACCCCGGGGTTTGACAAGTTGTTTCGATGTTTTATTCACATATTTGGATCATTAATCAAATGGCGGCATGTTGGGAGGGTAACCAGAGGGGGGTGGATGCAATCCATATAGCATATCTTCTTCAGGGTTTAAGTATGTGTGTGTGTGGATGTGGGAGAATGCGTGCATGTTGCACGCTCAATCTAAAAGTCCTCTGCAACAGCCACTTCAGGCCCTGAACGCAGTCACAAAAAAAATGATTACCATTACACTTCCATCCTTCCTACACACTCCCCCTCCTTACACACTCAACAGATGATGAGGGGAAATAAATGTTCGCGCACACACACACATACACGCACACACACACACCCCCACACACACACGCACACACTCGCAAATACATGGACGACTCTGGTGCTTGAAATGACAGAAATAAAAAAGACAGATTCCCACCTAAACGTCAATATGAGGGGGATGTATTAATAGTGCATTTGAAATTCTTAGCAGCGTTCCACCTCATTTCGGAATGTCTGGGCCTTGCACCCTTAAAAGCAAAGAGAAATAAATCACGTTTGTTGCTCGCGCTTAGACCCCTATAAAAATAAATAGATGAACGCTGGTCACCTCAGAACCATTTTTAAAATGTCCCCACTGCTGTAGTGTATCCATAATTATAATTTTGATTGTCTGTGACCACATCCTCCAGAATCAAAAGTGAAGTGGAATAACAGCAATGCAGGCGCGAGGATTTATTTGTCATCTGGAACAGCTAAGGTTGTGCATGACAAACAGATCCGCACTGTGGAGCGGAAAATGTTGCTGTTCAGCTCCGATGACCTCTAACCTTTCACGAAAGGTAACGCTTTTTATAGCCTGTATTAGTTTAATAATCTCAAGTAAGGCATAGAGGTCATTCACACATCTTGGAATATTAGGAAAAATGCACTCACTGTTAAAAATGTTAAACTAATATTTCACATACCTGATTCTCCCAGGTTTCCTCAAAATATAGTTCTTAGCAACATTCACATGTGGGCCTGGACCCCCAACTACTGAGAAACGATATGTTACAGGAGGTGTGGACTAAGTTTAAAATTTTTGTCAATAGCTTCTGTTGACCCGTGACATGTTTAAATCTAAACCGGGAACTGCCCAAGCTGCAAACAACCATCCTCCACTGCATAGAGAGAAGAGCCGATCTGAACGTGGCACGCGATTGGTCATTAAAAAAACGCCATGCCGACATGCTCCTGACATCGTCTCTGTCTCTTCCACCTACAGTAACTTGTGGTTGTTCACATGACTTATGTGATGAATAAAATGTTTCCATGCAGTTTTGCAAAATGCCCTCGTTTCAAAGCACCTGATAAACAACGTCATAAAAGCTCAAAACCTTTTAATAAAAAAACCTGAGTTCTGTCAAAATTGGCATGTTTCCATCAAGCAAATTTACTTTTGCAATTTCAGTTTGTGCAATTACATGGCCAATGGAAACACAGCTAATGACTGATTGTTCTGTGCCTTCCAACGAGTTCATCTGCTCTTCTAAAGCCAACTTAATGGCTTGCACTTCTCTGTCTCTTATGTAGACAAACAACTGTTCAGGCATTCTCTGAAACAAATTCTGACCTTCTTTTGAAAAAGATTTTACAGTAAAATCCTCTTTTTTTGCTCCTGGAGGAAATAAAAGAATGGGTGATAATGGAAGATAATTACACCTCTCTCTGATTTCTATTGTCACTGTCTGTGAGAATAAATGCAGATGCAGTTACGAACTGCAACATCAAGCCCCATTTCATCTCTGATGAAAAGAGTAGTAAGCAACATCTGCTGTCAAAGCTGTGATCGACTGCTGCTGCTGCTGCTGCTTTTCTAACAGATGTCTGAAGGTGAAACAAAATAGAATAATCCTCTCACAATCCTTATTCTAAAGAAGATAAAATGGCATTTGTAAATCAGAATGTATATTCAACAGAATCAATATCTTCTGTGCCTAAATTAATTTCAAAATGAAGAACTTCACCAGAGCTTGCAAATGCGGTTCTCTGTATATAATGAGCCCCTTCAGACTAGCTGGCAGCAATTAGCAAACACCTGGTGTAACTGCGCATATGTTGAGCACATTATACAAGCTACTTCTCAGTGCAAGGTTGGTAAAAGCATTGTTATTATGGTTAGCAGAGGAGGGTAAATGATTATGGTGCAAAATGCTTTGCATGATGAAGAGCAAGCCATTTACCATTAATGCTGAAATTGATTTAGTTCAGATTGGCATTCACCTAATCTCTCATAGGATGAAAAAAACAACATTCAAAATTAGGTTGCAATTGGATTTGATCTTATGATTTTACACTGATTTTTCTAGCAGAACGAGACCTGACAATCTGGCGCTGCATTGCGTCAAGTCGAGCCTTCAGTTGGCGTTACGGTGACACAGAGCTGATCACCAGCCTCCCTGACAACTTCATTCACTCAGCACCTGCTTGCTGTCAATCACAAACAGCAGAGAGACAAACGTGTGCATGTCTCCTCAGGCTATTGATGAAGCCGTCAAAGAGGGGATGAGCCATGTCCATCACTCTCTTTATCTCTCTTTCTGTCTGTTGCACTATCCTGTCTTTCTTCTCTTCTCCACCCTCCGTCTCGGTGCCCTTGATTACATTCTCAAAGAATCAGTTTCTATCCTTCTTTACATCTTCACAAATTACCAGAACTCAAAAACTTGTACTTCAGGATTGTATTTGCTGTACAGGAAGGTAAATAACGGTAAAGAAGTTCATGCAGTGTAATTTAAAAAGCAAACACTCCGTCTGAAATGTAAATTTGTTTTAATATAGTTGCTTAAATGAAAGTGTAATGCTGCTTAGATGTATAATACTTAAAAATACAATAATCCCTGAATGTACTGCCTAAACTAAACTAAAACCAGACAACGACATGTAAAAGTAATATTATATTTACGAATGGCAACAATTTTATGATGTAGCTCAGACTGTGTTAAGTCGTCATAAATGGAAGAGATGCTGCTTGGCCTTGTACTGAATGTTTAAAAAAATGGAATGTTTATATATTAATATATAAAACACATATATATAATATGGCCTGTTTGTATTTGTCTCAGTTGTTAATCACCAACAATTTGCTGGTATAGCAAATAAGCATTTGCTATACCAGGACTGTTGAATTCAGTCAAACAAACTTATTACCTTTTAAAGCTTAATGTGCCACAAACACTTGACGTCTACCACAACAACATTTAAGCTATTTTGCAAAGGTTCTTTGCTCCAGTCTCAGAGTTTCATGTGAATCGTCCCCCGGGTGGTGTGTGCTGAACCCGGGTCGATGGTGCCTGCCTCTTCCAGTGATCCAGCAATGACAGCATTCACCCTCAAATCCCTCCAAGTCTAGATATTTTCTGAAGCTCCCCAGGTGAATGGCCATATCTGTGCCCTTGGAACAGAAGCCTCCAAGGGAGGCTGTTGGCTGACTGTCAGTCTCCAGAATATCTACCATCCAACATTGATTCTGCAGCCCAGACAGACAGTTACTTCCTTCTGTTTGGATGAAAGAGTGTCTCTTCTTTCACTTTGACACTCACTATTTCCCCTTGTAACGCTGGCACAAGTTACAAGTCTCACTATGGGAGACAGAGACAGGAAGATGACAAATATGTAAAGCGTACTCTGCCAGTCAGTGTATGATTCCACAGAATTTCACCAAGTGACCTCATGAAAACCTGGTAGAGACAAACACCAGTGTTGTTTCCACAGTGGTGTATGCTGGCCAAGACATATTGACTCTTTCCACATGAATTCATGGTCTTCAGAAAGACTCATTAGACTTTAGAATGTCTTTGTCTGCTCCACTGTCTGTTAAAACAGAAACAAGGTTCAAAATGAGAAAATAATAAAATGGAATCAATAATCAATTCCCCAAGACTCTGACAATACAAGCAAAAACAACTTAGGAAAATGAACGAAGAACCTCAATAAAAAAGACTTGAATAAATATGGAGAGACCTTACTAAAACTAAGATGATCTGAATACAATCACAAGAAAGAACCAAAACACAAACAGAGGAGCATCGTGACACCGTTTACCAGAGATTACATAAAACAGGTTTTCTGCATGTGTGAATGAAGACTATAAAACTGCTTTTGCTTTTCTGCAAGTAAAAGTGGATAAAATGAAGTCAGAATTTCAACTAAACTGTAACATTACATTAGCAATGGGAGAGCCTGTGTCAGTGTGAAAGGCAGCACAGCAAGATGTGTTTGTGTTTACATTTTAGTTGCACTGTAAGTGGTTGTGCATGTTTCCTCGCTTTCGTAGCATAGCATGACAAGCAAAAGCTCTCAGCTTTCCCTGCCTGCACAGAGACAGCAGCTGAAACACCAGACTCATTCATTTCTGGGCACAAGACTGTGATGGTCTGATGTCACAAATAGATGTCACACTGTCTGACAGTGGGAAAAGTGAGTTATTCTCATTCATAGTACAGTACGGCATGTGTGACAGTGTTAGCGTATGGAAGAGAAGATGATGTGTAGACTTTTTGGATAGTCTAATTAAAGTTAGAGCTTTGTGTTAAGAGAATGCTGAGCATTTCTCACTGGTAGATTATTCCCAGTTTTTTTCATAGTTAATGCACAGTTCAACTGAGACAAACACTGACATTAATTTTCAGTAAATTAAACAAAGAATTAATGGCTACTTTGTGAATTTAGTTATTTTTAGATAACTTCTGCTCAGTGGACTCACTTAATTTAAGTTAATTCAGAACAAAAGTCATTTAAACTATAAAGCAAAGGAAAGAAAAAAAAATTCTGCTGAGATCATGGATCTGTTCTGTGTGCGGGCTTTAAAAGAATTAAAGATAAAAGAGCTGCGAGTGCAACGGACATTAAGGCCTCAGAGCAGAATTAGCACATTTTTTTTGATTCACCATTTGAGAAAGTTTTGTAGAAGAACAATCAAATTACCTATAATTATGCTTCAGGAAAAAAGAAAATAGATGAAGAAAGAGAAGCACCAAGAACGACAATAAAAATGTGGATCTGAACAGATGGACAGGGAGTTTTTCATTCAAACATCATCACCATCCTCATCATCCATGTCAGTTCCATCCGCTAGAGAGCAGCTGCTCAGTGGGAAGATGATTTCCCCTCTCCACAGAGAAATGGCCACCAGAGACTCAATTCTCTACCACCGTTCTGTTTTAGACTGTTAGAAAAGCTATCTTTTCCCCGCAATGCATATCATTACAACAACATCAACACTCGACTTTAGGCAAAAACCAGCCCCTTGTTTTTATCAGGTTATTTTTGCTTCCTGGGGTTTCGTAATGCATCCCAGCTCAATTATCTCAAAAATATTATGTATATGAATGTTTATTCTCCCTGTTCAGAATGATAGAACATTAGAGCAATGTTTTTAATATGCAAACTATCCTTGTCAACCAGGCTGGGATTGAGAGGCTACCAATTATTCAGCATCCAACATTAAGAGATGATTATCTAGGTGAGGGACTTGGTTCAGCCTCCACAGCAAGGAAGTGAAGTATTGATTGGCCATCAGGGAGCTAATAACACAAGGTTATCTGCATGTAGCATGACACAGTCTCCATACTTAATAGAGCAATCCAATCTAGATTAAATATGTCCTCATAGCAGTGATGTAGTTAGAAGAGGTGTTTATCTTCCACAGGCGAACAAAGGTCACACCGTCTCACAACCATCTATGAACAGCCACTAAGGTCACATTCTGAGCTTTTTAACAGTTTCAATGTTCACTTTCTCTGCAAGGATGAAACACCCATGTACAGCCTCAGATGTGAGGGATTTGCGTGTTTTGCATACGTTGGAGGAGCCACACCTCAGCGACACCAACTGCCCCAACAGAGAAAAGCCAGCTCCACCTTTTTTCTCCACCTCAAGGACAGGCGGCACACTCAAATTTAAAGAAGTCATCTAGATTAACCATGAAAAGTCAGCACTAAGCAGAGGCAGTAGCTGGCCTCAGCTTCTGTATTCCACACATCTATAAGGCTGACTTGACTCGCCTCCCTGGTTGGTTTCACAACCATTCTGGCCTTTATGTGTGCAAACAGAACAAGTGACAGGTTGGCTTCATTTGGGAGTGATGGTCAGAGTGAGTGGTTGGTTAGAGACTGATGTGACGTGAATAACCTTTAGTGTGACTATTTTGACAATATATTTAAAATAAATACGAGCTGGTTGGGAGCAGTGATTATAGAGTGTTAGCTGCTGTGAGGAAGGATCTATGATAACACTGCTTTGTGCATTTAGGATGTGAAGGAGTTCTCTTGTTCAGCCACCGCTCCCTACATGTACATAACAGTGACGTTAGACAGTGATGTTAGACACCTGCTCCGGGTGGAGGGGGCGTCCTGTCACAGAGCTGACCTTCCTGGTTCCTTCTCTAACCGCTTCTTTTCAGCTGTAGATAAACTGCTGAGTAGGGCCACAGAGTAAAGCCACCACAGTCAAAAAGGGTGCTGAGGAGCGCCCCCTGCAGTCCAAAAAAAGAGTCTACTCTTACGATTACTGTAAGACAGTCAGCATTGTGAATCCAGTTCAGTTTATTGTTCAGATGGCCGACTGGATAAAAGAGTCAACTATCTCTGTGTCCACTCCCTGGATGGTCACCAGCAAACTGGATTTATTATAACAGACCTGATTATATACTTAGTTTGACTAGAAGATGAATTACATTATTTATTTTTTAGATAAAAACCTACCATGGAATCTTTTTACTGAGAAACACACACAACAGTTTCCAGTCCATACGTTGGCACAATGTCATCGATACATACAGAAATAAGATTTTACATTCCCTTAATTTCTACATTAACTGAATTATATTAAAACTTATAGTAATATGAACATGGTGAAAAACATTGTCAACATGTGCTAGAACAGAAAAACAGTGCTTTGTACTCTTAATACCTGCCCCGGTGTAATTACTGCTGTGTTTTGGTGTGTGATCTAAAAGAAACACAATTCAGGCTAACGACATCCAAATCACCTCATGGTGGGGGAATTACTCAGTCTGTTTTTAAGTACCCCTCTGTGTCAGGCTGAACACCATCACCTCCATGGATAAAAGTGAGTTGAGGGTTTTGTGTGGCAATTCTCCAGGGAGGCCAAGCACAGCGTTAGCCCCAAAGATTACATTTCAGTCTCAGATTTCCAGTCTAAAGCCTACCAGATGGAACAGGAAATTGTGCTGCTGTCAGTAAAAAATGAAAAAGAGTACATGGTGAAACGTAAATGGTCTTCTTAGAAATGGCCGCCACAACCCTGGTTGTGTCCCCTGGGTTCTGCCTGTCCACCACGTCCATCTTGTGTCAAGAAGCTGGTAGTAATATGGAATCAGGACAGGGATGGGATCTATGTGCAACGGTGTGTGTATGACAATATGAAACTATGTGGTAACGTAAATTCAACAAGCTCACAATGCAAAAATGTACTTATATCTGCCGTGTTTGTCTTTTTATTTTAGAAACACTAATACCTGAAATTCACATTGTATTCCAGTTTGTGGCTAATTTCTAGCTAACCAAGCTAATTTTAGCATAAAACTAACGGGAGATTCACAGCAAAAAACAAACAAAAAATAAGTAATTAAATCCCCAAAACAAATTCCTACCAAATCCAGAAACAAAGAAATCACAAAACCACATAAATCAGAAACTATTTCTAAAAAAGGCAGTAGTGAAAAGAAAAACAAAATTTTAGCATAAATTGACCACAAAATGATTTTCCTTCTTTGTTGGTTGCAACAAAGGTGTATTACGTGCAATGATTTCTACCTGTGAAAATAATATGTGTTACAATTAAATGATAGCCAATGAGATTAACAGTCTGGTTTCTGGAAAATGCATAGTGCCACTACAGCAGCACGAAAAGTGGTAAATGATTTTATTGGATAATAAGCAACACTTTGCAGCACTCTTTATCTTTTTTCTCCATAACATTGGTAACAGTTATGAGGTTTCATTGCAGAGACTTAACAATATTAGCTTGTCAGAACAAACTCTTGTTTAGTTTGACAGATGTTTGACCAGTAGATCTCAGTGTGTTCAGGTAAGGGGTTCAGTCTCCTCTTCTCTGCACATACTCAGTGGTGGTCCTCAGATATCAGTGATTTTGTTTACCACGTAACAGTCTTAATGTAAATGTGCCTCATGGAAACTTTCATTATTATGCTGTTGATACAGTTTTATATTGTCATGTTCTCTCACCTTGCAGTGCTCTAAATCATTTACAGTCAGTTTTAACAACAGACAAATCCTTACCAGATTAAGCTTGTTTTAAATGCAGACACTGACAACATTTAACCTTTTTTTTTTTTTTTTTTACCTTTCACTTCCCCTCAAATCTCTATGACACATTCATAAAGTTAAACCCTGACACTTTGTTGGAGGTTTGTCTCCTGATGTCATGGTGGCAGAACTGCAAAAACCTAAGTGTTCATTTAGCTGCTCAGTCAGCTCAAATTTACAAATGAACACCATTATATTGTTTAGTCTGTGTTAGTTTTTTTTTTGTCTTTTCCCACTTTTCTCAGTTCAGTCATGCATTTCAGATATTCATTTTTAGAAGTCCAAAATAGAATTTTATTTGGCACTTTTGGAACAATGTTGTTTGCCTTGAGCATGGGACGGTGATGCAATGTCCAGCCCATCTTACTTTGAGATTGGAACTTTGTCTGATTTTACAATATTTAGTAAAATATGGTCTCGATTTCCTAGCATTGAACAAGACTGGCAAGACCAGTGACCATTAACCTCTTCGCTTGTAATGCAATAATCATGTGTCTGCGTGTGTGTTTGTGTCAATGGAAGGTAAGCGATGAGTGGCCTCTACAAGAAGCAATGTAGGTCATGTAGCGAGTTGAGCCTCGAGGCTTCTTTGTGAATCAGGTGTTAGCCGCACATTCTCCCAAAAACACAGACAGGTAAGTGAAGGAGGAGGAAGAAAGAACAATTTATCAATGCAAAGTTAATAACATCTATTTGAATCTAACTAAAAATCAATATTTCATTACCAAATTGTTAGTGGGAATAAAGAAGGATTGGGGAAGTTGGGGTGGCTGTAGTTGCAATGAGGTGTTGGGCAGTTCTACGAGCAAGACGGGATGATTCATGAGGCCATCAGGCCTGGAAGGAGGGAGGGTGGGGGAGAGGGGATGGGGCTTAGGGATGGAGGGAGAGTGAATGAGGAAAGTGCTGAAAAAAGAAAACTTTGAAAAAGCTTTGAAATGGGTTTGCTCATTAATGACCTTGGTGACAAAGACAAAACAAATATGGAAGAATCTATGTCTCCTGGGGAGTATGAACTTATAAATTACTACAGAGATGAAAGGACAAAAATGAAGACAATTTTACTGGAGTATAGAGGAGTATTATCTTAATGATTTTATTTTCTTATCAAAACCAATAATACCAGATCCTTCAGTCAAAGACAAATCGACAATGATGAGTTAAGATGTTAGGCAGATTTTTCATCATCGTTTTAATTACTTTTGTTTCAATCAATGCAAATAATTCCAGCTAAAGTTTTAATAACTGACAAAATATTCACGCTGCATTGGGAAGAGAGATGACTGTGGCCCCCAAAAGCTTTTCGATGGGAGTGTTGTGTGAGTATGTGCCACCTCGTTGTCAGTCGCTGTATTCCCAAAACAAGAGGTATTCCCAGTGGCATTGGGACGCTATAGGGGTGCTCCTTTTCATAGAGCCTGTTTTAGACATTCCTTTGTTGGGGACAATGAGGTCATGATGGTTTCTACAGAGTTTGTTTGCCTTGGCCAGTTCAAAAGATGAGGGTCAGGGGCAGGAGATCTTTTGATTTCACACACGTGAAGCTCACTGCCCAAGATAAATCATCAAAATACCACTGGAAACCTGCAAGAAGCTGCTGGGCATTTATGTGAGACAGAGAGACAGAAGGATGGATGGACAGATGGATGGAAGGCAGACAAATAGATAGACTGCTCTAATATTACACTGATGAAGCTCTTACCAAAGAAAATACTGCCAAAGCATTTCTGACATACTCCAGATGCTGTCTTTTTTTGATGTGTTTAATATGCAAAGTTGTATTTACCTGATGAAAAGCCAGGCAGATGGATGTTTATATCCTGATTATATATAATGGAAATTATGTTGAGTTTTGTGCAATTACTTTAACAAAGACCATTTCATATGACAGATATCACAATGTTGGAGAGGGAAGAGAGAAACAGGCAAAGGGTGATAAAAACTGACAGCCGTTTCAGCTAACAACTAATTGACAATTTTGGTATGACAGTTTTTATGGGCTGAAGTCATCAGAAGAAACTGCTTCCACCAAAACAGCCTAATTGAACACCGCATTAGTTTTATTATGCAAAATTTAAGCGACGTCCCGCCAAGCATGTTTCCACTGTGCACAGGTGACATAGTTTCCATGACTCGGTTTTACTGGGTGTCTATTTTTCCACTGAATAGACACCCATCTCAGGCTATTCTGTACAAATCAGTCAAATCTGACTTAGTAGAAGTTTGGATCAGGAGATTTTACCTCATCCCAGTTTGGCACAGCAAGGAAGAGTGTCCTTTTTTTTCTTTTTTTTTTTTCTGATTCCAGCCTGCATGCATATCAAGTGACAATTAAAACATAACAACATAAATTGTCTGCTGTCACATCCAGTTACTGTCATACACTGACTAATGCAAAGAAAGAAACCAAAGCACACATACAGATATCAAATGTTACTTTGACTTAAAACAAAGCATCGATTGTAGGGCATTAAATTAACACCGGTGGCTCCTGCACCTCCTCAGCCCAACAGTTGCATTTTATGAGCAGCTATAATTAGCAAACACCCAGCTGTGGGTTTTCTTTGTGAGTGTCAGAATGTGTGTTTCTTTTTGTCTTTTGGTTTCTCTGAGACCCAGCTGAAACTTTCTCTGACTTGTTTACAGACAATCCAAATATGGCAGAGGAGCTCTAAATAATTCAGCTGCTGCTAACATTAAACAGCTGTTAACACACCAGAATAATTAGTTATGCTTGCCTGACATGTTTGCATCCTTAATAATTAATGCATTTGTTGCAATTAACAACAACACTATTTTAGCCTTGAATCGTCTTTCTCAAGGAAATAGTGTAAAAAAGCAAATCCACTGTGAACATTAATTAGATGCCCTGATTAAAAACTTAGCCAGTGTAGCATTGCTGAACCTGGTATATATATAAATAAATTTTTAAAAATTCCCTTCTCACCCACCGCGGGTGGTTCTTATCCTCTGAGCTCGGGTCCTCTACCAGAGGCCTGGGAGCTTGAGGGTTCTGCGCAGTATCTTTGCTGTGCCTAGAACTGCACATTTCTGGACTGAGATGTCTGATGTTGTTCCTGGGATCTGTTGTAGCCACTGCTCCAGTTTGGGGGTGACTGCCCTGAGGGCCCCGATGACCACAGGCACCACTGTGGTCTTCACCTTCCAGGCCCTCTCCAGTTCCTCCCTGAGGCCCTGGTATTTCTCCAGTTTCTCGTGCTCCTTTTTCCTGATGTTGCAGTCACTCGGTATTGCTACATCCACCACAACAGCTTTACTCTGTTGTTTATCCACTACGACAATGTCCTGTTGGTTCGACCTTACCATTTTGTTTGTCTGGATCTGGAAGTCCCACAGGATCTTAGCTCGGCCATTCTCCACCACCTTTGGGGGTGTTCCCCACTTTGATCTCGGGGCTTCCAGTCCATATTCTGCACAGATGTTTCTGTACACTATGCCTGCCTATTGGTTATGTCGTTCCATGTACTCTTTCCCTGCCAGTATCTTGCACCCTGTTGTTATGTGCTGGACTGTCTCAGGGGCCTCCTTGCACAACCTACACCTTGGGTCTTGTCTGGTGTGGTAGATCTGGGCCTCTATTGCTCTGGTGTTTAGGGCCTGTTCCTGGGCGGCCAGGATGAGGGCCTCTGTGCTGTCCTTGAGTCCAGCTTTTTCCAGCCATTGGTAGGACTTTCTGATATCAGCCACTTCAGTTATTTGCTGGTGGTACATCCCATGAAGGGGTTTGTCCTCCCATGATGGTACCTCCAGCACCTCAACTTCTGTTCCCCATTGTCTGAGACATTCACTGAGCACATTGTCTGATGAGGCTTTGTCCCTGATGTATCTATGGATCTTGGATGTTTCATCCTGGACAGTGGTTCTAACACTCACTAGTCCTCTGCCTCCTTCCTTGCGGCTCGTGTACAGTCTCAGGGTGCTGGATTTGGGGTGGAACCCTCCATGCATTGTTAGTAATTTTTGAGTCTTAACATCCGTGGCCTTTATTTCCTCCTTTGGAGATAAAAACTTTTTTTGTCATACCTTTTATTGTCATATCATTATTGTCTTTTATTGTCATAAGTTTATTGTCATTTACATTGTTAAGATGATACTAATGACATCTTTCATAGTACTTAATTTTTATTCATTTTAACTAATATTCAGCCCACAAAAGCATAATAAGAGAGTCTGAAGAGTTTCATTTGCAAAAAGGTTTAAAAATAATGTGTTTTTTTTTTTTTTTACACAAGTTCACTTTAGCCTATGTGCGTGGGTTCGCGCGTGTGTGTGAATGGGGTCACTGTGATGCACTAGTGGAGGCCAGGTTTTACAGGACTTCTTGCTCCCATTGACAGCAGTGATTGGCTCCAGCCCAAGTCTAAATGGCTAGATGGACAAAATGTAGTGCTCGACAGTGGGAAGTTGTTATTTATTATCTTCTTAGTCTTTAACCTTCCCGAGTCTTAAAAGACGGGTTCAATAAGACCCATCAAGTTTTTACTGTGTGTGTGTGGTCCGATGAGGTCACTCTGACCCCCTGTGTGCTTTTAAATTTGTTTTTGTATGGTTTCTTGAACTGACGGTCTGACGGGATAACCCCGCCCCTCCGGTTCCCCAATGTCCGACTGTCATTATTTTGTCGTTTCTCTTGAACGTTGCACTAAAAATGCAGGAGGGTTAAAGTAGCATACCGATATTCAGAATATATTTGAATATGTCCAACTAAATCTCGATGCATATTCTTAAGTATTCCTTTCAAAGAAGAAAACCTATCAGAGGGTTCACAATGCAATTGGATTGTTTTTAAATTGTCATGCTTGGCATCCTTGTTTTGGCTGAAAGAGAGGCTAGACGTGAAAGTGCTCAGCCACTTGAAGATGAGCCAAAAATGCAGCTGTCAATGATAGAAGAGACAGGTGACAGGCATGACGCCCTACGTGCCAGATGACTTTGGGAAGACTTTGACAGCCACCCAGGAAGGGAAGTTATTTTCCCTCCTTTTTTCTCAAGCTGCTGCATGATTAAAAGCCAAATGAGTGACACTGCTCGACACCCCAAATCAGCCCACTGCATTAATATTTCACACAGATGGCAGCTGTGTATCAAAACAACATGCAGCTAAGGACAACAGGAGGAAAGGAGTGCTGGAGCTGATTCTCTGCTGCTGTGGCTGTGTGTTTTATAATTTGATGAAGTAAATTTGTTTACATTTGAAAAAAGCAAAACTTGAATTGTTCCGAGGAGTATGACGTGAACGGATATCAAAACATTACATGTTTGGCATTTGGAAAATAAGCAGTTTCATGTTGTTGCTGTGAATGAAGAGATTGTCAAAATACTGTAATTAGCCAGAAAAGCTTGCAGGACTCTGTCAAAAATGTTAAAGTGTTCCGACAAGATTGTCAAGTTAGATCTGATTTGGAACAATGACGGCAAACAATAGGAAGTCCATGGAAGAGACTGGGCTTCATAAATCAGACTTAACATACAGTGTGATGTTCAGATGTAGCCTTTTAATGAAACTGTTCCTTTTTTATATTTTCTTCATGTAAAGCATAAAAAGGTGCAGTTTGCCAACAGGTGAAAATGTGATGCAAACAGCAAAACAAGCTGCAAATACAGAAAACAAACAAAATGTATCCACTCTGCTCACTGCAAAAACTCAAGCACCAATTGACTGGACCTCTGTTGAATTTAGGTCAACCACTTTAAAGAGGATGAATATGTATGAAATCCTTTATTTTATGTAACAAGATTTTTCATGAAACATAATCGTTTTGTATGAATCAGTTTTCACTTCAACATAAGTTTTTGTTTGTTTGTTTGTTTTGGGTCAAAATAGCCCATTTTTTGTTGATTATCATTGATTTGCAAAAGCAATAAAATGGTAAAACAGCCAAAGGGGGTGGATACAAACAACCACTTTTTAAAAAATATTTTATATAAGGAATTTTCTTTAACTTCATATGAAATTTGCATTCCATTTATTTATAATAATACTTAATAACTGACTAGAGTGACACATTTTAAAATGCATTTCAAGAACATAAATACTGAAATAATCCCAATATTCTGGAGTATTTTTTATTATCATTTTATATAATCAGCTTATGTTTTTATGTGTCTATGTTATTTGAATCGTCTCTGTAAAGCCCTTTGGGTTACTTTTGTAACATACAATATCATTATCGAGATACAATGTTATCAGGGAAAAAGAGCATGACTTACATGCTTCCTGTTAGCTACTGTAGCATGCTTAATGGCCATCGCAATGGTAAAATACCAAACCTTGCAGATTGTGGAGTTACCACTGTCGATAAAAAGCAAATGAGTAAATCAGTTGCTTAGGAATTACCTTTATTCCTCTTATCTAGACAAAGCTGCAGTGATGGGGGAGATGGCCATGCTCCAGAAACAACAACGCAGAAACCATTAGCAGTTGAGAGACAGCTTCAATTGGAAATATCCATATTAGGCAAAATGCAAATGCGGTTGATGGTGTTGTAAATTTGGCAGAGGTGACAGCAAACAACATCTCAGTAGCCATGATTAAAGTGTGAAAGCTTAAAGAAATAGACAGAGGGAAGGGGGGAAGAGTCATGCAAATAATGAGTGGTGCAGAGGAAGGAGATAACCATTGACTGAAGTGACTGGGCCTCAGTCAATGGCAAACGAGCCCCATCCTTCCAGCGTTCGGAGCCGTGCTGTGGCTTCTTTCCTTCACTGCTGTCGATAGCTGTCAGTCCTTAACTGCTCGTCCGTTGCTGCATTAGTATACTCTCACCGCCGCAAATTCAACAACCATCATCCACTGACCTTCCCTGTGGTGCCTGTCCACACATACAACCAGATATCATTATCAAGACCTCAAAAACCCCGGTGGATATATCACTGAAAAGGTTACAAACATTCAGCAGGAAAGGAAAAGAAAGGCAGAAATAAATAAATATACTATATATAAATAATAAATGAATGGCATTTGGGGCAAGGAGCAATGTGTGTGGACGTCTTTGTGTTTGTGACTGCATGAGTGGTTTTAGCTATAAAACCCAGCTTACTCTTTATACACCTCTTCTTCTTTTTTTTTTTTGAAAATGTCACAAAACCTGATTTATAGTCTGTCATGTGAGTGCATTATTTGGCTTTGCCAGTCTTAATCATTCACAGCTCCCATACACCCCCAGCTTCCCTCCCTTTTTTTTCCTCTCTCCCTCACTCTTCAGGCTGACATGGATTATTGAAATATAAAAATAAGTAGTAGAAGGGTTCCCCGGAGCGGTATCAAAATGTCAGGTTTGTACTTACAGCCTGGTGCTGCTCGACAGGGTCAAGGGCTTCAATTATTTGTGTATGTACAGCCTGGCACTACATGAAAGGTTATGTCACCCTGCAGCTGTTTATTCCTGTACACTGGGTGGTTTCTGAAGCAGGGCTTCAACATTAACTGCACTACAAAACAGATATAACGTGGAGGAGAAAGGTTCATATGGATGCAGAAACAGAAAAGGCAGTGCCAGAAAGCATTGTTTTAGTAAGTATGGAGGGTAAAAAACGGAACTTGTTTTCGATTCTGTGTTTGTTCGTAGTAGTTCAACTCTGTTCTATTCAGATTTTTTTCTTATTTTAGAAAAGAAAAAAACTGAAATGAAGGGCCAGACAAAGAAGTCCACAGTATATAAAACATCCCTCTGAATGCAGTCAGAACAATTTGCTGCCCTTTTACACCAGTCTCACTTTAAAATGACAGTGGACAAACCAAAATGACAGTGGACAAACAGTGGACAAATATATATATATATTGCTCAAAAAAAATAAAGGGAACACTTAAACAACACAATATAACTCCAAGTAAATCAAACTTCTGTGAAATCAAACTATCCATCTAGGATGTGTTATTTGAGTGTTCCCTTTATTTTTTTGAGCAGTGTATATGTATAGGGGTGTGTGTGTGTGTGTGTGTGTGTGTGTGTGTACCACAGATTATGTTAGCAGTACCAATAAGGCAGGTTGTAATAATGCAAATATGTTTATTTCGTTTCACAGCAGAGTAGCTGACTCCTCTGGTTGTTAGGTGTTCATTGCGTTCATCAGAGGGACAGCCTGGTGAAGGTTTTCCTTTCTGCTGTCACCACATGCAGGCCCTGCACTGGAATCAACTGTCCCCTGTTGCTACATCCTCATCCAGTCCATGCTGCAAAGTCTGTGATTTGATGCAAAATGCAAAGTCACCACAGATCTGTGATAAGATTACAAACAACAGATTTTTTTTGAAGGATTTGACTGTTCCAGCTTGAATCAGAGTATTTCTTAAAGTTGTAAAAGTAGGCGTGATCAAGGAGGAAAAGGCTATCTCGAACATTATAATGTGTCACCATATCAAATGCTGAATTTTTAAAAGTTTGATGTTTGTTGCAAACAAGCTGAGAAGGCGCTTAATGTTTTGTTTTCAATTTCATTACATATCAGAGTGCAAAGGTGGAGCCATCGTATGCATGGATGCGTGTGTGTGTGTGTGTAGGCGTGCGTGCGTGTGTGTGACAGAAGGACAAAGTGAGCATTTCTACACTGTGTGCCTTTGTTGAAGTTCTTGGGCAACCAAGCAGTCACAAATAGGGTAATTTGTCTGATAGGCCTGACTGGTCTGCAGCAAATAACTCACTACAAGATTAGGAGAGTAATTCCTGGGACAGAACAAAAGCTGAAAGTGCTGGTCAATGAAGCTGACTTACTGGCAGTGTGACATTTTGGCTGCTTGACCACTAATGTATGTCAGAGAGAGGAAAAAAAAAAAACAACAAAAAAAAACAAGTGTGCACATGCCCATCTGTGTTTATGCGTGTGCAAATTTGCTGAACTTGACAGGTAGGGCTCTTTCCGAACATAATGCTTGATTAATGAGGCTGCTTTTAGAGCATCCAGCAGGAGCAGGCAGAGCAGACAAGCCAATGACTTTGGGGGCATGAGTGGGTTCCAGAGTCACAGGAGCAGGACGATATTGACATCTCCATCATTTACCGAGTGATCAGAAAAACCAAAGGGCTGCTGATTAGAAAACTATAAATGCTGCTGGTGCACAAGTCCTTAGATAGATAGATAGATAGATAGATAGATAGATAGATAGATAGATAGATAGATAGATAGATAGATAGATAGATAGATAGATAGATAGATAGATAGATAGATAGATAGATAGATAGATAGATAGATAGATAGATAGATAGAAGGACATAGATCTATCTATCTATCTATCTATCTATCTATCTATCTATCTATCCATTTCCATTAGGTGCTTTTAAGCTGTACTTGTTCCTCTCCGTCTCTCAGATCGGCGTGCCGTCTCGTCTGTTGGCAGACACTATCTTCGCTCTGTTTTGTTTGCCTGTGATATCACGGGGGGATTCTCAGGGGATCCCATGTTCACATCGCTCTCCTACCACATGTTCAACAACAGTGACTTCTTTGTGTACAAATAAAAGGGGGATGTCATTTTCATTGTTTGCTGTTGCTGTTGTGAGTGATGTTTTCTTCTGAGCTTCTCGCTCCTTTTGATTCCACGTCGCCCGACTCTCCTGCCTTTCAGCTTCATCTCTGTCGTTTCCTGTCCTTCGTATCCCCTTCGGATTCAGCCTCATGATGACTCTGTTTTTTTTTTTTTCTCTGTATCTCTTTTTCATTGGTTCTCGTTGACCAAGGCAGCAGCCTCGGATGTTTGGTAATGGCCACTTAGAGTAATCAATGGGCCTCTTTGAAGTAGTGAGATGAAAGCAGAGTTTGACAGTGAATGTGTGCCTGTCCTGTGCCGTGAACGGCATGGCAATACCTGCTTTAAAGGCACCAGCATGCATCACGTCTAATTCATCTGACATAGACTCACCTGGGTTGCAGGAACGAAGGCGGCTCAAGACTTTGCTCTTTGACTTTCTTCTGCCCAGATGTGGCTCTCTTCCATCTTGTCTCACCAGACTTCCTCTGTTTTACCTCTGATTATGGAATTGACACAGCAGTGTACCACTTCTAAAGCTCAAACCAGCTCCTGCCTTATGGCCTCTCTCAGAAATCTGCTCAAGTAAACATTTCATGCTTGCTTATACTAAGAGGAAGTGGCAGCAGCAGGTATGTGACGGGCAGAGAACTGTCTGTTCTCAGGGCTGCTGATGCCTTCTCTTTGCTCTTCTGCTTTTATCTTGTAACTTTTTAAACATAGGGGATATAAAAAAAAAAATAGTCTACATACCCCTGTTAGTATGCTGGGTTATTGTAATTTAAAAATGAAACCGAGGGAAAAGATAAAGGAATGCAGAGAGCTTCCAAAGGACCAGAGGGATTTCTCCTCCATGAGTCAGGAGAAGGGTACAGACAAGGAGACACAAGATAGAACGCATCTAAGAAAATTATCTTTGAGTGAAATTTCCAAAAACTGAAAGTCCCGCCAAAACTGAAACCAAAGACGAGTCAGGGAGGCGGCCAAGAGGTCAACAGCAACATCAGGGAAGCTCCAGGAAATTCTGGCAAGGATTGGCTTTGTATGTGACACACTGTATGTAACACACATCTCCATTTCTCTTTAAATGTGGCAGGTTGACTGGATGGAAGTCATTTCCAGGTTTGACCTGGTTTCATCCAAACAGCATGTCTAATTCCAAAAGCGGTGTATAGGTTGAGTCTTACTTCTGTTTTACACTCCCTACTGTTGCATTTTAGTTATTGTACTTTATTTGTTTCCTCATTTTATTCCCACTTGCAGTCTGTTGTGTTCATGAGCCTCAACTTTTCACCATTAAATAAGAAGAAATTCACTGAAAGATGCTGAATTAGTAGTCATTGCTGTTTGGATGTCATTTGTGCTTTAGGCACCAGAATGCCTAGCAACACAGGTCAGAGGTCACATTAAAGATAGAGAAGACAGAGAGAAGGTCTCTCCTTCACACATTTACGCCGACCTGAGGTGGCTACACATTTTCCTTCCCTCATTTTTTCTTTCTTTCTTTCTTTCTTTCTTTCTTTCTTTCTTTCTTTCTTTCTTTCTTTCTTTCTTTCTTTCTTTCTTTCTTCCTTTCCTTCATTTAACCAGGTAAAACCACAACACATACTGAGCTGGTTACACAGCAGTAAAACAGTGCTGGGAGTTACATTTTCTTTCTTCAATTATCAGAGCAGCGTAGTTGTCTTGAGTTATAACCTTTCTGCTCATTGGGTTGAATTTCACATTCTTTGTTCTTACAGCCAGGACACAAACCAGCAGCTGGATATGAAAAGTGATTTTACAGAGCATGAGCACTGGACTTATTGTCATTTCCTGATTCCATAACCCTGTCACTATTTTTCACTTCTAAAATATGGCATCAATAAAAGTATGACAAGAAGAAAAGAATAATAATTAAAAAAAAAAAACTGTTTGGCTTTTGTAAAGCACAATGGTGAAAGCATCATGCTGTGGGAATACTTTCATTCAGCATGGAGAAAAACTTTCTTTGTTTCATATAAATATTTTCATTAATAACATCAGCGTTTTTTGGTCAAACTGAGAAAGAAACAAGGACTTTCTTCCATAACTGACAGTTTGTAGAGAAGGCCAGATTTGACTTCCTGTATGAAAATAAAGGTAAAACTTTACAGGATTTGGAGTTTTAATCATAAATGATGGGTCAACCAAAGTGAACATTTAAATTTCAGAAAATCAAATCTGACCTTAATATATATATATATATATATATATATATATATATATATATATATATATATATATTTTTTTTTTTTTTTTTTCATTGCTTTTATCTTATTGAATTGTGTGGGATTGCTTGAAGTACAATTAAAATCTTTAATCATTTAAGGTTAAAATTACAATATAAGCTTTTATTTTAGATTGTGGATCCTACATCTAAAACTAGACGAGTCGTGCATGAACTTCCCCGCACAGCACAACTCTGAAGGTCAATCATTTCAAGGAATCTGCTTTCCTGGTGCCTATTCGTGGTTGGTTTCCATTTTTACAATTTTGTTTCTGCTCATTATAAATGGTACAAAGTCTTTCTTCAAGTGTATAAAATGGCTCAACGTCGTCGGTGCTTATGAAAGGTCAAATCTGCTTTTTTGCGGGACTTGTGTTAATCTGTGAAAACTTTAAAGACTCTTATCAGAAATTCTAGTCCACCCCCACAATAAATAAATAATAAAAAAAGTCAATAAAATCTGTGTCAAAACATGGCTGTATAAGCTCAGTTTAAATAATAATAAATGAAAGAGGAGAGCGAGTGAAGTGAGACTTTTTGGTGTCCCTCTTTTCTCGGCTGTTCTTGATCAGAGCCTCTCTAAGTCATTGGTTTGATCCAGCTCCACCCACCACCGCCACCACCCTCTCTGGTAAGCTCCGCTATGTAAAATATCTCTGCGCCAGTAACACCACAAAGGCTTACTTATCTGGGCATTACCTATTAAAGGTTTAAACCCCCGCGTCTCTGATAAACACTGCCTATAAGGCTTTTATCTCCCCTCGGCCTTATCATGCTTTGAAGGTCCTTCTCCTGAGGCGCGGTAATTTGTTTAATTAAAGTGTCATTTTGGGAAGGAAATATAGCCACAGCGACGGGTGCGAGATGCAAAGGAGTTTACAAGTGCCACAGATGTGGAGCTGTTCTCTACTTCACTCTGACTGCTTTTCATTCTTTACGCCACTCGCTTTGTCCAGGGCTTAGATTTAGATTAACTCACTGGAGTGTTCTTTTTTTTTCTCTCTCTCTCTCTTTTTTGGTTATGATGATAGTTAGTGACTAAAAGTGACGACCAGCATTGCTGAAACTTGTGGAAAAAAAAAAAAAAGAGTAAAGAGAGAGCCAGAGTCGGCTCAGCTCGTGTCTAAATGGGGTCCTGAGAGGATTGACTTTCTGGCCCTGGAGCTGGTGTTGTCAGCACTTTGAGCACTTTGCGTGTGATTTCATTAGGAACCCAAATAACAGGCAGATGTAGAGTAGAGACAAGAGCTTTGTATGCAAAGTGCTAGTGCATTGGCAAACTAAACATTGCATGCAGTCATCCCAATCTGTTGCCACGTGAAACAATCTGTCACTGCACACATGATTTGCAATCATCTGGTAACATGAGAACCGGTTTGTGTGGGTGTGGATATGCTACCTGCAGTCAGATCATGGCAAGAATCAACAGAATACTAGAAGATGCAAATGTAATGAATTGTTTGCTGAATTTCTATATACTCCTTTTTTTTTTTTTGCTCTTAATATTGTTGACGTTTGACGTCTAAGGGGCAGGCTGTTGACATTTTCTGCATCAAATTGGAAAAGAAATGTTGCAGAAATGCACATCAAATGCACCAACTGAGGAGATTTAAACTGTTTAGTCATATGTGTAGAATGCAGAGAATAGAAGGAAAAACTGATAAAGAATAACCAACAATAGTTCCGTTGAAGTAATATGAATAATATAGTAAGAAGTCATTTTTGGTGCTAAACGGTTGAATAAATAAATATAAATATATTGTCTTTAATCTGTTATTTAGTCATTTATTTTTACTCAACCTTACTCAACCATCGATAACCTTAAGAAGGCTATCAATATTTTCCATTAAGGCTACATTTCTGTCTCAAAAACTTTGTTTTTTTATTGGTCAGATATAATATTCTACTTTCAAATGTCTTGTTTTCATAAGCTGCAATTAGGAAAACCATCATAATTAACAGAAACAAAATCTCTCAAAGATCCAACTATATGTTATTAGTCTGTAAGTCCTCCCCTTAGAAATAATGTTCTTGAATGGCATATACCTCAAAAGAACAATGTTGATTTTTTTGAGTGTTTTGCAGATTTACTAATAACAGAAAACCAGACAAAAATCACATTTAGATGAGAATTCACAGCCTTTGCTGATGAAGCTCAAAATGAAGCTGTTTCCACTAATCATCCTTGAGATGTTTAAATGGAGCCCACCTCTGATAAATTCCATTAATTGGACCTGATTTGGTTCCACAGGAGAGGAGCCTGATAACTAAAGGATCTCCCTCTCATTCTATTTGTGATAATTGTTGGAACCAGCAGTAAACCTGCAGTGTGGGAGTAACGCCTTGACCCACATTCCTAACCCTTAACCCCATGTTTTGTAAAGGGCCAGGCTGGAATGTTTACAGACACACTTAGTAACACATCTGGAAGACGTGTGCTTCCACATGCAATATGTTACAATTACCACTGTAACATGTTGTTTTAAATGCTTCTAATATAGAATGTCTGGTTCGTTGTTGCTATTAAATTATTCCTCTGTTGAAAATGTTTATTTCTTGCAACAATCAGGATGTGATTTTAAAATAATTTCTAAATTATCTTGAAGTAGTACGCATAATAAAAATGTTAGAGTGATAGATTTTTGCTTCTCTAGGCACATGTTTTATTTTTGTTTTTTTTCTTCCACACCAAGCATAATGTGATGATGACATCTGCTGCAGGACAGGAAGTGGTTTACTTCACACAAAGGGACATGTTAGTCAGTTACATGGAGTGTCCTGATTCTCAGTGGAACACTTTAACCACAATCTAAATTTAGCGCCAAGTGGCAGGAAGAAAATGGAGTCGTAGCAGAGGGGAAAATTCTGGCAAATAGGAGGCTTCCTAAATGAGTCAGAGTAAAACAGAAACTATCAAACTGGTCGTTACACTGTAAGAGTGGCGCCTCTCTTGTGTCAGGAATGTGACCGGCCCAATAATACATGGCTATTTGTTATAATTAACAGCCAGGAGATAAACTTTGAATTTCTTGTGTGTAATTTAATTTCATTATGGGTTTATGTTTTATGTAGAAAGTTTGATTTGAGGATTTTAAAACAAGCAAACTGGTGTGAAAGTCTAAATTATAGAAGAAAAATAATTAAGCCAGCTCATGCGAGTGTGAGTTAAAAAAAAATAGATGTAGAGACATCTTCTACTGATTGGCTATCTTACACTGCATGTTTTTAATGCACTGATGTGTTATTAATAAAACAAACTAATAGAAATAACACTGAAGTTATTTTTCAATTAGGCTTAGTATCGCAGCAATCTGCAAAGTGTGACATTAATTAAAAGTTCTATGTCCAGGATGTTCATCAGAACCACAAACTTATTTATAGAAATCTGCCCAACTTGTTTGGGAAGATCTTGTTTTCTATGTCTAAATTGAATTTTTTTTAAAAAAAGGGAGAAACATTTGCTTTGCATCCTGCGTTCCCTCTGACTGACAGACAGACACGGACGGAATGAGCTGCAGTTTGTATGTGCGGCTTTAAGGCGGTGAGGCGGGGTAATCTGCAAAATCCATTTTCCTTCCCCCGTTTCATCAAACTTTTCAAAAGGGGTAGAAGTTTCATTGACCTTAGTTCAGCACTAATTCTGAAAGAAAAGTAAATACAAATAAAATAGCTTTGCATTTTTTATTTTTGGTATCATAATTATGTAGTCTCTTGGAGCTTGACAAGCCTTCTAATGAGTTCTCTCAGGACCTCGCTTTTATTTGTTTGCTAGTTATTTTGAAGCTTGATTAAGTCCCCTTGTATTTAGCAAGCACAATCAAATCAAAGGGGAGCATGATTAACTGTTTGCATTTCTGCAGCATCTTTAAGAAATTGTAGTCATTGACTTTTTCTTTGCCTTTGTTTGCGCGGTCCATAATCTATAACACTTCATTACCGGAGCAACTAATACCTAAATGTCTGCTGCCATAAATATCAGTAGGACCTACTTTGACAAGCTGGAAGATAAAGACAAAACACATGCAGTTACTTACTATCTATGTCTTACAGGAGTTTAGAGGTAAAGAGTTAAGATCATCTAATGTCTTAAACTACTGAGTCCTTAACTCTTTTCCAGACGACCACCAGAGCAAAGAAGACAATTGATTTTTTGGGTGTTTGTCTTCTAGGCACTCAACTGTTGACTGGCAGTGACCTTTCATTGAAAACAGAAAGAAGAGAACTAAAACCACTGAAACCACTAAAACCAAATTCAGAATTCTGCCTTTAATTTTCAGTGATTAAAAAAAAGTCAGAATTCTGAGAAAAAAGTTTAAAATAAAAATCTGATTTTTGTTTTCCTTTTCAGTGGTTCTAGTTTTCTATAAAAATGTGGTGTTACAATGATGGAGTGGTTAAATGGAAATGGAGTTTCCACGGCTCCCACAACCATAGGCGAAATATCTCATCATGGAACCTGCATCCAATGAGCCGCTTTTGACGTTCAAAATGACAGTTCAATCTACACACCAGGAATGCAGCAGGCAGGACAACCAAGTTTGTTTTCTTTCTGCTTTTGTCATTTCTGTCCAGTGGGAGCCTTGGTCGTCAGGGGCGTGGCTTTGTTTACAGTCCACTTGCAAAAAAACAACAACAAAAAAAAAACAATGTAAAAGCACAAGAATAAAATAAAATCTACTTCAATCTACTGGTTGACCAAACAAGCCAACCAGAGGACTTTCCTGATGTAAATACAGTTTACTTTACACATGCTCAGTTGGACCTCTCTTCAGAGTACAATCTAATGAATCACAGGCAGGAACGTCCACACCAAACAAGCTAACGACGCACCGCCGCATTGTAAAGCCCTGCACACGGCAGGCAGCTTCATTCCACCGGCTGCAGGCAAAAAACAACTTGATACAGGATTTAAAAAGAACCTGGGAACAAGAAGGCTTGAGAACAGAGGAGAAAGAGATGTATTAAATGATTATAATGATTGATGGTAATATCTATTTCAGCAAAAAAATGACTCCAATAGTGTAATGGTCAAGTGGTAGGTGGGGATGACAGAATTATTAAAAGAGAAAGGATTGAGTAATTTCAGCACATTTATCAGTCTGCACATCACAGCTTCACTCTTGGTTAATACGTACTGTAAATCGCACCGATCCTGCCGACTTCTCCTTTTATATGACTCTTATATTAAGTCATAAGCTTGAAGAGCAGAGTTGATTTTAAGTCCAGGATTGCAACCAAAAAAAAAAGAGTGTGTGACATTATTCATGACATATTATTTAGTTGAAACCAGAAGTTTTCATACACGGAATAAAAGGAGATATTCACCATTTCTTTCTCAGTGTTGGATGTTAAGACAAAGCAAACTTCTACTGTTCTACATCAGTTAAACATCATCTATTAAATCTCACAATGATGAGAGTCAGTACAGGATATGTCAGAGATTTATTTATTAATGTCTTCAAAATCAGAAGTTCACATACAGAATGACCACTGTCTCTTTAAATAATGAGGGGAAAAAGTTCAGATGATGATGTCATTGCTTTGGATAGATTGTCTGAGAATAAATAAATAAATAAATAAATAAATAAATAAAACAAGAACAGCTGTAGTTGACTCAGTGTCTCCAGTGTTTCAGGGTTTCAAGGTTTTCCATATCAACTCTAAATCATCTGCCACCATGAGTCAAATTTGACCAGATGTTGTTGCCTCTGATATGCTTTGTTTGAGTTTCATCTAATGTAGAAGTAGCGATTTGTGTCAAGTAAAAACTGTAACTCCCTATTTCACACATTAGATACACCCTATTATGCATAAATACACACAGTGGAAACTGTCTCGGCACTACTACTGAAGCTAACATCTGCAGTCTTACTTATTTCCACTCTTGAGGATACAGCCAAGGAAAATGCCGCTCCTGGATTGGCTACTTTTCAAACTCCAGCCAGTAGCGTGTCGAGCCGCAGTGTGCTGTAGCATCTCAGATTTTATTTTAAAAGTCTTACAATGTGCTAAAAACAACTCGGTCAGTAGGCAGGGTTTGCGTAAATAATTTGGAGAAGCAAATTATAAAAAGATGAAGGAAAAGGTGAATCTGTAAATACTGAACCTTAAATGAGTGGAGGTCCACCGTGTTCTATACGTCTTCTTGGTGCAACTTTGCAAAATAAATCTTGCTGCCATGTTCTTTCTAACGCACCAGGAGAATTTGGTCCAAAAATGATAGTTTGTCTTTCTGCTTTAGTAAATATATTGTTATAAACACATTCTTCATCAGCTCTTTGTGGTTTTGTCTTGTCCGTCTGTTGGATTCTGTCTCTCCGTCCTCTCCACTGTATAAGAAGGTTGTATTAAAGGTGGTCAGCCCCGTGGTTCTCTCTCAGGATCCGAACTGACCTGAAAATATGGCAGCCAGGAGAGGAGGTGGCAGATGGCTGACAAGGCATTTTTACCCATAACGCTCCAGTAAAACTTTAACTCCTAAGATTTAGTGCTAGCCTGCTGCACTTAGCAAACTGCAGCTGCTGCCATTTTTTTTTTTTTTTTTCAAAAGTTCCATACTGATAGTTTTGTAGGCTGTGCTTAAACATGTTTTATGGATTGCTCTGTGAAAGACTCAATGGGTCAGTATCATTTCATGCAAAATGTTTTGGCAGACAAGTAAAAATAAAAATAGCTTTCACACTGTAAGAGGCATCGTAAAGTAAAAAGAAATACATAAATAAAAAATACAATAATGATTAAAATTTTCCATCCACCATAATACTGACTGATGTTTATGGCAGACAGTAATATGGCATTTAGAGGTATCTACTCACAGCCTTTCATTCACAGTTGCTCCATCGTAGTCCAGTCTTTGAATATCTCCGAGTCAGTAGCTCAATCTAATTCAGCTTTTTATAAATGTCAAAAGAGAACTAATGCTTCTAGTTCATAGAAAGATTGGTAGTTTTCCCCCTGTTGAAAATGCCCCTCTTAAGGCTAATGGATGGGAGAAGATAACTACACTGGCGGTTATATATCTGATTCTACATGTGGGAATTTTCGATCTTTAGGGATGGCACCCAGATACATTCAAGAAACAAAGGGCAGGGAAATTCTTTCTTTGTGAATCAGAACTTCAAGATCCCTATGAGACAGTGTGTGTACTACACTGTCGCCTGTTACAGAACCAGGTTGTGATGGAGTGTTCAGAGAGTGAGTGCGGAGGGACAGGATTTTTATATCGTTGTGGTTTTATTTACTGAACACACCTGAAAATATATACCAGGGGCCCATAAAATGTTTAGACAGAGCAGCAGGCGTAAGGTGGAACAGCAGACAGAGATAAAGAAACTTCCAGAGTGACTCCATGAACTTCTCCCTTTTCATCTGCTGGCATTTTTCTTTATATTTAAGAAGAAATCAAAATTCTATAACCTTTGATATAGATGTAGGGATGGAAAGGTTTTAGTCAGCACTAGAGCTGATAATGGATTATATGAAGATAAAAGAGATGAGAGGCAATGGTTTCTGTAACAGACAAATCAGAGAGAAATAAAGCAGATTAGATAGAAGTATTAGTACATGACTTGTTTTTGTTTTATCTGCTCCTTATTTGTCCTACACTGTCATCGTTAAAGGATATCTCCTGCCATGCAGATGATATCCAGTTGTATCTTGATTTTCTTCCAAATAAAGTTTGGGAATTGCACATCTTACTAGAATGCCCAAAGTCTACTAAAAGGTCTTTTCATGTGTAAAAACAAAAAAAATCACCAAATGCATACTGTTTACCAATCTATGTAGTAGCAATAGAAAACTAGAACTAAAGGAAAAGAGAGGGAACTGAAAGAGTTTTATATATAAAAAAACAAAACAATATATATATTTTTTTATTCTTGTGTCTACAAATTTCTGTCAATGACAGCTTTGTATTTATAAGCCCGGTATCTTCAAATCCTCTAGGGCCAGTGTTGTGCAATTTTTAGACGTGTGTCTGCCTCAACACACCTGAGCCAAATAATGAGGTCATTAGTAGGACTTCAGAGAACTTGACTGCATACTGAGCAGGTGATTCAGGCCAGGGACGCACGGAAAAGCTGCAGGACAACGGCCCTCCAGGATCTGCAGACCTCTAGTCTAGACTGTAGTTCTATACATATGAAATACCAAGAAATTCCCTTTGGCACACACATTTCAAACCTCGAGCTTGTGGTTGACATTTCTAAATGAAGATTTTATTTCAAACTGAAAATCTGATGTGATATTTCAAAGGAACATTAAAAACAGAAACGCCATCTCTTTTGATGAATTACTTGTGGGAAGCCATTCATGTTTGGAGTTCAAACCTGAGAACCTTCTTTTGATTGATAATCAGAAAAACAGAACGGGGTCCTTCATTAGGTGAACCCAGCACCCACTTTACCAAAGACAGTTTTCACATGTTTGCTGGGACTGAGCAGAATACACAGCACAGAGTTTCAGGATGAACGCCGTGGCTTTAGTGAGCATAGAGCTCCATCTTGTCACTGCATCGGGCTTTTTAATGAACGAGGACACTGACCCTGTCAGCCTGACAAGACTGGCAGCTTAATGTGTTGGAGAAAAATGAGAAACTATAACTATATAAATAAATAACTTACCACAGTGAAAAGGTGTTGTGAGGCCCAGCTAAATACAAATCATGGCTGATTAATCAGGTCGTATTTCCATTGAACCGAATACCGGTCAATTGTGTTAAAGTGGCCCTTTTCTCACATGTGCCCAATACATTTAGTGATGTCAAGACGTTATGATGCAACAGTAATTCAAGAAAGTTTAGTCTGAAAGCTTACAGCTGTCATGGTGGACGATTTTCTTTAGACGTGATTGTATTCTCTGAGGTCGTCCTACAACACAGGTTCAACATATCAGGGGTAACTATAGAGAACGTTTTAAATCCCCTGAGCAGAGAACATAGCTAAACTCATAAAATCAAGAGTTTATTGAGGAAACAGTAGTATTATTCATTTCTTATCTCTGACGACATTAAGCTATGTCACCTAAAAACACTTGCATAAAAACACACCTGTTATTTTGGTGAAAACATGAGGAAATAATGAGGCATTTGGTGAAATAGCAAGTTCTGTCACATCTATGATGTATGTGCTGCTTTTCAGGTGTTGGTGTACTGATTACTTTAGGCATGCTAGGAACAATATGGAGGAATTGATGGTGTTCTGCTGCATCAGGACAGAGTACGTTACTTTTCTGTGACATATAAAATTAGTTTAATTTTAAGGTGCATACCACCTACTCCTAATATGTTGCAGCCTGATTTATAATAGTAATGTCTGGTGGGTCAATACCAGTTACTATTTCAATTCTAAAAAAAAAAAAAAAAAATGTGGTTCTCCAGATCTGAGATTAGTCAGAATTTTGACCTTTTTCCAATTTTAATTTTAATCCTCTTCAGTAGATGGGAGGATGAAACAGGAGATGGATAGATGGACTGGAACTTCATTTGCAGTAAAGCTGCTGCTCTTGTCTGTCATGGTGAAGAAACAGCTGAGCTAAGAGCAAAACTTTCAGCTTATTGGTCCATCTACATTGCAATGCCTCAACTATGGCCATGAGATATGGATCATGTCCACAAAAAAAAGGATCCTTTTTGTTCAGAGGAAAGCTCTGTCTGGTTTTATTTGGACCCTGTCAGGTCAGACAGTTTGCTTTGTGTTTGCAGGGATGTTGACTTCCTTAATTATTTTTGCATTTTTATTTTCAGTGGGTGAATTTTTAACTTCTTTTTGTCGCTTAAGACTTTTCTTCAAATTTTGATAATTTATTTCCCTTAATTGTTGCCAAAATTGTGGACAAAATAAAATAAAATATTAATAATAAAAAGCCTTTTTGTTTCAAAATATCTTGTATGTAAATCTGTGAGCTACTGTGGGTATGGGTATGTGATAAAATAAAATTTAATTGGTGTTTTCACTTTTGTTTATTTGCTAGATGGTGCTTTTCTCCATAAACTTTGTGACTGTACTGTGAAGCTAACTAAAAATGAATAATTAAGCAGAGTTTTAAATAGTTAAATCTTGTCCAAATTTTTGCTAAGAGTAAAAATAAACTTTATCTGCTATTCATCAAGCCACTTACAGTACCTTACAGAGTGTATCTAGGTGGATCCTTCCTGTTGATGTCCCTCATCCCACTGTAATCCTGTATGCCTATAAACCACTTTTATTCATACAATGTGTCTGTTGCTTGCATCAGAGTCTAAGATTCGCCTTTAGACATTACAGAATTAAGTGTAATGCCACCATAAAATAAAAATCATCCACATTTTCATACCTGAGTGAAATGACTTGCTCAGGGTCAGGATTTAAAAGGGAACTTCTTGTGAATTGCAAAAAATGTCTTAAATTATATGAGAATATAATCATCTTCCCAAACACCAGACATGAAACCTTGGTGTAAAGACAAAAGAGAAATAATTTTTTTTTAATCACTCGGATTTTTCATTTTAAATTGCATCCACTTTAAAACCATCATAAAACATTACAGTTGTTCTGAATGTACCTTTACGCCAATTCTTTAATAAACTTGGACTCATGATGTTCAGAGTACAACAGATCCGGATCCACCTGAGAGCTGTAGAGAAGCAGTTATTTTCCAAGCTTTTTCATGTTCATTGTTTTGTTTTTTTTTCATTTTGTTTCCCCTTGCCTCGCTTTTGCTTAATTAAACAAAGCAGTTTGCTCCCGTCTTTGTGAAGACGTACCACTTTGCACTTAAACCTGTACCCTGACTGGCTGGCTCCCTCGTCTGAAGCACATTTGCAGCAAACACTTCAGCAGTCTCTGTTCACTTTTTAATGGCCTTCTATCCTCTGTTCCTTGCTGGATTTTATTTCACACAGGAGACAGGTGAAGAGTCTCCTCAGCATTTTTGCGGCTCCTTCCCTTAATCTCTTTGTGCCTAATTCTCTTTTAACGGTGTTCACTGGAGTCATTAACTGATTAAGCAGTTTAATTAGGCCACGCATTGGAGACACACGGACGACTCAGTCATGACTGAAACAAAAGGACTAAAAACTTTAGGAAATTAGAATCGACATAACTAATAAAAAAAATTCAACATTCTTTTAAGCTGGTGAGGTTTTACAGTGTAATTGTTATTGTATTTACAGCACATATTATGAGGGACATGTTTTCTATGCTTAGTGGATAATGAAATATTTACATTTATTGTGATTTTTTTTTTTAATAATCCTTGTGGTTTTTTTTTTTTTTTTTTTTTTGCAATTTTAGCATAAAGTATAACATAATTTGTGTCAGTCTCAAAAAATTCATAAAATCCTCACTACATCTCTTCAGAAGGAACTGTTTCCCACAAATATCCACCCAGCTGCTGTCAGCTGGATTTTGTCCAGATAAAATACTAGAATACATTAAAATGGACCTTCAGTCCATTTTGCTTCAAAATGTAAATGGTGTAGAGTGACAGAGGACACGGTATGGGAAATGTGGAAACCCCAATTTTATCGAATTATATAGGAAAGCGGGTAAAGCTTCTGAGACCAAGGATATACCCAGAAGCTCAAACGACTTAGACGAGCCTTAAAACTTAAGCTAAGAAACGGGAACGCTTGTTAAAGACTTGATGGAATAACAACCGCTGGACCATTTAGGTTTTCTGGTTACTCAGTACTGCACATCTGGGATAAAACATGAAACAGTGATCAGCCACTATGCATTATGAAACTCCTACAAGTCAAACACCAAAATGCATCGGTCTTTTAATGAAGTTAAACCAACCTTCTAATTAAAGTTGCCTTGATAAGTAGAGAATGGGACACTAAACAAAATTTGATCTGAAACAATTATTGGATGGTGGCCCTTGACAAACGACAATTTGTGACTTGCTTAATGATTGGTGAAGCACTTGAGCCGACTTTGAACCGCCTCTCTTGGGCCAGCGCACGATTGGGAACAGCTTTGCGATATACTAAAATTAATTAATTATTTTTTTTACATTACTGTCACAAAACAAATAAACACAACATTTTACTCAAATCTTTCAAGAATACACTGGCAATGTGATCAAGTTTAAACTGGAGTGCACAGTCAACCAGGGAGACCAGGGAGTACCACCCATCTGGTCGCCGCCGAGGAGCGGGCAGCCGGCTGCACGGGGAGTTGCTGGATCACTGCTGAGGTTCGCTGGATCGGTCGGACTGAGCCAAAAGGATCGGTTCGACCGATCCTTAGCTGGCCCAGGACCCTTTTTAATAAAAAAAAGGTCAATTTTTAATCACAGAACCATCAAGTCTCAATGGTGATTAACATAAATGTACAATCATAAAAAAAAACCTATCCATTCATTCCAAACCACCATTCATTCACACACTCACACCTAAGGACAGTACAGAGGGAGATACTTACGTGATGAGCATGTTTTAGAAATGTGGGAGGAAACCGGAGTACCCGGAGGAAACCCACGCAAGCACAGGGAGGAACATGCAAACTCCGTACATGAAGACTCCGGGCGGGATGCGAACCCGGAACCTTCTGGCTGCAAGGCATCAGTTCTACGAACTGCGCCACTGTGCTGCCCAGTGTATAACTGTGTTCATATTAATATAAGGTTGTACCTTTTGACGTCACCGCCGTTCTCCACTGACGACCAGTGATGTCAGTAGCGCTACTTAGTAACACGTTACTGACGTCAGACCACTTTTTTCAGTAATGAGTCATCGAACGCGTCACTATTTCAAATCCAGTAGTCAGACTACATTTTTTTTTTGTATTATTTTCTCGGCAGTTGCTATGCGACAATGTCAGCAGCGACAGAAACAATGGAGGGAGACGCGCATTTTGTTGCTGAAAATGAACTATTTTGAGTTTCGGTCGCCAATTTCGAACCTCAATATGTTTTTTTTTCTTTCTAAAGTCGCTTGCAGATTTAATGAGCAGACATGAACCCAGAATTTGTCTGACATCCAGTTAGTTTCAGTCAGACTCATTATCCGTCCCGCTGTGTCTTTGTTAATGTCAGTTAATATTTAACTTCTGAATGACATTGAACTTCGCGTTGCGCTCCAGAAAACCGCAAACATCGAGACTGATATGAACAGCGCAGTAAACGTGAAAACAGTCACTAATGAACGAGTCTGTAAAGTTGTGCGGCTAAACGTCATTATAATTATTAATGTTAAGATAAGTGTCACTAATCTGTGCAGTCATCTGAGTTGTAGAGCAGCAGGAGGAGATCTGTGCGCTGCGCTCTGACACCAAACACAGGGCCGTAACGCACAACCTGGAGGCTGGGGGCGGGGGGTAAAATACTATTTACAGTTTTCCAGACAATAGAAACACACAAAAACACACACAAATTACTAAAGTTTTTTTGTACTGTTGTAACCATGAAACAATCTCCACTTCAGTTCAACCTTATAACTGGAGACACATTGTTAATGTAATCATTATAAAATAACTTGCAATTAAGTATTGGCAAAGATCAATGTGATTTTTACAGGTGGCAGAGTGTTGTTGTCAGCAATTGCTGAAAGTACCTAAAATAGTTACTTTTAATGTAACTTAGTTACTTTCCAAATCAAGTAGTCAGTAATCTAACTGAGTTACTTTTTCAAGGATTAATCAATAATCTGATTAAAGTTACTTTTTAAAAGTAACTATGCCATCACTGCCTGTGTGTTTTCTGTGTGGAGAAAGTTTGGCTGTAATGAAAGAGTATAATCCATCACTATCAAGCTTCTCAGAAACACACAAAGACAAGAATATGGACATCATAGAGCAATAATGCACTTTCAATTTATGTATTTATCTTGACATTAAGAAACATATTTTGGTTTTCTAAACAATAAATATTTTTTCTGTTTGCCTGTTGAAAATGTTTTCCCTTGAGGTTACTGACAGAGTCATAACACAATATTGCTTTATTCTTTTAATGTACAGAACATGTGATTTTTCTTTGAAGGAAGTTTGTTTTTGTCTGTTTGACTGTTGAAAAATTGTTTCACTTGAAATTACTGACAAATCTATATGAAAATATTGCTTTATTTATTTAATTATTAAATAATATACACTGTGTTAGGTTCAATAGGCTATGTTCAATCATTTCAATATATTTTAATAAACGTTGAACCAGCCCGGCCCTTGGCTTGTAGCAAATTTGGATTTTTGGCCCTCTGTGTTTTTGACTTTGACATCCCTGATGTAGGAGTTTTAGTAGTTTAATAATAATTCAAATAAACATTAACAGATGCACACAATAAGGTGTAGTAAGTAATAATACAAGTACATCTCAGTAACTAAGACATTATTAAAAAGTTTATCTATGTCAGGTACTTGGTTCTTAGTGAGATCCATTATATGTCCATACAGATTGTTGTCAAATCTGTATTTCTATTAATTATTATGATTTTCCACCTACAACTAATAAAAATATGACATACAAGATTAGAATATTACATAAGACCAATGAAGAGACAGAAATGTGGGCTTATTAAAAAGTATGTTTAATATTTTCTTAAAGGCTGTTACTTTTAAAAGCTCTTAATCTGACAAACAAGACTCTTTAGAACACGTTGTCTAATTTACTGACATGCCTGTCGTACGTTATGATATTGTACTTTAATTCTTATTAAATCTCAACTGAATCATTTTCCACAACTTACAGTATCTTGAAAACAGAACCTGCAGCGCTCTGAAGGTCTCTGCAGAATCACAAGTAACTCCATTTTGTTGCTGTTTTTTAAATTTTTTTATTTATTTATTTATATATTTTTTCACAAGTCTCCCAGATTGTCAAATTAATTAGATCAGGCAAAAACAATACAAGTTTCTTGTTAAGGAAAGAAAACTATCCAAACTATTTTGGTGCAAATCCAATGAAAATAAATAAATAAAATAAAATAAATTAGAATTATAGATTGTTTTTTTTTTTCAATCTAAGGCTTAAAGGTCTGTAAGTATGTTTCCAGATATTTAGAGTTGAGACAGAAATGCCACGCCCTCCCCGCCACCAGCCTATCACACCTCCAGCAGGGCTCCAGCCTCAGGCTGCAAGGCCGCTGGTGGAGGTGAAACATCCTGGGTCAGCCCAGGATCTTGTGCCAGATCACCAATTAGAATCCCATCAACATACCAGGAGGGGGTCACAGAAGAAAAGCTGCTCCTCTCCAGCCAACTTTCACTCACACCAGTCCTGCTGTGTTGCTTTAAGGAACACTTTTAATTGAAACACGGCCTTTAATCAAGGGTAAGCTCGTGATACGATTTATGATTCATGAATGCAATTCATTTTGCTTTTACGGTGTTGAAAATTCACTGGAAATGTGATGTCAATTCAATTTGCAAAAAAAAAAAAAGACAATTCATTAAGAATTCATTTAGAATCAATCCAGTTCATTAAAGCAGTCACACAGTCAGATACAAATCCATACATTTAAACTCCAACGTAGTCATAACTAAAATCAAAGAACATAAATTCAGTTCATAATGCAGATGGTGCAAAAATGATTCAAGAAATCTCAGCTGATCACAATGAATCCATCCATCATGGTGTCCAAACACATGGCGACAGTGGAGAGGAACAGTTCTCATTTAACATGAAGAGACCTTCAGCAGAACCTGGTCCAATGGAGCCTTCATCTGCTGTGACCAGAACACGACTGAATGGATAAGAAAAAACATGGAGGCAGTGAACCAGGAAAACTTTCTATGCTATAGACAAACTGCATAAATATCAACAATATTAACTTGGAAATTGGATTTATTTTAAACCGTCCCAAAAACTTTGATACAGTCTGAAACTGATTACATTCTTGATTTAAGTAATGAATAATGTCATTAGGTAGAAGAGAAAAAAACATAGATCTAAATTGTTTAGCTCTATCGCCCGGTTTGTCCACCCTGATTTGATGGGTGCATTGCAACATTTCCTTGTTTAACATAATCCTTCCTCCTCCCACAGCTGTGTGTTCCAGACGGTCAAAAAAACACATTTTATTGTCTCTGTTGCAGGTGATCGGTTAATCAGGTGCATCTGGGTAAACCTTTCAAAACACCTGCTGACTATTTCCTTTATTACAGCTTATGGAAAAAGCAACAGTGTAATTAGTTTTAACACAAACATGTTTGCTTAATGAATGATAGAGGTAGAGGGTGAGTCTGAACTCTTTCATTTGGGGCTCTTGAGGATAGATATGAATCATATTCAAACTTGTGAAGACCAAATCTTTTATGTTCTGAGTGTAACTTGTATTTATAATACTAAAACGGCATATTTCTGTTTTTCCAGTTTTTGACAAAAATGACTCAGGCCATTATTTTAGGAAGGTGACAATATGGAAATGTCATTTTGAGTTTTAAACTGTTACTACCGGTAGATTTCGTAATTAAAGTTATTTCTTAAAGTTTATAAAATTTTTTAAAAAAAAGCCAATTGTACCCATTGCTTAGACAGAAATGCCTGGCAGAGTGTCAGTGTGCTGTGGAGCTGGAGGACGTTGAACATATCTTTCCATTTGCTGATTCTGTAATTCCGGCTGCATGTTTGATTCCAGTAACGGCATCGGGGACACAATATAATTTATGGTTTCCATCTTGCTGCAGATGAAAAATAATCAAATCCAAATAAAATGCAAAGAGGAGGAAGTGATTATCTAAATGATGGCTGCTGGGCTCGGGGAGTTTTATCTGACAGCTGAGCGCACCGTCTTTATGGACATCTGGAGGATCCAGGGAGGAGAGGAGGGGAGGAGAGGCGGCGGCAACACAGGCACAAAGGGGCGGTTTAGGGATAGGATGGCAGAGGGGGGCCGGGCTGGGGCACACATTCTAGCACTTTACTATAGGAAAAGATCAATTCCACAGGCATGCATACAAACACACACAAACGCACGCACACGCTCACAATTGCTGTGACAGCCTGTGACAGAGCATGACATTTAAAAGGAAAAGGCTGACATTGACTCCATCACTGTCAACCTGACTGCCATAAAGCAGCTGCAAATATTAAAACATTTTTCATCTGTGCCGCTCGGGGTTATTGGCACCAGAAATTGTTTTCCTCTCCGTCTGCTGCTGGCCTGTTCCGCCGCAGCCCTCCCCCGAGACCCTCGCCTGTTACCGCCGCTGCACAACATATTGGCAGTTGATGTGAAGCTATCCATGTACACTTGCCACTCACAGAGTCTTTATCGCCTGCTACTCCCCCCTCTGCAGCAAAGAAAAAAGAAAAAATAAAAAAATAAATTCCTTTGCTTGGACACACATAAAATGAGTGTCACACACTCACACACATTCATTCTCTGCTTTCTGGAATAAACGGTCAGACAATAAAAGTGTAATTGAATCACTCAGATGGGAAGCGTTTTTTTGTGTAAGTGTCTGTGTTGCTGACTTGCATGTTTATGATGATCCTGGTAATGATGCCGTTTTTGGCAATCAGCAATCGCCCTAAACATTCTGATTGATTGCTTTTGTTTCCCGTTTTGGGCAACATCTGTCCTTGCAGTTGTGTTTGATGTAAAACTTCCAACACTGTTTGATCGCCATTTGCCCACCATCTCTAGCTTACATTTGCCAGACAAACTTGCAGCATGCAGTGTGTACCTTTATATATTTTGTGCCGTAATAATTTCTTATTAAATGTAATTCAGTTGTATTGGTTTGTAAGCAGAACGGTTCAATGTCTCTTCTTTGATAATAGTGTTTGCTCTTTCACAGAATATCTGACATCTGGCCGTTATCAAGATTTTCTGACACATATTTACTTTTCATGAAACATACAAAAGTAAATATGCCCATGTAAAAAAATTCTTAGTAAAAATCTGTTAATGACCAAAAAAACAAAACAATGGCCGTTGTATGTGGTCATTGACCACATGCAAAAATGGTAAGTGGAGGTCAGGAATGGCTGAGAGTGGCTCATCCGTTCATCTCCAAAAGTTACTTCCTTGAATAGCACGATAGTTTATTTACTGCTGCTAGTCAAAACTTTTTTCTATTCTGTTTGTGCTATCTGAATCTGATCAAATGTCCATGTTTAAAGGGTTATTCCTTGTTGTGGATTGTGATCTAGTATTTACATCGTAAAAACCCAGCTTTATGCAAAAAATAAAAAATACCTGTAAAAACACAGAGTGACACGGATTTCAAGCTCACATCAGATCTGCTTGCTCAAACCTCCAGGAGATCTTTGAGACTCGTGCTCTTTAGGATTGCTAAGAAAGTTTCCTGCTGCACAGTAAAGATTGTTTGCAATCTCTTAACAAAACTTTTGTGAAAAATCTGGTCCTTCACTTAAACAGATTTTAGAGAAGATCCTATAGCTGGTTTCAGTGGTCTTCCACTGCCGTCTTGCCATGACCTCCAGGTGTTTAGCTGGTTTAAGATGCAGCAGCAGCTAGCACATGGTGTTCATTCTCACTCAGCAGATTGACTCTAAATTTGCTGAGTTGGCTCGACCTTTCGTCTAAGAGAAAAAGTAAACCCAAATCACAGCACCCTAAAACACTCAGCAGTGAGGCATGTGCCGTTATCTCGACAATAAGCCCAGAGAGGAAATGACTCATGCGCCTTTTGCGTTTTCCCTTACTCTTTGTAAACTTTTAAAGCTTATCATTTCTTCTTATGCTCTTTTAAGGTTTCTTAAAGACAGTAGCTCAATCCATTTAGTCACCAAAGTCAACAGCTTACATCACCTTGGACCCAGTGAGGAGCACACATAACACTGCTCTCTCTCTTTAGCCCTTCAGGCTGTCTTTGGACCTATAGGAGATATTTGCTGCTAATGCTCACCAATGAGAGGTCCAAATGGTCTTATTACAGCAGCTCCCACAGCTCAGGCCGTACATCAGGTAGAAACACACTGCAAAATGGAGACCGTGATTGTTCTGGGAGCAGCAGCGCTCATTACTCAACATGCCTCACGCTTCCTCAGTACATGCAAGTCTCCTTCTCTCACAACCCCCATTCCTATCACACATCTTCTTTCTCTGCCTCTGCTTGCTGTTTTTATAACTTCCAATTGCATTTAGTCGACGTGATAAAGCTGCCTGCAAAAGGAACTGGCAAAAGGAATCCACCATTGAATTATTTACATTTGTGAAAATGGCCGGTGCATTGATGGATTTCTTACACATTCCTAATCGTCTAAGTAGAAGAACATTTGAGCAAGAGAAAACAACTCAACCAAATTTGAACTTTCCTTTCTTTCTTCTTTCTTTCCTTCTTCCTTTCTTTCTTTCATTTGTTCCTGTGCTGGTGACCGCTGGCATTTTTCACATCAAATGTGTTGCCTTCTTTCACCAATATTTTTAGACAAATCATCAGTTAGGAGAGATACCTCTACACTGGTATCTACAGTACAACTCTTAATACTGCCATTCTTTTCAACTGATTGTCTTTAAAAATCTGATATTCTCAACAATAGCTCACAGTTGAGCTATTATGTGATTATCTTCATATGCTCGACTAAGGTAAATTTGAAGCATAGGAGATGCACAAACTGTTTTGTCCTTTAATTTTTGTTGTTTCATAAAAAAAAATAACTATCAAAAATGATATCATTGCTTCAACACTTGAATAACAAAAGTCTGAGAAAATTTGCCTAATTACGGGAGAAGAAAGTCATTCCATCAAAGCTGTTAGATGATGCATCACTAAATGAGTAAAAGTTTGCAAACATTTTGTAAGCAGGCTAATCGCTAACCTAAAGCACAAAATCCAATATGACCTCCATATGTGGTAACTCTAGTAATTAAATATTTCTTGACTGTTCAGGAAGTTTGTGTATTAACAAATCATTCACCCAGAAAGAGACCAAACCCTGTTCTTGATGTGATAATATATTGAAAGAAAAGACAAACTGAAGACTAAGCTGTGAAGAAGACTGATCGACTTACAAGCCTTACTTGCTTTGTGTGCTACCACGACCCGGGTTTGTTTTGTAAAATAATGCTCATGTCCTTTCTTTATTTCAAAGAAAAATCTTTGCAAATTATCCGAAAATAAGCAAAGATCTGTGGATTCATTCATTATTTAACTTGGCTGCAGTGGGCAGAGGCAGAGAGATGCGTTTGCAAAGAGTGTGTTGGTTTTGCATCCTGGTGATCTTCTGACCAAATCATACCACATGCGTTTTCTGAAAAACCATTAAAAATCGTGTCAGTTTAAAGTAGCTCAGGGCATTTTCTTTTCTTTTCCTTTTTTCCATGTATTCAAAGGGAAATCTTTTGTTAGAAATTAGACTGACTCAGTAATTTACATACAAACAGTCTGTACTGACTGACTGCTCTCTTATCTCTGCTGCCAGGCATGTCGGTAATGTGACAAGATAAGTTTTGCTGACCACATGTCAATCAATAAAAGTCAAAAAGAACATATTGAAAACAAGCGTTTAATAGTAATGTGCAGGAGGTGTGTATGTGTGTGTGTGTGGGGGTGTGTGGGTAGGGGTGTGTGTGTGTGGTTAGTCCGAGACAACTTAGCCATGAGGACGCCCTAGTAATCAATCTCGTCCAGCTGGTAGATGACCACCACCATCATCCTCTACCTATGAGCTCACACAAACAAATGTCCAGAACTCCATCACCAGAGGTTGCATTAATGAGTGGGGGAACAAATTTGATTAGCGCTGCATTAGATACGGGAAATGATTTCTGTCAAAGCCATCTTTATCGCAATTATGATATGATAATTATGTGATTCACTATTGATGTAGGAAAGATAGCAATACTCGCAACTGAAGAAAAATGATAAGCCACAGTCCAGGCAGGTGGACAGCACAAAAATGACAAAGCTAAAATATATGAGGGTGGTAATAAATACCTTTACTGCAAAAGAAAACAATTTCTTAAAGGCAGAAATTGTCTTTAGAAGTATGGAGACATGCAGTTGTCATTTTCACTGTGTGTATCCTGAACCTTATAGCGGATGTGGGACTGGTTGTCCTGCCATGTCAGCTGCTTATCTGCGGTTTTTTTTGTGTTGTTGTGTACATACACTGTGCATGCTTCACTTTTTCAGAAGAACTTACTTTGACAGGACTATTTTATGTTCATCATTTTGAGTTTTTTTTTATTTCTGAAAAAAAAGAAATACTGTTCTCATGGGGAGCTTTGCTCAGTAAAACTAGATTTATACTGTGATAGTTCATAACTTGAACATTATACTGTCCATCATTTGCACTGACCATTTAAGAAAGTCTGAGAAAATATCATTTGCATAATAATTTGGAACACGGTGTAGATGTGAGAAGAAGTCATGCATTTTGATGTTTATGTTGCTCCACAGTTCAGAAAGTTGACCTGAATAATGTTTTTTGGCTGTGTTATCTATAGAGAGCAGAACTGCATGACAAACAAGTTTCCAGTCCATCGCAGGGAAAAGTTTCATCTTAAAGGTTCATTTATAATCACCAGTTTAATTAACAAATGTGTTTGTGAACTCTGGAGTACCCAGAGAAAACTCAAGCAATGCACAGGGAGAGCAGTCCCACAGTCAGGGGCCCCGGCAGGGTTCCGGCCTAAAATCATTGTCGATGTAATTAAAAAGTGCTAGCCAATACACCACCATGCAGGCCCAGAATGAAATCTCATGGCACCCAAACACAGCTAAACTTGTGTTGGACCGTCAGCGGCTGACAGCCTCGGCTCCCTGTGGAGTTCAGCTGTGGTTTAGGGAGCTGTATATTCCAATTACCTGGCAGGATCCCCAAGCTATGGAGAGTATTCAGAGGGAGTCACATTCAATTACAGTCTGTGTCCTCTGTGGACGTTGTGTGTTTTTTACCTGTCCTCATGCATAAAGCAAATACTGCTGCTCCCGTGTGAACTTGTGGATATGTGCATGTGTGTGTGAAGGGTAGTTATGTCCAAATAACTATTTATTTTTATCTCCTTGCATTTATAGACTTTTGATCACCACAATATTCTTTACATTACAGATGCGATGTTATGCAGAGTTGTCTTTTTTGATCTTTGCAACATGTTATATACCTACAGTATGTTTTTGATGAGTTGATTCTTTTATTTAAGTTTGAGAAATCCTTTAATCTCCATAGCAACCATTCAGCTGTGCAAATTGCACCGCCTTTGAGGATGAAGTTCTTCCTCGGAGCTGCAGGCTCCAAGCTTCTGAGTTTTGGCCTCAAACAGCGGCACTCCCCCACTCAGTTCCTTCAGACTAGCCAGCAGCAATTAGCAAACACCTGTTCTCAGTACAATGCCGGTATGCAGATGAATGTGTAATTTACTGTTGTTCTAATTCAACAGTATTAGAACAGTATCTAATTCAACAGTAAAGTGCAGCTTCGTTTTGAGAAACTAAAACTAGTTTTAAATGTTGACAAATCAAATGTATCCATTCCACTGGAGAAAATCCCTTTCATAAGAACTGCCCAAGGTAAAGTTATCAAAAGTGTCTCCGGCTATAAGTTCCTGGGCTTAATTATTCATAAAGAGATTTCTTTTAAACTTCATGTGAATCATATAATCTCCAAATCAAGGGTGAAGTTTGGGTTTCACTACAGAAACAAATCTTGTTTCTCCCTCAGATCTCAGAAACTTTTGATCATTTTTTTGGCCTGTATGTGATTATGGTGTTGTCTATATGTATGCTTCAAACAGCTGTCTGTAGTCCTTGACTCCAGTGTATCACTGTGCTTTGAGATGTATCACTGGTTGTTCACCCACCACTGTGATCTGTACTCTCCAGCTGGCATGTCTTCCCTGCATGATTATGTGATATACGCACTGGAGATGACTCTGGTGGAAGAGTCTCTCATTGCCCTGCTTCCTAATTATTTATGCACTTTCATTCTGAGAACAGACAGCACTCATGCCTTACTCTCGAAGGATTGTTTGCACCTCTACGTGTACGAACAGAAAAAGAAAAGAAAGATTTTAGTTTTTCTGCCTCCTTTACTTAGAACGCCCTGTAAGCTGAACTAAAATTGTCAAGAGTTTGTTTCACTGAACTCTTTTTACAACCCTGACCCTAAATGAAGTCACATAGGGCCATGAAATGGCCATGCTTTACTATGGGCCTGAAAATCACATAATACTTCTTTTTTAAAAATAATGCTAGCTACATGTGTAAGACCTTCACTCTGCAGATCACAGGCAGAAATGTCGGCCTCTTGTGAAGGATGGCCAACAACCTGTCTTTGGCATTAAGCTTCAAGTCTGAGGGTGGAAGGCATCTTTGCCATTGCCCTAATCTTTTATTCCATCCACAAATTCTCAGCTTGATTAAAGTACAGACTCTGGATGGATCACTCAGAAGTATTAATATTACTTCTTGTAACAATAAAAATGTTGGTTGTGGTGAATAAAAGCTATTTGCACAATAAAACCTTGACTGAAAATACTTTTGCTCAACACTTTACAGTTGTTTCTTGACCTTTATTATCTTCAATGGTATTTAGAGATTCAGAAAATAAAGAAATTGGAAGAGTTTTTGTCTGACAGTAACAGAGTTCATAAAGAACTCTTTATACAATTTAGGTCATGTATAAAGAAAATAATGATTCATTCAGTCGTCTGTCTGTCCCCAAACGAATCATAGGTCACATGAACACACACGTTCACCTCTGGCATTTTTTGCTATTATGTCACTGCTATTATGCCCAAAGTGTAAATATGCATAATAAATGCTCACATTGTGATGTGGTTTAATACAATTATACACCGATCATCCTTAAAGTAATGACCCAAGTCATTTTTGGCAAAAAGTTATTTTTTTTAACCTAAATCATCTTTTGGCAACAAAAAATGGCTTATTCCATTATTTTATGAAGATGGTCATTTTAAAAATAACGGCTTTCTCATTAACAATCTTTTATACTCCTCTAATGTTACATACGTGTAACATTACATGCCTTTCATTCTGTAAAATGAACTGGTTGTGAGCCAGTGATCTGTGACCTGTCCAGGTTGACCCCGCCTCTCGCCCAATGACACCAGCCCCTCATGACCCAGCAAGGATAGCTGTGTATGGATAATGAATGGATGGGTGTATTGGACCAATGACAGTCAGAAATTCTCATGTCTATTGTTATTTGTTTTCTCATATTTCCATAGCTTTGAATTACTGCCACCACCTTCCCTCTCTACTTCTGAACTTAGAGCAAAAGCAGTTTAATTCACAGGGCCAAACTTTCCCTTCTCCAATATGTTGATTTGATATACTCCAATAGAGCCTTTCTCCCAGACACCATCAATTGCCTATAGATTTTTCTTAGCTCTCTTCTGAAGAGAAACAAAAGCAGACCCTGAAAAGCCTCAGGCCTAAGAGGGTTTATTGATATCGATGTTGGGAGAATATCGCCTATTTTCGCTGGGGGATCAATCAGGCCGTCACCACTTGCTTTACGATGGGCATACTCTCTGCTTGTGGGTTCACAGTGTGTGTGTGTGCGTGCTTATGGGTGTGTGCGTGTGTGTATGTATGTGGCTTTGTGTGAATGACTGCTGGTCTATATGTGTGATTCCAAATCTGTACATGAGTTAGACCCAGAAGAAGATGTAGATGTAGTTTTCTAAAGGAATATAGGAGTTTGGATATAAACAAAAGGTATATATATATATATATATATATATATATATATATATATATATATATATATATATATATATAGCTTCCTATAGCTTAGGAAGCTTAGGAAGTTGTCAAAGTGTAACTGTCAGCTTAAGTGGCAATTAGCGCTAGTGTCCATCTAACATCTGTGACCAAAGGAGAAAAATGTTAAATATTTTTCAAATAATTATTAGGGTTATTTCATATCACATTTACTCTTTAATATAAAATATATGAAAAGCAAAGTTTGATTCTACTAAAGTGTGAATTGTAGGTCAAAGAATAGAACTTTCTGTTCTATTCTACACAAAGTCTTACAATGTCAACATCTAGGATAAACAAATTTGAAGAAATTGGAGCAAAAATTACTAAAAGAAGCTGAAGGGCACAGTTTCAGTCATCAGGGTTGGCTCTGCTGATGAGTGCGTCTCCCCATAATGAGACTCAAACCGATGCACTTCTCAGTGCAAAAACCATATGTTCAGATCATTTAAAAGTAAACATTCAGTGTTTAGTCGATCTAAAGCATGTGTGTCAAACTCAAGGCCCGCGGGCCACATCCGGCCCGGCTTGCATTTATATCCGGCCCGCGAGATCATTTTATATTATTGTTACTAATGGCCCGGCGATATGAAACACTGGTAACACAATAAACTACAGATCCCATAATGCAGCGCTTCAGCTTCTGTGCCAATAAAGTCTAGCGTCTGTTGCTGCAAGTTATTGAAGCTAGCCCATCATGATGCCGAAGAGAAAAGTTGATTCTGAAAACAGAACGTTTCAAAACCGATGGGAGGCTGACTATGTTTACTGACATTGCTGGTAAACCCGTTTGTCTCATTTGTGGCGCTAATGTGGCTGTATATAAAGAATTTAATCTAAGACAGCACTATGAGACAAAACATCAGGATAACCTGAAATACCTGAATGCAGAGCAGAAGATACGAAAAGTAGAAGAGTTAAAGAAGAATCTGACATTTCAACAGACGTTTTTTACCCGTACAAAATCACAATGTGAAGCTGCTGTGAAAGCAAGTTTTATTGTGGTGGAGGAGATCGCCAGAGCAGCCCAGCTTTTCACCGAGGGAGAATATCTGAAGTGCAGCATGATCAAGGTGTGCGATGTTGTATGTCCAGACAAAAAGCAGATGCTGGTAAATGTAAGCCTGAGTAGAAATACAATTGCTGATCCAGTTTGTGAGATGGCCACTGATTTAAGAACACAGTTGAGTGAAAGAAACAAAGACTTTATTGCATACTCTCTTGCTGTGGATGAAAGTACTGACATGACTCCCACTGCACAGCTAGCCATGTTCATCCTTGGGGCGGACTCCGATTTGCGCGTTACAGAGGAAATATTGGACATTAAAACGATGCACGGGACAATGACTGGAAAGGACATTTTTGAAAACGTATGTCAAAGTGTAACCTACATAAAACTGCCCTGGGACAAACTTATTGGACTTACAACTGATGGAGCATCGGCTATGTGCGATGAAAAAAGTGGACTAGTGGTAAGAATGTGAGTAAAGATGTAGGAGGAGAACTGTACTGGTGACTTTACAGCATATCACTGCATTATACACCAGGAAGCACTATGTGGCAAAGTCCTGAAGATGGACCATGTAAGCACTGTAAGGCAAACTGTAAACTTTATCCGAAGTAAAGGTTTACATCACCGGCAATTTCAGTCCTTTCTACAGGAGATAGAGTTTGCCGATGTTCCTTATCATACAGAGGTACGTTGGTTAAGTCGGGAAAAAAGTTCTCCACAGAGTTTTTGAGCTCAGCTTTGAAATCTATCAGTTCATGGACAGTAAATGAAAAGACTGTACTGTTTTGCGGGATGAAAAGTGAAAATGTGAGTTGGCGTTTCTGGCTGACATAACAGCTCATCTCAATGCCTTAAACCTCCAGCTCCTGGGACTTGACCGCATGATCACTGACATGCATGACGCAGGGAAGGTATTTCAAGTGAAGCTGCTTTTATGGGAAACACAAATTCACCAGTGCAACTTGCCCCACTTTCTCTGTTGCCAAGTAATGCTGAACCAAGTCGGCACAATGCTTTTTCCAAATACGCACTTTGCTGATAAACTGCACTGAGTTCGCACGGCGCTTTGGTGACTTTGAAGAACAAAAAAAAAAAAAAAAAATTCAAGTTGATTTGCAACCCATTTGCCGTCGACGTGGAAACTGCACCTGTGGAGAGTCAGATGGAACTGATTGAGCTGCAGTGTAATGGGACACTATAGGCAAAGTACGACACTGCAGGGCCCGCAGAGTTTATTCACTCCATTCCTGCAGCAATGCCCCAGCTCCGTCTACATGTGCATGTTTGGTAGCACATATCTGTGTGAGAAGCTGTTCTCAGTGATGAAGACTAACAAAACTGCACACAGGAGTCGTCTCACTGATGAGCACCTGCAGTCCATCCTGAGAATCTCCACAACACGGCAAACATAAACAAACCCGTTGCCAAAAAAAGATTACAAGCATCCAGCTCTGACAAAATGGCATAAGAGCAAAGAAAACTGAATTGTTAACTGATTTGTTATTGCTGGAAAACACAAATTTTGTTCATATTCCCAGGTTCTCCTGATGTTTTGTCTCATAGTACATAGAGACAAAACATCAGGTCTATATATATATATGTTATCTACAGAGTAGATAACATCCTTAGCAGGAAGGCAAACCTATTAAAATTTGTATGAGGCATACATTCACAGAGCACTGCCCCCTGATACCAGTTAGAGCGACAATGACTGTTGGCTGTTGCTTTTCCTGCCAGCTGGAGGGTGCTGATGGAGTTTGATTGTGTGTGCATTTTTGCGAGAGCGTCTGCGATAAAGAGAGAGAGTGAGAGTCTAAGGGAGTAGAGATGGGGGGAGGTCATTTCAAAGGAGTAGACAAGGGAATGGAGGAGAGGATGGTTGCACACCTGGCATCTGCCACAGATGGGCATAATCATCCCCCTTGCTACCCACACCCAACGAGCCCCCTCAATAAACACACACACACACGCACACACACGCACGCACACACCCACACACTTCTGTGTGTTTGGGATAATCACACACACACATATCCCCACTGTCAACTTATACACTCTGATTTGAACAGCGGTCATGCCAAAGTCTGAATTGGTCCAGCTGACAAAACCAATTACCATCCAGTAGAGTTAGAAATTGTCATGTTTGTTTGGAATCTAAATTAAATACTTTTTTTTTTTTTATAGATTGTAAAAGATTGTTTTTGTGTGACAAGTTGTATGTCAAGTTGTATGTCTCTTAAGTTAAGCTAATTATCTTAATAAGACATGCAAGTATGGCTTTGAGACTTGATGAAAAGCTTATAGCTTAATGTAAAAAGACATTGGCAGAGTTGCACAGTTAAAATACAATTATTTTAGGCAGATATCAGCAAATCAATTATCAGACATTTCTGGCAGCAGTAAAAACAAATCCAAAAGCAAATGAACATGCTTTACTCATGTTACTCTCTGTAACAATCTTCCCTTTGTGTAGATGCAAACGCTGGTATTGCAACATTTCAAGTTTTAGCTTTTGTTGGAAAAATCGTAAACATTAGCATTTGCTAGTTTTGTGTTTTCAGTGATGGACAGACTTATGAGATGCTGGAGAGGCTGCAGCCATCTTGAAAATTTATTCAGACTATTTATTTGCTAAGCAAGAAACCTGTTTGCAAAAAAAAAAAAAAAAAAAACAGAACCCATTAGAAATAGCTACTGTTAACCTTTGCCAGATGAGCGATTTTTGTACATCAAGTAATACCCTGTTTCTTGTCCATTTGAACAGACTGACTCCACTGATTTAAAACCAACAAAAATGCATCCATCCATTCATTCTGTGTGTTCATTACAAATGTGTGCAAAACTTAGTCAATATTCCACTAGTGTCAGAGAAAATACAATTTTGCAATTATGTTTTTCCCATTGTTTAAGAACTTATAGTTTAGTGTTGCGATGAGCCATTAAAAATCCTGCTCTGCCATAATCCTCCTACTGCTTCCTGTCTTCTTCTTCCTTGTTTTAACCAGCAGTAAAAGCAGGTTGTTGATCACATGACTTGTGTGATGCGATAATAGTGTATATAGTTCTCAGTGGTACAATAAACAGTCAGATTGGTAACAGTATTGTCAGAAGGCAATAGTCCAAAATCCATGAGGTTGTAATCAGAATCATTTAGCAGGAGACAGTAGAAATATTTGTTGTAAGTCTTTGAACATAGAGACAAAACAACACTGTTGTGAGCTAGTTGAGCTAAATGTGGCTACCCTGGATGTCAAGTCCAACATTTAGCTTTCTACAAAAGCACACTTATGGAAAAACGGAGTGCAGGGTTGTTAATCCTGTTTGCATAGATGCATTGAATAGACTGATCAAGCATGTACTGTACTGGCCAGTATGAATGTGAGATAAAGCAAAAAGTTTCTTTTTTTTTCCTTTCCTTTGCACTCGTTAAGTCTGACAAAAATAACCTGAGAAATGAAAGCAAAAACATCGAAGGGCAATAAATAGCTACAAAGTGTTTAATGGTTTATTTATCAAAAGAGAAAAAAAGAGTGTTCTAGAGGAAGTTTGGCAGGCTTGAGAAGGAGCATATGTGATCTCACACCCGCCCCTTCCTATCCTCCTCGTTCCCTCTCCCCTCGACCACCCTGGAGAGCAGGAGCCCGCCCTTTCCAGGCAACAAAAGCGGGACATGGCCTGCAGGCTTTGATGTTTATTTTAGCAAGCCCCTCTCCTGCTGCTTGCCCCTCTTTTGTTGTCTGTCCAGGTACAATAAGCTTCCCATCGCAACACACAATCCCCCCCACCTTGCTACTGCAAAACAGGCGGTGGCGGTGGTGGTAGGGATGAGGTTAGATGTGAGTCTTTGAGCTTGACCGAGGTCAGGGAATGTCCTGTACTTAAACCCTTAACCCTTCCAAACCTTAACCCCACCTTCTCCCATCTGGAGGAGCATGCTTCTCTCCGGATCCTCTTCATCTCATAGCCTCATCTCTCAAGTGTGCAGCCTCATGTGGGTATGATGTGTGTCTCTCCTTGCATTTGAGCCATAAGGAAGCAGTACACAGGAGCATGTGGAAGGTGGGGAGTCTGGACATAGTTTTGAAAGACTCTAGGTTTGGAGGGGGTGGAGGAGGTTGTGGACGGGGAAGGGGTGGAGGAAGAACGGGTAAGTTCCCTTTTCACTGTCTGCCAATCCATCAAGGCTCAGCCTACTGCTGTGCGGTCCGACAAGCAGCGCAGAAAAGAACAAGGCCCAGCAACAGAGCCCCCTTTCTGTGGCTATCACTCATCTCCCTGCAGACTCTGAACTCTGCATGACCTTTTCCACAATCTCTTCACCAACTTCCACTCCTTAGCACCTTGGCTTGTCTTAAAGCAGCAAGAACACGATTGCTTTGGTTGTAAAACTAACACATATGGGGATGAAGCAGAAGAATTGTTGTATGCACTGCTCCGTCTCAGCAAATACATGTGCACACATGAGTCCAACCTCTGCCCACACATCAGATTGTCAGATAGCCACAAGGAAGCATCAAGTTGGAGGAGCTCCATACACGGATCTGCACAGATGCAGGGAACAGGTTCAGTTAGAGGACATCGTTATATCAGCAGGCCAGACACATTTTTTGTCGTTCTCACAGATTTGACATGTCTGAATTTAGCTAAAAGCTGACTGACTCTTGCCGGGGAATTTTTCATGCATCCCTACAGTCTTTCTCTTGCTCAGTTGTTTAATTCAGAAGACAGATTTTATTGGAGTTGTCAGGTTTACACTTTGTGGTTATGTAGGTGGTAATAAAAGAAGTAAATATGCAAACAGAAAGTGTCTTGTAGGGTCACAAGTTTGTCAAAGAAGGATTTAAATGTCTTTACTTTTTGTGAACTTTTTTTTCTTGTTTGTTGAAAGCCATGCTGATTTCTAACTCCTTTGCAACATTGCTGTCTGCCTGTGGGTCTGTCTCTCTGCTGGTAGTTTCCTATGAGTCTCTGTGCTTAGAAACAGAACGTTAGTGTTAGCAGAGATCTTCTGACCTGACTTGGGTTCCTGGTTTGAGTCTTTCGAGTTCCATTAACAGTTTTTATCTAATGTCTTGAAGAGAGAAAGGAAGGCTTTGGTTTCAAACATCTGGTGTGCCTCTAACTCTCCATGACAGTAGGTTAGGATTCTGCACTGTTTGCAGATGAGCCGAAATTTACACATGAAAATTCAATACTTATCTTTAAGTATAGTATAATGTTTGCTTCCCCAAGGCAGTGTGTCCATTAAATAATTATTTCCCTAAACAATTGTATCTTAGTCTTTGACTATTTAAATCAGTCATTAAAATCTACTAAGGGCTTATTTTTTTATTGTTTTAAAAATATATCAAATACAATATATATATATATATATATATATATATATATATATATATATATATATATATATATATATAAACAAAACAAACAAACAAAAAAACACTTTCTACCATTCTGTTCTACAAAATAATGATCAATAGGAATGAATGGGAAAGGACACTGAAAAAGTAGATTACTTACCTGATTCTATATTAAAGACAACTCAATCACTGAGTTGATGATCAGTGAACTATTGGGTTTGAAGGAGATAACCAGTAGGCAATTTGTGTTCACCTTGGAGATGCAAAAGACAGGTTGCAGATTCGGTTACAGTAGAACTGTTCAATACAAATACAGTAAAAAACATGTGATAATCCTGGGTTTTAAGGAAGCTAGAAGAAACTGACCAAGTGGTCAACCTGTCAGGAGGTGAGTAATGAAAGCAAGGGAAGATGGCTAAGGAAATATGTGACACAAAAGACCAGAAACTGGCAAAGTAACTGATTGTGAGCCCAGAAAATTACAATTCACGAAAAAATAAAATACAATTCCAGGCATATTGCATATGCTAGCAAAAGTTACAACATCAGCCACAACTACAGTAAAGAGATGTCGTACTGCTGTAAAACACAGCTTGTATCTTTGTGTTAGCCCACTGACTCTAAAAATGTATTTACTGCAGTTAAAGGACTGAAGAGTGGAATACCATTTGATGAATCATTCATACATAAAGAAACATGTCCAGGCTGCATATTTAAAATCCTCAGATTGTAACTTATGATGTTTGGTCAAAAAGTCACATCTGACCTAAAACAACTTTTTATATGTATTCCAGCCAGAAGACAGATGTACCAGTCAGTGAGGCGGCTGAAGAGATGGATAACTTCGTAACATCTGGGCCTGTGACAGTAAAAGAGGGATTTAGTGTTTGCTCCCCCAAGGCAGAGGGAAGCTGTGTGTCCATTAAACACTTTATTACAGAGCCAGCAGCCTCATGTTAACTCACTTAGCCCAGTGTGCAGGAACCACTGCTCAGTACTTTGACTGTCTGTCAGATTACCTGCCAAGCACTACACCATGCTGAATACAATGGCTATGCCTTACACACGCTGTTCAGCTTGCTCCGTCTTATTGAGTTCTTTTTCGTCATAATCCGTAAAGCTGTCTGCAACTCGGTTGTGCAGGACAAAAACAAGCGTTCAACACTGGGTATTTTTCTGTTGTAGAACATAAACCACATCTAGCTTTGTGTGTTTAACATTGTCTTGTATAATCACTTCTATTTGTAATAAGTGTATTGTGCTAATAGAAAGCATGTTTAATAACAGTATTGTAATTGAAACTTTTAAATGCTCTGATTCATCTGATACTTGAACTTTAGGAGTATTTTTCTTTTCTTTTTTTTTTTTTTTACTAATTGACAGAAAATATTGTTATGTGTACCCACTCTACATCTGACTTGAGTGAATGCTGCAAGTCAATGACTCGATGCAATGTGATGGGTTTCCGTAGACAGCAAACTTTTTAAACCAATTTCAGAGATTAACAAAGCTTAAGATACTGTTTGACAACTAGGATTAATTGGAATACATTTGTGACTGAACTGAACTGAAATAATTTATTTTTGTGAAGTGTCTTGAGATGACAATTTTTGAAACTGTGGTATATAAGTGAACAGAACTGAATGGAATTGAATTTGGTGATTTTGGAATAGAGCCAGCTTTTCTGCACAAATATCGGAGCAAACTCCTAGATCTTTCCAATCAGAGGCTTAAATACTGGTCAGCATAGTCTTTCAGCATTGAAGATCAAATGTTATCAAAAGCTTTTTTCTGCGTTAAAGAATGTGGACATATTTTACCACGTGCATATGCTTGTCTCTAAATCACACATTCACGATCCCACTGGCTCTGCACTGCATGTGAATTATCTTATTAGATGTCATTGAGATCATGTTGGACATTGAATCAATGGCGCCCCCTAGGATATTGGAAACAGAAAAATCTCCCTGATGCATTATCAGATCCATACTAAATATCGAGTTTCCTCATTGACAACTGTTTAACACATTGGTTAGTAAATTGAGGAAATCACTTTAGCCCCACCCAATGAGAGAAAGATCACAGTTTTCTGTGGTGAATGAACCTTCCAACCTTTTGTCATAGTAACTCATTGCAACGGACATTTTCAAAATATTTTAAAGGTCTTCATTGATCCTTCATGAAGCTTCGCCTAAGGTTGAATTTCCACTAAACCTGGAATGTTTTGACCAGAGACGACGTTACTACTTTGACTCAAAGTAATATCGAATCTCACTCTTTGCACTCCCTTGTGGCGACATGCACAAATCATCCCATGGCTCATTGGGAACTTTGAGGAATATCCAGGGCTCTGATAGATTCCAGAGCAACACTGATCTGTGCAGATCATTAGAGACTATAATAATTTTTTTTATTTATTGGATTATTGTGTATTTAGCCCTCAAAATAAACTATCAGGTTACGTGAGATCCCTTTTTTATGTATTGTTTATGGTTATAGAAGCTGCATGATTTTCATTACCATTCAGTCACAAAAAGCAGACATGCAAAAATGTCGAGGCCCAAAAAATATGGAAAAATATTAGCCACTGACGTGGTTCCTGTGATAATGTGTAGCTCCAGCCAGAATCTGTTTTACAGCCTATTTTTGTGTCCAACATGTGGATAGATCCTGTCTTTTAAAGCATGTTGTGGGTTTGTGAGCCATGCTTACTGTCAGTGTGGGCTGACATGCTAGATACACTGAATATGGAATCTGCTTGTCTGCAGTGCGCTGAGGCTGTCTTTGACAGTGTAGCGCTGTCTGTGTCACACTCTAACAGACAGCCAAATAACCCCTTGGCAGTGTAAACAAAGAGAGATTACACCCTGGTGAGTGGAGGGAGTCTGCTTATGTGCTCCCACCATTGAGGGGATAAACTGACGATGGGTGGTTGCAGCAGAAAGTGAGAGAGATAAAGCGGAAAAATCAAGAGAAAGGCAGTGATGAGGGTAAACTGAGCATCAAAGATGGAGGACAGTAGTTCAGACGTACACACTGCACCAGTGGGTCTCATTGAGTCATTTTGAGGGATGATCAGGAATTGCACGTTGAAAGTTTTGCGAATATGGTGAATATTTATTCGATTGTCATAAATAACCAGTCAAGAATTCTAAGAATGTGACTTGATTTATTACCGGCATGTCTTTTTATATACTGTCATGTTTGGTATTGTAGCAATTATAATAATATGTTTAAATGAAAGGCAGGGTTTTCCCCCCTCTCCTCGGGCTACCACCTTATCGTGGTGGAGGGGTTTGAATGCCCCAATGATCCTAGGAGCTATGCTGTGTGGGGCTTCATGCCCCTGGTAGGGTCACCCAAGGCAGACAGGTTCTAGGTGAGGGACCAGACAAAGTGCAGCCTGAAGACCCCTATGATGATTAAAAACATTGGATGCCGTGTTCCCTCACCCGGACGCGGGTCACCGGGGCCCCACCCTGGAGCCAGGCCTGGAGGTGGGGCACATTGGCGAGCGCCTGGTGGCCGGGCTTTTACCCATGGAGCCCGGCCGGGCTCAGCCCGAAGAGGAGACATGGGTCCCCCCTCCCATGGGCCCACCACCTGTGAGAGGGGCCAAAGGGGTCGGGCGCATTGTGATATGGGTGGCAGCCAAGGGAGGGGGGTCCTGGCGGTCCGATCCTCGGTTGCAGAAGCTGGCTCTTTGGACGTGGAATGTCACCTCTCTGGTGGGGAAGGAGCCGGAGTAAATGCGTGAGGTTGAGAGGTTCTGGCTAGAAATAGTCGGTCTCACCGTCTCCTTGAGAGGAGCTGGACATACTTCCACTCTGGAGTTGCCCATGGTGAGAGGCGCTGGGCAGGAGTGGGCATACTTGTTGCTCCCCATCTCGGCGTTTGTACATTGGGGTTTACCCCAGTGAACGAGAGGGTAGCCTCTCTCCGCCTACGGGTGGGGGGACGGGTTCTGACTGTTGTTTGTGCTTACAGGTCGAATGACAGTTCAGATTACTCACCCTTCTTGGGGTTCTTAGAGGGGGTACTGGAGAGTGCCCCACCTTGGGACTCCCTCGTTCTGCCAGGGGACTTCAACGCTCACGTGGGCAATGACAGTGAGACCTGGAGGGGCGTTGTTGGGAGGGGAATGCTCCCCCCAATCTGAACTCGAGTGGTGTTCTGTTGTTGGACTTCTGTGCTTGTCACAGATTGTCCATAACGAACACCATCTTCAGGCATAAGGGTGTCCATATGTGCACTTGGCACCAGGACACCCTAGGCCACAGTTCGATGATCGACTTTGTTGTTTCATCGGATCTGCGGCCGTATGTCTTGGACACTCGGGTGAAGAGAGGTGCGGAGTTATCCACTGACCACTACCTGGTGGTGAGTTGGCTCCGGTGGTGGGGGAGGATGCCGGTCAGACCTGGCAGGCCCAAACATGTTGTGAGGGTCTGCTGGGAACGTCTGGCGGAATCCCCTGTAAGACAGAGTTTTAACTCCCATCTCCGGCAGAACTTTGAACACGTTCCGGGGGAGGTGGGGGACGTTGAGTCTGAATGGACCATGTTCCGTGCCTCCATTGTTCAGGCAGCTTATCAGAGCTGTGGTCGCAAGGTTGTCGGTGCCTGTTGTGGCGGCAACCCTCGAACCCGTTGGTGGACACCTTCGGTGAGGGATGCTGTCAGGCTGAAGAAGGAGTCCTATCGGGCCTTTTTGGCCTGTGGGACTCCGGAAGCAGCTGATGGGTACCGGCAGGTGAAGCGGCATGCGGCTCGGGTGGTTGCTGAGGCAAAAACTTGGGCGTGGGAGGAGTTCGGAGAGGCCATGGAGAAAGACATCCGTACGGCTTCGAGGCGATTCTGGTCCACCATCCGACGTCTCAGGAGGGGGAAGCAGTGCAACACCAACACTGTACATAGTGGGGATGGTGTGCTGCTGACCTCGACTCGGGACGTTGTGGGTAGGTGGGCGGAGTACTTCGAAGACCTCCTTAATCCCACCGACATGCCTTCCATTGAGGAAGCTGAGCCTGGGGACTCTGGGTTGGGCTCTCCAATCTCTGGGGACAAAGTCGCCGAGGTGGTTAAAAAGCTCCTCGGTGGCAGGGCCCCGGGGGTGGATGAGATTCGCCCGGAGTTTCTTAAGGCTCTGGATGTTGTAGGGTTGTGTTGGCTGACGCGACACATAACCTGGATTGGCAGACTGGGGTGGTGGTTCCCCTGTTTAAAAAGGGGGACCAGAGGGTGTGCTCCAATTACATAGGGATCACACTCGTAAGCCTCCCCGGCAAGGTCTATTCAGGGGTCCTGGAGAGGAGGGTTCGTCGGATAGTCGAACCTCGGATTTTGGAAGAGCAGTGTGGTTTTCATCCTGGTCGTGGAACACTGGACCAGCTCTACACCCTCAGCAGGGTTCTGGAGGGTGCATGGGAGTTTGCCCAACCAGTCTACATGTGTTTTGTGGACTTGGAGAAGGCGTTCGACCGTGTCCCTCAGGGTGCGCTGTGGGGGGTTCTCCAGAAGTATGGGGTATATGGGGTACTGGGCCCTTTGATATGGGCTGTCAGGTCCTTGTATGACCGGTGTCGGAGTCTGGTCCGCATTGCCTGCAATAAGTCGGGCTCGTTCCCGGTGAGAGTTGGACTCCGCCAGGGCTGCCCTTTGTCACCGATTCTGTTCATTACTTACTTATGGACAGAATTTCTAGGCGCAGCCAAGGTGTTGAGGGGATCCGTTTTGGCGGCCTTAGGATTGCATCTCTGCTTTTTGCGGATGATGTGGTCCTGTTGGCTTCATTGGGACATGATCTGCAGCTCTCGCTGGAGCGGTTCGCAGCCGAGTGTGAAGCGGCCGGGATGAGGATCAGTGCCTCCAAGTCCGAGGCCATGGTCTTGAGCCGGAAAAGGGTAGAGTGCCTTCTCCAGGTCGAGGGGGGTGTCCTGCCTCAAGTGAAGGAGTTCAAGTATCTCAGGATCTTGTTCACGAATGAGGGAAGAAGGGAGCGGGAGATCGACAGGCGGATTGGCGCAGCGTCTGCAGTGAAGCGGGCACTGTACCGGTCCGTCGTGGTGATGAGGAAGCTGAGCCAAGCAGCGAAGCTCTCGATTTACTGGTCGATCTATGTTCCTACCCTCATCTATGGTCATGAGCTTTGGGTCATGACTGAAAGAATGAGGTCTCGGATACAGGCGGCCGAAATGGGTTTCCTCCGTAGGGTGACTGGGCTCTCCCTTAGAGATAGGGTGAGAAGCTCGGACATCCGGGAGGGATGACCACATCACCAACAATCGTCCCAATCATTAGAAAAACAAAAAATAATTATGTGATTTTTTATTTATTTTTTTATTTTTTTATCTTTTTGTTGTTTGGTAAAGCTCTGCATATTGCTATATGAGAAAAAAAAAAAAAAACTCCCATCCGGGATGATAATATATTGTAGCCTCATAAATGGAAGACATTGATAGTTTTCACTCCTCCCCTATGTGTGGGAACATTAAGAAATAAGAAACTAACCTAAATTAATACAACATTGCTTAATCTAATCTACTAACCATATTTCTAGATTAGTCATAATTTCTCCTTCTATATCACATTACCATGACTCCAGCTTATTATTATTATTTTTTATAATAATTAACATTTTTCACAACCAGCCGTGACGATAGAAACAGGAATCATGCAAACGCCAACATTCTAGCTGAACATTACTTACATGTTGACCCTGCCATCCTGTTCCTATCAGAAGATTTCTGTATCAACAGAAAGTAGTTGCTCTACATCTCCCCTTGTCAGAGGCTATCAGTGTCAACACCCCCCATCTCAGTTAATAGCTCTGTCAGCTCAGTGACATCGCTGGGTTCAACCACATCATGACACTGGACTTCAGAGCTGTCGCCCATTAGGGAACATGGTTTGCTTTCGATGTCAGCAACCGTGACATGCCCGACTCGTTCCCGACATGATACCGACATGATATCATATTAATCAAGAGGTCAAGAAGTTTTGCCGACGGAATCGCAGCCGTTTGAAATTTTCTTGTGAAATTTTCACATTACCTGCGTTCAGCAGAGGCTCACTGAGGTCAGAAGAAGCTCTAACAAACAGAGGAGGAGTCAGCAGCAGGATGATTAATTACCGAACAATTTATATTAATGTTCATTGGAAGACCTCCACTTAGTGTGTAATTAATTCCAATTAAAGGAGTTGCTATGGTTATGTAAGGGGAAAAACTAACAATGTAATCAAGCTAATTAAAGAGGGGTGGTCTGGAACCCTGCCGTTATCACGAAGCGCTGATGCCTGAAAAGCGAGATTGATCTGTGTACTTACGCACAAAAACATGATGTAAAACAGCTTCTTCAGCAAACATATAGCAGCAACTTTTCCTTTTTATTCTGAGTTCATGAAATACCACAGAACAGATGAAGCAAACTTAATATATTCTCAGGTGCAATAACTTTGCAAAAATGTTAGACACAAACTAAAATGTAGTTAATTTTAGTTTGTGTCTAACATTCACAAACGTTAGACACATCACTACATTCACAAAATGTAGTGAATTGATGGCTTTTTTTTTCATCACTTGAGTTTCTGTCTCCCCTTGTGTCAGTTTAAAATTCCAAGGGAAAATAAGCAAATTTAATAAACTGGACATCAAAAATCATTCAAGGTTAACAAAAACACAATTTTACATGTTTCCATCCAATTGTCAAGCAAATTTTAAGGTAAATTAGCCATGTTTCTATCTACAGGTTTGGAGCGAGTCAACCAGGCTATATAGCCAGGTGTCGACATCTAGTCAAATGTTGACGTCACACATGGCCGTTATAAACAACATGCACAGGATCCAAACCGGAATTGACCACATATCTCAGAAAAATGGAGAGAGTCTCACCAATAGATGGGAATGTTTGCTGCGTCAGAACGGATTTTGTAAATGTGTTTCCATCTCGCCTTTAGTGCATTGCCCTTTTAAGCAAAGTCAAAGACCACCTCAAGTGAATGTAAGCATTTTTCTAGATAGTAATTTAATAATTTTTTATTTTATTTATTTTTTTCAAATTTTGCCAGTCCCTTCAACTGTCTCTACTTTAATACTTCAAGATATGCATAAAAAACGTTGATGCGAACATGGCTGCAATGAGCTTTGTTGTTATTGTGTGGATGACTTTAAACCTAATGATCACCAATGTAATCCTCACAAACGGCGTCTCACAACAGAAATGACACGTACTCAGTCAAGAGGAGCCATGTTGTGTTGTTTCATCCAACTGAGTATACAGTATTTGTAACTTCCCATGTTACATGCGAGTGGTGCTAGCCAGGTGTCAAGAGGCATGTTCATTTTTTATAATAGATGTGGGGTAAATATGAAGCATATTGTTCTCTGTGTCACTTCAAAAAGGCCCTGAAATGAACACTTACAAGGTCAGACTACATACAGTTGTATGAGAAATGCACTTCCACCAGATCATTCTTCCCCTACAAAATGTTAAAGATCAGCAGATTGTCTACAGATGCAAATGTTAACACAGAGAAAAAAGGAAAAAAAAAACAAAACTCTTAGATAAGACTCCATGCGCCAATCAAGCTTCCGTCGATTTACTCACTGTGACAGGCCAGTGTCTGTCAAATGCCACGACTGTCGCATTGCTGTCACCTGACGTCTGATGGTGTTAAGTGTCACACAGCAGCTTTGACTTGTCACACTCCATCTGCAGCCTGTTACTCCACCATGGCCCACTTTCAATCAAGCCCGTCAGTCAAAGTTTGCCCACCAACAAGCTGTCTTTTGTTTTTCCCCGTTCATCAACCACCAATTTAATTTGTTCGTATTTCATCTTTTAACGGATCCTTCTCAGGGGACCTTCTTCAAAACGCCTCATGCTAACACTGAGGCAACGTGACGGTTTGCTACCAGGTAGATCCCAGCGATTGCTGGCATCCCATGACTGACGCTGCTCAGTTGTGACATGTCCCAATAAACCTTGATCTCATTGATGGAATGATGAAAATGGATAGGATGAAAACTCAACATCATTTTTTATTTTTTTTCCTCTAGCTTTTGCTCTCTCCTAGTGTCTCATTTTTAATATAACTTTGTATGTCAAAACGTCAATTCACCACCAAGGGGATGTGACAAGCTCCAGGGCCTGGGGGAGAGGGCTCTGAATTGAGGGTCCTGGTGCAAATTGATTGTGATTTTACTCCAAATCAGTCAAAGTGTTTAGCTTTAATGTGAGCTGATCAGAAAGCCACTTGGAGCCCGACAGAATGCGGAGAGAGAGACCATGACTGGATTGTTGGTCCTGTCATTCTCCTATCACTGTCAATCAATAGTGGTCAGACATACAGAAATGGATATTTCTATTTCTTTTATGTTCAGAAATACATTCATTGTAGAAAAAAAAAATCCAAAATCTGCTGCTACACAGTTAAAAAAACAAAAGTCTCTGATTTATGGGAAAATATCATTAGGAGTGGTTGGCAGAACTTTACTGTATAAATACATTAAAATACATGGAACTAGGTTGTTTTGTGGGTTTTGCTTTAACATCTTCTTTATGTACAAATGTTTCTTGTTTGTGATTCAACTATGCCTATGTTTCTGATTGGGGAACTGATCAAGGCATTTTGTTATCAATACGTCCCACTCCTGTTTCTTATCGCTGGCATGCTGTCAGTCATTTTACATCAGTGATACAAAAACACTGCAAGGTCGCAACAGTGACATGCCAACCAGACTGTCTTCTAAAACCTTTTTTTTTATATATTACAACAAGGTGAGCAGCTCAGGAGGAACTGGCAACACTTATTATTCTGGTAACTATAGTTCTATTCAGAGCTACATTTGATACAATGAACTGAATTTAACATTTACAATTCAAAAAGTTTCCAAAATAGAAGTTCTTTTTTTTTTTTTTTTTTTTTTAAATGTGTGTGCCTAATGTGAAACAGAACAGAAAGTTAAAAATCAATATGAACATAGAGTTCCTTTATTGTATCTACTGAAGCTTGAAACATAGATGTGGCATTGATTTTGATACATTCCACACACTTTTATGATGGCATGTGGTGAGCAATATACATCCGTGATACATGTACATATATAAAAACACCATTTTTAGAGTACTCAATCTTTAATCATTTGGATTTGGGAGTGGGATGAAGTCTTCATCAGCATGTGGCAAAATAACACAAATTTCCTCCTATCAAACACTTGCAGTAATGCACCAGTAAACACAGTCAGTCATATTTTACATGATTGTATGTCAAGGAAACATCCCTAATTTTGTTGTGAGAAAATTAGAAAATGAAATGCACACTTTCATTGGTTCCTTCAGTTTGTTGCAAAGAAAATAAAATTTCCCAATTCAGAGAAAAATTCATTTCCTCACCAGATCTTGATTTTACGATCCACCATAGCTGCCAAGAGTGCAAAGAAATAGCTCTGATAAGAAACACTTTGTTTATGCTTTTGTACCTCATTAAGCACACAATGTACTGTACAACGTCTGTTACTGAACATGTTGCTACAGTGTTTGAAAGTGCAGAATGCTGAGAAACAGATTGGTCACTGAGCATAATAACTAGAAAATCCAGCTGATTCTGTAACTTGGAACTGGTACACGGTTAAGTTTGGTGTCCCATCATTTCAATACCACTGGAGGATGGGCACAGTTGAGGTTAAAATATTTTAAGTTACTATTAGTTTTTCCAACAGGACTTTGCAGGTACCAGAGGCTGGCTCATTGACCAGGCAGTTACTGTGTCGGATTGATGCAGCAAACCAACTTTAACTAAACCTCAGACAGAATCTGTGAAGTGTTGTCAAGAGGAAGATGAGGATAACCACACCTAGCAAAACAAATGACCTGAAGGCTGCCGGGCTTCAATTACACCCCAGCTGTGCCACACAGGCTCATCTCCTCCAGGCCACTCTGCATCGATGCAGTAAGTCATACCCTAAATAAATACTGAGTACATTGAAATGAAAATACTTTTCAGAGTCTGAGACTTTCATAATCATCAAACAAAAAAATACACACCTAATAGCAGCTGTCGAACAGGATGGTACTACAGTGATAACTTCGTTTTGCACTCAGAAGGACCCGGTCACTTTTCAATCATAGAGTTGACCAACTCAAATTTAAGAAGTTCTGTCCATCTTCTGAAGACTGGCCGAAACCGGGTCACGCAACAGAACAGTGATCCAACAGATAGCAACCAAACCAGAAGAGAGAGAAAAGCATTGAGTCTTACAGCTTGGTGTGCTTTTTTTCATGACTGCTGTTTCATTCAATCAGAGTAAATCTGGTTACTTAATGAGATGCTATATGTAAACCTATTGCTATCATATCTAACGATGCTTTGCTTTATTGTGCAGTTTTTGCGTTTCGAGCCTCTAAAACTTGGCTTTCACTCCAGAAGTTGTTGTCTAACAAAGCTTAAGTGGGCTTTTAAGCACTCAGTTAATCTCCCTGTGCTGATGACTGCTCATTTGAAAGAACTTGATGGCCTTGATCTCAGTGAGTGGATGGGAAGTGACAGCATCAAAGCCATGAACAGAGCCAGTCAAACTTCACAGCTCCTCCTGTCAGAAAGAAAATCCCACTTGGAGGGTGGGAGTCAAAGAAAGGGAGAGTGAGAAAAGGAGAGCAAAAGATGGAGATAAAGGAGAAGTTTGGAAGAACTCCACTCAGTTCAGGCCAACGCTGTTCCATTACCATGGATCACATCTTGTAATTTGTCAACAGGAAGTAGAAAAATGCATCTTGCATTGCTATCACGCCACATCGCACATACATGCAGAAATACGATCACATAATATGTTGTTCCTGACTCCAGTGCGAGCCCTGTTGTGATTTTATGGACTTTAAAAGGCTGGAGAGAGGATCAGAGACCTGTTTCCCATGAGGTCAGCGTTTTCTTGCATTGCCAGAGTGGCGTTTTAAGGTACCTTGTAATGTGTACGGAGACAGGACCTAATAGACTGATACACAGGTTTTGACATGCTATTTGAGCGTGCAGGGCTGCTGTAATTGGCCACGTCATCATGCATTAAATGAACAATATATAGAGTAGTGCCCTGAGACGAATGTCTTGGCTGGATCCGTCAGCCATCAGTGCAAAGTGCTTGTGACAGTCCGCTCTGAGGGGGAGGAAGAGGGCGTTCAGGAGAGGAGGGGGAAATACTTTAAAAAAGTATTACTGTGACGGACACTGCTCTCACTCTATGAAGCCATCCAGCTACCAGGGGCCGATTTACACAGTAACATGGATACCAAAGAGCCAGTCCACAACCTCAGTCATTTCAATTTGACTGAACTGTCAAGTTGGACTGTACAAGTTCACATTTTAGAATTAGTCCTACATTGATCACGAAGTACAAGACTACAACAAAATTAAATCTCAAACTAATTTCCTTTCATTTTTCCTCTTTTTTTTCTAAGGACTTTAGCTGGCAGTAGTGGCCTTTATTTATCAGGAGTTAGGCAGGAAGTAAAGAAGGGGGAGCCTTCATTACTTCATAGGGAAGACATGCAGCAAATGTGAATCTAACCCAGAACCACCACACTGAGGACCACGGCCACATGGTACACACTCTACCTACTGAACCACCATGTACCCCACTCTTTATCTTTATGATATTCCTCTACAACAAAGTGTTTTAAAGTTCAAATTTTTCAAATTTCCAAAGTAGTGCTGCCCATCGATTATTTCTTTATTTTATCAGATTAATCACACTGCAAATTAATCACAATTAATCACCATACTTAACTTTGTGAAATCTTTTTTGAAAACACACATTCAAAAAAATACTTGTCTCAATCCACACATCTCAGTTTTCCAGGTTTTCAGATTCAAGAAATTTGAAGACCTAGAAGCTTAGAAATGTTAATTCTAATATGGTTTTGCTTGAATGGAAGTATAATCAGTAGACTACATAGTACTTCGACTTCGACTTCCATTTTTTTTTTTCTCTTAAGAATTGTTTCGGCACTAGTGGATTTTATTTGACAGGAAAGGGGAAAAGAACTCGGGATGGTTGCATCATGGTGTCCTGTCCTGTATCAGAGTCGGACAAGAAGATCAGCTGGATGCTTTTTGTGGCGTGGTATGGAACCAGTCACGTAGATTTGAAAGGAAACAGGAGTGAATGAGCTCTTTTCCATCGTGGGATAGGGAGTGGAAGTGTTTGTGGAATGTGAATACCTGTTTAGTCCCAGGTTGATTGTGTCCTCTGCAAACCTTTTTGCCTGGTAAGCAAATTGCTTACCAGGGATTTCGCAAGAGGGATGCAATTTTCTTTTGAGGCTTCAACATCAGTTCCTGAAATGTCTTTATGGCCTGCAGGTGGCAGGAAAAATCTGAAGCACCATCTTAAATATTAATATAGACAAAAAAAAAAAAAAAAAAACTGATCAATGTATCTGACACCTTGTAAAACCTGTGGGATGAAGAATTTAACAAATATAGAGTCAAAGTAACAAGGTGTGTAACGTGAGCTTATGTTATAAATATATGTCACAAACTTCTTTTTCGCAATTATAACCACTAAACTCTGTACAATTTCTGTTTCACAGATCAACTTTATTCTACCCACTTATTGGTTCCTCAGAACCAACATTGCATTTTAAGTGAACCTTACTTCCTACTTTCTAGTGCTGAAGTTTATTTATCTCAATAATAGAGAAAAAAACAACAACAAAAAAATTTGCTTTAGGAATTAGATTTGAACTTGACCACAGATGTGCAAATTGTGCATTGTGCTTATCAAAGTTGAAATAATTAAAACGATCTTACCTGGGGTGTTGTCGCAGGGAGGTAAGTTAAGCTTTAAGGAAATTCAAACTGACCCTGCCCTATTGCAAAAAAGTGATGATAGATTGAACAAAACAACATACAATTAAAAATTATTCATAGAAATAATAGACAATACAAAAAAACCCCAAAAAACAAGTACATCCATGCGCATTCAAATGTGTGCGTGTGCAGGAGTGTGTTAGTGTGATGGAAACACTGGCTCCTCTAATCTTTAAATTACCTCTGAAAAAGAGAGTGCTGACCTTTACACAGAAGTTATATAAAGTTCAATTTAACAAGCTTCTCCCCTCTATGATTTATTAACCTGAAATGTGAAGTGGAGCCCACTGCTTTACTTATCTTCTTGGAGTGCTGAAAAAAAGGAAACTAGTGAGGTATCATCCCCTCCACTCTGATTGAACCAAATAAAAACCATTGCAGCCTTCTTTGGTTTGATTTAGTCTCAGAATAAATTCTGTTTTGGACCTCGGAGAATAAAACTGAACAACGTGCATGAAAGACCAAGCAAAGCTGCAGACGAATGAGATAGAGATCTGAGGAAGTTTAAAGCAGGATTAGGTAAAACAAAAAAAAGTTAATAAACCAAATCTCAGAGTTCTATTTTATTCATCATTAATAAAATACAAACCTTATATATCAGCATTTACATGAATGCAAGTAATACCAATTTCAGTAAATTTTGAGTGAAAAATGCACCAGGTAAAATTAGAATATTCTGGTTGAATTGTAATTCAAAGAGAATGAAATTTAAATCCGAATGAGACAGATTGGTAACCCAAATGGTGAGCATGTGTCATGCCAACATGCCAACATGTCAAGGTGATGTCAGTGCGCCTTCAGTGGTTAGACGCTGTGAGGGAAGAAAAAACTGCTCTAAAGCTGGTTTTAAATAAACTTTGAAGGTTTATTTTCTGCCACTCTTTCATGCAGTAACACAGTGAGACCTACAGCATGTGTTGTTCGTCTGTAGTTTAATTAGGGAGAGCATCTGACTGCTAATAGAACATGACATGAGTCAATTTAGAAAACACAGAATAGATGAATTACTGTTTGTTTATTAGACTCAGCACAGAGTCTAAAAAACTTCAATTTTATTTTTACTTATTTTTATTTTTTTAAGTGGGGAGTATAATGTAAAATCAACTTTGTTGAGCTTGGTTCCATGATGTTATAATGTTATTCCCTCATCAACCTTTGACAGATTCTTGCGTCTCCCGTGTCAATCATCCTGGTGTGTCTAAATGCTAGCTCACAAAGCTCAACCTGTTTCCACAAAGCTCCTCCCACAGCACTCAGCCCCTCCAGACTAGCAGCAGCAGCAATTAGCAAACACCCGGTGGAACTGCCGATCATCATACAAATTACTCATCTGTGCATAACTCCTAGGATCGGTTATAAGCAGCATAATGGAGAAACGTTGTGATGCTGCGCTGTGTCAGAAAGAACAGGAGCTCCTTAAGGAAACTGAGTTTTGTTGTTAATTTCCGTTGTCCCAGACTTAATTGTTTGCAATGATGCTTTCAAGTTAGCGTGAGCTGAAATAATTTGTCTTTTAAAATATAGTTTATGACTCAAAAACCTGCTAAAACCTGACCTTCCACCTGAACTGACCGACTGCGGAGGGAGAGGCTTGACAAGAGAAGCAGCTAATTGGGCTGCAGCAGTTTTGGAGAATCTGCAGAGATCCACTGCTTAGTTTGAAGAAACTGTCAGCACTCCTTCTATTAGCTTCACAAATCTGACCCTTATAGAAGAGTGGCATGAAGAAAGCCGTGGGAAGAAGATTTTTTTTAAATGTGCACAAATGCTGTATGCTGGTTTGTCAAATAAAGTCCTAATAAAAAAGACTGAAGTGACAAACTGTGGAGTTCACGTGCAAGACTGACTAGATACTTGAAAGAAACCTCATGTTTCAGTTCATATCTCACTCTTTGGTCTTTTGTTTTCAGTGGTGTCTGACGCTGCTTCATTCTCTCGCTTTTCTGACTCTTTTGCTCAGGGAAAGGAACGCCTATCACTCTTCTCCCTGAGTTCAAAAGAGGAGGTTTATTTTCCTTCAGCGCGGAGATAGGAGGAGCACATGTAGAATCCGGTTAGAGGGATCCAGTCAGACCTAAAAGACAAGAGGTAAACAATTGAGATGAGAGGCCGAACGACAGAGCAAGAGAGACAAAGATGGAGGAAAAAGGCAGGATGAGAAGGGAGGAGGGTGGATGTTCAGAGAGCAGCCAGGCTCTGTGTTTGAAGCAGGAAGCTGGCGAGACAACAGAGGCAGCATTATTCCACAGACAAAGAGTGAAGGCAACAATAGGAGTCATGCTGAGAACAGGCCCGCGGTACACCGAGCCTCAAACACAGGATTAAAGCAAGCACACGCTTAAAGATCCACCTCATAAAAAGAACAGGAGGGAATGTGTCTGACTCACAGACACCAGCAGAGAAAACACCAAATCCTGCTTGGTTCCAAAATTCAGACTTTTTTTTTTTTGTTCTTCTTGTTTTTGATGAAGATATTTAGTGAAAACCGTTGTGTTTGCTTCCCTTTCAGACCAACTTCCTCCAAACATCTTTGTTATTTCTGAAAGATTATCCCAGCATTACAACACACGGACTGGGAGTTTGGCAGTGAAGAACCTCTGTTCTGATTCATTTGTTTTGTCATCGGGAGGTGATTTTGTAAAAATGTTTTATACTTACTTCTGCTTCCATCCTCGGCCCCCTATGAGCGCCTGGGCTCTGGAATCTCTTCCCCAGCGCTCCACGTCCACGGAGGAGCCGTTTGCATATCAAACAGCTGCGATGCAGGTCTCACATCATCTTTCATTGATTTATAGGACGATGCATGTTGCAATGACAGGGTGCAGTGAGTGTCCCCTTTACCTCCATCTGCCCTCTCTGGGCATATCTTAAACCATCAGCTGAACGACTGCGTGACACGACAGTGCTTATTTGGCGCCAGGTTCTGTTTGTGCAGTAGAGATTGTGTGTGAACACACACAGCAGATCTGAACTACACACGCAAACACACATATGACAATGCTGCTGGTCAGCCGTGTTCCTGACATGGTGCAGGGTGGCTGGTAATAAGGGTATTTGTCACGCAGCGTCTCCCCATGACAGCATGGTGTGACTGGGTTCCACACAACCATCCTACAAATATGAACTTATCATTTAATTACACGTTGAGGGAGGGGCAAGGCAGGGACGGGGTGAGCCGATTGCCTTGTCAAGATGCATGCCGGTTAAGAGAAGAGAGATCTTGCTGACGACCTCGGCGTCCTGACAGGTTTTAACCCCACATCTGGAATTATCTTCCTCTCATCAGCTTCATGTTTCCAGAAACACTTTTGTTTAGTTTCCTTTAGTTGTAGTCTGTGTTTGTACTCTCATAGTAGAAGGTTCTGTCCAGCATTCTGAAAAAAAAAAAAAAATTATTATTTGGCTGAATTTTGTCCAGAACTATAAAATCCTGAATTGCACACGGTATCGGGAAATGATGTTGATTCTTTTTCATTTCCTGTGCATGACCCAACAGTTCCTGGAGAAACGGGTTCTTGGACATACCCTCACTGGCCTTGAGTGCAAAACCAATGGTTTTGAGCACCTTGGAACTCAGTTGGATCATATTTGCCTTCAGATTTTCCTTTGTTCTTTACATAGATTCAGTTATGTTCAGAAAATTCCTCAGAGTTTCTTTTTTTTTTTTTTTTAATCCATTTTTGGTCTACTTTATCTATATAGCATCACACAGTTTATACACAATTGTTAGCTGCACATCCATGATATTAAACTGCTGTTTCATCCAGGAACAAATCCATTATCATCAAAAGCTGGTAATGGATTTGTGAAGGCTGGTGTTTAAAAGTTGCTCAATGACCCAAAGTTTGCCAAACGTTATTCCCCACACTATCACACCATGACCACTTTCAGCTGTCAGCACCAAGCATAGAGTCTATTATTTCAAGCTGTTTCTCCCAAACCCTAAACATGCAATCTTAATGTTGAAGTTTAAATCTAGACCTGTTGGACCAGACATTGTTCTCCCAATCTCTAATTGTTGTAATTTGGCGAAGGTTTGATGTGTTGTTGAGTTCACAAAGGAAGTTCCACATACCATGTTTCTAGCTGGTGATACAAACCAAGTCTGCAAATTCTACTTTTATAACAACAGGATATTTCAGAGCTGCCTCTCAAAATTTTCAGTTTTAGACCATTTTTTTGTAATCTCATGGGCCACTTTACCAAGTATTTTGTAAGACAAACTCACTATCGCTGCCAACACAAAGAAATAAAGTACTTTGAAAATGGGAACTTTTTTCAAGACTGACAAAAGAAAATTGACTAAAATAAATAAGACCATTTCAAATTTCACATTGTAGACTTGATTCTTTGTCAGACACTTCACAAATACAGCATAACCCCACTGGTAATACTGTTGCTTTTTTAAAAAAAATCTTTTTCTATCATTATTATTTCCAACAATCAAATCTCTTTTTTTCCCCAACCTACCATGACTGTGATAAACCTTGTAATATGCTGCATGTACCAAATGCACAATTGCACACCGGCGTTGCATTCTGATGTGACAACCGTGGAGGAGTAATTGATTACATTAATAGCTAATTGCTGGTTCATAATTGGATCTGACTCAATTAAAACCTCTGGGTGATAGTAATGAAACAGGGCGCTGCAGCTGAGTGGGTAAAGGTGCAACCGCGCCTTCCGCTGTGCCACAGGCAGGGAAAAAATAGAGGGAGAGAGGAATAGCAGGCTCTTGATACACCTGCAATGCTAAATCATAAGTGGTTCACTAGATAGAGGCCAGCCAGGGAATGCTTTGTGCTGTTTTTGCAGTTCCTCAATGCAGATTTATATCTTTTGCATTGGGAAAGGTTGTAATATTTCACTGGGTGTGCGGCGGTGGGAGTGCACACGGGAGGATTCAGAGTGGGGGCAGTGGAAATATGGTATCAGCATATATTGTAATTTCATTTTGATAAGGCTATGCTTATGGGCTGGTATGGCTCATCTTGAGCAGAGTGGGGCGACTGTTATTTTACATATTCCCCGAGCCCAGGGACACTGAAGTGCCATCATTAGCAGGGCTGCGCTGAAAGTGGATAGGATCTGTAAATTAGGACAGGTGCTCCGGCTAGCATTGCTAACACAACACACTGGAAGGCCCCGATAACATGGGCAGTCAGTTTATGTCCTGGAATGCAGATTGGACGTGTGCTGATGTTTGTCTCTGTAGGTGTGTTTGGTTGAGACTGTATGCAAATAAGCACATATTAATATTCCGACTCAACAACGTGCGATTGTGTGTTTGAGCGTTTTGGTGTATCGCTGGTGTGTTTTTTGTATCTTCAGCTCTGTCTGTGTTGGTGTGTATGCGGTTGTGTGTATGTGGGGGTACGCTCCCTTTCGCCGCCACCACGTCAGAATTTCCACTCAAACCCGGCTGATCGGGTCGAGGCTCGTCAGCCTGTCACAGAGGCGGGCGTTTCATTAGGGCTGCTGCTCTGTGTCCGTCCGCCCCGCCGAGCACAAGAGCTCAAACACATGCACAAATTAAATCGACATCCAAACTCGCTCCCATACACAAAGTAATTTAAATGATATTCATTAGAGCGATGACAAGTCCTGATGAGCCTTTCAGTACTACATAAAGGCATGAGGAGAGAGACTGAGAGAAGAGATGGAGGACTCTCCCTCACCCCCGTCAGCCTTATGCCAACTTTGTTTTACAGAGAGGTAAATCGCCCATCAGCACACCTACAAAGAAACTTTGGAATATACAGGAATGTAAACAACTTTCTTTCACATGTTATGAAAAAAATAATATCAAGCGTTCCGCATGGTCGAGCTGAACTCAGTGCAGAAATCAGTTCTCATTAGCCGTGTTTCCATTAACCATAGAATTGCACAAATTGAAATTCTGAAAATAAATTTTCTTAATGAAGACAGACCAATTTAAAAAGAAAACTCACATTCTTCGATAGAAACTTTTTGCAACGGGATGAGGTGGTTTTTCAGCCGTATCGAATTTAATCTATTCCCCAAAACTGCAATGCAAACACTTTTTTTGTTTTCCACATGAATGTTTCTTACTACTGGCAGAAATGAAGAAGATGGCAGGAAGTAGTTGGAGGTTGATGTTTTTTGTTTGTTTTTTTTTTTTACAAACATTTGTGCAGCTGGTTCCACCGAAGCATCACGGTTCACAAAAAGCTGTGTGTCATTTCAACATGTTGAATCCTAACTCTTCTGTAAAATCTCCAACTACAATTTCCCCAAAGCGCTGCGTATGTAGTCACTCCCACAAAGGCTGGGTACTAGAAACATGACTGGATTATGAATATATCTCATGTAACTGCCTCTGCTGTCATATTTTTATTGACCTGTATCATGAACAAGCTTATTCACATATGATTTTAATTTAATTTCTAATATAATCTCATTTACAAAATTGACCCTAAGGGTTCTATGAACCAAGATGAAATCCAAACATATCAGCTTTTCTTTCCAGATCTCTTTGGTGTTTCAGGTTTCTTTCATAAATTAATCCATCCTCTTGTCATTTCTTTTTCTGTTTTTCACCAAACTGGGTCTCGTTCTAAACGGATACTTTTTTGTTTGTTTTTTCATAGAAGTGCCTCTGGTGAATCGCAGTTTCCTTATGTATGGTCCAGGGGAAAGAACCGCCTTTTCAAGGCATCATGTAAAAATGTTTCGTTAAAGGTGAAGAAATCTGCCAGTAGGACAAGTACTACCTAAAAAATCAATCAATATTGATTTTTTAAATATTGATTAAAAAAATCTATATTAACCCTTCCAGATCAAAGGTATCGGCGATAATCCAGCCAAATTTACAGTACTGTATTTCCGCCACACTTTGCGCTATCTGAACAATTCCAACAGGTTCCAAAAGGGCAGACATTGTGCTTTCCAGCCAATATTGAGTTATTACCGTAATTTTACTCCCACGTAGCAGGCAGTGAAATTAATCTTAAGGGCAGTCTTTTAATAGACGGTAAATTGCAAAAATAGGGTAATAGATATTGAAATTTCCCGTTTTTATTGATAAATGGGCAAATATATTTACTCACAGGACTTTTAAAGAACTGAGTACAATTAAAATAATCAAAAATATCCAGGTGGAGATTTGAAACTTCAGTCTTACAGTGTTAAGGAATTATTGAGTTAAACCAAGATTTTATATCTTGATGACAAGATGCTTGCAAGTGAGTTTTCTCTTATGTCATGTATACTACGATATTTTGCAGCAGATTTTGTGGTTTTGCACTGCATTCAGACTAACTTCTACACTCATCTCTTAGGTCTGCCCTGATCCAGAAACCGTCTCCAAATTATCTCTGTCTGAACTGACAAACCCTCATCACTTTACCACGTCTGAAAACACTTCCTGCTTCCATTTTCTTCCCCTGAATCAGTTCTTCACAGCAGCTCCTCCGGCCAGATGCCCCGTTTCTGCTCTCCTTGGGGCAAATGAATCCTTTATTCATTTCACCTTCCTCCTGTATTAGAGTCCATGCAAAATTCATAGAGCCATGGCAGACACAGCGGCAAAAAAATACAAAGATTACTATCAGCCTTTTCACATAACAATAGATACTTTTTTCAGAGGTGAACCAGTACTTGCTCCACACTCACAGCTGATGTTGATGTAACGAAGCATCACCACAGTTCTCTCATCTTCAATTACTTATTTTTATTTTAAGGCGCGAGATAATTAATGCAGGTCTCTTCTCTCAGCCTTTAATTAACCCCTTCAGGATTGAAATGATGCTGAAAACTTGCTACTGCTGCCAAGCCTAACATTCCCTGTCCTGCTCTTTTGTATTGACAGGATTCCTATCCTCAATTACCAACAGTTTTTTTTATTTGTGTGCGTGCGTGTGTGTGTCTCTGCTTGGCTTGATTACCACAAATCTCCTTTTTTTTTTATCTCCGTGTGTTTATTTCCCCTCTCTTCTCATCAACACATGCAATAAAGAGACATGTTCCTGCTTTTAGATGCATGCAGCGGGAACGCAACCTCAGTTTGTGGCAAATGTGATGTTTCTGCTGCCATTAGAGCCCCGCAGGCCCCACTGAGGGCCGATTGCCTTTTGTTGCTGCTGAGGCTGGCTACACACACACACACATACGCACACACCCCCACACGCCTATGCTCACACACAAAACATCTATGATGTTGTAATCAATTTGTGTAGCCAGACATGGACTGGACATGTGTGTTAATTAACTTTCTTGTGGGAGGAAATAATTTAAGTGTGATAATGAGTATGAAGAGAAGCGGTTAGAGGGGTGTGATCTCTGAAATATCTGCAAACAGAAAAGGAAAAAAAAAAAAAATCCTTGTTCTCCTGCTGGAGACTTAAAATTATCCTAAAGGGGGAACAAAAGCATAAATGTGACGTTCCATAATAAAAATACTTATGAAAAGACATAATCATTAAGTCAGAGGGGAAGACAAAGGATAGATTGTTTCAATATAGTTGAAGGGGCAGTGTTACGTATTTTCCAGTAACATAGTGACATTTTGTAGCACAAGTTACAATGTTGCCTTCAGTTTTATAAAAAAAAAAAAAATTGTATATCAGATTTGACTTAAAGATAAATTTGACTTTCTAATTAAACGCCTGGAAATTGGACTTCTGTCTCTTTAAGGAACTCCTGCTCTTTCTGAAACTCCTCCTTCAGAAAGTCATCACAACTTTGATCCTCTATTAACTCTTTAACAACATTTTTTTACCAGCGTTGCTCTGAGAAGGAGCTCCTCTAATGAGCTCAACAGATGTACATTTCCACAGGACGTTTGCAAATATCTACTGGCTAGTCTGAAGGAGCTCAGTGGAGGAGTTGTTCTTTTATAAGCGGAAGCTTAGAAACTGCAGCTGTAAGGAGATGCACTTGATCCCCCCCAAGTGTTTTGCACAGCTGAATGGTTGCCATGGAGATGAAAATATTTCTCAAACTTGCATGAAAGATTCAAGGCAAAGATCCAAGAAGGTTTTTGATGCAGGAGTAACATAACGCCGCCCCTCAGTTTGTGGCCAACCCCTGTTTCTTTACTACCCTTAAATAAAATCAACTTATCTTTAGAAATAACCCAATTTGTTAATAAAGCTCTCCTGTCTGTAATCTTGTGTCAGTGTAAATTGTGTTCTGCGTAGGCGACAGATGTTTGTTGGAGACACTCAGGCTTCGCTCACACTGCTGGTCTTGAATTTGTTTTACTAAAATCTGATTTCAGTTCGTACTGCTGAATAATGTGACCAAAGTCAGACTCCTGTGTTGAGAGTTTACGACCCCAAAACGACTCGCATGCACAGAAGAACCGAGACGTCTCACAGCAGAGCTCAGTTTATGGAGGTAATAATGGAATCTGTCTTCTACGGATCAATTTTAAAATTATGAGTGCCAACAGAATTGTCACAAAATCATAATAAGAAGAACAAAGTTATTAAACAGAAAGAACTAATAGCAGCCTTTTAGTGGAGCATTGACTGCAGCTTCTCTAGAGAAGTATGTCTGGATGTGGAGTTGAACCAGAAGTGGTGGGATTGTGATATGATGCACTTCAGTGGATTGACTTCATTCATAATTCCACAATTCTGGTTTTGTTTCAGCCATTATTTATATCCATTCTGGCATCTTCTGGTGCAGAATTATCATGCAAATTTGACATCAATGACAGAAAAGTTGCATTCAAGGTGAGACTCTTACTGCAGATGCTTTGAAGACCTGATACGTATCTGATTTAGTTCCACATACCAAACTGGATTTGGGGAAACCAGATTTGGGATTTGATCCAATTTTGCATCCACCTGCTTTGTGAAAGTGAACAAACAGCATGTTGAAGATCAAGGGACCCATGACAGGTCAGCAGGAAGAAACTGTGGAGAAGATGATTAAGTAGAGTTAAGTTATGTCTCAAGCTACTTTTTTTTTTTTTTACATCTCTGTTCAGTGTATCCTGAAAATAGAAACCACAACTGCTCAATTATCAGGGCCATAGTAAGACAATCCACAAATAGATTTCAAAGAGTAATACATAAAACCCCTCATTGTATGGAGGAATTTCCTGCCATAATCAAAGAGTACTCATTTTCATTTTGAAAGCAGGACTTCATGTATTTCTTCTGTCCGTTTCATTCTCGCAGGTGTGCCTGTGTGGCTGCTATTGATTACAGCAACCTGAATAGACGTGCACAACACACTTTTCATACATTTCTACTGAAAACTTTCTGAAGCAACGTGAAGCAATAATTTTGTACTATTTAGTGTTGGTCTGTCACTTCATAACCTTTGTTATGAAGTTTTTCACAAAAACGTCTATGGTTCTTCGTAATGTCAACACTTATAATTCAATTCTGCAAAAAATACAATTTCAAATAAATTTTGGTCAATGTGATATGATGTCTATCAAATGGACAATGAAGGCAGAGCAAAAATATTTAAAGTTGTACTTGCTTAAATGTTTTTCATTTTTGTTTTTTGGGAACATTTGCATATGCTTTCTTTCTTTCTTCTTTTTTTTTTTTTTCTGAAGGACTATTTAAGCTCATTTTACTACCATAAGATCCAGGAAATAATCATATAATACTTCCACTTAACTTACTCACTATACAGATGACAGTTTGAAAGTTCCCCAAAATGTTAACTTTTTTTTTTTTTTTTTGCCATGAAAATGGCAAAATCTACACTCCTAAAAAACAGACACATTCCCAGGCTGCACAACCTCGACTTCTTTGGGTTCAGTAACTGGAACCTACTTTCTAATTACATGAGCGAATGAGGATTCTGTGTTTATTCACATAAAAAAATGTGTAAATACAAGCTGCCACTCAGGAAAAATGAGTTTATTTCAGCCTTTTGGTGATAATTACTAGCATGGCATATGGAAGTACTTACTTGTTCTACTTTGCATCTTGGCTTACAGAAGTTTTCAGAACTGCCGTGCAACCATTCTGCTACTTCTGGCAGTTTGTCTTTGCCAAAAGTGTAATTCTTAATTGTATTTGCAGCTAATTGGTCTCTGTTTACATGAGGATGATTTGAAAAGAGATTAATGTCACAGCTATTGTTATGTTAAAAAGAAAATGATATTTTCTAGAGCGACAAAAGAATTTCATGGCACATGGATTAGAAATCAAATGGAGTATTTTCAAGAAAGGAAGAAAGAAAGCTTTTATGGATCTAAAACATCATTTTATTACTTTCTCAAAGTCTGTTGCTTGTTTATCCCCCTGGGAAACTCTCCCAGATAGATTACCAGACCTTTGATTTGTTAATATCTTGATGTGGAAAAAGTTATTCATTTGTACAACCACTCATGTCTCTGATCATGGGACTGACATATGGAAATTGTGTTTGGTTGGAGTTCTCAGGCTTCCTTCTGATGACGACTGGAAGTGTGCCTTGGACTGGGAACCTGCACATCAAAGTCTCACATCAGAAGCAACTGGAAGGTAGAATTATGACATTTAGCTGCTTTTTAAATGAAATATTTAAAAGATGTCTCACAAGGCTTGACTTTTATATTCTAGTGTCACTCTGAAATTTCTTGCCGTGCATAAAATAGAAGAGCGTAGAAGGGGCTTCTGCTCTTCTATTTCAATACACTGGGATCCACTTTTTATATAATCCATACATACATCCATACATACATGTCCAGAATTTTCCCTCAAAATAGTTATTTGTATTTTAATAAGTTTGCTGAGGTAAAATAGTGAGTTTAACCACAATAGTTATATTTTAAGTGTGTTACTCATGTTCTATGAGACTATAAGGCCTTTATTTGCAATTTAAAATAGAGTACAATCTACAACGTCTCTCCAGGGTATAGTAAGTGTTGACTTGAACTAGTCGAGCAGCATGCATGTTATAATTAGCATTCAGAGTTCTCCTTGAAATACAAGGCTGGATATTGAAGCTGGAATCATTTTGCTTTCTTTTGCTTTGTGATGTAATTTCCACGGTGATTTGTTTGGAAAAGATCCGTCACTACAATTTTCAGAAGATATATCTTTATCTGCCAAGAATAATCACATTGTCAATTTACGACAAAGTTTAAAAACATGTTCAGTACATTGTATCTGAAAACACACTAAATACATAACAATGTGGTTGAATTGCAGCAGTTCTGCTTAAAAGACTGGGTCAAAACTATAAAAAAAGAGACTCACTCCACATTTTCACAAATGTTTGGTTGCAGTCCCTGTTGCTAAGTAAAGCCCAACCAGCTGTTAGGTTTTAGGGGCATGCAGGCCAAGATGTGGGTTTATATTTTTTTCTCTCTTTTTAAAAACAAAATCTGCATGTTGTCTTTGACTAAAGCTTAAATTGGTTTGTTCTGCTGAAACACTGAAGTGTGAAAAAAATGCAAAGAATGAAAGTTTGACCTGGTCAAATCTCTGAATTATTTCCTGTGCATATTGTCCCTCGGTTGGACCTTTGGATTATTTTCCTATTTATTGTAATGAAGGAACTAAGCTGACTTTTCATGCATTGAGTCAAGCTTTAACAAACGTTTCTCTGATGGGACCTGAAATGACATCACTTCCTTTTCCAGCACTCTGGAAAACAACAGAAAACATTTTGACTTGAGGGCAACACTAGGGGCAGTATTGTATACAAATACTTTAAAATGAATCAGCAGTAAGATTTTTATTTATTTTATTTTATTTTTTTACCTAAGGGAACTTAAAGAAACCTGCAACTTACTGCAGAACAGTCAACGATGTTTCCTCTCTGCAGGGCAGAATCCGGGTGTGTGCTGTGTACTCGATGTCTCCATGTTTCACACATCAGCACAGTGTATCGCTGTCTCGGTTCCTGCCAGTGCCAAGTTACTTCAAACTAAAATCTCAGGATAAGCCATCACTACAGAAACTATATCCCAAGCTGTACCTGAAAGGCAGCACAAGACTTTTGTGAAATTTCCTTTTGTTCTCAATTTTTATAGCAGCAAAGCTCTTCTCAGTGAACAAAGTAAATGAATACAGCATTTTGGACTTTAACAAATCTGAAGCAAAATTCAAAACACTCTTGAATGCTCTGACAATAGGTTAAACTGGCAGCTATTCTGACAATTATTTGCTTTAAAGACCCAACACAGAGAATTAGATCAATTCTGCCCTTGATACAGGAGAAACAAACTAATGTGTAAAGAACAGACAAAAAGCAGGATCCAGATACAATACAACGATGTGCAATATATTGCCATAAATCTTAGTGTGTGACATTGAAACTAACACAAAGCCATGAAACATAGAAGAGCAGACAAATGTATGTTCCAAGTAGGAATTGCACTGAGAAACTATAAAATTTACCGATGAGATGAAATTAGATGAGTTTGACTTGATTACACTGAAATTTGAGCTCGTTCTCAGTAAATGTGAAATTTCTCAACACCCTAATGGGTGGTACTGAACACTGGAGGGATACATCACTTTAGCACCAAACTGCCGCCTCTTTGCATTTCTGATGTTTTGTTAAGTAAATTTATTGTAGGAACTGCAAAGACAATAGATTATATTAGGTTCTTCTTTTGTACATCTATTTAAAATCAGATACCTCTCTGAAATTTAGCATTGTAAATACAGAAGAGATGAAAATATATAATATCTGTATATATCATGTAACAGCTTCAAATAAATCAAAGAAAACCTGTTATTTAATTTGTTATTATTGCCAAAACTGGAAATGGCCCTTAATCGCTTTCTAAGAAAATATTCTCAAAAGGGATATTAGCATTTCAAGTTTTCTTATGCTAAATGGAGAAAGAAAATCTCAACTGTTAATCCCAGCAAGACTCCAAAATGTTTAGTAAATCAATGAGCAATTGCCTTGTGAGCCTTCTGTCAATAGGGAAACTCTGTCTGTGTCTGTGGTATTGTGTTCTTATATAAAGAACAGAATGGAAGGGAAGGGAACATGATTAAAAAAAGAAATCAAGAGGAACTCGGATGGACAGGGCATTCTTCCTGTGTGTGTTTGTGGAAGGAGTGTGTTTGCTTGTACCTTGGCTTTATTTGTGTTATGCTTTGTGATTCCATTGTGAGGAGTGGATCTACTGAGCTTGTATTCCCACCCTCCCACCAGTCCTGTTTTAGATGAAGCCATTTGAATCGGTAGCACACCTTCTGCAAATGTGTGTAAGCAGCTTACTGTGGCAGAGTCTCTCACCGTGTCCCTCGGAGATTCTGACGGTTGCATTGTGCGAACCACAAAGAAGATGTGTTACATTAGCAGACCGAACCTTCTCCCAAACTCATGTTATATCACCAGTGTTCAGTGGCAGAGCCGGCTTTAAGCAATTAAGTCTTATTGAATCTTTTAAAGCGCCTGAATGCTTCAGTTTTTCCTTCACCTGAAAATTCCATGCAGCAACGTACTTCTGAATAAATATTTGGAGGTTGTTTCCAGTTCAGGTTGAACTCTACCACGGTTGCTGTTGTCATTAATTCGGTTTGTTCTGTTCACAGAGTGGATCTCAAACCACAGTCATGGAGTGGGGGGAGGGAGATTTTCTCTGGGAACCTGAGGATCTTTGCTTTTTGTTGATGGGGTTCTTTAGTGACCATGACCTCTTCTGTGTGCCCTAGAACAGTTCACTACTGATGAATCACACCAGCCCTGTTTAGCCCACATTAACCCGACTACAGTTTGTTTGACTTGAACAAGCTAGAACAAACTCAACCTTTTCGTTTGGGGAGGTGTGAATGCACCATCCAACAAAAACAAACTCTACTCTGCCAACAAACCTAAGTCTTGGTTCAATTAAAGTAAACTCTGGTTTGGTTTGAATGAATATGGCAGACCAGGTATTGCTCCGAAAGCACGAAGCGGACTATGGCGAAGGGCATTATAGGTAAATACAACCAAAACAAACACGTGAGTCTAATGCCAGAGGGAGAAATGTCTCAGTGTCTTTAACCAATGACAAAGAGGAATCCTCCAACTGCTAAAAATCTGACATGCTCTGTTCTAGTTTGCATTTCGTGAAGAACGAAGTTGTTCTTGTGTCAAAGATAAATTGAACTTCTCAAAATCCAACATAAGTAAATTTATTTGGCAAACTTAAGATCGTCTGTGATGTGACCTGAGTATTGTTCATGTGCTAATCAAAGTGTTGATGCTAAAACAACATAGCATTAGTAACCTTATTATACATACGTATATACGTTTGTTTAAGTGCTTAGCTGTAAGCTGAACCAGTGGTGTGTCGACTGCTTCCTGCTGGCTTGTTTCTTACCTTAATAAGTCCTTGCTTTTGTTCAATGGCTGTGAGGACCGCAAGAGAGAAAATGGCTTTTTTACACTTCAGTCTTATGCATATTTTCTTTGAAGCTAATGAGAGCCTTAAATGCGGTGCCAGACTTCAGGCAGCACTGTTGAAGGCTGACATTTTCACACACTGTGGCACCTTGTCACTGTGGATGAAGTCCCCGTACCTGGCTGTTGACATAGGTGTGTGTGTGTGTGTGAGTCCCTTCTTTGTGTTTTAAGTGTGTATATGTGGAGGTTTCCGGACCTGTAGATTGGGTGCTATTGATGCTGTTTGCATCTGTAATGTGTGAAGTTTCCAATGCATTAGAATGTTTTTGTGTTAACCTGCAGAAAAGAGAGAGGAAAAAAAAAATCACTACAAAATTCACTTCTCATCTCTCTCATCTCTAATCTACAATATTAATCTATCTTTTGGAAACCATTCAGGTCCTTATGAATTCATTTCTCATGTAATCCAGAGAAGTCATTAGTTGGTTTTGATTTCAGCAGACAGGATACTTGATTTCTGTAATAAATGTTGTTTTTAATAGTGTATTTGTTTTACTAAATATGTTGTCTTTTTATGACCTTTACGTGGAAAATTGTCAACACTAACAGAAATAAATGCTTTCAAAAATCCATCTCTGTGCAATAATCTATATAATGTATTTCATTAGTGATCAAGTTCTTGAATATTTTTTTTTTCAGTAATATTCTAATTTGTTGAACAGATTCTGTATGTCAGATAAAATGTTTTGATTTCAATCAAATTGAAAGTCTTGCAAAACATTTTTTGCAAAATAAAACAAATGATGTGTTGAAGTTATTTTGATCTTAAATTCATGCAATAAATCCATATTTGAAAAAAAAAAAAAAAAAAAAAACATTTTAGTGTTTTACTGAAAAACCCAGCTGGTTAAACCCACACAGATGGGTTTTCAGGATGCTGTGTGAATCATTATCACCAACCATTTTTAACTGATGTTTATATATATAATTTATGGACATATTGTACACAGTGGTTAATATATGATATAAAAACTTGCAATACCTGACCTGGTGTCTGCCTGTATTGTCTCAGTATTGTCTAATGGGTTTGAATCACAGAGTACAAAAAGAATGCACTCATGTAAAAGTACAGCTACTTTGATAATATTTTACTTTAATAAAAGTAAAGTTACTAGTGTATAAAGTTGCTCAAATAAAAGTAAAACAGAACCTCAACTCAAAGTTTATGTTAAGTAAAAGTTACTTTGTTACTTTTGTATGAGCAGAAGAAAATGCTGCTCCTGGATTTCACAAAGGAAAAGAAGAGATGATGCTCAAACTATTTTTAATTAAAGGAGCAACTTCATAAGTAAAACTGCAACAGAACCAGAATAAAAGCAGAAGGATCACTGCCACTATTATGTTTTTTTTTATGTATTTATGAAATTGGATATTTGTTTTTACTCATTAAAACATATGTCAAACTAAGTCAAACATAACAGAGTAAAAACATTTGAATCAAATCAAACTCTAGTAAAAGTTAAAGCTCTCGCAAAAAATTTTTGTCACATGAATGATTTTAAAAGTCTAATTTATCTGCCCTTTTAGATTTTGTGAAATAATGACATGTTATAAACTTCTGATACAATCTATGTACATGTCTGTCCATCCGTCCATCCATGTATCTATCTAGCTATGACTTGGTGTCTATGTCTGTTGGCATCTCACAGACTAAGTTACTAACACAATAGAGGAAGCTACAGGCAAGTCAAAAATCATGGTTTCTGTTTGCATGTTTAAATATAAGTGTGTGTGGCTTCTTGTGTGTTTGTGTCCCACTCGGCCCCGCTGCTGCCACTCACTGTAAACTAGTCTGCAGCTCGTCACAGGCAGACGCTGACACACTCCCAGACTAATGTGCTCATTAGGGACTGCACAGCATACACCTAATTGATAGCCATGACACACAGAATGTACACACGCACATTATTGCAAAAAACAGTTTCTTTTTTAATGCTGCAGTAGAAAACAAGGTTATACGAAGTCATATAATGGGGATTTATTGTCAAGGACAACAATAACAGAAAACCAAAGAATGAAATGGAAAAAAAAAAAAAGAGAGAGAGAGAAAGAGAAAGAGACAAACAGCACAGAATGCATAACAGTGTCTGTGCTGTTTACATGCCGATATTTTACACATAAGTACTTTTTTTATATTATTATTATTTCTCTGGCAGATGTCAGTTACTTCAGCAAATGAACTGCCAAAAAATGTAGCAGAACTTGTCACTCAAGAGGTTAGTGTAACCATGGTTACCTTTGATATCGCAAAAAAGATAAAGCTGCAGTGTGGAATCACTGCAGAGTAATTAGACAGAAAAAAAAAAAAAAAAAAAAAAAAGTAGGACCAATCAAATAGGCATTCAACAATATAAAACAACCAAGAGTGCTTTTAAATAACAGTTTATACAGGAAATATATTCGTAAAGTAAGATTTTTTTTTGTACAACTTTTAATATTTTTAGTGTTCACACAGGGGGCTTGTGTATGTAGAGCAATTTCAGATCTTTTCGTTTTTTTCTAAAAAAAAAAAAAAAAAAGAACATTTCAATTGTTTGAGCATGAGCTGGGAGTAAAAAGATTTGCACTTTTACCTCCCTTTTTGTTGTGTTTTCAGATACATAACACATTTATAAAACTATTGTGCAAAACAAGTTTGTCTTCATATAGTGTGCACTAGCAAATAGTCATAATCCTTTTAACTTAAAAAATATAGAAATGATGCATAATTTAAACAGAAATTAACTGAATGTTTGTTTTTTTTTAATTATTATTATTTACATATAGTACACAGACCTGAATTATATAGGTCCCTGATCAATCAAAGCAAAATATTACATTTTATTTTATCTCCATACAATGTTTGTATTAAGACCTGTTAGCATTTTCCAGTCAAAAAAAACATGAAGCTCAGGGTGAAATTCTGACACTTAAAGAAGAATCCTCTTTTTAATAAACTTTGGGATTTAAGACTCATCACTGTGGACGTTTAGAAAACAAGCAATGTAAAAACAGTGTACAGTAATTCTTATATTTTTATGCTTTGAAGTACCCACAAGGTTTAATTCTAAATGTTGACTCATGGATAAAGAAAAAAACAAAACAAAACAAAAAGAAAAATAAAGCACGTAGACAGGAGTTTAAAAACACAAAACATAGAAATTGCACCAGATGTAGGTATAAAATATTTAACAAAAATGTTTTACTGATATGCATGCAGCTTAGCCAAAATATCAATAAACCTAATTTCTTTTAAATAGAGAAAAACTCATCTTGCCATTTTAGAATCTATTTTATACTTTCATTTAATTTTATCTTTTTAGTTAAAAATGCTTCAAGTATGAATCTATTTTAGTCAGAGAAGAGAGGTTAAATTACGAGATTCGGACTGCAGTAGGTCTTCCTCACATGTAACTAAAACAGGAAGAAACAAAAAAAAAAACTCAAGTTAAAAAAAACCCCAAAACTAAACAATGTGCCAACACTCTTAGCAGTAGTTTAATGGCATCTTTGTGCAGTTTCATCAGTTTTAACTCAAAAGAGTGGCACAGCAGTAGGTTGAGCTGCATTGTAAAAGTCTTGCATCGTTCCAAGCCAGTGCTACTGTTTTTCCAGCTCACACACATACATCAGATGGTCCTCGGGGGATTTCCCATGTGTCTTGCTCAAGTGAAGTTTAACAGCATGCTTACTCGCAAATGTCCGGTTGCAGAGCTTGCACTGGTAGACGGCGCCGCTTTCATCATCGTCAGGAGAGGAAGATGGAGATTCAGTTGACGGCATAGACGTTGTTAAGGACGAGGAGAGCGAGATCGGTAGTGATACTGGTACGGAGGTCGGGAGGGATGATGGCAGCGGGTGGCTGGATGGGTGGAGATTGGAGAAGAGTTTTTCAGAAAGTCCTTTGGTGTGGCGTTGATGTTGGTGATGGTGTTGGTGCGATAATTGACTGAGCAACTGCTCCCCGGAAAGTTTAGCCAGGTCGCGAAGACGGAAGCCTAAGTGGGATTCCAGGTGGCTGATGTAGGTGGACGGTGAGCGAATCTGGGATGCGCAGTCACTGCAGAAGAACACTGGGTGGCCTGAATCCAAGTTTTTTAAGAACTTGGTGCCACCAGTTCTTCTTAGCTGATACTTCACATTGGCCAGCCAGTGGGATATTGTAGTCATTGACAGACCTGTGAAACGGGAGATGTGCATCCTGTCCTGTGGGCTCAGGTCAGACATCATGTATTTGCCATCATTTGTTTGCCTCAAGCTGGAAGCAAACTGGGCTTGTAATATAAGGAGGTGTTGAGGGTTCCAGTTGGACTGGCGGCCTTTGCGCTTCTGAGCAGGTGAAATATCTTCGATTTCCTCTTGTGTGGCACCTTCGATGTCAGAGCGCTCAGACTGACTGGTCGGCGTGGAGGACTTGGACAGAGCTTGGCTTTCTGTGAGGTTTCTCAGCATGTCGGAGATGTCTGACAGGGCATTTTCTCTCAAAGGTGACGTGGACATGAAGGAAGCTACCGTAGCGGAGGCCTTTGTCATAGTGACAGCAGAAGAGGGAGAAATTGATGGGGTGGAGTTAGTAGAAGAAAGTGTAGTTGAACCCAAAGAACCACCATTACTTCCTTTATCAGCATTTTTTCCTTTAGTGAGATCTATAGGTTGGTCGTTGTTGAGATGTTGCTGGTAGAAGTAACGATCTAAATGACCATTACTGGCCTTTTTGGTGTGTGCTGGTGGGGTGGAGGAAGCCACTGCTGCTTTTTCTGCCAGACTGTTGCTCATCTTAAACAACATGCTCATGGGGTCAAGCGAGGGCAGGGCCGGTTTAGCAGCCTTCCCCAGGTGGACGTTCATTACTGACTGCAGAGCGCTGAGAGGGTTGACAAACGGCTGTTCGGGAGGTGGATGGTCTGTGATAATAGCTGTGCTGCCACACAGAGAGGCAGGCAGTGGGGGTGTTACAGCAGTGGGCTCCACTCCATTCTCCCCAGACTCCTTTGTGGAAGCACTACTACTGGAATCTTTTTCATTCATTCCCTTTCCATCTTGTTCTACCTCCCCTACACTTGTATTTTCTGGGGTTTTACAGTCTTCTGCAGTGTTTCTTTTGGGAGACTCTCCTCGGATTAGATCTTCCGTCTCACTGACACAGGGTGAGGGTGTCGTTCGCCTCAGAGGTAAATCGCTCACAATCATACCGGGGTCTCTCATTTTCTCCTCTACCTTAGCTACTTTCTCTGTCACTTTCTTAACTAGCTCTTCCATTGCTTGAAAGTTGTTTTTAGGTAGTGGAGAGGTTTGGCAGCTGGGAGGGGAAATCAGTGGCTGACTTTTACCAGTAGGGGAGAGAATCTCCCCTCCGCTAAACATATATTTAAGGGGAGAGCTCTTTCCAGAATTGCCAAGAGAGAGCTTCATTATGTTTGGAAGCTGGTAGGCTGCATGGATGCTGGGGTACCCACCCCAACTGGGAGCGCCATTCTGAGCTTTGTTGATGGCTGAGGTCACTGTGTTCTCCAAGGACTTGAGAATGTCAAGCCCCCCCTTTGGGCTTTCATCCAGATCCTCTTCAGTCAGATAGGTGTACTTTGAAGAAATATCAAACTTCTCTTCAGATTCGTCTTCCACCTCTGTCCTCTTATCTTTGTTGTGGTTATTGGCATTGATAATGTTGGGCTCTTGGGTACATTCTTCTTCCCTCTCCTCTTTTTTAATTTCCACAACCATTGCCATGGGTGAGATGCTAGTCGGAGGAGGCACAGGGGCAGGTGGAGAGGAGAATGTTGTGGCAGCCAGGGGAACTGACTGGACCTTTTCTTCAACTGAAGAATTGGATGAGGGGACCTGGGACTCTATAATTGGTTTGCCCTTCTTTATGGCAGAATTGGTAACCTTAATAAAGTGCCCTGTCACCATCATATGAGCAGTTAGTTCCTGCAGTGAGTCATGCGAGCTGCCACACTCCATGCATTTCAGGATTTGTGACTTCCTGGATTCAAACTGCCAGGCGTAGCTGGCACCATTTTGGTGTCCATAGCGATTGTTAGGTGTAATGTAGGGGTTGCTTATCTTCTGCAGAATGTCATTAGTGTCACTGAATGAGGCTGGCTTCGGTGTGGTGCCTCCATTAGAATCGGGTGAACTAGGGATGTCCAGGTCAACTGGGGCCCTTTTTCGAGCAGAGGAAATTATCTTGGCGGCTACGGGTGTAACAGGTTCTTTCAGAGGCACTTTTTGGTAGTGTTTTGTCTTGATCATGTGGACGCTGAGATCCTGAAGGGATTCAAAGGAGTGTCCACAGTACATACACTTAAGTACTTTTTGTGCATCTTCCTTACCTTCCATCTCTAGTAGGGAGCGTTTCCTGGGTTTGGACCAGCGCTTAGCCCCCTCGCTGTCTGTCTCATGGTTATCATCGCGATAGTGGCCCGTCTCGTTCATGTGCACCGTGAGCTCCACCAGAGTGTCATACGCAGCACTGCAGTCCTTACAGCGAAATTTGCTGGCACCAGTGAATATGGAGCCGTAGAGCTTGGAGCTCTGCCGGTACAGCTGAACAGTGCTGAAGAGGTTAGGTTCTGTAGAAGCTGTTGTCACCGCCACTGTGGGATGTTGCACCATGCTCAGTCTGTTGTGGTGGTTCTGGGAAGCCTGCTGGAGACTTTTAGCCACAGCAGACTGGTGCCAGTCATAGCCTCCGCTACCACAGCTGCTGCTGCTGCTGCTACTACTGCTGCTGCTGTGACTACGAGGGGGCTTTTCTGCTGGTGGCTGACTCAAGTTCAGATTCAGTGTCGACCAATAGGAATTGCTCAGGAAGGAAGTGTATATTGCCTTCATTTTCTCGAGGCTGTCAGCCACAGAACTTGTTGCAGCCAATATGGCCTCATCTCCGGTTACCGAGACGGCAGCATTGGTTGCAGCCATAATGGCTGAAGAGGAGGAGGGGGACAGTTCATTGGAAAGGTCTTTAGAAAGAAGGACGTCATCCTCGTTTTTCAATGAGGAGCTTTCAAAATCAGACATTCTGTCTGAGGATTCACTCAGGTGAGACTCACTGTCCAGGTCCTGACCAGAAAAGTCCCCCGCATTGGGGGAGTCATGAATGCCAGTGGATTCTGGCCTGTCCTTGAAAAGGAAATCCTTGTCCTGACATAGGAGCTTGCTTGCAGGCTCCTCCCCTTCTTGAGCAGAGTCTTCTCCATCAAGGTCCTCGTCCAACAAGGCTACTTCTTTCTCATCGTCGGGGACATAAGCTGTTCAGACAAAGAGAGCAAAACAGATACAGAACTTTGTTAGAAAAATATGTGTTTTCAGGAAGATCCTAAGTATTTATTTTGTTCCACTTTTACACAGACATAATTTTCCAATATTTAGAATATCACTCCCCTGCCCTCCCATTCCCAATCCCTGAATTCTGTATTACATGATATAAGCTGGTGAAAAAGGCATAAAGACAGAGAAAGTAAGGAATAAAAAAAAGGAATGATGAAATGTAGGAGAGGGAAAAAATGTCTTCTCAAACATAACTTGCCACCTTATTCTTCTCAAGGGGCAACAGCTTGAAATTAAAACTAAATTTGAAATTAATGAAGCACATTCTGGCGGTGGCATTCGTTTCTGAAGTAATAAATTACTTGTATCAACCTCGGAGACAGCGGTTCCTGTCTGTCAATTAATATGTCTTACGCTTCTTCTGCAGACTCTAATGCATTCCCTAACAGACACACTCGCCATTTAAATTAAGCATGCATTTTCACTCATTACACCGCTCAGCCTTCGCCTCCTCGTAAATAATAATATATAAAAAAATTTATGTATGTTTGCCTAAGACAAATCTCTGCCTGTAAAACCCATTTGCTTCAATTACCAAAGATTAGAAAAAAAAGAAACTTTAGGTTATTATTTACAGTTTAGCTTCAGGGAGAGGGCTTGAAGCTTTCAATTTATATTCAAATCCCTCTAGTTTAAGAATATTACAATGGAAATCACAGAAAAAAAAGTAAGTATCAAGACAAATCACAGTCTTGCATCTTGGTAAATCTCTGGATGTTCACTTTTTTTTTTTTGTCAGGGCTATAAAAGTCATAAACAGCATCAGATGAGAAATGATTTATGATCATGTGATAAGCAAAAAGCAAACAAACATAGTAAGATTCATACCTAAACCTCTGTATATCTTAGCACTTTGAAGAAGTGTTTCTTTTTCTTAGCAAAAAAGCAAAAAGATGGGCATGTGGACCCAGTGGGTTTGTGACCATGACTGGGTCCTGTTACAGGTCATCATTCATCTTACCGTATTTGTATCCATGGAAGGGTGCTTTCACAATGCTTTCTGTGTTAAATGTGTATGAACCACAGGTTGTACATGTTTCTAATTCTGAACAGAGATGCAAAACCTGAACAGCCCCGAGGAGAACTTCAGAGCGCCAAGCGTCTCTATGTGTTGATACAGTTTATTCACATTTACCTGAAGCTGTATGCATGGGCTCAGTGGAAAAAAAAAAACCTGCCTATATTTATTAATATTACTGTCAATTATAGCTAGAGCAAATTGTGTGCCATTCTGGCAGACCAGAGATGCTTGGGTTATGCAGAATGAATGGGTAAAAAACAAATCTATACGCTGAAAGCAGATAGAAATGTTCATGCTGGAGAAGAGAAAATGTGACAAAAATTGAAAATTATAATTCATCCTCTGCTCATCTCATCTCACATTTCTAAATTAGTGAATTTAAAATGTACACATCATTCCACTATTTTACAATCTGCAGCATCACATTGGTTTTGAAATTCTGCTCTGATGAGAGTCCTCCAGTGAGATGTACTTAAAGTTTTGATAAAAGTGGGAAATTAAATGATAATAAATAGTACTCAGAATAAATATATATATATTTTTTTTCACTTATTTGCATCTGTCATGTCTGTGGTGAAAAAAGGACAACTGTGAACCAACTGAAGAGCTGTATATTGCTTCCATATGCTGCACTTGATGGACACGTCTTGCATTTACATGCATTTGAATCATTCTGCTGGAAATGCAGCCTGGAAATAAAATAGTGGGAGATATACAATACTGCGAAATGATTTTTCAAAACAACAGATATGTTGTAGATTTTTCTTCTACTAACGTCAAATGAACATTGCACATTATGCTTGTTCCACTCAGGATTTTCAAATGGTTCCAGTCTGACTCCAGATGTGTGAACACACAGTGCAGTGGTGCAGGCTGCCAGCAAACGTCTATCAGGAAACTCTTCAGGTCGTGCGACGTTGAACATGAGCTGATGCTGCATGAGCAACAAAACATAGACGTGCCTTTGTCATTGTCAGGTCCTCCGTTGCCATCGGCGATGATACAACAGCGCCGTGAGATAAACAGATGCATACACAGACTGATATCCCAGAGCCCCTTACATGTCTCTCTCTCTCTCTCTCTCACACACACACACGCACACACACACGCGCGCGCACACACACCAGTTGTACAATACGTTTTGTACTGTAGCAACTTTTTGCCTCCAGGCAAGCATTCAGTTTCTCTGTTGAACATGCAATCTGTTCCAGCATTCAGTCTCACAATGAGGATCCATCTGAGAGGCGTTAAACACGCCACTATGAACAGCTTCTAAAAAATTGTTGGGTCACATGACACATGATCGGCTGGATGCATTTATGTAAATTTTCTTTTATGGCATTGAAATACAGCTTACTCCAAACAGCAATGATCCATTTCTGCTGCATTTTCAACACTGGTGGAGACAATACACAGATTACCGTGTTTTCATGCTTCACCCTGTTCAGGAGCTCTCTTTCTCTCCCTCTTTCGCTCTCTCTCTCTCCCCTTCTGTCTCAGAGACACATCCGCCGCCTGCACATACGTGCAGCGGAGGAGACCCTCATGTACATGCCATCTGTTCTGCATCAGCCAAAACGACATCTGTTTAAGAGAATAATGCCGTGGCTGAGGAAACGGTGGAACGCAGCGGCTCGGCGCTCCAGCTGAGGACAAACATCACTGAGGAATCACCTTTAACGCTCACAGCGCAGCTCCAACGAGCTACGGTTGTGTGTTGAGAACAAAGCATGGTTTTATTTATGTTTGTGCAGCCATCTGCGTTCTTGCAAGTGTGTGATATTTAAAAAAAAAAAAAAAACAAGGAGGAAGTCAAAAGTATGATAAACTTTGGCCTAGACTTAAAATCGTTTGTTAAGATAATTAAGCACGAGTTACAAGTTATGTATTATAATTTATAATACAGTGGTGGCATTTGACTTATTCCTTCTGAAGCACTCTGGAATATTTTGTTATTTTATTAAGTATATAATTTTATTCTGCTACATTCACATCTGTGAAGGTAGAATATGTTTCAGTGAGAAAACTGATGGTTTGTGTTTATTTTTGAGTCTCTCTGTATAAAGCACTGAGCCCCACATTGCAACGTGTTATTTTAGTTTTATTAATCTGACAGAGATAATCCAGGCTGACAGAACATAACCAAACTACAGCATGGCTTGCCTATGAACACGCATTTATGGAAATACAGTAGAAGTTGAGGTTTTGTTGTTGTTTTGATTTTGAGAGATAAAAATGTGCAATTCAGGAACAATGTATTAGGAATAGAGACGGGTCCGACTTAAAATTTTCCATTGCGTTTACTTCAGTCTGTAATTAATCAGTTTTTCGAAAAGGATATAATGACAAAATAAGGAACATTTTCAATTCAAAAAAACTTTTTGTTGCTAAAATGTAGAATAAGTAGACAAATGAAAAAGAATATTTATTGAACGACCGAGGTCAAATTCAAGCTGAACGAGCATTTCGTTTAGACGACGGCTGATGACCGGACGGCGAGGACTGTGGTTAGTCTTGTGTGTGTTTCTAATCTGTTATTCTGGTGCAAAGTGATGTTCAAGACATACATCTTTCCAGTGTTTCAGGAACTCCTGGTCATTCATGGAACTTCTTCCGATATTTGAACTATGGGCGCTAACGTTAGCATTTGGGACGTATGTGCTTCTGCTACATATTTACCATTGAAATGCTACTTTAGCCTTGAATAGCTTTGCTGACAGGCTAACTCCTTTCAGTACAACTTGAACACATCAATAGTCTTTTCCAGCGTACAATCAGATCGGTTTTTGAAGCAATAATTAACTTCCAACGGCCCAAATAAAACGGGTTTATCATCAATAACTGTTGTTTACAGATGTTGCTAGTGCGTCAGATTTAGGCGAGTACCGTAAACATGGGAATGCAAAGGTTCCCCTCTGGACTTTTGCATGTAAAGAGAAAGAGAGAGAGGGAGAGGAATTATAGTGTTAACACTATAATCTAGGAGGGAATTTGTTCAAACTTACATTTTTACTTGATTTTGCCTCTTTGATGAAATGACCAACTGGGGTCAAAGGTCGCTTGGCACATTGAGACAATGTGCCAATACTACATCTATAGGATGTAGTATTGAATCTTTATGTATCTAACATATTTCTGAACACTCTTGTAACCATTCTTTATTATAATAGGCTATAAATATCATGATTTTTCTTCTTTTTTATATGTATAAATAGGCCAGATTTGTGTAATTCAAACCATGCAGTTTCTCATCTGCAACAATCGTTGCCGAGTATAAAATTTAAATTTTTACTAACATAACTAACATAAAATGTAATAATTCATAAATATCATGTGTTAGGGAGGTCCAAGGGTTGAAATGCATGCACTTATTTTGCAGGAAAAAATTTGGGATTAAACAGTTTAAGCCTTTTATAGAATTGTAGTTTATAAAACCATTTAATTTCAAAAACAAAACAGGGACCAGGTTTGCAAGTCAGCTGATGACTGGAAGTGAAGGGCCAACTGTCTGCTGTCTCTGACCAAATAATCTGAGCAGCATTAATAATTACAATTATTTAATGTAATATCAAAGCAGGTAATCTTTTTTTTTTCTTTTTTTTTAAAACAAATTTCTGATATTTAACGAAGCATGCACCGATTACTCAGTCATAAATCAATATCAGCCATCTTCAGCAGATACTGCGAAAACAATAGAATTATTTTTCTCCTGTTCTTCTGTTCCTCTTTCAGTCATTCACACATTAATAAACTGTTCACTAACTAAATATGATCAGGATTACATGCTGTTGACGGGTGTGTTTATGTCCAAGACAAATGCTTCAAAAATGCTCTGTTGCTGACTAGACTTCCTGTGCAGTTTTGTCAAAAATAAATAAAAAAAAAAAAAGATAACAATGATTTAAAATATTGTAAAGTGTGAACAATTCCTCATTAATAACTATTATTCCAGATTCATTCATCCATCTGACTGTTTTTCCAGGCTTCATATCCATAACAAATTTCTGAGCATTATATAACATAGAAAAACTAAAAGCACCTTTTGTAAATATACGTTAGGCAAGTATTGTTACTAAGTTCACGTTTTTGTATTAATGTTTTTTATAGGTCAGGTGTCTGAGAGCTCAGGAGCTGCATGTGGTTCTATAGATTCTCGCATGTGGCTGGTTAGAATTAGGTAATGTTTCAAACTGCAAAGATAATTATAAAATATTAGCTTTAGCTAATAGCATAGGCACATTGTCTCAATGTGCCTATGTATTTTCATGCAATATATGAATAAACATTCTGCAAAGAATAACATAAAAGTGTAGAGAATATTCTTTTTCATTAAGTATTTTTCATAAAAAAGGTTGCAAACTGTTACATTATTTTCTTGAAACACTGACTGACCCATTAGATTAAATATATGAAGCTTGAATGTAGAATTAAAGTTGTTCTTTAGTTTAAATATCCAAATATATATCTAATAATGTGTCTCATAAAAATAAGAGTTATGTTGAGTTTGTGGCTCAAATTAATTTTTGGTCTGGAAGCAAAAATGGTTCTTATGGTTTTAAAGAGCATGAGAACCGGCATTAGGGTCAGTAAACGACCCAGCATTAGGACATTTACTGACCTAATGCAATATTTTTATCTTAAATGTTGTGTTTTCATCAGCTGCAAGAAGAAAATAAGTATAACTAACAGATTTAAAGCTTTGAGAAAATAAACCTGTATGGAATTAAATAAGACAACATCCGCACTGAGCCGTTTCCCAAAACGTTTCCGATCACACGGCAGACCTGTACGCAAAACGTTTCACTCTGGAACTCATTTTCAAAAAAGAATATTCAGGGTGCACTAATAACTGGTTTCCATGTGAGTACGGGGCACAGATGTTTAAAAACCTTCACATTTCAGATGAAAAAAAGAAAATAAATAATATTCCTGTGTGGACGGATCCATAGATAGTAAGTTCATCCATCTTTACAAGAGCCAAAACTAAGCCTGTCACAACAAGCAATTAATCGCATGATAAATTCAATTTAGCACCATAATTTCCATTCAGATGATTCATATTTTTTGAAGCGCAATTTCATTTGTACTTTGAGTTGTAAGTGGTTTTTACTTCCCTTTTATTTACTGCTTTTGGTTGTCCGGTTTTATTTTGGATATTTCAAATGTATTTCAGTTCTACTCTTGTGTGTTCTTTACAAAATGAAAGTTTATTGGTCTTTGAGAAGCCAAACTTGCACTATTCTGCAATTATCATTACATTATTTCAAAACAACATTTTCTTTTAGCACAATAATGACTGTGACAGTTTATCATCCAGCAAAATATGTTATTATGTCGAGCCTGGCCAAAGACGTTCTGATGCTTCACACCAGAAAATGCAAAATGAGTAAAGCTGCTCATTTGTCAGAAAGTAGTGAAGTGTTTGTACAGAGATTTAAACCAAGAGAAGAAGTCAGAGATACGGATACATGTGAACACTGAAGAAAGAGAAAGACTTGCAGAAATGATCCCCTGAAGGCTTCTGGCTGTGGCCTGGAATGAAAAGTTCACAACACCACGACCCAAAATCCTGAGCTAAACATGGAGAGGCACGCTGCACACAAGCAGCAGGAGAGCGAGCCAAACACACCAGGTATGCAGGTGCTCTTTTAATTAGTGCAAAGAGAGATGGAGCGAATTCTTGATGAACAGTCAGCAGGAGAGAAGGATGAATGTTAGAGCTCAAACTCAGGAGAATCAGGCTCAGCAGAGAAAAAGAGAAGGTAAAAAAAAAAAAAAAAAAAGCTAACTCTTTTCAAGTTGCAAGGATTTTAGTGAGTTCTGTTCAAACTACAAAGTTAACATCTCTGCTAATTCTATCACACAAAATCCAACCTGGAACATTTAGAGTTCCACTGATATCAAGAACCCTTGTAATTATGATGAAGCTGAGTATCTTTGTGTTCCTGTCTGCCCATAAAGGGAGGAAATCTTTTAGCATTCTGCAGATGTTATGATGTTAGGAAACCGTTTATCATGCTTATATAACCACTTAACAGCCCTATCAGACACACAGGCACGTCAGCGCTGCCTGTTTACACTTCAGCTTAGATCGAGCTGTTTCTCTCAGAGTGTGTGTGTTCCACAGAAGGAGAAAAACCAGAGGTGAAGAAACATCACTTTTTTCTTTTTTTTTTGTGAAACAAAACCCACAACATTCCAGTCACCCCGAGACAAATCTTCTCACACCTTTCCCAGTGAATTTCAGTGTTCTACGCTTCAAGTTTCCCAACCCACTGAGATCTTCTAATCTTCACCCTCGCTCCCCCCCCAACCCTCTCTAATCACCAGTGCAACCCACGCTAATAAAGTTAATTGAATCTGAGATCAATAATGCTTAATTATGGTGATTTGACATGCGCAGACATATTAGTCGGGGGACTTAATGGGTGTGTGTGTGTGTGTGTGTGTGTGCGCGGCTTGGTGCAGCGAGAGCCTCGGGACTGATGAGGTGTGCTGCAGGTTGTGAGAGGTGTTGCATCGACCCCGATGGCTGACGAATTGAATCGCTTCTTTAAACATGACTTTCTAAACTTGCAACACAGTTTTAGCATCACCGCAGTCGAGTGCAGCAATTCCTCGTCCACTGCTGAGTCGTCTTGCTGTAAGCTCTTGGACCCGCTGTGTGTCTTTTTCAAAGACGCACCAATCAGTCAGCTGATCAGAGTCAGTCATGTTTCCCTTTAATCAGCTCCCATCAGTAATAAGCAGGTCAAAACGACCAAAATGTGGAATGAAACGTGTTCAATAAACTCATAAAGGCCATGGGATCCCACCTTTTATGGTCCATAAACACACAAACATCTCAGCCACATTTAGTTGTGTCTAATAACTTCTATTCTTCAAGTCAAATACATTGAATTTCTTCAAGTCAAGAAATTTGACTTTAAATTTAAATGTGTGAGCTGGTAAAAGAAACTTACAGTAGTAAATTGTGTAAAGTTTTTATTCATTTTGTTGCAACTCCAAGAGTTGGGTAAACAAGGATTTTTAAAGGAGCAGTGTTATGTATTTTCTAGGCACACAATGCATTCAGTTATTATAAAAAAAATGGTGTATATATCAAACGTGACTTACAAGAAATTTGAGTTTGTGTTTTAAGCACTTAAAATTGGGCCTCTGTCTCTTTAAAAACTCAGATTCTTTCTGAAACTCCACCCTCAAGAAGTCATCACAACATGGCTCCTCTGTTAACCTTTTAATAACATTTTACCGGTGTTACTCTGAAAAGTATCTCCTATAATAAGCTCAGTTGCTGTAGTTTCACCAAAGGTTTGCTAAACTGCTGCTGGACAGTCTTGGAAATTAAAGGACTTCTCAAGCATTTATGAAAGAATCTAAGCAACACTGCAGGAGTGCTTTTGATGAGGGAACAACATGACATAAAGCTCAGAAAAGATCCGACATATCCTGTCCCTTTGTGTTAAACCTCTCTCCCCATCCAGCCTGGTGTTTTCTCCTGGTGAGCATTGATGATGGCATTACTCAGCTTTACAAATGTGCGATTGAGTTGCAGTGTGAACATGGAGTGGAATGGGTCTGCTGTGCTCTGACTACAGGTGAAGGTTTGGTATTGAGCTGATCACTGTCAGACTCAATGCAGCGCTGAGGAAGCAGGAGACGCTAACGGCGGCTAACAGCTGCTGTCACTGCTCGCCTACAATAGGCTGCTGCAGAGCGTTGTCTCTATAAAAGTCTTCAATAACAAAAAGGAGTCGCTAGATTTGTTTCTAGTTGTTTGGAAATAAAGTCACAAGAGGAGTCAGAAAACTTGATAAACAGTGACAATAAGTTGACAACAGTCCTAGTTTCTCTCAGTATTTGGTAGCGTTGCCACTGAATTGTTTGACTTGGGTCAAGAGTCTGGTAAACTTCTGGCTGTTGGTTTGTAAACAAAAGTAAAACTGAATATTAACATGTCATTGGAACGTCTATCTTACAAAGAAAAGTACTTTTATTTCTCCCATAACAGAAATAAAATTTTTTAAAAAAACTTCTCAGGTGCAAGTGTTGCTACAAACCTGCAGCTTTGCTCTGGATTTGTCTCTGCGGTTTACTGTGGATGTTCTGTTTTTAAGGTGGTAAATAGCAGCCATGCTAGCAGCACGTACAGCAGCTCAGACGCAGAATGGCAGCAGAAAGCACATCTGTCTCTGGTTCTGATTATTCAGAAACACAGATGTAGCTTGTTGCCTACACATGTATGTGTACGTGAGAGGGATTGGTGGGAGAGAGGGAGACATGTTAGCCTGGCTAATCATCTCCCCATGCCACTCAGCTGGGGGCTCCTGACAACATATTCACATGCTGTCCTTACATTGCCTACACAAGAGTGCATGTCTGGGTTAGAGAGATCCTGACATGCTGACGTGTGTGTGTGTGTCTGTGTTCATACAAGAACAGCATTTATTTTTAGTACAGTTGCTGTTTTGTAAAAATGCCACATGCAGAGTAAGAAGCATGCTGCTCTATATAAGAATGCTAGAGTACAACACTAGCATGCTGCCTCTTTAATGCATCTGTAGTTTTTAGTTCTGTCACTTTTACACCCAGTAGCAATAAGCCTGAGTGTATTCCAATCAATCAATCAAATTTTATTTCTAAAGCACATTTCAGCAGCAAGGCATTTCAAAGTGCTTTACATCATAACAAACGCAAAAACACAAAGTCATGCAACATAGAATCAACAATCAAAACATGACATTAAGTCAAGTTTCATCATTAAATTTGTAATTGATTACATTTCAAATATAATTCTAAACAGGTGGGTTTTTAGTCGCGATTTAAAGGAGGTCAGTGTTTCAGCTGTTTTGCAGTTTGGGATTAAGAGAGAGAAATAAAAGAAAATCAGTTATAATTTAAGAGTTTAAAAATATATATAAATTTATACTCACACAAACACAGAAAGGTCATTAAAAAATTTTATTGAAGCAATACGGCCATATTTTATAGATTTATTTACTTAACTACTAATGTGATTTATTACAGTTCAAACTTAAAGTGAAATATTTCAGTGAAATTTGAATAATTGTACAGCTCATTTGATAAAGGACTTCTAAATGTTCATCTGTAGACGGCTCACTCCGATTCTGCTAGGGCTTTTTTGATAAACTGTACAGATGCTTCATTAACGTTTCAGGGGCAATGGACAATACACATTCATGAAGTGTTGTATATGCCACAGAACTTAGCAATTCAAAAAATGTCTGTTTTTGACATTTTTTGTTGACTTTTCACTGACACCCGTAAACAGGCTTTCTAGATCTGCTAATGTAGGTGACAGAATGGAACAGTGAATGTGTCGATTTTCTTTCTCAGTTTCCCTGTGAGATAAAATGACCCCCAGCCTTTGTTAATACTAGCAGCTGCATCAGAAGAGGAGGCCGAGGTAAGAAGAGCTTTGAGAAGGCAGCAGCGGATCTTCTGCTTTACTTTGACAGCGTGGGAAATGTTAAACACGGACTACGATTTTCACTATTTGTCAATATCATGTTTTTTCCACTGATACATATGTGATGCGTTAACATAAGCAGGTTATATCAGTGAAGCATGTTATTTTTCAAAACCAATCACGTACACACAGAATATCAATAATGTTTTGAAGACATTTCCAGTTACAATGGTGCCTGAACGCATCAGCTGGGACTGTGTTTCCAGCTTTTGTAGTGAGCGGGTCAGTAATGTTTCCACACTATCCCCCCATGCCAAAAAAGTTTGAAACTGAAAAGAAAAAAAAAAATCTTAAACTGAGGGGGAAAACAACTTGAATCTGAAAAGTGGTTTTTGAAAATTTCTTCAGTTTCATTGTTTTTTTTTTTCTGTTTCAAGAGATTTTTTCTTGAGTTTCAAATCTTTTCTTTTTCAGTTTCATTTTTTACTTTCTTTTGAACAAACATTACGGCCCCAATACACAGTACATTCTTGCTGCCGGACATTATTAGTAACCTCTAGACCGGCAGTTCAGAGAATGTTACACAAATAGGCATATTTTCAGGCACAGCTAGAGAACGGTCAGCTAGAAAGAAGGTCAATATTTTTCACAAACCTGAGATTGGAATGACTTAATTCACTTCTTTTCAGATGACAATCAGTTTGTTGGTGTGTGAGCACATAGACGGTGTGTTGCCCACGCTACATAAATATTATTAGGGGGTGAATGATAGTAAATTACTCTCTGGATCTTCTTTGTTATTCAGATAGCTCGCGCTCGGAGCAGTCTCTGTCTGAAAGGGTTTGGGGCAACATGGGGTCACGAGCATTCGTCACAGGAGACAGACAGACGGATGGCTGGATTTGAGTATGTGGCTGTGTTTGTACTTTGGCAAGAAGAAATAGACAGTAGGGGTGTGCAGAGTTATCCAAGCAGGGCAGAGGAGCATTTATCATTCCCATCATCTCTCATTTGGTTATTGTAAAGCCCTCCACTGCTGCTTTTCTGCCTGTTTCTCTTTAATTCATTCTCCCACTGCCTTCATCATCTCAGATCTGATCAGATCACACACATCCATTTATTTGACCTCACTGTCTTTCTATTCTTTAATTTATTGATCTTTCTCACAGTTCCTCCTCAGTCTCATTGACAGTAAGCATGATTGGCCAAAAGAGAAAGGAAGAACACATAAATAACAGTTTGCACTTTATACTTTCACACATGTAAAGAAAAAAAAAATGCTGTAAAGTAAAATAAAACAGAGGACATTTCTGTGTTTCTGCTACACGTATTCCTGTGTGCACCTTTCTGAAAGCACACACACTCTTTGCAGAGCAGTCTGGTTAGTTGCTGGGTATCTATTACCTGCCAGTGTGCTCTGATCTCTTTGGACAGCTCTGATCAAAAGATGTCATCCAACCCAGCAGACCGGGCTCACTGGGGAAGTCAGGAATGGTGGGAGTGTCTGCGTACGTGTGAGCATGCGTGTGCGTCTCAGAGTAAATCGCACAATGGTTTGGGTGTAAATAAAATGACAGGATCAGTTTAAGGTCCTGTCAAGTAGGCAGCAGGCGATTATGATAACGCCCGGTCTGTTCCAACACAAACGGACACCCTTAAATTTACCGGCCGGAGGATAATATACATGATATAGCTCTTTTTCCCCGTGTTTTTCCTGCCGCCTGCCTCTGCGCTTCGCCTTTCCAGTGGCGGCTCCAGAATTAATTTTTTTTCTGCAGGTGCTAAGGGGAGCCAAGCATTTTACTGAGGGTGCTGTAACAGACCTTTTTTTCCCTATAGTTATCAACCCATTAGTATTGTTATTTTTCAGACTGATTTGCGTTTATTTGAGGCTTAGACGTTAGCACAAAAACTTGAGGTATTAGCCAGATGACTTCCAGATAATATTACATTGTTTAGGTTAAAACAGCATTTATGACAAAGGGGACACCCTAGTATTGACCCTTTGGAACTGCGACTCTTAATCATTCGAAGTGTCATGATGTGCATCGGAAGTGAGAATCAGTGGTATTGAACTGAGTGGCTAAAGTTGTTTTTTTTTTTGTAAGTTTATTCATTGTTTCTACTTGCTGGAATGAAGCTAATTTGTCTGTGAACGTAACACACCTGGTTGGGGCCCATAGACGGCGGTATTAACAGAAGCCTGAAACAGCTAGCTTAGAAACGGACCCATACTTCCTCCCACTTGATGTGTTGATCAAATTACCGACTTTGCCTGAATTCACACCACATGATTTATGTCACTATGTCATAAACAATGTTTCCCCTTAAACCAGAGCAGCCTTAAAAACATACAGAAGACGAATGTGAAAAAATGCTTGTCTTTTTTTTTTTTCATACACGGTAGACTACATGACGGCGTGGCGTTGTTTCCATGGTTACTGATGATTAGACGGTATCTTCTCGATAATGCGATATTTGATATCTTTCCAATCATACTTACTTATAAAGTACATGAACGTTTATCTTCTTACCTTGAATAAAGTGTTCGCTGTAAATCCGCGGTTACACCAAGAGCTGCCAGTCATTATGATTGTCAGCTGCTATCCATCGCCACATTGTTCCTCATTAAAATAAAACGACAAGCTTGGTTTTAATGTCTGTTTGTGCAGCCGACCGCACAGCACCTGGTGAGTATTATCAATTCCAGGAAACAATTGACATGATGCCGGCTCCGCCCCCAAGCAGACATGGAGCAACCCTCCCCCAATCATTCCAGGGTATCTGTCAGTAACTGACCAATCGGCGGTTGTGGAACGCAGGTTAAAATATTATACTTGTGTTTATTGGATTAGGTAATTAAATAAACAAAAGTTAATTTAAAAAAAAATAAAATAAATAAAAAAAAAAAAAACATATATGACGATATGTCATATAACGTCATATATGACGATATATGACATATATATGATATATGACGATATATACATCGGATGTTTTTTTTTTTTTTTTTTTTAACTCAGTATATAATACTTTATTTTTATTTTGTGTCTTTTGATGAAAATGCTGCAACAACTACATATAAGTAATGTTAAATGAGATGAAAAAAAAATTAAATCTAATATTTTCTGGGGGTGCTATGACTTTTCCAGGTGAAGCTTTAGAACCCTTACTTCCCTTTCCTCCCCCCGGCACCGCCACTGCATCTTTCATTGCTTTATTTTGCTCTACATATCCTTGTGCAACCTTTTTTTTTGATTATTATTTTATTTTGAGAGTTAATAGAGTACTACAGACTTCAGGTAGGGCTGCAGAAAACTAAAGTTAATTTAGGTTATTCACATCAGATTAATGTAAAGTCCTAAATTATACGTAATGTTTCAGGAATCCCTGATCATTTATAAACCTTCTTTCAAAAACTCCTTTAGAAATGTGGACATTCATTTTAGCATTGGTGACATCTGTGCTGCTGCAACATGATTAGCATTGAGATGCTATATTACGTTATACAGCACATTTCAGCAACAAGGCAGTTCAAAGTCCATCCATTTTCTGTACACCCTTGTCCCAAGGGCAGTTCTTTTTGCTGACAAGTTTTTTTTTTACATAATAAAAACACAAAAACACAAAGTCATAAAACTCAAAATACAGTCAGCAACTGAGAAAATGAGCAAGAATTATTATATTTTGATGAGTCTGCTCTGCATCACCAGAACCAGAAGACCTGAGAGGTTCTGGAAGGTTGATACAATAACAGCAGATCTTTAATGTGTTGTGGTGCTAAACCATTCAGAGATTTAAACTAACACAACAGTATTTTATGTCTTAAGTAAGTCTATTCTCTTCACTGACAGGCTAACTCCTTTTAGCACAACTTGGACACAACAATAGGTTTTTCCAGAGTTTCATTCAATAGTTTTTTTTTTTTTTAAGAAAAAAATAACCTCCAGTCTGCCGAGAGAAGTGGCTTTGTCATCTATCTCTGTTGTTTGGAGATATCGCTGCGTGCCAGATTTTCAGGCGGACCAGAAACGCTTAATGGCCAGAACCAGTGTATAGAAAAGAATAAAAAATTCC